>JBCNJP010000014.1:4184092-4382925 GCA_039602395.1 Deinandra increscens subsp. villosa
AAGATAATCAAATGTATTGAAAAGATAAACGACGTATTGACGTGTGAGAAATTATCTGATTATAAGTATTGAATGTCATTTTTTATTTTATTGGATGATTAGACAGGTCCAAATTCAAATCTAAATTTGGTGATTTTATATTAAGCAGACTTACATTGAAATTTGCAAGAAATGATCAAATAAGCCAAGCGTCAAACTTGATCTATAGAGTTAAAACATGTGTATATGGATATAACGCGTGTAGCAAAATCTAGTTTATAAGATGACCAAACAGATTTAGACCAACTCATATTCATTTCCACCTTAAGCTGAAAGACCTATTTGACTATTTATAGTCTTACAAAGAAATATTAAATACTGAACTCCACTATTAAAATAACTTCATGGAGTTGATGATGTCCTAAACATGACTACTCTCGCGCACTGTTGTGCTCACATAAAATTCTTCCCTACTTAAGTTAACTTGAGTTAAAACATGATACCTTTTGACATCAAACATAACCGTAATCTTGCTAAAAGCTTGAGGTCTTCTTTTTGTTGGTATTATCCTCACCATGGTTAGTTCATTCGAGGAAACACTAACACCAATAGAACCTTAACCACTTGAGCTCGCTATTTTTGCGTTAAGAGATTTAAGTGTTTTTGCATTTTTGATTGTTTAAGAGTCAAAAGAAGTGTTCTGATCAAGACAATAAACCTAATACCTATTATATTAATATACAACATATGAAGGCAATCTAAAAGAAGACGTCAAACAAGTAGTATTTTTCCTAAAGGTAAAAACCAATTAACTAGTTTTAACCGGTTCCAATGGTAGAATGTCAAACCGATTTCAAATCAACGGTTTATATCGGTTCCGGTTTCACATCGACGGTTTATTACGGTTCTAAATTGGTTCCTTGTAAAAATGTGGCTCGTATCACTAGGCCCTTGATGAGCAAATGTCGTGGACTAAACAGAAAAAAAATCATAAAGTGGGTTCTAATCCGGGCCCATTTGTCTCGTAAAGTTCTAGGCCCGGCCCATTTAGAATACCCTCGTCCCCAATCTCTTCACGCCTCCTCGTAACGGCGATCAAATTAGTCTCCGATCCAACATTCTGGTGCAGCTCCGATCAAATCTACCTCTTTTTCAGCAGCAGCTAATCGAAGAAATGGCTCGCTCCTTCTCAAACGCCAAACGCATCTCATCTTTCTTCGGTGATCAGCTTTCCGTCGTTATTTCCAAGTAATTTCACCTCAATTCGTTTCGTTTTACCGTTATTTGCATGTAACGAAGTCATATCGCTTAGATCTGAATGTGTTTTCTCTACATATCCTATTCGATTGCTCATATTCGGAGATAATTGTTTGATCGCTGTGATATGATATCGTTTTTTCAGGCGAGGACTTGCCGCCGCACCACAGGGCGGTGCGGTGGGCGCCGGCGGTGCAATGATGAAGAAAGGAAGTGAAGAATTTACGAAACCGACACCTAGGGTTCCAGAATTCCGATCGAATCAGGTTTACTCTGTTCTGAACAACATCCGCCCGTTTTCTTCTCACGGTAATGTTTACAAGTCGCAGATCCCTTCGATGTTATCACTTTTCAGTAGATTCTCTACGGCTGCTGCCACTCCATCGGTTGCTAGTCCGGCAGCCAGTCATTCTCGCCCGTTATCTCCTCATCTTTCCATCTATAAACCGCAGTCCAATTCGATGTTTTCGATTGGAAATAGGATCGCAGCATCGTTCCTATCTGGTGTCGCTTTGCTGTTTTATTTTCTCTACATGAAAACAGGTTTGATTTGCTTCACCTACAACAGTTTCTACCAAATCTTCTTTGGAGTTAATGGATTCACAGAGTTGCTTTGCTATTCCTCGGTTCCTCTCATTCTAATCCATATTCTCCATTCAGTGAAGCACTAAGTTCATAAAAAGACTGTGGATCCCCAAATTCAAGAGTCATAATTGATGGATTTAATGACTTATTAGGGGGATTGTAGTTTGCTGGTTTTCTTGCTTTCCTGCAAAGTAATAAGTAAATGCAGACTTTTTGTACCTTTTATCTTTTCTATGTTTGTTAAAAAATAAGTGTATGATATGCTTGACTGCTTGTTTGATGCAAGGGAACTCTATTTTAAAGTTAGCTGTTCTTATGGCACAAGAATTCTACATGTTACTTAATTTTGTGTGTTTTTATGATTTATGAGACTCAAAATTGCGCATTCGGGAGTTAATCAAATGCCAGGTTAGTATTTATATAATTTCGACTAAAAGCTTTAGTTTTATGTATTGTAATTGCATTATCTAGAGCTCTAATAACTTTGGGTATTGGCTTTAGCAATGTTTTCAAAGGTCAAAGCATCTATAACATGTCTGAGTGTAATGTTTTCAAAGGTTATTCTTTCAAAGCATCTAATATGTCGAGTGTAGGGGTGATCATGAGTCAAGGATCAGATTATACCAACCCAGGGCCGAAATAGAATAAAATGAAAAGCGAGGACCGATGACCCAACCGGACGGATTTTGTGTGTTTTGGTTTGATCTGCTTCCGTCCGGACTTTCATTGGTTTTCTTGGGTCGGCAACTTCTCAGCTGATCATGAGTCAGGGCCGCCAACAACTCAAATTGGATAAGGTAGGTCAGGTGAAAAACAAAAAACTGAGGACCAAATTGATTTTGTGTGTTTCAGGTCAGTCTTAGGCTGATCCAGGCCAGAGTTTGTTTTCTCAGATCAACCCGCTAGATGCTCACCAATAGTCATTGAACTTCTTTGTGTAGGAGTGATTGTGAATGGAACCTGGTTTTTAATTTTCTTATTGTTATAGAGATACCTAGGGTTGATCCTTAGTAGCCACCCTTGGCTAGGTAGTCAAATGCTTCGAGTAACAATCAAGACGTAAAGGGTGAGCCTGTCTTCTAGGTGTTTCAAAAGCAATGATTAAGGGAAGCAAGGTGCACGTGTGTTCCAGGGCGTTATTAGGTGCTTTAGGCTGGTTTCAGGACGTTTTTAGATGTTTCAGACCTGCTTAGACAATTTTTTTGCATACTTCTGTCATAATTTGGCGGAGTTTGCACATGTGCGCCATGATACACGCAAGGCATTATTAGGCAGACACCCTTTGCCCTTTTGACTACATAAGAGTTGTCCGGCCATTTTTTTTTTCTATTAGGACAGTAGGATGCTCAATTAACCAATTTAGCTGAGTCAAGGTCTAAGGTTGTTGCATTATTCTGGTGGTTGGTTTTAGTGAAGATATGTGGCCTTCATGGTTATATGGTTTTTGTCTTCTTATTTCTTCTGTTTAATGAACCTGTCAAGTTCTTGAGATTTTATTGCTTTGAGGTCTTCTTCCAGATGGTGTTAGATTGGATATGAATTGTATGACGATGTTGAGATACATATTTATCTACGCGCGGTGAAGCCTAACTGCAGACATTTGTGACTTTCAAAAGAATAAATATAAGTTCAGATGTTCAGTATGGTCGATTTGAATCACACTATGATTTCACACAACCATTTAACGGCGAAATACTGCAATGGTTAGGTGGGCAAAGCTCATATTTTACCTTGCCTAACTATTATAAAAACTAAAAAGATTGAGACTCTGACTTCTTGGCTTCGTCGTTTGAATTGGTAAATCTCAAATCTCATTCGGACATCAAACGGTAGAGCAGGGGAACTTTGAACCTTTACGACTCCTGACCATATGTGAGCCTCAAGTCTTTAGACTGTTAGGCTTGGACTCCAGGAATGGTTGGTTGAAACATAGATTTGTTAATTTATTTTGAGGCTACTATGATTTGTCAAGTTTATGATATTAGTAAGGAATTAATGAACGTATTGCATGTCTATTGTAACAGTGAACAAATTGTATGAATATAAGATGAAATTATGAATACTTAAATCTAACAATAAAAAAGGATTCTATGTATTGTGATTGTTGAATGTCTTTCGGAACTTTTGCTATTTAGGAACACAAGTTAGAATTTTATTGAACTTTGATTTTTCGATTAAGAACTTGCTGAATTCAGTGAGGTTTTGGGTTTCAACCTGAAATTTGCAAAACTAAAAACAATAGTCTCAAATGGAGTCTCGGGTGTTTTTTGGAGTGTGTTAGCGGAGGATGTGGTGTTTTTCAAGCCTTTGTCTTTGTCTTTGGTTGTCCAGGCGTGGTAATCTTTCTTGTTTGTTTAGCATGATTGGTGTATTTTCTCATTTTTCTAAGTTCTTGTAATGTATTGTTTTCTTAATGAATGGTTGCTAAAAAAACAAACAAACCAAGGAACGTGGTTACCTCATAAGCCATGGTTTTGTTAATCTTTACTATTTAGTTATGGGAATTTGATGTGTGAAAATATGGTTTTCTTGATCCTTATTACTTTTTTTTTTGAACGGCATTGAATTTCAATCAAACCATTTGAAGGTGAAAACCTGATATAACGATGTTAACCACAACGTGTTACAACCACAGACCGTACAAGTAACTCAAACCATCTAAACAAAACTTCTCTATACATAGAATATATTTTTCCAATGTTCCACTCACGCTACTTTAGGCATTTTATTGTTAGTGATTTTGTATATTCCCGTTTAATATTTACTTATTTAGTGATTTTAAAAGGCTACATTAATATTTTTTGGCTTTAAGGGAAAAGTGAAGTTGTTGATTTATGGATAATAAAGAAAGCAATGATGTATAGCCATGTGTAACACAATCTTATCCATAACCAACCAACATAAGGCTTCCATGGATTTGCAAAAGGTCAATTCACATTCAATTGCATTTTCATTTGAAACCAACCAAACAACCAACCAACCTTTCTCACAAAACAATCATGACCCATTCACTGATACCTGTTGTTGCACCCATCACTCCTCCATCTCACAAGATTTTAGCCTCCCATCAGAATTCCATTTTTCGCAGGTGATTATGCTTCATGTTTATTCAAAACAAAACAAAACAAAATAAAACGAAACGTTGAATGTTTTATTGATGGTGCAGGGATGTGTTGGTCGGTGCAGTTTTTGGGCTGAGCATTGTGGGTGATAAGAGTGCAGATGCAGCAGCAAGGCGGCCTCCACCCCCTCCCCCGACCGATAAGAAAGACCCGAATGTAAGCGGTGTATTGGCTAAGGTACTTGCCAGCAAAAAGAGGAAGGAAGCGATGAAAGAGAGCATTGCACAATTGAGAAACAAAGGGAAGCCCATCAATGAGTAATAATAATTCCATTTTCACCGGATGCTCTTCATTCACTCTTTGTTATTTTGTATCACTTCTCCTTGTTATAAACAACAAAGATTTGATTTTTATTATATTATATGATTATATGACTATGCTATGTTATTTATCGGTCAAATTTTACCCGAGGCATTTTTTTAAGGTTTGCACATAGTGTATAATATAATTTCCCATATGTTCGACTGTAAGTTCTTTTTTTTTTTTTTTTAAGTAGCATAATATTATTTCCCATTATCACCATCAAACATCAAAACACCAGCGACCACACATAAAATAAAAAAACCAGCCCAGGATACCAGTTACAATTTCCGCAAAAAGGACCCACTACACCACTTCCACCGATCTAAACCCTGCATTTTTTATCTTGTCTTCATCCATAAAAATAAAAAAAAATCCTTTACTTTGATTTCTTCCATTATTCTCGTCACCAACACACGCTTGCTAGCTAACACCAACTTATTATGCGTCTTTCATAGACACCAACAAGCAAGGACAATAATTGCATTAATTGCTTTCTTGGATGAGCCCTCCACCCAAAAATATTAATCTTAAGAGGAAGCTACCGATTCCACACAAATAACTGACCCGTCATACTCTGAGACGGCAATAATCAATCAGATTTTATAGAGAAGATCCCGGACATAAGCAAAATCCTATGTGGCACACTTTAAAACATACCACATATATATTACAAACTCATATTTAATAGTAGTATAGATTAGGGCGTTTAATGCTAGATAGAGATATGATGTGGCAGTGTGGCACTGACGCAAGTGTATAGCATTTCGATTAGTGGCGAACCCAGGAATTTTTTGGATGGGCTTCGGAAAATTTTCGGAGTTCGATCGTCCACCGTTATATACAAATCTTTTTAGACTAGTTCGGGTCGGTTCGGTTCGCGTTACATGATAAAAAACCAACTTTGTGACCACCGTGTGAATTCTCAATGCACAAAATAAATTCTTAATATCTCAAATGATCAAATCTATACAAATACATAACTAAAAAGTAAAAATAAAGTAGTATTTTACCAATCTATCCAATGGATTCTCAAAGACTCATTTTTTTATTAATTGGGGAATGGTTATTGAGTTCAATATATTAATATTGTTGGTCGAATCATTTTTTTATACTAGAAATTAAACTTTTTTTAAAGTTGAGGGTCGGTATAAAATTTCATGGGGTTCGGTGACCAAATTTCTTGGGGTTCGGTTTAGAAAAAATCGGATATATACTGGAACGCGGCAAAAATTCATGGGTGTCGGGCAAACCCCAAGGCTAAGCCTTGGGTACGCCACTGAATTTTCGAAATATTTAACTGTCGCTTGCTCCGTAACCACAAAGACAACGACTTCTAAAAAGTACCATCGAAAAGCATCCGACGCGAAGCGCAGATCGCAACATCTAGTGGTTATAAAAATTAAAGATTTAAAGCTAAAACTTATGTTAAGTATGAAATGATTACACTAGTAATTACCCTAGTTTAGGTGATAGGTCTAAGAGCATTCACGGCAGGTTCCTCATCCTCGTCCCTATAAGTTATACATTTATCATTACTTATTCTTTCTCTTTCACTCACAACCACAATTAAGTAATACGTTTTTATACATTTATCATTATCATTAATTTCTCTCTTTTCATCATAACCAAACCTTAAATTTTAGAGAATCAATAATTTATTTGTCAAATATGTAGATGAACCTCAAATTTTTGAGAGAATAAATAATTTTTTTTGTGAAATATGCAGATGAGCAGAAACTTTATGGGGATCATGTTGTGAATGCTCTAACGTTAATACGTTTTCATTTTTTTAACGGCGAATCTATCTTAATCCTAAATTACTCAACAACTAAATTTTCCCAAATATATCATTATCTGAGTCGGAACCCAAAACCTCCAATTAATAATACACAACCTCTACCAATTGGGCTACTCTCACATATTTTTTTTCGAGTAAATTACATATTTGACCTTTAACTTTACCAATTTTTCAACTTTTGTCCTTTATCTTTTTTTGTTACACTCTCTGTCCTTTAACCTTTTTTTTTTCTTTCACCTTTTGTCCTTTTTAAGTCGATATATTTTTGTCCTTTAACTTTGCATGTTTTGCAATTTTTATCCTTTATCTTTTTTTGTTACATTTTCTATCCTTTAACTTTTTTACTCTTTCACCTTTTGTCCTTTTTAAAAGATTCTGTTAAAATTCACTGTTAAGTCAAGAGTATTTTTATTTTTTTTTACTTTTTATGGGTATTTATTGCACTTAAATAAAGAAGGAGGGTGTGTTATGTAAATCTGTATTTTTTCCCTCTCATCTCCGAGCCCTCTCTGCCCCGACGACCCTCCACCGTCTCATCGCCAAACGTCGGCGTTAACCAGGCCACCTGCTTCACCGACGACCACCCCTGACAAACCCGATGTCAGGTCGATGAGAGGTCGCCGGAGGGTCGTCGACAGTGTTCGATGGGATGTCGTCGGCCGACCGACAGTGGGGGTGAGGTTTTCACCGGTGATAGTTTAAGGTTAGGGTGGGGGTGGGGTGATAAAGAAAAAAAATACAGATTTACATAACACATCCTTCCTCTTTATTTAAGTATAATAAATACCCCTAAAAAGTAAAATGACAAAAATACCCTTGATTTAACGGTGGATTTTAATATAATCTGTTAAAAAGGACAACAAATGAAGGAATAAAAAGTTAAAGGATAGAAAATGTAACAAAAAAAAGATAAAGGATAAGAATGACAAAACAAGAAAAGTTAAAGGACAAAATATATAATTTTTTCTACTCTAAAAAGTAAAAAGTCAAAAATACCCTTGACTTAACGATGGATTTTAACGGAATCCGTTAAAAAGGACAAAAGGTGAAAGAAAAAAAAAGTTAAAGGACAAAGAGTGTATGAAAAAAAGATAAAAGACAAAAGTTAAAAAATTGGTAAAATTAAAGGACAAAATATATAATTTACTCTTTTTTTTCTCACACAACAGATACATTTTTCCTTCCTCCCATTTCTCACTCAAGAAAGATTTAGAACTAAAACTCCATCCGGCAAGCTCTATTCTCACCTGTTGTACGGACGCTCCTTACGCCCGACAATTCAACCCGGTTCAATCGGAATTCGGTCAAAACCGGTCGGCTCAAAACCAAACGGTCTACAGGCACTGAACCGGGTCCGTGAACATTGGTTATGATTACATGCAATATTTGAGCCTACATGAATTCAGGTTGACTGACATTATTCAGGTTGAAGTTTCTATATTGGGAAATTGGCTATCCTTGTTTCATGATTCGCTAACTTTTTTAAAAAAAGTGTGTCACTTTAACCTGCAACTCCCTTCCATTTATCACCAACAATGGCGGATGCTTCATCGAACAAAAAACCTTCAAATTTGACTGAAGAGGAAGACGAAAAGGCCATGAATTCTGGTTCGGAGAAGGTGAAATAACTTGAGAATTAGCAAATTTCGTTTTCTTGTTAATATTATTCATAATTCATTCATTTTAGTCATTTAGTGTTCTGCATGTTTTCAGGTTTGCGAGCAATGTGAGCAAAATGATAAAAAGCTTCTGTTTCTGTGCAAAATATGCGGCTCCAACAATTTTTGCGAAGTTTGTGTGACTGAACCTAAATGGTAATTCTAAATTTCTAATTTGCCACTTGCCTCAACTTATAATTCTTTTTTATTTCTTTCATAAATCATAGTCGTTTTGGATCTTGTGTTGATTAATTCATTAATTGCGTAGGGCATGCCCTGATTGTTGCAACCCTAAACTTGAACAAGGTAACTGTCTCACTACCCTCCATTTTTTTTTACAGTTTTACTACTTGTAAGTAAGTTACAGAACTCTAATAATGAAGCACAATTTTGTTTATTATAGCTTCAAATGATGATCTTCGAGACCAATTTGCAAAGATGCCTAATATCTTCAATGGTATGTAACAACCTGATTACCTCATTAATTAATTAGTTACTGTGCTTGATGGATTCTGATTAGTTATTGTTATTGCGTGAATTTCAGACACGAATCGAAAACTCGACACGAACCCAACACAAAATTCGCGGGTTAGGGTTTAGTTTAAACAGGTTCGTGTCGAACCCACATACCCATTTAGCTAAACGGGTCATGTTTGGGTCGACCCATTGGGTTGGCGGGTTAACCCATTTAACCCATTTATTTTATATTTTTATATACGTCTTATTCATAAATTAAATTAGTTTTGTAGTTTTTATCAAAGTTTAAAATTAAAAAAAGAAATTAATACAAGAACTTTTTATTAAAATATCATTATTTTATATACATTTGTAAAAGTAAAAGAAATTAATATGTTAAATTTTAAAAAAAAATCAGGTCAAACAAGTCGTGCTGGAATCGACCCGTAAATATTCGTATCGTGTTCGAGTTCTGATGTGATTTCGAGTTCGGGATCGTGTCAAAACTTTCAGGTTCGGGTTGGGTTAACCCATCAACCCGCAAGCACGACTCGTTTAACACCCCTAATTATTATACTAAACTTATAGTTGCAACAGGGGATGGTACCAATCACTCAAATGGCTGGTTATATGAGTCCGAGGATGACGGTGAGAATCCCACGGATACCGATCATCAGGATGCAACCCCGGATAAAGATGAGAGGAATGATGTTGGATTGTGGAAGGGGAACGATGTAGGTGAGGTAGCAAAAGAAATGCTACAAGCTGTTGAGAACCGCTACCCGGAGACGTTTCAAGGGGTACAAATCCGTTCAAAACCGTATTGGCTGTCTATTTTGAAAGAACTGCATGTATTCCTTAAAAGTTTTCTAGAAACCTCTGGGGGTGCATTGGGTGAGGACCAGGTCACGTCCCTTGAGGGTGATCTGAATGAGTTTGAGAGGTTTGGGTTCAATCTCTCGTGGGCGCGTAAGAAGCTTGACATGGTGAAGAATCTTAAATTTGGAAATCACCCATTGAAAATGGAGTTGCTGAAAGCAGAAGCAAGGTTGGAGAAGGCTCGTTTAGATTATGAGAGCGCTACAAATGCTCGAAACAAAATGGCACATGAGATGGCTCAGAAGTTGAGAGGTGAATATGAAGATGTGTTAAATGGTACACTTGGGCACGGTATGCTAGCTGACAACCTTGGATTCGGTATGTTGCCTTGTCCTGCTTTCAATTAGCTCATGTTTTAGACGATTTTAGATTGTGGGACAATCAATTATTATTTGCATAGCATAGTGATTAGTGGTTAATTTGGTGATTTACGCACACTGGTAGGTAGATTAGAGACAATTTTTTACTTCATATATATGGTTATGTGATAACGGTTGTTGAGGCCGTTACAAATACCTAAACTCAAACCTGTAGTAGGGCAAGCTAAGGTTATCGAACCTAGGGAATATGTAGTTAACGGCTAACTAAATATGATTAATTAACTTAAACTATTTAACCTAATTGATTAACTAAATTGCCTCTTAGCTGTCTTGGTTGGTTTGTGATTAAAAATTTAAACTTGCAACTGACTAAATTACTAAATTAACTAGATTAACTAATTACTTTGAGAAAAAAACCAAATGTGAGAAAAATGCGGTTACTTTCGGATCCAATTAGTTATCGATCAGTTTTTACTAAATTGATTGTTTCTGCACGCGGTTACGTAGATATAACCCTGTTTTAACTGCTCGACCCAACCTGATTATACCAACCCCAATTCAAATGACAAGATAAGTCCTAACACTATGACTAGTAGGTCCATACATGATTGACACACAAAGGAAAATCGATAAACCAAATTGTTAAAAATAAATCTAGCACACAGTAAAGTTCAAGGTTGTTAATAACCTACAACTCAAACATACTCTAAACAATCAATAAAAACATAAATCCAAACTAACATTCACCTAAGTAACCACAATTGAGTTTAGCCAGACATGCTAATCGAAATTGAAAACATTGTTTTATCAAAAATCATCAAAATACGATCAATCTTCAATCTTTAAGCGTAATCGGATGCTTCTGGTCGCAACTATACTCCCTTAGACGGCTGGAATGGTAGAATAAACTTAACGATAAATTAGTTGGGATCCAAATCCTCAACGCGCGTCGTGCCGCAACATGCTCTTCTAACTCCCTCACGACACGATGGGCCATGGATTCCAGAATTCTTCTTAACTTTCAAAACATAAACCCGACCGTTTCCGCTCATTAACGTTCCAGACCTGCAATGTACAAACTATATAAAGTGATGTGTTCCGATCTCAGCCAGATATAATCAACAAAAACAAAGAATTAAAACTTAGAAAGCGTTACAAATAATTATCACATAATTACGATTATGTTTATTGTCTAGCTAGGACCTATAAAGTGAATCTTCCGCCCTCATTAGAAACAAAACAACTTGAAGATCAAACTACTCTAGGATTTAATTCTTCTTAATCTCATTATTAATTGCTTATCAAATTATTAATTTTTTTCGTATTTAATAAGATAATTAACAAAGGCGATCCCCCCCCCCCCCCCCCCCCCAAACTCTTAATATTTGAAGTAAATGACAAGTTTGTCATCTCCATATATTTTATAGCTGGAAACCCGTGCGATGGTGCGGTGGTGAGAATTTGTAACGCAATACTCGTTTCTCAATATGAAAGACAATTTATCGTATTTGACTTATTATTTACTTTATTTATATAAAATCATAAAAATGTCAATGATAATTTTAAAAGATTTGTTAATTTCTTGTTTAAAAGACTATATTACTCCTTAAAACTCTTAAATTTGAAGTAATTAACTACTTTATCCTCGTTATATGTATTATAATATAGTATAGATTTCGGTGTATGATCGTTTGAATTCTGATTTACGATTTACACTTTTCTAATGAATATGACCGTTTTTTTCCTCCTTATTTTTTGTGCTTAAAGCGACGGACAAAGGAACAACTTGCAGTGAATCATTCAAGGTTCCCGATTTTGGACAACAAGGTATTTTAGAAAATTTAAAGCACTTAGTGTATAATTTCAATTTTGATGTTTTTCATATGTGAAATGATGTTTTTAATTTACTGTTTATGCGAGTTTATAGCTTCCCTAAAAGTTAATGAAGTAGCTAACAAGCCTTTAAAAGCTCGACGCAAGTCATTCAAGAAGTCTTCATCTCAAATAGATACAGGTTTATATTTTGTATTTTTTTTCTCGTTTCGTATTTTTACTCTGTTTTAAAATGATTATTGATATTTTTAGTTTTTATATAACTAATAGATAATCTTCCTACTCTAATAAACAATTACAATTGTTGACACTTGTCAACACTAGAATCATTCTCACACAAATTTTTCCTCCCAAATCTACTCCCTAATAAAAAAATTTTTTGGAAATTATATCCCTTATAATCATGATATATTTTTATTTAATTATATTTATGAATTATGACAATTATATATTAGTTTACATCTAATTTTTATTTAAAATTCGTTTTTAAACTATTATTATTTTCATTTAATAAATATTTAAAAAACTTATAAAATAGAGATTTATTTATCGTGTTTTACAAATATAATTGAGCAAATCATATTTAATATTATAATTAATGAATAACTAATATTGTTTTACAAATCCAATCAACATTGTGGATGATACTATTTATAGAGAAATCCGTAAACGATAAAATTTATGTTCTTAATATCCAATATTAAATAGTTTTTCTATCATATCAAATGATTCATGTTCATTCAAATTGGAAATTTTAAACATCATGACTGATACAATTGTACGTTTTCTAATATATACCAAGATAAATTTTTTTTTTATTGATTTAACATTATAATATTCTGATTATAATTTAGACTTTAAACTCAACAATTAGAATATGTTCATTATAATTTTGATAAAACTTTATACTCACCTAACTTTCTATCGAGACTTAAAGTCTCAAGTTTGTCAAATCATAAGTTAGTGTTAGTCGCTATTCAGGGTTGGATTGTTTTTCTAACAACCATTTTTAAAGATGATCATGTTTATGTTGTATTTTTTTCCAAATATACAAATAGGGATATGCTCTAAATATTTTTTTATGAAGAAGATAAAGTCACCAATACCATATTATGAATTATAACTTTATTAAATGTAATGTAATACGTTATTCGGGTAATAAAACGAGTATGCATGAATTATCAATTATATATATTTTCTAATGATTTAACCCGTATAACCCTTTACCCCCAAAAAAAATGATTTAACCCGTATAACATACGGGTTCTATACTAGTAGATAATATGTTCATTAAAACTAGAACATAAAACAACGTGTTTATTAAAGCTAAAACACCTTAACTACAATTGTGATTTTGTACCTTTTATAAGTTTTTATCAATATAAGTAACTATCATATGTTATATTACATTATTACTATTGTTTTGATTTAATATAAGTGTTAACTTTTATACTTTACTTATTTGTAACAGTTCAACTTCGGGTTAAACAAGAAAAAAAGTCATCTTCTATTATGATATATAAGCATATCTTGTCTTCAAAAAAGTTAAAGAAATTTAGATCATTAGCACATAGGAACTCGCCAAAGAATTTCTATAACGCAATGAAATGCTTAAGTATGGTGCAAAAGAGGAAGATTGCAGATATTGGTTTTGGAAGTCTTTTGGAATTCAATTGTTCTTTTATTCCATCAAAGTTGGGGTTTTTTATAGTTGATAAGTTTGATCCTGAATCAATGAAATTGAAGCTCAAGAATGGTGAGATTCAAATTACTCCGGAGTTGATTAACAAAATCTTTGGTATACCCAATGGGGGGACTCCACTTTTAACCTTATCATCAAAAGATTCAACAAAAGATTGTTATGTAAAATGGCATTCGCAATTTGCGAAGGAATTGAAGCCAAGTGACATAGTTCAAAAGATTCATGAAAGCGAAGATGGTGATATGGTCTTTATTCTTAACTTCATCATCTTATTCTTGAATTCAATCATTGAGTGCATACACTCTAGAACATGTAAAGTTGATCTTCTAGAACGATTTGACGAAGATGTTGATATTAAATCAATCGATTGGTGTGGTTATATCTACGATTGCTTGAAGAAATGCAAACTTGGATGGAATAGAGATAAAATAAATTCTTATTTCATAGGACCGATTACTGTTTTAATGGTAAGTTTCTTCATCAAGTTCTTATACTTATTGTTTTCCGGTGTGAAACTGTTCTAGTATTTAAATTTAATATGTTTTTCGCTACTGTTAATCATTATCTTTTATCTATATTTAGCTTATCTATCTTGATCAAACACTATTTACACCAATGGAGACTCCAATTAATGGGCGAGCAATTACATTTTGGAGTGGTAATATGATGAAAGAAAGGGAACTTTTGGAAATAGAAAGTGGAGGATTTGGGCATTGTGAAATTAGGACTTTATCAGTTACTCAAGAACAATCCGTTTCTGAGGTTAGTTTTTTTTTTTATTTATTTCATTTTTTGATATTTAATATACTACTAGTTTATATTTTAAGGTATTGCAAGTTTCAGATTTGAAGTTGGCTTCAATAATTTTGGATGCTAAAATACATTTGGAAGTAGAATTTTTTGATAAGCTTCCAAACTGCTTTTCCTCTTCTATTTATGTTCAGTTTCTCATTTTAAATGTTTTTTTTTAATTATTAATAGTTTGAAGGAATGAATATTGATAAAGAACAACAGAATGCCTCTGACATTCCAAGTTTTGAGAAAGATGTGGAGAATGTTGATGTGGTTAATATGCAAAATGTTGAAGTTGTTACACATCAGAATGTTGTAAGTTCTATCTATCTTACATGTTTATATACCCGCCACCTCTTTGTAATTTGTTATGCTTTTATGGGTTAAATCAAATAGTTAGGCTTTAGTATATGTAATCTGTTTTTCAAATAAAAGCCATTTGTTTTAATTCCTAGCTATTTTAATCAATGTCTTATAAGTTAATGATTAATTTTACATTTATGTAAATTTGTTTTCATCTACAATTTCTTTTTGTTGAAGAGACGACCCAGAAGGATGAAGAGACGATCATGGACGAAGAAACTTAAGTGACAAAGTATCACTAACATCTTAATCATGTCAATTGCTTCCGAACTTTGCATTCTATCATCACTTTCTATCATCATGAGTAGCTAAACTCTTCATGGTTGCATCTAAGGGTAGTGTTTTGAGTTTAATCATTGTTCAATCTAAAAATTGTAAGTACATTTGACATGAATTTGCTTTTACTTGTTTGAGTCCTTTATGCTTTTGGTGAATTCATGTGTTTACAACATTTCTGTGTTGAACTATTTGCGAGTTTGAACATTTCATAATATCATTTATGCTATTTTGTTTTCATCATTAGATTATTTTTTGATTGATAGTGTGAGATAGTAAATTGATAATTGATAAGTACCCCCATCATCAAACATAGTTTATTCGGTTTAGAATCGTTAAAGACGCTCTAGAATAGTTAAAGGATAGTTGTTTGATTGAAGCGTCCATTGATTATCCTATGTGTAAATGTGATGAATTAAGCTATGTTTATGTAATGACGAATGTATAAACAAGTGAGATTGTCTATTGAATGCCTAAACCTGAACCTTGTTGTGACATCTTTTAATTATATGAACTTATTTAATTCGCTTTAAATTACTATTTAGTTTACAACTCAATTCAACAAATCAATTTTCAACTATGTTCATGAATCAGTTGATGCTATATACCATTCACCAACTCCAACGTTGTTCGACATCCTACTTACTTTATCTAATATATGGTAATATGATCACATTTTTCTCTCTATTTTTTATCGACACTCTAACGTTGATCAAATTATAATAGTAGCATGAGGTATACTGGTTGTAAGTTCTGCCACGTAGGAAAAGACCGGACTTAAATGTAAACTCAAAAGGGAGGGCGGTGTTCCACGACGTGGGTGGATGTTACTTAACTCACGTAGGCACCTATGCGATGTATACCCATGTGAACTGGGATGTGAGTTGTGTACAAGAATTATTGCACTAGGTACAAGCATATTGGCCACCACCATCCTCTGTAAGCCATGGTTCTGGGCCAGGCCACTCACTCACACCATGAAGGGGAGGTGTTTCACGGCATTGGTAGGTGTTACTTAACTCACGCAGACACCTATAGTCCCACACGATCTATACCGCTTACCCTTAGCTTTTTTCTAGATTTTAAAGGCATTAATTTTTCACATGCCAAAAGGCGGCGTTTTAGGCGTTTGTTGAAAATATAATTTAGTTATATATTTTCACATTTTCATCTTAACCGTCAATGTCTAGTATTTTTTGTGTCTTTTGTGTTTTGTTAATGAGCCATTGGGCTCATGAAACTGTAGTTGTTGCTAGACCGGGTTAGCTGTGCTTGTAGCTGTTGATGTTGGAGCTGGGCTGATTGGGCTTATTAAAGGCTGGACTCCCTAAAGGCTCTGGTCCATTGGTGTTGGTTTGTTTAACCCGGCTGCACATAAGGGTTTCATCCGTATGAAGACTATTGTGGTTCGTTATTAATTATCTCAACCCGCTACCTAAAAAACCATAACGTAAGATGCGAAAATAAAATTTTCTAATGGAGATATAAATCCTTAAATTGTATATATATACAATAGACAACTTTGCATATGATTTTGTGCCATTTTCTAAAAGAATTAGCTTTTAATATATATACAATGTCTTCTATAATTCGAACAACAGTGGATTTGTCATGGCCGGTAAGTTTTGTGCCCTGGGTGTATAACATGCAAGATCGACTCCCGGTTTGTCCAATAACTTTTTTTAACCCCTTAAATTCCCGTGTGTTTACAGAGAAGGCTTTGGTGTCCATATTTTCAGATCATTAACCTAATTTTTGTGCTCGAGCCCTCGCTTCCGTCTCCTTCAACCGGATTTCTTCTCCACGCCCATTCATTGTTCTCATTCTACATCCTTAATCTTCTCGATTTGTCGCCAAACCTTATTCTGAAACAAAATTACGAGCATAATTTCTATCGCCCCTCACCTCTGACACTGGAATTTCAATCGTTGCGATAATGTATCTCTCCTTCTTATGAATGATTCTTCCTCTTCAGACTCAGAGGACGATAACAAGATTTCATTCAAAGATTTCAGCAATTAAATCAAAGGTATGTCGACTAGCACATGCTTCTTGGGTACATATTACATGCTAATTGATTCATCTCAACACCGGTTCGCCGCCGCCAGTCATAATAGGGAGCATGCGATTCCAGTATGCTATATAGTCAATTTTGAATTAAACTGATTTGTTATGGAATTACAATTCGTAATCTTAGAAGCACCTTAATTGAGTAATTGGACAATGGATTAAGCCTTAAAGAACCCTAACTGAAGAATACCCATGAGGGATGTGTTCATTTGATGCTTTCTAAGGTATACCAATCATTTTGATCTTGTAATTAGATTTTATTTCACCATCATATGCTTCTTGGTGGGGTTTTTATTGATAAAAAAGAAGAATCTACTTCAACCGATATGCCCTTAGGCACGGCCATACATAACATAGAAATCACACTTGGAAAGGGTGGACAATTAGCTAGAGCAGCGGGTTCTGTAGCGAAACTGATTGCAAAAGAAGGGAAATCGGCCACATTAAAATTACCTTCTGGGGAGGTCCGTTTGATATCCAAAAACTGCTCAGCAACAGTCGGACAAGTGGGGAATGTTGGGGTGAACCAGAAAAGTTTGGGTAGAGCCGGATCTAAGCGTTGGCTAGGTAAGCGCCCTGTAGTAAGAGGAGTAGTTATGAACCCTGTAGACCATCCACATGGGGGTGGTGAAGGGAGGGCCCCAATTGGTAGAAAAAAACCCACAACCCCTTGGGGTTATCCTGCACTTGGAAAAAGAAGTAGAAAAAGGAATAAATATAGTGATAATTTGATTCTTCGTCGCCGTAGTAAATAGGAGAGAAAATAGAATTTCTTCCACTATTCTACATATGGGTTCTATTACAAAAGTTATACAATTTAGCATTGTTAAAATGTGATAATATGACACCTTGTAGTCCATTGTTCTATTTGATCATTGTTTTTTTGTATATTAGATTATAACACTCTTGGCTATAGTTGATATGCGTGGATTGACTTTGTTTCCATCTTACGAACTTATGATTTATACTTGTATATAAGATTATAACACTCTTGGCTATAGTTGATATGCGTGGATTGACTTTGTTTCCATTTTATGAACTTATGATTTATACTTGTATATAAGATTATAACAGTCTTGGCTATAGTTTCATATGTGTGTAGCCGTGTATTGATTTTGTTTACATTTTATTTCATTTTTGAGAATTAGGATAATTGCTGGAAAATATTGGATTACAAGTACAAATAAAGAGCTTAACTCAAACGTCCCTCATCAACATTTGGTTTGTTTAATTTAATTTCTTTGTGTCTGATTTCGTATTTCAGTTTTATTTGTTTGTTTGTTTGCAACAGAGTTTAACGTACATTTCCTTAACTTAAAGACCTATGAGAATATTGATAAATAGTTTAAACTTGACATCCTAAATGGCTATTCTCTTACTACAAGCTTTGTTTTTTCATGACTGTCTCAATGAACTTGCCTTGATGGTGATATTTGCGTGCAACAATTTAGGATAAACTTTTTGGAACTTTGGATCATTGTGTTTTGGTTTTTAGTTCTTTACTCATCCTGATTATATATTTTATGACGAATGTAGCGAAAAGGGCTTTGAGATTTGCATGTATTATTTGAAAAGGTTACGCACATCAAGTTATTGGTTTATGGTTATTTGATAATTGGAGTTGCAAAATATTGCTTTCAGACCGGTCAAGGTGGGGTGGGAATAGAAGCAAGCTCCTACAAATCGAAACAAGCAACATGATATTGTGAATGTGCTGGTTCTGGAAGTAATTCTCTTCAAGTAGGTGCTTTGATATATGTTTTGAAAGCAATCATGTGATTGTGAATAACCGCTGCAGCTAATGAGCAATGCAAAGCAGATAAAGCTCAAGTGATGAATGAATTTGCTAGCCTTATACCACTGCCCAAATGTGAAACATGTGAGAGTTTCAAGCAATGTGATGGATTAACTGTTAACCATATTAAGTACAAAGGTATCGCCCTAATTATTTTGTCGTCTTGGGTCATAAAAAATGTAGAAAAAAGTATTCCTAATTATTTATTCATTTATTGTTTTGTTGGCAAGAACAAATTGGATCTCATATTTTTTCTCCCTGATTTTGCAATTGAATCAGTATTCTTTTTGCATGCTTGGGTCTAATGTGCTCATGTAGAGAATCAGCATGTTTTTTCTTTACCTGACGATAGTGTTGTGGAGGTACAAGGGGAATCTTTAGGTGTACACAAATTGAAGGATCTTCATACTTGATAATTTGATCATAATAGTCAAATTGAAGATATTGCTAAATTTCTTTACAAAAGGGTAACCTGATTCTGGTGTACCAAAGGCACATCTTGGTTAGCATGTTCATGTTATTTGGAAGAGTGAACAATTGGATTTTGTTAATTGTTGCTGTTTTTTGTGCCAATACTTAATAACTTAAGTTTTATTGTCATTCTACTATGCGTGTACACTAGCTTTCAATAGTTACAGTGGGGTTTTGGTTTTTTGAGAGATGAAATGGCAACTTTTACTCCATTGTGTGCACATCATTATTATATTGTTACTCTTGGTAAATTGTTTACCAAATTTTGTTGTGATTTGTTACTATTGTGTAATGAGTTGACTCAAGTGTTTAGCACATTTGATTTATATTGAGATGAAATTCAGGGTTTAGCTCCAAGGTGTAGACGTATGTTTTGATCTCTAAAAGTGATTTTGACTTTTAAGTCAAAGATCAATAATTTTAAAGATAGGGTTGGAATTAACAAGCTTTATAACTTAGTTTAATTTTCTGTTGTACATATTGTATATATATACAATCTGAAAGCTTACCTATGGAATTGTGCTATTTTTTGTCCTTTTCTAAAGAAAATCAAATCTATTATATATACTGAAAGTGAGAAATATTTGGCAAGAGCCATTGTAGCCTAATTGGTTTAGTCTCTTGCACCCTTAACTCAAAACCTAAGTTCAATTCTTTCAAACAACATTCTTTTACTTCTTTTTTTTTCCTTTTTCATTTTATTATTTCATATTAATATTAACTCCTCTTTTTTATGTTTTTCATTTTATTATTTACTATCAACTATTAATATTATTGTTTGCTTTTAAACATGTTAATTTTTTTTATGGGTAAAACGTTACCGTGATATATTTTTTTATGTTCATGTATAATATTTATAAAAAAGTAAAACGTTGCACATTTGGCATATGAATCTTTTTCTAAATATATGTGGCATTGACATACAATAATTCTATATACATATAATAATAGACAACTTTTGTCTCTTATACACCTGTAGATTCATTTTATATATTTTTATATATGTAAGTTTTCCTATAATGTTAACTTTCATGATGTCGTCAGAGTGGTTACTTTATAAGTTGCACGTTTGGCATATGAGTCTTTTTCTAAATATATGTGGCATTGTCATACAATTATTCTATATACATATAATAGACAACTTGTGTCTCTCATACACCTGTAAATTCATTATATATATATATATATATATATATATATATATATATATATATATATATATATATATATATATATGTTCTCCTATAACGTTAACTTTCATGATGTCGTCAAAGTAGTTACTTTTTTTATTTGCAGGGTCTTTGTTTTAGTTTGGCGCGGGTTCGAACGATCCCCTTAAATTTGGTCCGTATTGTTTTCATAACAACATAGCCTTATTTTTTTATATAAGTTTTTAGGTGTACTAGGTAGCACATATTTTACACGAATCAAAGAAATGGTCAATACATAGGCTATTTTACACACACACAAAAATTATATATATTTGATCCTTAAAGTGTTTGGATACAAAAAGTTTTATTCCAAACAACGCCTGGTGTTAGCTGCTGCTAAAGAAGAGTCTGTAGAAAGTTAAAGATATGGAATTTAACATCTAAAATTTAAAACATGGAATAAGCGTTAAATGAAACTCTAAAAAGTGGTTAATACACTTATGAACCTATGTTCACTATTTTCCTATATATTCCATGAACCAAATAAATGGTCAATACATAGGCTATTTTAACCAAAAAATTTATTTTATACTGAAAGTGCTTGGATACGGAGAGCTTTATTTGAAACGACACGTTGACATTAAATATGGGATTTAATACGGATATTAAGTGCGTTGACATGAAGAATTAAAGGTTAAAAATATGAAATATAACATCTTGAATTTATGAGAGATGTGTTTATACAAAAGTTATATAACCCTTATAAATCTATATTTTATCTATTTTATTCACTTTTTCAGATATTTTTTTAGATTATCGTAGCAACGCGCGGTCGATCTCTAGTTTCAAACAATCGTATTGAACTTTTGAACATTATACATTTCTTATAAATTTAGTTTCGCCGGCTCTCACAACCCACCGTCGTACGGCACCCCTGTCTGAGGCACAAAGTTATCGCCTGAGATAAAAGCAGAGACCGTAAAATTAACCGCATCTGTCGCGTCAATAACATGAAATCCCGGCCACGTAACTCTCCGGCTGGTATCCGATCCCGGCCCGGAGTTATTAAACTCCGCATAATACGAAGTATTCAACGCAAAGTCCCCGGACCACACCGACCACCCCGCCGGAGCAATCAACGAATCCATAAACGACTGCAAATAAACCGTTCGAGAATACTCCTTCCACGGCCGCCCCAAATACGTCACCGTAGTCCCGTTACTCCCCGCCAAATCATCCGCCGCCCTAATGTTACATTTCTGGATCGATGTTCCCGTATTTTGACCGGGATCTGTTCTTCCTTGTGCTGTAATGGCGTTGAACTGGCCGGACATCGGTAACCGGGGGTACAGATTGCAGTTTTGGAGCACGGCGGCGGCGTTTCCGAATATGAAATCGACGGTGCCGTAAACGTCGCATTCGCGGTAGAATTGACGGAGGGAGTGGGCGTATAATGTGTCCTGGTAGCCTTCGAAGCTGCAGAGGTAGAAGGTTGATAGATCGGCGCCGTTTCGTAGGGCGACGGCTTGGTGCTTGATTGCTCCGGCGGTGTTGCGGATGGTGAGGTTGACGGCGACGAAGTTAGGCGACACCACGACTGCATCGGGAAAAGAGATTTTCATTGTCAGACGTTGAGATGTATATAAATTGTTTTTCAATTTAAGTTAAAATAAAATTGATAGGTAAAAGTGTAAAGGAGGCGAGTTTCTCGTAGACTGCTTGATATTGGGTTCGTTTTAAGCTGGTATTGAATTTGAGTTTCAATCATGTAGCTCAAGTAGACTTGTGAGTCTAAATAATTGTGAGTCTAAATAAGGTGTTGAATATTTATGTAAAATTTTAAAAACAATTATTTTATATCATATAATGATAAAAGCTAAATAATATATATTATATTATATATATATATATAATATAACTAGTGATATCAACACGTGTATTACATGAATTATTTAAAAAATTTTATAATTAATAAATTCGTATAAAAGCTATTAATTTATAGACATAAGTTTAAACGTAAACGTATAAGAAATAATAAAAATTATATTATAATAATTATTATTTTTTTTATTATAAATTATTAAGGTTAGAAAAAAGAAGATTTGTAATTTTTATATTTAATTATATAATTTAATTATTTAAAAATATTAGTATTTAATAGGATAGACACTTGTTATTTACAATGTTTTAAAACCCGGGTCGAACTGGCCGGTTCAACCGGTTCGACCGGGGACCGGCCACTTTTCCGGTTCTTTAATGTCCGGTTTTTTGGGTTGAACCGACCCGCTTCGAACCGGCCGGTTTTCCGGTTTTTTCCGGTTCAACCGGTTTTCTGATTATTTTTTTATTTTTTTTTATTTTTTTTTATTTTTTTAAGTTTAAAACTTATATTTTCTTATGAAATACATATTTGATATTATTTTTGAGTGAATTATAATTGTATTTTAACTACTTTTGTTGGGGTGTACAAGTTTATTAGCATTTTTATAAAAAAAATATATAAATCCCCTAACCGGTTCAACCAGCCGGTCTAACCGGTCCGACCGGTCAAACCAGTCCCGGAAGGTTTTCCGGTTCAACTAAAAAACCGGTTTTTAAAACATTGGTTATTTAATATGAGAATAGTGGTGAGAAATTTTGATAAAAATAAAAGTGAGAATAAGATTCGATTTTTATATACTATGTATTAAATTATATATTTATATAAAATAATTAATAAATTAAAAGCTATCCACTAAGTTGGCAAAGGTGTATGGCACTTTATCATTTGGTCTTGGTTTCAAGTCTCAAATATAACAAAAAAAAATGGAGGTTACATGTTGGTGAGGAGGTTTTATCACTAGTGGTGAGTTTTTCTAATTATGGGGATTGAAGATAAACAGGTGGGGTGATGTAATGTTTTCGTCGGTGTTCCAAATTTACCGTTTAAAAAAAAAAAAAACATGCGAGCTTAAATTAGGGCCAGAAAAAATGGATAAAATTGCTTACTAAATGTAGCAGAATTGAACGTGGTCCAGCCATCAACGACGCTGCGATTTCCGGTGATCACCGTCTGATTAATACCATCTCCGATCATCATCAAATACTTCTTATTCTTCGGAATATTAACATACTCTTCATAAACTCCAGCGGTCACACGAACCACAAAATACCCCGCAGAAGGATCCGAATTATTGGGCGCAAAGTTAACCGCATCAGTTATGGTGGTAAAGTTCCCAGATCCATCTTGACTAACCACCACCGTATTGCTCACCACCACCTGATTTCCGGCCGCCTGAAAAAGCTTTCTCCGATGACCAACTACTTCCGAAATATGTTTATTTGAAACCCTAAACTTTTTACCCTTTTTACTACCCCATCCCTTGTTAACTAGAGCTAATGAAACACTATATAGTTTGTTATCATTTTTAATAGGAGCCACAACGCCATTTTTCGAGGTCCAAGAAGCAGCATTTGTTTGTAAACCGTCGATGCATGTTTCGGTGTTGGTTAGAATGGCGCTAAGGGTGGTTTGTATGTCGTCGGATGTGGTTTCGGAGAGCGCGGTTTGGGTTCGATTGACGGTTTGAAAAGAGGTTGAAAGAAACTCGAGGTTTACTCCGGCTAGGTACCGGCAATCTTCGAGTGCACGGGTTGCTCCGGTGGTTAAACCGGGGGAGGTGGTAAGGTATTTGTCGATGGAGTTGGCGAATTTGGAGGCGGCAGAGATCGATTTACGGAGGGAGAGGCGGCCGTAGTCGTAAACGGTGGCGGAGGAGTTGTTGATGGGGAGGGATGTTTGGCAGAAGGATGGGTAAGGGGTGTATTGGCAGAAGGTGGCGGAGGGCGGTGGTGGAGGGGTGGCGGCGGTGGCGGAGGATGTGAGGAGGATGAGAATGGAGAAGAGGAAGGTGGTGGTGGAAGCCATGGATATGGAGGATTAAGATGATGAATGAAGAGAAGGGGGTAGGGGTTTATATACACACATTGATTAAGGTGGAAGTCAACGTGTGCATGGGAGGTATTTGGTGAGGGAGAGAAGAGACAAAGTTGTCACCATGTTGGAATAAGTATATGTTCTTACCTTAATTCTTAATTCTTATATAGGAATAATCCTAAAGTTGATTATTCATTGGGTATATGTGACTATATATAGATCTATACTATATTATTATATTATAAGGTATTTGAGATTGAAAAATATATATTTCTATATAATTAGTTTTTTAGAAGTTTAACGGATGAAATGGTGTTTTAGATGACAAGTTTTCACCATTGTAGAAGAAAATTCACATCTCCTAACATTTTAAAACCACCCCCGTTTCAATTATCGTTTGGTTCATGAAATTAATAGAATTAAAATTGTAAAGTTTTCATTTAAAAGTTGTGTTTGTTTGAGTTATGGATAAATTTAAATTGAAATCAAATCTTTTAATCAATAAAATTTCAGGCCAACTGACTTTCTTTCATTAAATTGAAGGATTTCTAAAAAATGTTAAAATAGTATAAAATTTCATTTTATTAAAGAATTCATTGTATTTTAAATTCCCTCGTTACCCAATTAAGAACAATTTGAAAAGAAAAAAAATATCAATTCTAATTCCATTGAATTACACGAACAAACGCCACCTTAGTTTCCATTTTAGACATTAATATGATTTGTTGTGAAGTTTTCAAATGACAAAACACAAACTCAATCATTTTCTAATTAACTTAAAGAAAACATTACTACCGTTTTTTATGTTTTTCCTATAAAAGTATCTCAAAACATTACATTGGTTTAATTCGTCGTGAAGTTTTCACGTAATATAACACAAACCCAATTATTTTCTAACTTAAAAAAAGAAAAACATTCTAATCGGTTTTCATGTTTTTTTCCGACAAATTTTACTAGTATTTATATAGGTAAAGTTTATTGAAATATCTATATCTATACTATATAATAAACACAAGTTTTTAATGTCTAGGTGGCACAATTTGAGGTGTGCCCACTAGTAGAAAAGTTACCAAAAGCTGCGGTTCATAATTAGCAAATGCTGCGGTTTCCTTTAGGACCGCAGCTTTTGGGTATAGATTTCAAAAAAATTTGAATTTTGCGCAGGGTAAGCAAAAGCTGCGGTTTTTTGCAAGCAAAAGCTGCGGTTTCCTAGAACCGCAGCTTTTGCCTTTATATATATATATAAAAAAACGGTCATCTTCTTCATTACACCCATTAACTCGATTTTTTTTTGAAAAAACCTCTTCAATGGAGCTCTAAAACGGCAATTTTCTTCATTTTCTCATTTTCAACTCATATAAGGTATGTTATTTATTAAAGGAAGTAAATTTTTAGTATGTATAAATGTTCTTGTGTATTAATGGTTGTTTTTTTACATGAAGGTGAAAATTAAATTATTTGAAGTTATTCTTATTAAAACTCAACAAAACCTCAAGTAAAGGTATGTCAAGTTTAATTTTGTTTAATTTATTCTAGAGTAAACTTCGTTTTTAGTCCCCAACGTTTGCACATTTTAACAATTTTAGTCCCAACTTTTTAAAAATCCCGATTTAGTGTCTCAGATTTCATTTTTTTTTTCAATTTTGGTCTCAACGTTAACAGTTGTTTAAAGAGCCGTTAGACTGTCCTTGTGTGGTCCCCACATGATGTGTACTTTTGTCATTTCCGTTTGTTTTAACTCATACTTTAAAACAAACGGAAATGACAAAAGTACATCTTATGTGGGGACGACACGAGGGCATTCTAACGGCTCTTTAAACAAATGTCAACATTGAGACCAAAATTAGAAAAAAAATGAAATCTGAGACACTAAATCGAGATTTTTAAAAAGTTGGGACTAAAATTGTTAAAATGTGTAAACGTTGGGGACTAAAAACGAAGTTTACTCTTTATTCTAATTAAGTTGTAGACTTTTTATGTTTATGTGTTTATTTGTTAAATAGTTATATATTTGTATAAATATATATGTGTGTAAAAATATATATATTTGGATGTATGTGGATGTGTGTATAATATTATATATATATATGCTTGTATATATTCAAATATAAATATGTGTACATTTGTACTTAAATACATATGTATTTTAGAACCCTTTAGAGTATACCCGTCCAAAATTTATCTAATAGAGATAAATTTTGGATTGTCCCCTTTGGGACTGCTTTTTGAATATTCTATCTCATTAGGACGTGTATACATTTTAGCGTGTTGACTATTTAAGAAAAAATTGGCAACTTTTTCTCCTACTCCTTCGGGTTTGCGTTTTATATGCATACTTGGGGAGTTAAGGGGAAATGCTGCCGATTTTTTCTTAAATAGTTAACACGTTAAAATGTATACATATGAGATGGAATATTCAAAAAGTGGGTTAGGATCCACCGCCTTAGACTACCAGTTTACATACATTTACATCACTTGTTTGTTTGTTTTGAATTTCAGATGGATCGTCATACTTGGATGTACCAAACTTCGACTTTATCTGAAACTTATAGGTTGGGTGTTCAAAGTTTTATTACGGCTGCAGAAGCAAATCGCGTGAAAAAGGGAGATCAATTGATTTCTTGTCCTTGTTCTGTTTGTAAAAACTTTAAGTACTTTGAACGTGCTGGAGATATAGAGTTTCATTTGTTGCTACATGGTTTTGTGCCCAGATATCATTGTTGGTCAAGACATGGAGAATCAATATTGAATTTTAGTCAATCATCTACCACTTTAAACATTAATAATCATAGTACTTACAACAATGACTCGTTAGACGTTGATGACCATGATAGCCATTCATATGACCCAAGTGAAAATGTAAATGAAATGTTACATGACATGGAGACTAATATGGGTGATACCGAAAAAGAAAAATTACAACAACTATTTGACGATGCAGAAAAACCGTTGTATAACGGTTCTAAATTTAACAAACTTGATGTTGTGTTGAAGTTGTTTAAGTTAAAATCAGAATACGGATGGAGCGATCAAAGTTTCACAAAACTATTAGTGCTTTTGCATGACATGTTTCCCGAAGACAATGAATTACCTGTTTCGACATACCAAGCGAAAAAATGATGTGTCCGATGGGATTGGAAGTTGAAAGATTACATGCATGCCCAAATGATTGTATATTGTATAGAAAGGAGCATGCAGATAAACATAAATGTGTTGTGTGTGGTGCATCGAGGTATAAGCGGATAAAGGATTCGGATGAAGTTGACGATGATGTGACAAAAAATGGACCGCCGGCTAAAATGTTGTGGTATCTCCCTATTATACCTAGACTGAAAAGGTTGTTTTCAAACGAAAAAGAAGCGGAATTATTACGTTGGCATTCAGATGAACGTGTAATTGACGGGAAACTAAGACATGTGGCAGATTCACCTCAATGGAGAACCATAGATAAGAAGTATCCTGAATTTGGCAAGGAGACGAGAAACATACGGTTTGGGCTTAGTTCAGATGGGATCAATCCTTTCGGTAACATGAGCAGTCGTCATAGTACGTGGCCGGTTCTTTTATGCATCTACAATCTTCCACCTTGGTTATGCATGAAACGAAAGTATATTATGATGTCATTGTTGATTCAGGGTCCGAGACAACCTGGTAATGATATTGATGTGTATTTGTCTCCTTTGATTGATGACTTGAAAACTCTTTGGGATTCGGGTGTAGACGTGTATGATGCTTATAAGAAGGAGCACTTTCAATTGCGGGCGATGATTTTCTGTACTATAAATGATTTTCCAGCGTATGGTAACTTGTCTGGGTACAGTACGAAGGGTAAGAAAGCTTGTCCTATTTGTGAAGAAGAGACAACCTCGAGATGGTTGAAAAATAGCAAAAAAACTATATACATGGGGCATCGAAGATTCCTTACACGGGGACATAATTTTAGGATGAAAACGGATGAGTTCGATGGAGAAATCGACATCCGGACGGCACCAAAACGTTTCGATGCATTTTCACGAGTTCAAAATCTAAATACCGTGTTGGGAAAAACAGGTCGTGTTGAGAAAGGGGCCATTTGGAAGAAAAAGTCAATATTTTGGGATTTACCCTACTGGAGAGATTTAAGTGTTAGGCATTGTCTCGATGTTATGCATATAGAAAAAAATGTATGCGACAGCTTGTTAGGCTTATTATTGAACATCCCGGGTAAAAGTAAAGATGGGGTCAATATCAGAAAAGACATGTTGCTCATGAATATACGTCCAAATCTTGCCCCCGAACAAAGAGGCGACCGTATTTATCTACCACCTGCTTGTTACAATACATCAAAAGAAGAAAGAAAACAATTCTGTCAATGTTTACATGATATTAAGGTTCCATCAACTTACTCTGCTAACATTAAAAGACTGGTGTCGCTGAAAGATAGTAAATTGCTTGGAATGAAGTCTCATGATTGTCATGTTTTGATGACACATATGATTCCCATCGCAATTCGTGGATTGTTACCGGATCATGTCCGACACACAATCACAAAACTTTGCTTGTTTTTTAACAACATTCACTCAAAGGTGATTGATGTGGAAGCCCTGGATCAATGGCAAAAAGACATTATCGAGACTCTTTGTGAGCTGGAGATGTATTTTCCACCGTCGTTTTTTGATATAATGGTCCACTTAGTATGTCATATCGTACAAGAGATTAAGGCTTGCGGTCCCGTATTCTTACGATACATGTATCCGTTTGAAAGATTTATGGGTGTATTAAAAGGTCATGTAAGAAACCGCAATCGACCGGAGGGTAGTATTGTTGAAGGTTATACTTCTGAAGAGGTGACTCATTTTTGTGAAGGTAATGCTCTCAATATATATTACAATAATAATAATTTATAATATATACATACACTATTGTAAACTTACAATATAATAACTTTCTTTTTGTCCACAGGTTATATGGAGGATCTCAACAGTGCTGGAGTTCCTAAAAGTCGTCATTCGGGTCGACTTGGAGGTCAACCGGTAATTGGTATCAAAACAATCATGCCATCTTATGAAGATTTACAAGGTGCACATTTAGTGGTATTGAAACACATGACATGTCTTGCTCAATTTGTAAATGAACATATGGAGATGTTGCGATCTACATACCCAGGTGAGGATGATATATGGTATATAAACACTCAAAACAAAGAGTTAGCGGAGTGGATGAAAAGGAAGGTAACAGAAACTGATGTTGATGCAACTGTGAAAAGATTAGGACGTGGTCCAGATTGCAGAGTTAAATCTTCTCAAGGGTACGACATTAACGGTTATACGTTTTACACGAGTGATCAAGATAAAAAAAGTGTCGTGCAGAACAGTGGAGTTACAATAATAGCATCAACGGCTGAGTTCAACAGACACCGCCACGATACAATGATAAGAATTGCCAAAAAATCTTTCTATGGTGTTATACAAGAAATTTGGGAATTGGACTACCGTGATTTCAGTGTTCCTTTGTTCAAATGTAAGTGGGTGAATAACGAAAAAGGTGTTCAAGTTGACAAATATGGTTTTACACTTGTGGATCTTACAACTGATGGTTATAAATCTGAACCATTCGTTCTCGCAACACATGTCACACAAATTTTCTATGTCAAAGACCCGAGCAAACCAAGATATCACATTGTCCTGCAAGGTAAACGTCGTATTCTTGGTGTTGACAATGTTAATAACGAGGAGGAATACGACCACTTTGATGATCTACCACCATTCTCAGTAGGTATTGAACCGGGTAATCATTACAATAGTACACGTGCCACATACTTACGTGATGACACCGATGGAATGTTCGTTGATTAAGGATAGCAATGCTCCATATTTTCCCTCTAATCGAACCCTAACCTCCGACCGGCGAATACGATGACAAGCAAGCGGCGCCGGCGAACCCTAACCTCCAACCGCGGCGACCACCAGACGCAAAGCCCGAGCTCCGACTGTGACGGAGACACCGTGCAGACTGTGACGCGTCGACCACCAGACGCCACCACCACTGTGACTGTGACGGCGACAACCAGACAACAACCAGGTTATATTTTCATTCCTGATTTTGTTTGAACTTGCGCTTTTATAAGTTTAGAAGTAGGTGTTTGGTGCATTCGATGTGTTCAATATAAAATGTGTATGTGGACCTAAGTTTGTCTGTATTATTCTTTCACTATGAATCAGTTTGTATATTAAATATGCAAGTGGAGACTTTTTATAGTGATAAAGTCACTTTTTGTATCAATGAATCCAACAGAGAATAGAGGTTGTTGACTGACTTGAATACAAAGCATTTATATATGTTTTGTATATTAAATGTGCAGTTTTGTTATGCATCTTTAAACTTAATCTTGTTTAGATCATACTATATGTTTTTTATAAAGTGGTGATATATATGTTTTTGCTTCTATTTATATAATACAAAGCATTCTAATATAGGTAATGTGCATAAATACCGCGGCATTGCTTCTTTTTCAAAGAAGATTCCAGATTCAAAGCTACATATTGAGTTTGATAATAATAATAAACCGTGCGGTGAGAGTGTATCATTGTTTAGATCATACTATTCCACGATGGTTAGACATAACTTTGATTATTGGATTCCAATGAACCAATTCTCGAACGATGATTTTAAAGAACTATGGTTACATACCAAGGTACATGTCATTTAGCTTATTAGAAATTTGAAATACTTATCAATTAATTATTAACTTTAACTTTTTGTTTTGTAAATGCTAGGCTTATTGGAAGATTAAGACCGATGCCCCAGAAGCTTACATGAGGAAGTATGCTATAAGAATAGGGACAAACTTTAGGTCGGATCTTGTACAACATTATGTCCGCAAAAATTTAAATGCTTGTCACAAATATCCATTTATGAAACCTCATAAGTGGGATGACTTTGTTAGACAAAAAACTTGTAAGGAATTCTTGGTATGTTAGAAATTGTATATTATAAGTTATACTTTATGTATATGTTTACAAGTAACTAATAACAGTTTGTTATTTTGTTTGAAGGCTAAAAGTACACAAGCAAAAGCTGCTAATGCCGCTAACGAAAACAAGCTACGCTTAGGCCGATCTGGATGGTCAGGAGTGGAACAAAAACTACCTATTATATGGCCTCAACTTTTAGAACGTCATGAAGACCTCAAAAGTGTTACAAACTTTCGTTCTAAGTTATTGATAGTGGCCATGGCAAAAAAAAACAAGGAAACCCAGTTGTATGAACTTGATAATCATGCGGTGAAGGTGGCTGCTAATCTCAATGAAGCTGAGCGAAACATGAAAGCGGATAAGAGTTATTATGAAAATAAAGAAGATCCTATTATTCGAGTTTTGGGTCCCGAGCATGGTGGCCGGTCACGAACAGTATCCGACATTATAGGTAGTGATTATGTATGTGTTTTTTTTTCTTAAATATCCTGAGTTGCTGAATATAATTATTGACGTTGATTTAGTTGTCATGATGATTCTATAGGTTACACTAAGGTCCACGGTGGATTGGTCCGAAATGTCAATGATGATAGAGATTCGACGCCATCTTTGCGTGACTCTAGTTGCAGATCTAATGGGCATGTAGATTATCCACCTATCGAGGTAATATTTACCTACATTTCATGTTAATCCTCATAATAGCTATGTTTTGACATGTTGAGTCTTTTTGCAGAGACAAACCCAATGTGAGTTGCTTATAAATGTGGGTGACTCTCTAGTGAAAGTGGCTGACGGGATTGCATGGCCAAGCACATCCACGGACCTCCATTGTAGACCAATAGCCGAGGGTTGTGCCAAGGTCTCAGTGGATGAGGTCGTTGAGAGATATAAAGAATTATCCGTCTATACTGTAACAAAAAATAGTGAAGTAACACTTGTTGAAGATCTTGTTCATCAAACTGTTCAGTGGCCAAGATATGCAATAAGGGTATATTTTTGCTTATATATTTCAATATATTTTAGCTTTGTATATAATATTTTTTATTCAATTGTAGCTTGAGAATGAAGAGACATCGAGCAAATCTCCTAGTGCCCCAAACAGGGACTCGAGTCGCGGGTCACGGAGTTATAGAGGCGTCTCTCCACAAGTGCATGACGATGACACCGTGATGACTTCAAACTTTTGTTCACAAGTAAGAGACCCATTTACTCGATGTATATATATTTTTTAACTTGATATTTCATATTATAATAATGTGTTTGTTACTTTAGGACAATGAAACGCGTTCTTCACCATTTGATCTTGGTGAGGAAGAAGAATTAATGGCATTCAATGCGTATGACAAAAACGGTTTTGTAGATTTGGTTAGTTTACAAAAACTTATTTATATAACTATCCGTAAATATATACATATGTACTTTACTAATGTCCTAATGTATCTACAATTGTTTTTAGTTAAACTCTATGGCGCCAGTAGGTTCTCAACCCGGACCAGAACTCGAACTCGCAATCGAACCTCAACCCGAACCTCAACCCGAACCCCAACCCGAACCCCAACCCGAACCCCAACCCGAACCTCAACCCGAACAAAAAATGGCACTTGTATTCCATCCTATGTATACTACATGGAAAGATCCCGAGCTGCGAAATGTCAAGGAGAAAATAATTGACAATTGCCAAAATGATCTCCTTCTAGCCATGGTTCATCGGTTATTGGCACTCGCCGGGGGTCTCGAATACATTTCCCATTCTTCACCCCATGGCATGTACCCCGAGCAAGTCCTCACTACAATCCCATTATCTGAATTGGTGCAGTTATTTATAGATGGTGAACTTGAAGTGTCCGTGGTACATTCATTTGCGATGTAAGTTGTTATTATACTTCTAAGATGGTACAATTTTTTTTTAGATCGTATAATTTTATTTACAAACATCATCATATTTTTATTTATTTATTAATTTGTTTCAGGTGTTTATACGAGATGACACCTAATTCCAAATGTGCATTTCTAAATCCGGTGAATATTCATGAGCATGAATGTGTCAAGAGTCCGGGTAAAGTACAAGAACACATCAAACAAATAAGAATGTATCATAAAGACAAGAGATATTTTCTTGTACCGTATTATGCCGGGTATTATATATCTTTTCTTAATACATAGATAAAGATAGTTTCATCTACCATATCATGCACTTGCTTATTTGTTTTATTATTTATATTTTTTAGACGACATTGGACACTTTTTGTCATTGAACCCGGAACCGCAACCGTATATATTGTCGATTCTATAAATACCGAAAAGACAAAAGAGTGTTATAAAATTGCGGCTTTTATTGAAGACGGGTTCGAGAAAGGATTTACTTGGATAACAGCAAAGGTATTTTTTTTATCAATTTTTTTCAGATGTTCTAAATTAATGAAATGACTAAGTGTGAACTAAATGCAGTGTAACCAACAAAATAGCAATTGGGAATGCGGGTATATGGTGATAAAACACATTCGGGCGTTTCTTGATACAATGCAATATGATTTCCTAAACAATGTAAGTGTTTTGTAAATATTTAAAATATCGACTTTTTATTTTTTTGTATAAAGTTTAGCAACTTTGTTTATATGTTTTAGATATGGAAATCGGAAGAGAAAACCTCGCCCGATGAGCTTTACTTTATGGTCTATGACTTGATGAGTACTTGGATGACAAAGTTGTACGGTGTTTGAAGATTTTCAAGGTTTGATCTATTAGAATACATGTTTAGTTAGGCTTTTACGATAAATTTTGAACAACGTTCAATGTATGAGAATATATACATGTTTTTGTTGAACGATATGTTTTGAATGTTATAGAATTTTCAACATTATGCTATAGAAGTATTAAAAAGTTATTATGATGTATATTATATGCAATTTATAGGAAGAATTTATAGGAAGAAAATATTGATATTTTCTGGAAAATACTAATTAAAATATTTTTTATTTTTTTCTTCATAAATTAGCAAAAGCTGCGGTTATAGGACCGCAGCATTTGCTTTGAAGAGAACCGCAGCATTTGCTCAAGCACCAAAAGCTGCGCAACCTAATGCTGCGGTTCCCAAACCGCAGCTTTTGCCCAAAATAACCGCAGCTTTTGCTCAAGTTTGTACTAGTGGCCACTTAGGACTAGGTTATGTGTTATTTTTATAGATTTTTGAATTAAAAAATTAAATGGTATTTACAAAATGGAAAGATCTTGTAATTAAAAATCAAAAAATTAAATTATTTCCATACAAAAATTATGCATATTTGTATTACAATACCATAACTTTGATTTATCATATCTTCTTCATTTCTCAGTGAAAATTTGATCCGTAAATTGCTTTGGATTCATGAAAGAGAACCTAACAAAACTAGATCCATATTGCTTAGGTTTTGATCATCGAATGATGGTGAACGAATCAAAAAACAAAGTTGCGACTTTCTAAACCCACCATTGATGAACTTAAACTTCAATTCGATCATTCGTTTAATAGTTAGAAAAAAAACTTTCATCTTTTACTCAGTTTAATTTTTTTTATATCACAGCCTCGGATATTTACCCGGGACACTAACTAGTTGTAAATATAAATATATTTGAGATACTATATGAAATCATGTCCGGTGAAGTTGGTAGATTGTGAATGTCAACTTGAAAGTGGGCAGCAGGTATTGTTGGTTACATACTTTCATGTAATTTAGGCATTTGCCACTCAATATTTAAGCCGATTACCTTATTTATAAAGACTAAAGAATTATGTTTGACATTATTATGTAATCTAATTCATCGAAAGTGACGCGTGTGCATAATTTTCAACGCGTACAGGTTTTTTAACATTTCTTGAGAACCTGAAAACTACTTATTTTTGTTCCAAAATTGTTTAGTATCGACCTCACTTTTACAAAAATCATCCTTTATGTTTCTAAAAAATTATGGATCGAGTCCTTTTGCTTTAGTAATTATAACGGACGTTCTTCAATTATAGGTTTTTTATACATTCGGTCCTTTAAAATTACAAATTACAGACATTAATAATATATCTGTTAATTTTATTAATATGACGACAAGTTTACCCTTAGACTAAAAAAACAATTTACGTAGGCATAAAAATCTTTCTTCTTTCTTTTACCTCTCTCTTCCGCATGTCCTCTTTCTTCTATCTCTGTCTCTCACGGCAATGCTCTGCGGTTCCAACACATCATGTAACTGTAACAACTAGTTAATAATGACCAATATGGGCAATTGCTACTTGTACCACCGCTGCATACCTCTAATATGCCACCACATCTTCGATCTCAGTTTCACGTCTTAAGAAACCTAGCATTGTGTGATATTCATTGTGCTTTCACTATTTTTTTATCCTTGTGGGGGTGCGGAGGGGTGGTGGAATGATGAAGTCATCGTAAGAAAGCTGCTTAACTTGATCCCAACGAAGTGTCTTTAATTTTTTTTTTTTTTTTTTTTGCCATTAATACCTAGAAATCGACTCCATGCCATTTGAGGAAGTTGTTGGGAGGTTGAAGCCATATGAAGAACGGGTCAAAGAACCCGAAACATGGCATTGCATGATATTCATCGTGCTTCACTGTTTTTTATCATTGGGGGTGGTGTAGGGGGTGGCTGAATGATGAAGTCATTGTGAGAAAGCTTCTTATCTCGATCCCAATGAAGTGTCTTCAAATTGTTGCTGCCATTGAACAATACCCAAAAATCGATTCCATGTCGTTTGAGGAAGTTGTTGGGAGGTTGAAGGCATATGAAGATCGGGTTAAATAACCTGAAACATGGCATTGCATTATATTAATCGTGCTTCACTGTTTTTATCCTTGTGGATGGTGGAAGGGTGGCGGAATGATGAAGTCATTGTGAGAAAGCTGCTTAACTCGATCCCAATGAAATGTCTTTAAATTGTCGTTGCCATTGGAAAACACTCGCAGATCGATTCCATGTCGTTTGAGGAAGCTGTTGGGAAGTTGAAGGCATATGAAGATCGGGTCAAAGAACCTGAAACCTGGCATTGTGTGATATTAAGCGTGCTTTACCATTTTTTTCCTTGTGGGATAGTGGAGGGGTGGCGGAATGATGAAGTCATTGTAAGAAAGATGCTTAACTCGGTCTCAATAAAGTGTCTTCAAATCGTTGTTGTCAATGAACAATACTTGAAATCAATTCCATGTCGTTTGAGGAAGTTGTTGGGAGGTTGAAGCATATGAAGATCGGGTCACATAACTTGAAACCTGGCATTGCGTGATATTAATCGTGCTTCACTGTTTTTTTTATCCTTGTGGGATGGTGGATCGGAGGGGTGGCGGAATGATGAAGTCATTATGAGAAAGCTGCTTAACTCGATCCCAATGAAGTGTTTTCAAATTGTTGATGCCATTAAACAATATCTAGAGATCAATTCTATGTCGTTTGAGGAAGCTATTGGGAGGTTGAACACATATGAAGAACGGGTCAAAGAACCTAAAACCTGGCATTGCGTGATATTCATTATGCTTCACTGTTTTTTATCCTTGTGGGGTGGTAGAGGGGTGGCAGAATGATGAAGTTATCGTGAGAAAGTTGCTTAACTTGATCCCAGTGAAGTGTCTTTAAATTGTTGTTGCCAATGAACAATACCCAGAAATCGATTCCATGCCATTGGAGGAAGCTGTTGGGAGGGAAATGTGTTGTTATTTAAAATAAATGTACAAGAAAGTTCAAAGAAAGATGAGTCCTATTGTGAAAGTTGTAGACGAGGGTGCTCAAGTTAAAGTAACTGTAGAGAAAGAAGTTGTGGTAGTGGACGAGGAGGCCGAGATAAAAGTTACATTAGATGTTATAATTGTCAAGAGTATAGTCGTTATAAAGTTGAGTGTCCTAGATAGAAAAAAAAGAAGTGAATCTAACTCGAAAAGATGACGGCCAACCTTTGAGATGATCAATGATGTACAAGTGGGTGGATATTATCATCCGATCCATCTTTAGTTTTGGGATTCTTGACTCACAAGTTGATATGGAACACAAGTGTAAACCCCCTTTGTGAACAAGAAGACTTTGGGAAACGTCACTACCTTGATCGATTACACAAAGTCAATTAATTACACATACTATTTAGTTAACGTCAAATTCAAAACTCTACTTCCATGTCCATTTCTTCTATTTTAAAAGATTAATTTAATATGAACCACCGTTTCTGAACTTATTTATATATTAAAATTAAATTGTACTATTCATGTATTATTGCAGGGATAACATGAGTACATAGAAAATCGTATTTCTAAAACGTAAAGAAAAAAAAATACAAAAGAACTACGCAACAACGTTAAAATTAGAATCGAAACAATTCAAGTATTGAACCTAATATATGACGATTATGTATGACCTAATATAAATTCATATCGCAATAGTTAAATATAACACTACATAAATTTGGATATTATAATAAAAGGAAAAACTATTGTGTAAAAAACTTAAAAAAAAAACCAAAAATAAAATATTTTAGCATGTCACGTGACGTCCAATTAAGGATCATATGGTCCAATAGAAGTGGAAGACAAATTAATTTTCATTATGAAAATGTAATTTGTTGATATACTAATGTTTTTACATTTAAGGTATATTTTTTATTAAATGTATATTTTTTATTAAATGTGTATCAGATAAAGATGTAAAACATGAATTGAGAACCAAACTAGTCAGGGACTAAAATAAAGTGAGAACTGAGAATAGCTAGACTGGTTCTGTATATTTCAGGTTAGGTCGGGTCAGACCATGAGATGCCACCTCGTAAGGTTATCATGAGTCAATGACGGACTAAACCGTACAACCCCGGACCAAAGCGGCTTGAACCAAAACTGCATATGGTTAAAAGCATGAACCATTGACCAGACTGATTTTGTTTGTTTGAGGTTCATCTTGAGTCGGGTCAAGTAAGTTTATCGGTTTTTTCAGATAATCCCACAAGATGCTCACCCGTACTTGTCACACACCCCAATTTATTATGTACACCGAGTGCTATTTTCTAAAAGTTACAACATATGTTATGTAATTGATTTTTTTTTATCAAACAACAATTTCTAGATTTTTTAAAATAAATTACACATCTGTCGACCCTTGCAGAATTTAAATTCATAACATTTTAATTGTGATGCTTACACCTTAATCTACAAGATGTTTTTATGGCGAATGTTATGTAATCGTTATAAGTTAAATGTTACGTTATATTTTAATAAACTAAAATTTATTATGCGAAAACATATAATTTATCTTTTGTTGAATAGGTCAAGTATGAGAGGATGACAAAATAGTCACTTAAATATTTGATGCAGAAACTAGTGAAGCTTCGTTTTTTCATCGTTCGACGGTGGGGGGTTTGAAAAATTAAAACCAACACATGCCATTTTCTGTAATTTAATGTTTGACAAATTTACAAATTAACTAATAACAAAAATACAACTTTCCTTATAAAATAGCTACATTATATCAAGTGGTTTGATTTGAGTATTTGGATGTTTGAAAAAAAAGATTATTCATTTTAATATATTTATAAGTGTGTTTTAATAGTTATACTCTTTATTTCGGGGAAAAATTGTATGAAATAATCCCAACTTTTCCTCGTTCGCGAATAATAATCCTACATTCCGAAATTGTAAGGGGCAGTCCCACCTTATCATTATTTTGCAACGAACAGTCCCGCCGTTAAAAAACACTAACGGCGTTAAATCTTGCTGACGTGGCACCACCCCACCACCAACAGCCACCACCCCACCACCAACAGCCACCACCGGACGTCTTCTCCGGCGACCTCCGGTCTTCTCCGGCCACCAGCCACCACCATCTCCGGTCGTCTTCTCCGGCCACCAGCCACCACCATCTCCGGTCGTCTTCTCCGGCCACCAGCCACCACCATCTCCGGTCGTCTTCTCCGGCCACCAGCCACCAACAAAAACCCAATTAACCAACCATCTTCAAACTAACATATCTTCTTCAAATCTTGACGAAAATCGATTCCATAAATTGCTACAAATTCGTGACGACGAGAGGATTCAAACTATTACCATAGTTGATATGTTTTGATGAGGTTTGAGAATCGAACGAGTATCTCCGACGAACTAAGTTTTTTATGAAATTAAAATCTTCTCAAATCAACACCAAAACACGTTCTGATTGTTGCAACATATTTGTGTGATAAAAACGAGTCTATTGGTACCAAATTTATACGATATGATTGAGTATTTCTCAAATCACCATTGAAGAACTTGGAAGAGCAAGTTATTCGGCCTTCAAAGCTTAACGGAACATATCAAGTATGGTGCTAGATTTGTTCGTCTAGTGGATACGAGTTCAACGCATTTCTCGGATTCGATTTTCGTCAATTTTTGATCAAGATATGCTTGATTGAAGTTGGTTGGTTGTTTTGGGTTTAGTTCGCCGGAAAAATCGCAGGTCGTCGGAAAAATCACAGGTCGCCGGAGTACACAGTATTTAACGCCGTTAGTGTTTTTTAACGGAGGGACTGTTCGTTGCAAAATAATGACAAGGTGGGACTGCCCCTTGCAATTTCGGAATGTGGGATTATTATATGCGAACAAGAAAAAATTGGGATTATTTCATGCAATTTTTCCTTATTTCGGTGGTGGTGTAACGCTAATTGAATCTTATAATCTTAATAAAATTCTAGTAAAGCATTAAAATTTGTACCACATGTCTTATTTATAAATGGTCTAATCATCACCGCCACATGTCAAGCTCACATGTCTTATTTATAAATGGTCTAGTAAAGCATTAAAATATGCCATAATTAATTACCAATTTAGTAAATCATCAATTAAGATTAATTACCAATTTTGTCAAAACTAAAATTTATTTTAATACTAGTCAGTGACCCGGGTAAATACCCGAGGATGTGATATAAAAAGAATTATATGAAATAAAAGATGAACCTAAATTGAAAAGAAAAACTAAATTGAATAATACATAATGACAAAAAACCGATAAATATTTAATAATATTAAATACCCGAGCATGTGATATGAAAAACATGAAATGAAATATAACATGAAACTAAAATAGATATAAAACTAAAATGAATAATACATAAAAATAAAAAGAAAATAATATTAAATAACAGTAAACTTACAAATTTGAAAAGAAAAAAAAAGACTTAAAAGAAGCTTCCATACATCAACATCACCTATACCAAAATTTACCATATAAGTTTCATTTAATCGATGACAAAAATGCAAGTGGGTTGCTTGCAGTTGCACATGTGAGAAGTGCTGGTTAGTTTCTTGAATGAAAACTGATTTGGTTTAATGGTGTAGCTATTTGTTCTTAATGCATAATACCTTGGTTGGTGTACAGTTGCCTTTTCATCGAGCCCCTGTGTAAAGAGGACCTTGGGATCTTAGTTATGGCTGCCTGAGTTGAGTTGGTAAATGCAGGGGTGTGGGGACAGATGAAGGGAAGAAATTGTTGGCTGTAAATTTAATGAAATTGTTTAAATATCGCTCCCCGCACATAATAGTTGTCCCGAAAAACTCGATGCGCCTGCAATAAAACAGAAATAATTAAATCCATAAGCGAAACAAAAACTTTAAAAAACCAAACAACGGTTTAAAGATTAATGTATAAAGTGATCAAGAATAGCTAATAATGTTAACATCTATAAGAATACCTTATTTCAACAAAGTTTAACATCAAATTAAAAAAAAACCAATATGCCATAATAATACATATAAAACCATGACAGAAATCCATCTACAAACAATAAACACACTTCATATAAAACAATGATAAAACATCATCTATAAACTCTAAACACACTTTTATGAGCACACCCACCTTTTTCATTTAGAATGCAACATTAGATGAAGATCATAGTACAATTACGTTAAATATTTCCAAAAAAAAAAAGAACAACAAAGCAAACACAAACAAAAAAAAACGGAGACTAAAAAGAACTAAGAACAACATTAGAAAAACAGAGACATGCAAACAACAAAATCGATCTTCAAAACATACAAAGTAAGAAATCCGAGTATAAGCGAACATCATGGAGGAATAATTTTAAACCCCTAAAACCAAAAAAAAAAACTCTAAAGTGATGACTTACATAAGATGAACATCATACCAGAAGTATAACCCCCTCAAACAGCTACCTCCAAAGTCCTAAAAGAACACAAAATACATATCAGATTGCACATAACCTAGTGAGACAATAAAATTTACAACATATAGTTTAAAAAAATAAGTAAGAGATGAAGAAAAAAACAACAGGAAACTTTTAAGAGGTAGTGTATTTGGGATAGATATTAACAAAAACACGTGGGGGCATTACAATGTAAAACTGACATAAATCACATAAAACAATTGACAAACAGCTTGCAGACAACAAAGCTAACAAAACAACCAAACACAACTAATCATCTATGGATGCACAATAAGCAAAAAAAAAGAAACACAAACTCTAATTTCAAACATGATTAAAGATTAAAAAAAAGATAATACACAAAGATAAAAGAACAACCAATGTAAAGAATCAGACACCTTAATTGGAAATCGTACATGATGACCGGATCAAACTACAACGGAAAAAGAAGCAACACGCCATACATAACAATTATGAGTACAAGAACAGAAAGTTGAAAAATGAAAATTAAACTACTTGAATTAAAAAATCAATCAGCGTATGAGCAAGAACAAAACCAAACAATCACTTAAAACAAAATCGTACATCATAAAAAACCAACAGTTTCATTCGAAACCCTAAAATTACTTCCATGGCCACCAATTGTAATGAGAAATCAAAGCAAAACTGAGGATTTTATCACCTAATCTGAATCGAAATTAGTCCACGAAATCAAAGAAGAACATTAAAGATGAAACCATAACACAAATCGGGATGTAATTTATGCGATTAAATCTATCAGGATCTTACAAATAATAATACTTCGATTGGAAGAACGTTAAAGATGAAAGCATACCTGAATCTGGAAAACGTGAACCTGAAATACTTCGTCGAGGCTACCTCCAACTCGTAGAACAAATAAATCAGTATAGCGACGGCGAATCTGTTACAGGTTCATCGACTGGAAGAAGAAAGGAACCTTTTGGAAATTAGGGTTGCGAACGGGGAAAAGGGGGAAAAAGCCACCGACTATACTCCATTTCTACGTTTTTTACGACGGGTTTGTAAGATCCGAATAGCTCCATCGGATCAAAAAGATCCGCGTGTACTTTTACGATTTTTTCCTATAAGTTTTGTAAATGAATTGGTGAGAGTTGCTAAGAACTTGACACATAGGAAAAATCCTATGTGTCATGATTTGAGTATAAGTATCATCCTAGGTGGCACACTTTAAAATGTGTCACCTGTCCTTTAAAAACTCGTGTTTAATATTTATATAGATTTTGATAAAATTAATGTGGATTTGAATTACTCAATAACTTTACTCAAGTAATCAACAACTTGTCAAACATAATAAATTTCTTAAATGTATTAAATTATTATTTAATATAATACAAGAATTTTATATCAATTATAATTTTTAAATTTCTTGATTATTATCTTTTCCTTTTGTATTATCTATCCAGCTCGTGTAATACACGAGTTACTAACCTAGTTAAATAATGAGAAATTCGCACTCAATAATGCTTGATAAACAGGGGCGGACCTACCCTATGGGTAGGGGTAGCCCCCGCGACCCCTGAACCGTTAACGCGAAGAAGGAATTTTTTTCGGGGTTTTACGTTTTTGGTATTTTGCGACCCCTGAAACGAATTTTTCGCGACCCCTGGAAGAAATTTTATGGCTTTTACTTAAAAATATGATCAAAAGCCCCTTAAAAATATGATTAAAAGCCCGTTAACTACCTAAATTTTTTTTCCGGGGGCGCTGCCCCCGGACCCCCGTTAGTCCCCGCTACCCCTGATATTTTTTCCTGGATCCGCCACTGTTGATAAAAGTTGATGTCTCACTAGGCACTGGGAAAAGAAGCCCTAAAAACCCATATAACCAAAACTGAAGAAACCGACTGAAACATAACTCACGGTTTGGCTATGTTTATATTTTAAATTAAATTTTATTGTTCGATTTCATTTAAGAAATCAATGGGATATCTTATTTAAGAAAATTAACTTTTAAGAAATTAACAAATAGTGTAACCAAAAAGTTTTATGCTCAAATGTGTAATAATCGATTAATCATTTGGTAGGCTATTTTTTCAATGTAGAAATTTCAAACCCGAATGAAAATACCAGACCATCATGAAATCAGGAAAAGATCAAAACCAAAAGGTTTTTAAAAACTCAAAACTAATTTTTTTTATTTTTAGTTTGGTTTTAGTCGAATACCGAATACCGACTCAAACCAATACCCCTACTAGAGACATGCAGTGGTAAATAAGTGATAAGGGCGGGTGAAGAGGAGCAATTTTTCTCCGATCAATGGATGAGGTGCATAGTGAAAGGTGATGAGTTGAAAGTTCATTTGATATAAAAAGGGTTGAATATATTAAAGAGTAGTCATTGGCATAAAAGAATATGCAGAAGAAAAAAAAATATGACAATCGAAAAGTTAAGTGGAGAACGCGGAATTAGAGAATATGAAACTTGAATAGAGGACCAAGATTTACCCCTTTAAGTGTGTGGTTAAAACTATGAGGTGGTCAATGACTTGAGATTGTTTATAAGTGTATTCGGTATATCTTCATCTTCATCAAAACCAGTTATACGATATTAAGTGACGCCGAACACCGCTCCTTAGAGGTTATAGGGGGGGGGGGGGGGGGGGGGGTTGCCAACCTTGGGCGTTATATTCTCAACGAGTGTTAAAGGAAGGGATGGTGGGTTCAAATCCAATCATAAAATTCTAACTGTTTTTTCTTTTTTTGTTTTTTTTGTTTAGTTAAGGGCTTGCGGTATACCGGCGCCATAGAGGAGATTGGCGGCGCTAAGTGGCGCCAACACCGCCTCCCCCTGCCGTTATATGGCGCCGCCAAACTCCCACGCCAACTTCTCAACGGGCGTTAAAAGGAAAAGGAACGTTGGCAACGGTACAATTTTCGAACTTTGGGGGTTTAAATAAAAAAAAAATTTAATTCACCCAATTTTTTTACCTTTTCACCTATATAAACCCCACTTTATTCATATTTTTTACACTTTTCTCTCTATTCTACTCCTTCTTTCTTTAACATTTAAAAAAAAAAACACCATGAATCCAAACCAACAAAATCAAGATTCCTCAAGCAACACCCCTCCCAACAACCCGAACCTTAACCCGTGGCATATGCCGATGTGGGGGGGGGGGGGCAACCTAACCCGTTGTTTTTGGGTCAACAACCCTCAAACGTCTACAACCCCAACCCCTCGTTTACCAATTACGCTCAATGGGGGCAAAACCCACCACCTCAAGGCTTCTCATCTCCATTCCAATCGCAACCCGTTTTCTCACTGAATTTCACTTCCGTTCCATCGCACCCGCAAACACCACTTCTAGATCAAGACGATGATATAGAGATCGTCCCCGAAACACAAGTTCCCGATCGTGTTCGAAGAGGCCGAGGGAAGGGGAAAAAACCGATGGAAGGATTCCAAGAGCAAGAAGGACGGGTGCCATGGAATACCGAAGAGGAGTTACATCTAGTTCGGGCTTATATCGATACATCGGAGGACCCGAAAATTGGTATTTTTTTAAAAATAATTTAAATCTAGAATTTTTTTTTTGTTATATTTTAGAAATCACCAACTAACGTTTCTATTTTTATATTTTCTAAATAGGTAACTCGCAAACAAAAGATGCGTTTTGGGATCGAGTTAGTAAAAAATTCCACGCTAGCAAGAAGGCGGCGGCGAGACCCGATGAGATCCCGACATTTCGCAACAACGACAAACTTAGCGGCAAGTGGGGCACCATCAAGAAAAAAGTTGCCAAGTTCCATGGGGTCTTTTTGGGCGTGGAACGAACTCGTCCAAGCGGTGCGAGCGACGACGATTTGATCAACATCGCCGTTAATCGATACAAAGACGACAACACCAACTCGACACCTCTTCTTCAACATTATCAAATATTGAAATCGTCTCCAAAGTTCGCTGAGATTGTGGAGATCACCAACGATAGCAAGAAGCGTTCCTCGACCGATCGCGATAGTCCCATGGGATCTAACTCAACGGGACGGTGCAACATAAATTTAAACGAGGATTCGGTGTTCGAGGACGAAGATGAAACGCAACCTCAAGAACAAGAGGTTTTGCGAAGGCCCATGGGAAAGAAGAAGTCAATTCGTCTAGAAAAGGAGCTCGAAATGGACGAGAAGATGAACGCGCAAATGTCGAGGTTCAACGCGGAGCATGAAAAAAGAACCCAAATTCGTGAGAAAAAATTATGTCTTCAACAATTCCGTTTTCTCGGCATGGATACCACGAACTTGGATCCGGAGCAACGAGATATGATTGAGAAAGAAAAGCGAAAAATAATGGCGGGGTTACGTGACAACGAGTAGTTTTTTTTTTATTTAAATGAAGTATTTTTAGTTGGTTTTTTTTTTTGGAATATTTGTAGTTTTTATGTTTTTTAAGAAATCTATTTGTAGTGGTTTTTTTTTAAATTATTTAAGCATCTTCTTTAATTTTTTTAATTATTCGAAGGCCATAAAAAAAAAATAAACCGATTTGTAGTCATTAAAATAATTGGAAAGTAAAAAGAAAAATAAATAAATAAAATAAGTTTAACACCACATGGAGTATCCCCCACCCATGTTAAACTTTCCAATGTGGTGTTAAAGGTGACGTGGCGCCTATGTGGCGATGTTAACATGTTATGTTAACATGAGTATACCTCATGCCCTAATAAAAATAACCCAACTTTAACCCCATACTTTGACACCATGTATACCACACTTGATATAAAAGTGTCGTGTTATACAGTCATCGTTTACGTGACACCCTTTAACATATAACAGCACATGGGTATACCATATGTCCTAAGAAATGATAAGTGTGTTATGGGTGATAGGAAATGTTTAAAAAAAATCAATTTAAACACCATATATTATGAGAACAAATAGAATAAAAATAAAATAGTTTTTTTCTTAAAATATTTAAAAGTAATTTTTTTATAAATGTAATGATTATAGATTCTACGGTATTTCTATTTAAATTAAATAAAATACACATACGAATTGCCCATCAAACGTATATACTTATCTTCGGTCGTTCATCAAACCCTACCGTTTTCATTATAAGAGGTGGAAAAATACTCAAATTGCCCATCACTTAATGGACCAGATTTAACGGGAGCTAGATGACCATTTTAAAAAATATTTACTTATAGGACCTAATCAATATATTTCGATAAATATAAAATACTTTTTTTTTGTAATTTAGTCTTTATGACCACAATATATGTCCATCTATCTATCTTATAAATATGTATTTGTTTTGGGTTTTACTGCTAAAATCATCATATCTATATTTCACCAAATTTAAACGCATAGCCTTCTATTCGAGTATGTATAGTATCAAAATCTCTTTTTGAGGAATTTTACAAATTAACTGGTATTCACTTGTAGATGATCGTGCAATGATAGTGGAGTGGTGGTCAAATTAAGTAACTAAAGAGCTCGCAACTTGGGAAAACCATAAATGGTCTTGTGACTTCAAAAGGGGTCTTATACATTTGTTAATTAAAATTGTTCATTGACTTGGTCAAAATAATAAAATCAATAAGGCAATAGGCATATTTTATTTTTTATTAACATTGATAGCACGTTGAAGCTATTTATTGGTCAACATGTAGAACAAAGATGAAAGGGTTTGAAAATGTTAGATTTCTGTGATTTAATCTAAACAGCAAGTCATCTAACATAAATCGATGACTATCAGACCGCTGTTCAGATCGGAAGACGGTATCAGAGACGAAGTCGGCAACGTCTTCCAAAAGAGGGAGAGTGCAACGACTATCTTCAAGAAAAATAAAAGAACATCAGATACAACAACTCATTTCAAGAAGAGAGAATAACATAACATATTAAGAGAGAGAGAGAGAGAGCGAGCATCTGGGAGAATAACTACCATCTTCTAGCATAAAAAGAGAAGAACATCAAATGTTAAGATAGAGAGAGAGAGATAGAGGGTCGACTGAAAACAAATATAGAGAAGGAAAGCGTACAGGGGAAGCCAAAGGGTTAGATCGCAAGACCGCCTCAAAAAACAAAGGCAAATCACATGTGTAAGTGGAAACTACAGGAAAAGTCAAAGAGACAGGTAGACCACACCGTCTCAACAAATCAATAAGAAAACGAAAATCGTTATGAACATTACCAAATAGAGTACAAGTCAGCTTCCCAAAATGTTATATTATATAGTAAGATTTAAACATCACCACATGGAAATGCTTAGTCTTATCCTATATCAAGATAACACTAGGTCGAAGGCCTTTTGTTTAGTATTATTAAGGGAAAAAATCATAGAATAATACAAGTTTGATAATTATGTAACTCAAACTTTTTTTCATTTGTAAAAACCACTCAACTATCAAATTGTGTCCCACTCAACTTTCAATTTGTGGTCCAATTAAGCCACTCTTACTTTTTTTTAATCGTAAATGCCACTCAACTTTCACTTGTGTTTCAATCTTGTGAAAAATATTTGTTTTCCTTATTAAGTGATGACGTGTCAGTTTATTTATAGTAGAAAAATATAGTTTTCATAATATTGAAACACAAGTTAAAAGTTAAGTAGATTTTAAAATATCAAGTTTTGGGGGAAAATATAGTTTTTAAAAAGTTGGAACACAAGTTCGAAGTTCAGTGTTTTTACAATAGGAAGAAAGATAGAGTGACATAATTGGACCATAAATTAAAAGTTGGGTGATTTTTATAATAAAAGAAAAATAAGTGACTTAAAAAAACATTTATGAAAAAATTGTTACTATTCTATAACCCCCACCCCCCCCCCCCCCCCCCCCCCTTTTGTTAGCTTACCCAGTTTTTCTACTTTGGGAACGGACCAAGAGGCCCGAAAATTCAACTTCGAGTCAAATTTCCTCTCGGTCCGTTGAACTTCTGTCCAAGCCCAGCTCCACTAAAACCCAATTTAGAGTAGTTAGTCATCCCCTACCAGGCTACCATTGGTGACAAAATTTAGTATTAATTATCATAAACTATAAATCGTTAATAAAAAACCAGAAATTTATGATAAAAGTAATGTGATACTAGGGTTGGGTTCTATAGAAAACCAATATTTTATAAAAAACCAAAAAACCAAGGAAAAAAATTATTTTTTTTAAACTTTTTTTATATGTTTCTTTCATGATTTTAAGAATATTGGAAAAAGAAAAATTTTAAAAACGTTTTCGAGTTTTTTTTAAAAATAAAATAAAATTCGAATTTTAGCTTGAAATTAATATTGCACTATGCAACAATAATATAAAATTGGTTTATGAATGTCAATTCTTTGTTTTTTACATTATTCGCATAAACCACATTCATATTTAAGTTAAGTCTCTTGTTTTTAAGTAGTTTTAATTATAATGCATTATGCAATACTATTGGTACTATTGCATGATGCAATAATAAAAAATCACTAAACTTTTTATTTTTAAAATTTTTTTTTCCCATAAATAAAGCTAATAAAATTATAGAATTTTTGGTGAAATTATTTTTAAAAAATATTAATATATGAAGAAGTTATAGAGAAAAAAAGGTTGGTTTTTTGGTTTTCTGGATAATTATTGGTTTTCTATAGATCTTTCCCCTGTGAGATACTACATATCCGAATAGACAATTAGTAGTAGAGTTAATTACATGAACAGGCTCTATGGCTTGGTAGAAATAACGTTGAATACCAACTTTTTTGGTAACGATATCAAGACAGTTATTAACATGTCCTAATGTTGGATCCTATACATAAATTTCACTAAAGTTTATGTTTAGTTGAAGGGTATTTTACTATTTTAGTATCCAAATATGTTATTTGGTCCCACCAAATCATATAGGTCATTCGTGTGTGTCCGATGATGTGGCAAGAGGCTTGAAAGAAAAAGTGGAGTAATGGTCAAGCCCCTTTCAAGCCCCATGTAATCATGACTAAACTATTTTTTTTTTAATTTTAAATAAACTAGAAACTTAATAACAAAACATTTTTTAAAAATAAAAAGACAATATCATAAATAAAAAAGTACATTAATTCTAAAAAAAACCAAACAACATCAAATTTTAAAACAAACAACACCAAATTTTAAAACATATAAAAATGCTAATCATCATCGTGGACGTCGTCGTAATCATCCTCATCCTCGTCATCGCCCTCATTCGCTTCGTCTTCGTCGTGATTTTCCTCGATCTCGACTATAGCATTATCGAACGGACGAACCGACCATGCATGCTCAACCAAATCGTATTTGAGACAATTGTGAGTTTCTCTCGAACGCATCGCCCTAGAGTTTGCAATACGTTCTTCTTGCGTCGCATACGGTAATTCGACCACATGTTCGGGTCGATGATCGGGACAAATCGCTTTGCGTCTATCTTCTTTGTTCATGTTGTGCAATATAATGATAGCCCTCATGTAGTCTTTCATCTTATCCTTCGTCAACAACCGACAAGGATTTTTGATAAAATGCCATTTTTTTTAAGTTCCCCAAAGCAACACTCGATATCCTTTCGTGCGGCCTCTTGAACCTTCTTGAAGTATTTTCTTTTCTCGTCAAGTGGATCTTTGAAAATCTTGACGATAAACGAATACTCCGGGTATATACCATCACCCAAAACATAACCATGAGGATAGTAATTCCCGTTCGCATAAAAACAAGCCTTAACCACCCTCCCCGACACGTAATCCTCGATAACTTGTGAACTTTCTAGAACGTTAATATCATTCGCGGAACCGGCTACACCAAAAGTAGCATACCAAATCCAACGGTCATTCGAACAAACGGCTTGCAAAATAACCGTTGGACCTTTTTGGTCACCCCGTGAGTGTTGTCATCTCCATGCGTGAGGACAATTATCCCAAACCCAATGCATGCAATTTATACTACCGAGCATACCTGGTAGGCCATGGACTTGTTCGTGATGTTCATACAAATTTTGTATGTCGTTCCATGTTGGTTTTCGTAAGTAGCGCGACTCATACAATTTGCTAATTCCATCACAAAATTCCTCAACCGAATCTCTAGTTGTTTTCTCCCCCATTTTTAAATATTCATCGTTAATGTCGGTCGTGTTGCCATATGCCAAAATGCGTAACGCCGACGTGCATTTTTTAATCGAAGTGAAACCAAGCCGTCCACGTGCGTCGGGTCTTTGTTGAAAGTAAGTAAAGTTGGCTTCCAAATCATTTGCTATACGTAAAAAAAGTCGCTTACTCAAACGAAAGCGAGTCTTAAACGTCTTTGGGTCGTCGTAGAGCGGGTGCTCGGTGAAATAATCCTTCATCAATCTTTCGTTGGCCGCTATACGATCCCGCTCAATAGTCGATCGTCTAACAATTGGTCGGGGGATTTGAGCCTCCCTAGACCGGCGTAACAAATCGATGGCGGCGGAGATGGCGGTGTCTTCCTCGTCGTCACCCGCGGTGTACATCCAAGATGACGATTCACTTGAGCTCATGATGAATTGATGGCCAGAGGTTTTTTTAAAAAGATATGAAAGAAAGGGAGTAGAGAAGTATGGTGGTTGTGTTTTGAAAATATAGAAGGAATGATATATATATATATATAGGATGTATGAGTTAAAAAAAGAAAAAAAAAATAACAAACGAAGAAACTAGCCGTTGGAAACGGCTAGTTTGACCCACATTTCGTCCATTTTCCAGCGTGAAAGATCCCACGCCTTCACCTCCTTTTTCATTTTCGCGCCGGGGTTGTAGTTGAGAGGGGCGCTAAAGGGGCGCGAAAGGGGCGCTAAAGCCAGTTTCAAACCCACTACGGGTAGCCTTAATAGTACAACAATACAAGACACTTGTCTATAGGAAATGTATTCTCACATGACCAAATCATATGGATTATTGGATGGCTAGCGATGACGGTGTATCCGTAAGCTGCGGCCTAACCGCTGGCTAGTGCCCTCCATATGTCCACCTTTTCTAGTTACATAAATATTTTTATCAACAGTAAAAGTAAATATTGATAGGGACATATGATTGATATATCGAGGTGCTATTCTTTGTTTTCTTTTTCTTTCTATTTTCTTTTAACTTACTTAACCAAAATCATATGTTTCTTAGATTGTATGTATATGCATCAAAAGTATATGTATCATTTGATTTGAGTAAATAGGGGATTAAAAAAACTTGCATAACATTTCATGTTACATGTTTCAAACCAATCTAATCAAATATGATTTTTCTTTAGACCGGATTAATTTGACTTTTATCGACACAATCAAATGGGTTTTAAGACTCACCAATTTCACACAAAACCATTTTTGTGCACCACTACAAGTGGGCCGTACAACGAGACAAATGCAAGATTGCAAATATAACATATTCAAGTGGCCCTCACGGGATCACTATTGGTCACTATTGATGACCCGGACTGTAAATATAACATATATATATTTAAAATAGTTTATAGTATCAGCAAGATTATAACGCGTTAAATATATAATATTTTTTAATGAACAGTTAAGATATACTAACTACAATCAAATGGTCTAATTTTTTATTCTTAAACGTCCTTTTATGAAAAAAATACTTTCATAAAAAAATAAAATATATAATTATATTTTATCTCTTTCTACATTTTTTAATTAAAAAATAAGCTATATATATTTTTAAATAAAATATAAATTTTCATGTCCTTGACTCTATATGCAGGTTATATATAAAGGAGTACTCTAGTGTAGGCTAAAAAAGTAAATCTTCCACCATGCAAACCAATAGAAGCTCTCTCCTTGTAATAATCTCTACTATCTTCATATTAGCCTTCTCCATTGCTTCTTTTCTCAAAATTACAAATAACCCCCCTTCACTTCCACTATTTACACAAAATACCCCTTTATTACACATACACATTCACAAACGACTCCAAACACAAATCGCTCACACACATTGCGACGGTTCACTCTACTACGATCTCTGCCTACAAACCCTAACCACTATCCTACCGGATCTCCGATCAAAATCGCTACCGGAGATCATCTCCGCCACAATCAATCAGACGGTGAATGACGTCAGATCTACCGATTTCAATGTCACCGCCATTCGCCGGAAGCTTCGCAACCTCAGCGCGCTTGAGATCCGAGCACTCGACGACTGTCACTCGATGTTCGTTGAGACGGTTACGGAGCTCAAATCCGCCATCGTAGATCTGAATCGGACGCCGTATGACAAACATTCCGATCTCCAGACGCTCCTCAGCGCCGCCATGACGAATCAGGCGACCTGCCTCGACGGATTCGCGTTTAGCAAATCGAGGAACAAAATCCGGAGGTATTTCCGTAAATCGTTGCGTCAAATTTCTCGTCAGGTTAGTAATTCGCTCGCCTTACTGAAAAAAGTGAACGGAACGTCAAAATTGAAGACGGAGACGTTTCCGGAGTACGGTGAGATCTCCGGTGGATATCCGCGGTGGATTAGGAAGAAGGAGAGGGCGTTGTTGCAGGCGCCGGTGAGTAACACGGTGTTCGATTTGATGGTGGCGAAGGACGGCACCGGAAATTTCACGACGATCGGAGATGCATTGAACGCCGCTCCGAATATGAGCACGACGAGATTCGTGATATATGTTAAAGCAGGGGCGTATTATGAATATTTGGAGATTGATAGCCGGAAGACGATGATAATGTTAGTCGGAGACGGGATCGGAAAGACGCTGATTAAAGGTAACCGGAGCGTCGTCGACGGCTGGACTACTTTCCGTTCTGGAACCGTCGGTAAGCAACAGTACTGGATTATGATTTACAAATTAGTAATTTTCTTTCAGTTGGCTTTGACATCATTTGATAATAATTGCGAACTTATAACATTTAAAATATTAAATAGTGAAAAAATATTGCTTACCCCACTACATGCAAGTATTGATAAGAAATTAAGATACGATAGAAAATAAGTTATATGAATTATTTATTGTATATATACAACAAACAAACTACTATATATTAATTAGTCTAGTCCTCCTATTTAAGATTGAAATTTACACCTGATGCTAGTAATGAGTTGATTTTCATAGAGTTGTAAAGGAGTCAAGAGTTTGACTTTTAAAATCTTAACTTTTTTTCGCGTTACGACGGAAAACACAAGACACTAACATGTATACTAGTAAAGTGTTTAAGAATTAATTGTTGAACTATTCTATAGAATTGAAAGTTTAATTAATATAAGTTAATAAAATAATTAAGCATGAAATTATGTAAAATAAAACAGTTTTGAGAATCTAAATAAGTAGGAATTGAAATTGATTTTTTAAATAATTAGAATTCTAAATAAATTTTGTTATGAATTGCTTATTCAATTATTTTTTTGTATTTAGTCATATAATTAGTAAAGACAAGTTTACCCCCTTAAACTCTTAAAATTAAGATAAATGACAATCTCTCCTCTCAAATATATTATAATATAGTATAGATATAAATATTACCCTTAAACTCTTAAAAATAAATGTAAATGACAATCTCCACCTCTCAAATATATTATAAGATAGTATAGATATAAATATTATTAATAGCTCAAGCTTAACTTGCTAATAAATTTAAAAGCTAGAGCAGCCTCGTTTATTATATAGTAATTATTTTATTTTATACCAGTATAAATTTAATATATATATTATTCATCTTGATTTTATATCATATTGTATGTAATTTCTTTTTGTTTTTAACATATTATATATTATAATTATATACAATAATGTCTACTAGGCAACTATGTATTGTATTGTAGTGATAAAAAATGTTATATGTATGTATTATAGGCTTGTGAATTTAATCAACCTTTGATGGATTGTTTAATGATCAAGCTCCTTTAATCTCAGCTTGATTCAACATTTTCACTATCTCATCTTGAATAACTTATAATAGAATCAACTCGTTTACATCCATGGTTAACTGACTCGAGACAAAGCTTAATCAACTCGATATCAATCCTTTATACTCATAGTTTTAGGACAAGGGTAAGGCATATTGACTCACTAGTCACTACAGTTTTAAACTTGTGTCGATTCAAGAATCGGTTTACATATGTTTTAAGTGGTTTTTTTTAACAAAAAGTAAAATAAAAAATATTATATTATATTCTAGGGGTTGTTAGAATCTTATAAACAAGGCGGAAAAGTAATCCAAAAGCCGACATTCTCACATTAGAGTTTTATAATCAAGTGATTAGGATCGATTATAGTATTGATAAATTGTATATGTAAAACAATAAATGGGGGGAGAGATAGGTTAGAATGGCAGGCGGGCGGGCCCAACCCAACGACTTTATCTTATTTTAATAGGCAAGGGGCCCAACGGGGTCACGGAATGTCTAAGCATCTGCCACCAGACAGTCGGTTGCTTTTATTGTTAGTGGACATTATTTGTTTACAACCCACGAGTTAGGTTCTGACTTATAACACAAATTTAGAATCATGTGATTGACGAAATTGCTTTATTTGTATAGGGTTCAATGTTGATACATCATGCATCACTTAATATTGTCATGTTAACACATTGGCCCACGTATAAAAGGACAAAAAGAAATGGTTGGATAGTGCATACAAACTTAGTGGTGTGGAGACATATTATTTATTTAAGTCATTTTCTTTAATACCAATTTTGTTATTTCATCTAAATTTTAACATGTAGATTATCCGTAATGGTTTGAGAGAGGGGTGGGGGGTTATGCGACATGTGACAGATGACGTGGAAAGGAGAGTTATGAGGTAAGGGGTGTAGTGAGGGTTATGAGGATGACAGAACCATCGAAATCTCTAACATGGCGCCTAGGGGGTGGTGCGGGGCGCCATATGAGGCGTTATGTTAAGAAATTTGGTCAGATAACGCCTCAAGGGTTAAAATCTTCATCTTTATTTTTTCGTTTATTAACGGGCTACAACTCAAATAACATTGATATCATTTTATTTGAGACGACTATGTAAACACTAGTATCATATAGCTCTTATAATGTGATAACTTTAATACGTCTTATATGAGTTTATAAGCATCTCATATAAGGTGTCAGAGATGTAACATGTCAAGGATGTCTTGATAGTGTTAGTGATGTGTGTTCAAACAATTGTTTAAACTCATATGTGAATTTTTTAGAATAAGTTATAAGCATGGTATACGTGATGAAATCAAAATCATTTTACAGTCTTAACTTTTGAAAATAAAAATATTATTTAGTTCAAATTATTGTTACCCTTTAACCTACCACATTAGTTTTTTTGTAGTGGAACGATATGGATTTTTGACTTATTTTTAATATTATCTAAACACACGAAAAAGTTTTGTAGTGGAACGAAAAAGTTGGGTTTGTATTACCTGTTTGGGACTAATAGAAAGGTTTGATATTTGCTAAAAGGCGGATAGAGTCTTGTTAACACTTTTTAGTCTTATTTTTTTTTTAACTTCACTACTTAATTTATTATTAATTATTATTAAAGTTATACTATTAAAACAAAAATAGTTTTTTAATGCATTTACCTACACTTTGAAACGTTATAGAATTTAAAATTTCTTTCAACCGGATTAATTTGTTTCATGCAAATGATTATTACAACACATGCACATGCGTTTCAAAAATTTACTTTTACGCTAGTAACCGTTTTATTCGAGTAACGTGTCTATGTGCATACTCTAGCACACAAAAAAGCACATTCAAGCTATATATGATACGATATATCACAATAGAGGTGGGGTGGCATGTGTAACCTTCGGTCCTATCTATCCTTCTATTTTTTATTTTATATGATACGATATAATATATCGAGAAGGATAAAATAAAATCTTCTTTGAGTTTGGAAAATCGTGAAATCAAACTGAAAAATTCGTTTTTTGTTCCGATTTTTTTTCTCGTGACTCTTTAAGTTAAAAAAACTTCCTTTATGCAAAAAAGTAAAAAAAAAACGCCTAGTAAATTTTTTTAAAAAAAATATTTTATAACCGATGTTACATATGTAACAGGGTAACATCGGTTATAAAATATTTTTTTTTAAAAAAAATTACTATGGGTTTTTTTACTTTTTTGAATTAAGGAGGTTTTTTAACTTAGAGATTCATCAGAAAAAAAAAAACGAATTTTTTAGCTTTATTTTCACAGTTTTCCAAACTCATAAAGGTTTTCATTATATGTCACCCCTACGTATATCTAACTATATTCACAACTACTTTATTTCAGCTGTAACGGGGACCAATTTCATAGCCAAAGGTATCACAATCGAGAACTACGCGGGAACCGTAAAACACCAAGCCGTGGCGTTACGGAGCAACTCCGATTTCTCCGTCTTCTACCAATGCAGCTTCATCGGCTACCAAGACACCCTCTACGTCCACTCCTTCCGCCAATTCTACCGAGAATGCGACATCTACGGCACCATCGATTTCATCTTCGGCAACGCCGCCGTCGTCTTCCAAAAATGCAACCTCTACGCCCGAAAACCCGATCCGAATCAGAAAAACCTCTTCACCGCCCAAGGCCGGGACGATCCGAACCAAAACACCGGCATTTCGATCATCGAATGCAAAATTGCTGCTGGATCCGAGCTGATCCCGAACCAGACGATGTTCAAGTCGTACCTCGGGAGGCCGTGGAGAGATTATTCGAGAACCGTGATCATAAGGTCGAACATCGGAGATGTGATTGATCCGGCGGGGTGGCTTGAGTGGTCAGGTAATCAATCGTTGAGTACGCTTTATTACGGGGAGTATATGAACAGAGGGCCGGGTTCGAATACGAGCGGGAGGGTTAGTTGGCCGGGGTATAGAGTGATCGTGAATTCGACGGAGGCGGGAGAGTTTACGGTGGGGAGTTTTATTCAGGGAGATCAGTGGTTGAATGTTACCGGAGTCCCGTACTACCTTGGATTGAATATTTGAATTGAGAAGAGAAACAGAGGCGGGTTTATTGGTCATATTTTGGCAGAGATTTATGCTTCGATTCTGTTCGAATTTATGGAACTGAAAGCATAGAATTGTTGTTATAAATCAAACTGATAATGTATTTCAACTACTTTTTAGGTTACACGGAGGTTAAAACTAATACATACGTTTCAGAAACTAATTTGAAATGTTAACTTTGTGTATTTTGATTAACGGTTATTTGTCGTATCGGTGTATCGAGACCGGTTATCCTGGATCTATCCATTGTCACGAGTTCGAGCCTCATAGCGAGGGAGCCAAAGCGCGCCTCCATTTGCATCATCGGGCGGGAACCGGATAAACCCGTAAACCCTCACTTGTGACTCACGATCAAACACAATTCCCAATCGTTTATTATCCATCAATATTTCATAAAGTGGTATGACGACTGGAACTCGAACCTATATCTTTTCAATCACAAGAAATGAGTCACTACACCAACTTTGCTTAATATTACCTTTGTATATTGTTTATAACATGTCATATTTAGGGCATGTTTATGTAACCAATGTTAAGGATAGAAGTCTAGAACTATCATCATAAATTCATAATACACTTCTACTCGACTACTCCTCCGGAAACCTCTGAAAACATTTTTTTAACGTGTATTGTAATTTGGGAAGCATAAGCATTTGCAGTAATTTCTTTATTTTTATTTTAATAACTTAATTTTTTTTAGATTTATTCAAAAATTAAAGATTTCTAAAAAACACTTCACCATTCCTTATCCTTAATAAACACATAACTCATATTTTCATATATTTATTTCTTAAAATTAAAGATAAAATTTAAATATAATTAAAGACGTTGATATAGAAGAAAATATATATTTTCTTATATTTTTCTAAAAATTTAAAGATATACATAATATACTATATTATAATACATATGATGAGAAAAAAGTTGTCAATTACTTCAAAATTAAGAGTTTTAAGGAGCAAAATAGTATTTTAACCAAGAAATTAAAATAATATTTTTATTGGACGTTAAAAAATAAACAATCTATTTGATGATCATTAACATTTAATGATGTTATATAAGTAAAGTAAATAATAAGTCAAATACGATAAATTATCTTTCATTCAGAAACGAATACCACGTTACAAATTGTCACTACCGCAATATCACACGAGTTTTATAACTGGTATAAGAAATGATATTTAAATCCTCTCGGATATCATACAAAAGTGTCAATAATGATATTGGGAAACCGTTGCTTACAATATACATGTTGCTCCAACATGTACCATGTAAAAGAGCTTATTGGAAATGTAACTTTAACCAAACGTTGGACTTGAATCTGGATTGAGCTTGGCCATTCAAAAATGGACTTTCTTAGATGTTGCCTTTTCTTGTGAAAACATGTTTAAATAAAAGTTTTGTATGTCTAACATGTGTGCTTTGTTCAAAGACGAAAATACAAAATATGTTCGAGTTTCTATTACTTCAGATGCTTTGAAAACTGAACCCAGTCCGGTCTATTAAACTGGAGTCCACCCGAGTCTGTTTCAGTTGCCATCTAATAAACCGACGGGAGTCCTCAACGGGGACATCCTGATGGTGGTTAAGATGTAATCCTCATAATTAAAAGGTCGGGGGTTGTAATCCTAAAATAAGGTGTAGGTGTTATGAATTAATCATAAAGAATCTAGATATGTGTCAAGAATAACAGATCTGAATAATTCTACCCAAACCAAAACATTTTACCTGAAATATCATCAAGCTTACAAACCAATACAAATAGACGAATACAAAAATCAAACTATACAAAGAATTAACTACATTGAAATCAAACTATAGAAGCCCATTAGCAACTCTAGCATAAGCCCAACAACTTAGCCCAGTAGCTTTAGCGCCCACAACTCGACCCAACTTGTAGTCCAAACTCCAAAGCCCAGAGCCCAATCACAACAATAACCACATCCATGAAATTACGAAAATAAACTGACACATCAATATTAGAAATATAAGATATCAGAAATACTGGACGAGCATTCGAAGTTCGAGTTATCTTATATTTTTTAACAATATAGCAGTTCAAAAGAAGAAAACATATCTAATAGGTGGGATACAAAATGAAGTAATTGGTTTTGAGCAGGACAGTAAAACCCAATTTGTCTGTTGGTGTTGGTTTGACTTTCTACACAATAATTACATCGTGATTGTTAATGAACGATAAGTCGATAACCTTATTTAGATAAAGTGTTACGATCTTAATAGCGTATGTTAAAATGTAATTGTTGAAGGTCAGGATGTTTCTATAGTCAGCAAAGCAACCATACTCATTAAAGTCTCACAAATAGCATTATATACTATACTATTAGTAGGGTCTGAGGGTAGGAGGGGTGGAGGCAAACCTTACATTTACCTCAAAAGATAGAGAGGTTATTTCTAGAGGCTGCTTCCGGGATGTTTTATGTATAGTCATTATATTTACTTATATACATATTTAAACTTGGATGAATAGTAGAAATGTTGCGTGATAGTTTTTTTTTTTTTTTTTTTGTTGAAAAGTAGCAAATTGATTTTATTGTTTTTTTTTTTTTTCTGCAATGTTTTCATTGTTTCAGGTTTTTTTTAAACGTCTTTTAACACATCAAGACATTTTTTCCTTCCATGTTATCTTCGCAAGAAAAAACGGGTCCTCCAAAACTATTTGTTATATAAAAAGCAACATAAGAATGAGAACGAGAATAAGACAATGATGATTGTTTGAGATGGTTCCTTGTTCTCTACTTCTCTATGTGTTTTCTTCTTTTTCATAATCATGCATCATAAAGGCAAGCATGATTTACACAACTTTCAAGAAAAGTTTTTTCCCAAACTTTGGGTTGTTTGCGTTTGAAAGAAGCAATGATCATACGAGTATTGGTGAAATTAAAAAGCAAGGTGTATTAGATTCTTTTTAGAAAATATAGCATGAATTTGGAGGGAAATGGTACAAAGTTAGCTTTTATATGTATAAAGATGATGAAGCACGTGGTATCTTTTATATGTCCGATTCCTGAATCTTCACACATCATACCTCTCTCTTTTCATGACAACTAGTTAGCTTTTTTTCATCTATCCATGACAAATTATTAATAAAATTTCACACAACTTCTTATTAAAGAAAATCTACATCTTTCAATGTTGATGGCAAAACGAAAGCAGATTTTAAATAAAAAAAACCCTTTGCATACAACTCATGTCGAAAAATATAAAAATATTAAAAAAACGGAGATTCTAACCAGACATCCCAAGATTCCAATTCAACACCTCAAACCGTACCGGTTCGGCCAAACCGGCCCAGTTCCGAATACGGACAAAAAAAAAGAACATCTGACTGCTGTTCTTTCTTTGCGGCCGAAAAGTAAACCGGACTGGTTCGGCCAAACCGGCCCGGTTTGAATTTTTTTTTTACCAAGTTCCGGTTTGTTGGAACCGGCCCGATTTGACACCAGTTTAAGCTTTTTGGATGCTTTTTTTTACCAGGTTCCGTATAAGTTATAGAATTATTTTGACAAAGAAAATTGTTATACTATAAAAATGAGTAAATAAATGTTGCAAAAAAAAGTAAAAACGGTTAATATTTTTTTTAAAATGTCCCTTTTTTGTTTTTAAATTTTGTATTTTTTTATGAGGGCTATTAAAAAAATACCAATAATACCGTTTATAATTATGTTTCATGAGGTCATAGTAAGATGAAAGCTAAGTTTCAAGATAAAATTGTAATATATAATAACAATTCAGAAAAAAAAAAAAAAGGAAGAACAAACCGCCCCGGTTTAAACCTCGTATTCCGGATTCTGAGCTGAAATGACTTTTTTGTTTTTTTCGAACCGGGCCGGTTCACCCAATCCACCCCGATTTGGGGTGTGAAATTTGGAGAAAGGGTGTCTGTATAGCAGATCCCTAAAAAATGTGTTTTAGGTTATCGACAGTTAAAAAGCCCCTCCATTGGACAAAAGATGACATGTGACAGTTCAATCATAAAATGAGTAATGAGAAAAAGTGGTGTGATCATAAAGTCCATTTCCAATCATTACACAAACATCCTTTTTTTATAGGAAAAATGGATTTTAATAATACAAGTTTTACCTAATTGGCCAATAATAATACGAGTTTCAAAATTTTCTCACAATAATACCAGTTTTATATGTATTGGATTATAATGATACACCGTTAGTTTTCTACTAACGATGTTAGTATGTTGCATACATTGCGGATGACATGGACTCTTTTCTCTCCTACGTGACAACAGACAAACACAGCCACGTATGCAAACTGACTAACACCGTTAGTTGAAAACTAACGGTGTATCGTTATAATCCAATACATATAAAACTGGTATTATTGTGAGGAAATTTTAAAACTCGTATTATTATTGGCCAATTAGGTAAAACTTGTATTATTAAAATCCATTTTTCCTTTTTTATAATTTAAAACATTTATTAAAAATAAACAATTAAACTAGAAAATAATTTCAACTAAATAAAAAATAAATTACATATTTTACTCGTAATATGTTTCATGCACATATTTCCAAAGGTTTAACTTAGAGATGGTCTTCCATTCTACCGCTCATATTCCATAAGAGATTCGTGGATAACACTCTCGTCGTGATCAAACTCTGGACTTCCCAACATCAACATCCGTCTTTTGAATATAACTTCGAACTTGAAAAAAAATATGAAATTAATCAAGTCCACTTTGCTTTCACTTCATTCACTGATCGGTTTGTGTATATGAGATCGTCCTCATACCCCAATTCGTAGTCAAACGTTAATTCATTTATACATTGCATTTCTATTAATTCTTTTACGCGATTCAAATAAACTTCATTTTCTTCACCACTGTGATCGATCACTCTATACTCCGTCTCCTTTTTAGCATCTGTGATACAAACAATGAACATAAACTCCTCATCTTCGGTCTACCAATTTGACATTGTTGGTAGAAAAATATAAAAATGTGAAAGATTGAAAAGAGGAGTAGAAGATTCGAGGGAGAATTGGAAATATGGTGAAAATGTACCCGAGATGAGTAATCTATAGGGGAGAAATAGAGAAAAATATATAATTAATTAAAGGAAAAATGAATTTAAATAATCCCAACTATTGGCTATTGGTCAACAATAATCTTACAAAAAAAATTTGTAATAAAATAGTCTTATCTTTATACCCTATTTTTTAATAATCCTTCCGTCAATCCCACTAATCGTCGTTAATATACGATGACGTGAAAATATTAAAAAAAAAGGAAAAATAGATTTATATAATCTCAATTATTGTCTGTTCACCGTCAATGATCTCAAACTATTGCCTATTGGCCAACAATCGTCTCAAACTATTCCTTACTGGCCGATAATAATCCCAACTATTTTATTTAAGGAATCCACGTCAGCATATAGTAACGGCGGTTAATGGATGAACAGATTGATTATTAAAAAATATAGGGTATAAATATAAAACTGTTGTATTACCAAAAAAATGGTAGGATTATTGTCGGCCAATAGTCAATAATGGGATTATTTAAATTCAATTTTAATTAAAAACAATCGTTCATCGATTGATTTTTTAAATTTGATATCTCTCCACGACGAGATGAGAAAACACCCCTCCCCTATTTTCCCTCATAGCGCACCTGGTGGCGGTGTTGGGGGCACTATGGGGCGTCAAAAAACTCATTCACATCCACTATGGATGGTCTTAGGTTCGCGTCATGCAGCAAATTCTGGTTATATATTATTAGCAATGTTTAAATGCAAATGAAGATAAAACAGTATGAGCAATGTTACAAAACAAAAACTAAGAAAGCAAATAATGAAAAATAAGTTTCTTAATAACACATAAGTTCGAAAGAAAGAAAAAAAAATTATAGCTAATGAGATAGAAAAAGTTAGAAATATATAAAGGTTATGAAAAAAAAATCCTAATAAATTATTACAAGATGTTCACCCTCCCGCGCGTTGCTGCGGGGTTGAATTTGTATACTGAACGAAAGTCAAAAAGTTAAGTGGTATAAAACGTAAAAGTTTAAAAGTCTCGTGGTGAAAGTATAAAACTATAGAAGTATATTAAAAGCGGAAGTAGAAAGGCTAAAAGTTTCGTGACGAAAGTAGAAGACAAGAAAACTTAAAACAAAAAAAAAATTAAAGTTAGAGGGTTAAAAAGTTAAGGAGAATGAACGTAAAAGTCTAAAAGTCTCGTGGTGAAAGTATAAAACTATAAAAATATAAGTCTAAAAGTCTCGTGATGTAAGTATAAAATTATAAATGTATACTAAAAATGAAAGTAAAAAAGTTAAAAGTTTTGTGGCCAAAATAGAAAACAACAAAACTTAAAACAAAAAAATTTAAAAGTTAGAGGGTAAAAAAGTTAAGAGTATAAAACGTAAAAGTCTAAAAGTCTGTAGTGAAAGTATAAAACTATAAAAATATACTAAAAACGAAAGTAGAAAAATTAAAAGTTTCGTGGCCAAAGTAGAAGATAACAAAACTTAAAACAAAAAAAACTTTAAAAGTTGGAGGGTAGAAAACGTAAGAGTATGAAACATATGTGACTAAACTATGTAAACCAAAAGTTTACTATTTCGTTAAAAAAAACAAATTATAAAAGTTTAAGGGTAGAAAACGTCATAACACCAAAGTCACGTAGCCAAACCATAGAAACAAAAAGTACACATAATCTTGATAAGGACTAAAATTGTCAAAAAAACAAAAACTTGTGGCCAATTTTCAAGAAACACAAAGATAACTATTAATCTTCCAATTTCCATTGTATTATATATAAATAAGATAAAATTGTTTGTTTGATCATTACTAAAATTATATGTCTAGCAAAAAAGATGGGAATTATACAAAAGGAAAACAATTAAGATTTGAAAATTCCTCCTATTAAACATTTATCAACTTAAACTTATGTGCTTTCCATCATGTGCCTTCCTATTGCCTATTCTTCTATTCGCTTTTTCCCCATCACATACCCTTCCCAACTTAACTCATTTTTTTTCTAAATCCCAATACATCGGGCTTGTTTGGTATTGCTTTTAAAAACTGTTTATTGACTTATTAGCTTTTTGAAAAGCCAAAAAGCAGTTTTGAGTGTTTGGCAAATCAATAAGCACTTTTGATTTTGGCTTTTCAAAAAACTAATAAGTCAATTTTTAATAAGCCAAGTTTTTCTAGACTTTTCAAAACTGCTTATAGCTTTTTAAGTGGTGAATTACCATACTATCCTTATTTTAACGTATATTCACCTAACATTATACCCCACTCAACCCTTTTTAGTCATTTTACATATAAAAGCACTTATCCACTTAAATAAGCAAATCCAAACACTTTTTTAAAAACTATTTTTCAAAAAGTTATAAGCCAATAAGAACTTTTGATAAAAAGCACTTATCCACTTAAATAAGCAATCCCAAACAAGCTAATCGTCTCTTTCTCTTCCCAAAATCGTCATACCAATTTCCTCCCTGCAGATTTCATCCATGGCTATTCATCCATAGCGACTTCGCATTTCATCCTTACATGTTCATAACCTGCGATTTCTTATTCAATAAAACGATTCAAATTTCTCCAACATTCTATGTTTACAGGTTCTACACTTCTACTACTCTGCTTATTATTATTATTAGACCTTCTCCAATTAGGGTTTGTACTTACGTTATACTTCCGACAACATACTTTCGAAATCTCTGTGATTTTTTATTTTTACTTGGACTTTCTCCTGTTTTTAAAATTATTTGACCTTCTCCAATTAGGGTTCATCATACGTTTTCCTTCCGATTACAAACTTTCCAAATTTATGCGATTTTGATTTTTACTTGGACTTTCCCTTTACAATTTGTAGTTTACATTTAGTATATTTTGACGTTCTCCTCTATAGTTGAATGAATAAACTCCCATACGTCATCATAGTTCTGAATTAATTTCCTGATTTGATGAACTGTGTTCATCAGTGAATTGGTTTTTGGAAGATGCCATTCTACCTATAATTGTAATTTCATTTTTAGTCCTTTGGAATGACTTCCCCTGGTATAGGTTTATGATTCATAAAAATAATCATAGTAAGAATCTTATAAATTTATCACCCTGACCTCGATATAAACAAAAAAAATGCCCAAACAAATTAAATACTCAAAATCTCTTAACTATGGATTAAGAAATTAAATACTCAAATTAAATACGAATATGGTGTTACAAGTATACAAACCACGAGGACCTTTTTCATTATTTCAAAACCTTGAGGACCTCTTTCATTACTTTGTGAAACCACGAGGACCTCTGGCGTAATTTACTCCAAATATATATTCTATACATGTCAATATGTAGCATTAATTATGTTAATTTTATCATTACATGTACAACTTAACTTAAAACTTCATGTGGGAACAAATATCATTATAGATCACAACCACATTACAGTTAATGTTTTCTTACAGAACATATTAGTAGCAATTTTTGATTAAATAAATCTACTCCAAGTTTATATATGTCTAAATGATTTTTTCAAAATTATCCTTATATATAACATTCAAGATAATATTGTTATATTTAAAACTATGACAGATTGTAGCTTCATTTGTCCACTTAAATCCTATAATTAATTTCTAAACAATTGTTTAAAACTATGCTTATAGTTTACTTATAAAATATGTTCTCTTAAAGTTAAATCACTTAGGGTTAGTAGTAGCTTCATTTGTATAAATTTATTAAGTCTTAGTAGCTTCATTTTTCTAAATATATCAAGTCTTATAATCTTATTATTGTTTAGTAGCTTCATTTGGATCTATATCAGATTCGTATTACCACAAGTTAAAACAATCCATCAGTTTTGCAAATTTCTTCAGATTGTTCGCGTTTTGGATCTTCCAAATTCAATTTACATTTGATTTTATTTTAATCTAGGAGTTCCAGTTGCATTCTAATTTGTATAAATTTTAAAAAAGTTGAACAAAATAGAGTTAACAACTAAATTTCAATTTGTGAAACATAGTTTTTTTGTACTATTATAGTAAAATCATAATGGTTATTGGTTTAATGCTATGTTTACTATAATGTTAATCTCTTAAAACTTAATTATTACATATTTCAAATTCCAATTGGTTCAAAAGAGTTTTTCAGTACTATTTTAGTAGTCAAATAATACTTATTAGTTTTATGTACATTTACTAAAACTTCGAATCTGTGTTAATATTGACTTATTACACATTTGTGATGGTTTATACATAAATTTTTTTTAATACTTTTGCAAGAAAATCCTCTAAGGTCACAAGGAAATGAAGTGGCAAGTGAATAGAAGCTCATAACTTATATAAATTGGATTTTTTAATTTAGGAAAATTGGATTTTAATAATATGAGTTTTAACTCATTGGCGGATAATAATACGAGTTTCAAAGTTGGCGGACAATAATACCAATTAATGAGGTGGGTGTCAATAATGAAATGCCGTTAGTTGAACCCTATCGGTGTTAGTGATTTGCTGACGTGGCACTCAATGAGGGACTCTTTTCGTAATTTCTAAAAATAAAGGGTATGTGTTGTAAATTGTATAAAATGAGTTTTGTAAATTGTATAAAATCTGGCATCAACTCTTTTTGTAACTTCCACCGTCGCCATCACCAACACTCAACCCAAAACCACCACCATCTCGTCTCCATTCCCCGCCGCCTTAACCGACCACCACTCCATTCTCGATGTCACCGAATCCAGTACATCCACCGTCGCCGCCATTTCTATCAACACCAGGCGCCCCTTCGAGCCGGTGCTGCTGGAGCAGAGGTTCCCTATTGCTGAATTTACTGGCAGCTTAAAGGTCGCCGGAGTGCTAGAGAGAGGGAGGTGGTGCTCGCCGCTGTTTCTCGGTTGCGGTTGCCGGAGAAAGACCAAGCGGGGGGGGGGGGGGGGGGGGGGGGGGAAGGGACGAGAAGGGGAACTGGGTTTCGTGATCAGAAATTCAAGGAAGCGAGAGAGACGGGTGTACGGTTTCACCGGAAAAAAATCAATGGTGAGGGGGAGGTACAGTTGTGGGTCGCCGGAAAACGAGGGTTTTGATTAGGGTTTGGACGGCGGCGAGGGGTGTGGGTCGTCGGAAAACGAGGTCGCCGGAGGAGGTGGAGAAGATGACGATGGGGAGGCCGGCAAGGACAACTTTGTTTTTTTTTTTTGTTTTTTTTTTTAATTATTTTATAGAAATTTCATATAAGCTCCTTCATTTTTAAGAATTACAATAAGAGTCCCTCATTGAGTGCCACGTCAGCAAATCACTAACACCGTTAGGGTTCAACTAACGGCATTTCATTATTGACACCCACCTCATTAATTGGTATTATTGTCCGCCAACTTTGAAACTCGTATTATTATCCGTCAATAAGTTAAAACTCATATTCTTAAAAAACCCAATTTTCTTTTAATTTATCATTTAAAGCACATTTTAGACGGTAAAATACTCATAATTTTATATTACACTAAATTAACGTGTAGATTTAAACCCAGAATCTCTAAAGCTATGTGTAGTGGTTAAGACCCCATAAGGCCTAACATGGGGCATTACTTGCCATGTGGACGCTGACTGGACAATGGGCTTTATGGGGCTTTATGAGGCTTTATGGTGTAGTGGATAAAGCCCCCATAAAGCCCCACCATCATTACTTAATATTTATTTATTTTTTAACTTTTTTGTTAAAAAAAACTACTTTCATTAAAAAAAATAAAAGGTTACATATAAAAATAAAAACACGATACACTAAAACAAAAGACGATAAAATTAAAAAAAAAACTAATCATGGGATTGCACATCGTCGTAGTCTTCTTCATTTTCTTCACCGTCACCCTCTTCTTCTTGTTGCACAACCGGTTCGGGCACGTAATCAAATGGCCTAAATGTCCAAGTGTGTTCAACCAAATCGGCTTTTAGAGAGTTGTGTATCTCTCTTCTCGGCCATCTTCAAATACTCATCGTTGATATCCGTAGTGTTGCCGAACGCAAGAATTTTTATCGCCGACGTACACTTTTGAATGGAAGTGAACCCAAGTTTTCCAGTGGCGTCGTACCGTTGCCTAAAATACGGTGAATGTTCTTCCAAATCCTTAGCTATACGCAAAAATATCTGTTTGGTTATTCGAAACCGAGTTTTGAACGTCTCATCGGAGTAGAGCGGGGTGAGCCCAAAATAGTCTCTCATCAAATTATCATTGGCCGCATTACGATCACGTTCAAGATGTCTCCGCTTAATAACCGGGCGTGGTACCGGCACGTCAAAAAGTTGATTGCGGCGGAAACAACCTCGTCTTCTTCATCGTCGAAAAAACCGAATAGAGTGGAGGAAGAGGGAGAGCCCATTTAAAAAAAAAATGGGAGGATTGAGTGAGGATTGAGAGAGAATGAGAGGATTGAGTTAAAAAATGAATGGAGTGATATATATATAGTGTGAGATTTATAAAAAAATGGAAAAATTAAAAAATATATATATATATATATCCGTTGATATAGCCGTTCAACGGCTGTATCTCAAACATTCTCCCCCCTTTTGCGCGTTATAAGCCTGACGCCCCTCTCCGATTTTTTGCTCATAACGCCCCATAACGCCCATGCGTAGTGGGGGTGGGCGTTATGGATGGCGTTATAGGGCTTTATTGGGCCCAGTAACCTCCCATTACGAATAGCCCATCTTTAGTAAGTGAGTTAGTTTCACGATAACATTCATTGCATTTCATTTAATGATTTTCCTTTTTAAATAATTTGTTAATAAATATCCAAAAGTAAAAACCTTTTAATCCACAAAAATATGTGAAAATCATAAGAATGTCATTTATGGTATAAATAATCATTTTATCAACGTTTTAAAAACACTCTGATTAAAGAAAGGATCAAATATGATTGTTCATAAGTAAAAAAAAATTACATTTTTAAGATTCGGCATGTTACCGTATGATTGGTTGCTCGACTGTGTCATTTAAATTTTTTGAGGCCGAACCCGTGCATATGTTGATTTCTTAGGACATAATATATACATAGTGTGAGTTTGACATGTAAGTTTTATCATGTAAGTAGTGACTAGACTCAAAAGAGAGAGGTACACATATATGAATTCATGTGAATTGGGTATTAATACAGATAGTTGAGTAGGAAAATCGCTCGTAATTTTAAAATAAAATAAATATCTTATTTGAATACGATTACAGCAAAAAAATTAATCTAATCCTATTACAATACAAGGAAATAGATTTTCTATCTACACTAAAACATACAAGAAAAAAATACAATACATGAAAATAAATGAAGAAATTACAATACGATTACAAAGGAAATAAATTATTAATACACTTGAAATGGAACTACAAGAAAAATAAATGAATTACAAGAAAATGAAGTGAAAGAAGAATTTGTTAGAAGGTGACAAAACAAATTTTTATGTTGAAGAACATGTGAGATTATGAAAACAATTATTTAGAAGTAGGTTTGAGAAATTACAAGATGAAGACTCAAGTAAAATAATTTAGGATTTAAAAGATTTATGACAAAATAAAGAAACAAGAAAAACCTTGGGGAAGGCTTCGGGTCAAGACCCAGGTCCCTTAAAATAAATTTTGGGTCTACCGAAGAACTCGTTTTGTTTCCCAGGGTATAATCGTCTAAACCGATTATACAGTCGGGATAACCCTAACTTTGGAATTATCTTATGAACACTTGAAGGTTGAAGATGAAGATCTTGAGAGAGTTCTTGTTGAGAGAAAGCTTTAGAGAGAAAAGAAATCTCAGAAGTATTTTTTGATGTGTTGTGGCTCAACATATGAGCCACTATTTATAGTGGTTTAGAACTCACTTGAAACATCCAAAATTAAATTCCGAGTCAAACTTCATATTAAACGTCTTTAATATTAATTCAGTTTTAATTGACTTGAATTCTATGTTTCAGCTCAAGATTAAAGTGGTTCAAAGAAAATTCAAGCAAAAATGCGTAGCAGCCCATTTACTGGACAGTTACATCTTTTTTCCAATTGAATTGGGGTTCCGGTGCAAATTCTCTGGTTGAACCTGTCTTTCCGCTTGAACTTCAACCAGAACACATCCGGTTGATCCTTATTCTGCCTGAACCTGTTTTCGTTCCAACCATCAGGCCGAACCACCGGTTCAACTCTCCACTCGAACCTGGTGCCTGAACATTAACCGGAACACTTCCGGTTGAACTTAAAAACAATTAGTCGGTTCTCAAGCGGCGATGCGAGCGAAGTGCAAAGTGCACCACCAAAGCGCCACATTGTGCCCATACGCCCACGCCACGCGTTCACGCTTATGCGAGTGCGAGTTAGGGGTGCTTCGAACCCCTCAGTGTCCAAGGGGTGTGTCATACTTAAGGACACAATAGTAGGTGAATTTCCTACCTTATTAACCACTTTAAGATTCATCCCTTAACCAATCTGGGATGAGTTCCACTTCATTTTCCTCTCTATTTTCGCAGCTGCGAAACCCCAACTTTGAGCATCGATATCTCATTCATACGAGCTCGTTTTTGGCCGTGGTTTGGTGCGTTGAAAAGCCCTCACAACGTACTACACAAACCCAGAAAATACAGCACCAACAACCCATGTTCTCTGTATTTTATTTATGTCCAAAGTCGGAAAAAAACTTATTTTCACACTTAGTGAAAAAAAACTCATTTTTCACTAATTTCTCCCAAATTTCAACAAGTTCAAGCCCTTTTATTACCTTTGTTTGATTTCTCGACGTGGGACCATTCACGCGTCCAAGCCACACGACCCTCTCATGCACACTCGGGACGGTGTTCCACGGCGTGAGTGGGCTCACGCTCCCAACCCATGCATGTATACCGCTTGCTCTAAGGTCAAAATCAAGCCTTTTTACAATATACATGGTTGCGGACCCATAAACCTTTTATACGGGTCGTTTTTCAGTTCTCAAATGTCTCATAACTTGATATCTGAATTTCCTGTTTGGACCGAGTCGGTCACATAAATAACTTCTCGATGCAACTGATAAAACTAAGAGCTATAACGAAGCATTTTTGGTCATCATGACCACGAAATGTAATACACCGTTTAAAGATAATAATTGAAGTACTTAATCAAATGCAATAATTACCAACTAGGACTTGTTGTAGTAGTATCCATAACTTTCCAAATGGAATGGTGTGGGTTCGAGTCTTGCTTAAAACAATATTATTCCGGGTTGAGTCTGAGTTTTTCCAAATTATAGGTTTTCTCGAGTGGAGTGAATGAGGTCGCCACGTTCTGGGTGGCCGACTCTTTGTTATTAAAAAAATGCAATGTTAATCATTTTTCGCTCTTCACATTGTTTTTTAAATACAACGTTTATAGAATTGATCATTAATAAGTAAATTTAAAAATTTAAAGGTTTAACGTTCAAGACTCCCGAGATCCATCCAAAAACGATAATATACATTATGTATAAAAAAAAATAAAACTAAGAAGTTGATTAACCTCACACTCTATATGGTAGGTTGGCCATAGATATACATCTCCAAATGTCATCTTTAATTCTTTATATTAGCTTGTACATACGTATGATAATTTATATTATAAATGCATGTAAGTATTTTTGAATAGAATATACACCATTAAAATAAAAGAATGGGTTATAGTGAGCATTGCATGTGGCTCTATACCCTATCTCCTTTACATGGGCAAGTAAGGTTATCCATGCTTGCACACCATGCTTGACCATAGCTTCTTTTTCTGCTCAGTTTTTCTTGGATTTCACAAAGATTTCTTGTACACACAATTGTCATTCTTTTAACTGCAAAAAAGTAGATGGATAAAATGATGTAAAGTTACGTACTGTCAATAAAAAAAAAAATTAAACAGTAATTTGGATTTTTAACAGGGTTGAAAGGCCTTCTACCTGATCATCTTCAACTCTAATCAACTAGGACAATTAGTTGCAGCAGGTCTAAAACAACTGCATAATTGAAGCTTTAACTCTAATCAACTAGGACAATTAGTTGCAGCAGGTCTAAAACAACTGCATAATTGAAGCTTTAACGCAAAGAAATGAAAAAAAAAGATAAAAAATGACTCCGACGATGACAGAAGCCAAGTCTCTCCTACCTATGTTACACACTTTACCACTAAAACAGATGAACATTTTGTTTAGCAAACATGAAAAACACAAATTTATAGAGAGAACAATTTAATTATTATTTATTTTTGTTGCAAAAACCCGGAAAAAAAAAAGAGATACTAAGACTCAAACCCAGGTCTCATCTCTTCTAAGGTTAATTTTTAATTTTACACCTTACCACTACACCAGCAACGACTTTGTTATTTAAGCCAGGCAACAAGTATATATATTCAGATGCGATTTAAAAATCATTGTGCTAAAACGCGAAAAACACAAAGATAGTAAGGTTCAAACCCGTGTCTCACCTCTGCAGGTTCCACGCCTTGCAAAGAAATTTATAAAATACTTGGGGCCTCCCATATGACAAACCTTGATTGGACCGTGATTTATTATAGCAAACATTGTTCATCTTTGTATATATGTATAATATAAATGTAATAAATGGTGTAAGGTAATCTAACGGTATCAAAATGTTAAAATGTTACGTGTCTCTTCTCTTGGTAGAGTGTTTAAATACGTCTAATTGCAAGATTATTGAATAAGTTTTAGTTATAATACTCACCGATGTCCAATATTTTTATCCATCTAATGTTGTAGCATTGTGGTATTATCCTCGCGCGTTGCGACGGGGTTCTTGTTAAGATTTGTATGCGTTGCGACGACGGAAACACAAAAAACTAATAGGATCCGACACGAACATATCTTAAATATACACTATATCGCATCAAACATGCATATGTAAACTTTAAAAAAATAAAGAAATGAGATTTTAGAAAAAATAGATGTGCACTATCAAGATCAAATTAAAGTTTCGTTGTAAAACTTCAAAATAATAAAACTCAACATTCTGTAAGTCAGTGTTGCAAATCTCTAAGTTAAAGATTTATAACTAAACTTTAAAATAATAAAACTCAACTATTTAAACTTCAATATTTTAAACGGTTCTTAAAAACATCCATGACATAACACCAACCACTAAGAACGAAATCGTTACTCAATAACTTATTAATTATCTATTTACTAGTCTATTTTGTATTTTTTTTAAGGTGTTTGGAACAACCCTAAATTTTTAATATTAAAGTGAGCCTCTTGAACGAGATTGCAACCGTTATACTGGATTTTACTTTCCAAGCATAACTTACCCAGAAACATCATCAAGAAAGAAACACACCATTAAAAAAAAACCTTTGAGTCGGTTTAGAACTTGAGACCTCAAAAATCTTAGGATGTGTCTACTTGTAGAAAATGTTTTCTAGTTTTCATTTCTAATTTTTTAAAAATTCGAAAAAAAGTTTTCTATCTCTAGAAAACACATGAAATTTTTTGAAAACGCGTTAAAAAATGAAATATGGAATTTCTATTTTCCATATTAAAAAACTAGAAAACATGTTCAAATCTACTTCTTTTTTGAAAAGTCGACCCTCGGACCCAACCCGACCGGGCCCCTCGGTCAATCGGGTCCGGGGGTTGGGTCCGCTCCGGGGCCGGGTCCGGCTGTCCGGTCTAGAGGTCGGTCCGGTTCGGGGGTCAGGCCCGGTCGGTCCAGTCTGGGGGTTGGGTCCGGTCGGCCCGGTCCGGGGTTGGGTCCGGTCGGCCCGGTCCGGGGTTGGGTCCGGTCGGTCAGGTTGGGGGGTCAGGTCCGGTCGGTGCGGTCGGTTGGGTCCGGGGTCGGGTGCGGTTGGTCCGGTCCAGGGGTCGGGTCAGGTCTGATCAGTATATATATTATGGAAAACTGAAAATAGAAAACTAGAAAACAATAAAATGTAGTTTTCTAATTTCAATTTAAAAAGTAGAAAATAATGTTTTCGGTTTTCTTAAAAAACTTTTCTGAAAAATTATAATTTAATCACGTTTTCTGTTTTTTCTATTTTCTTAAAAAATAGGATGTGTTTTCCATAACTATATGCATCATTAAACTATAACCATTATCCTGATCCTATTGAACCAAATGCCATTTGTATGTATTTAATTTGTATTAGTAGTTTCCTACACCCTATCAAATTTTCAGTTGTGTAAGTTACTATTTCGCTAAACTACTATTCACAGGAAGGAAGTTGTAACTTGTAAGCCGTTGGTCCGTTACAAAGGTATCTTTCTGCTTTCTGCCCTTTATTTAAACAGGACAACACCTTTCTCTTTTCTCCGTCTTCTACACTTCCCCTTCTTTCAACATCCATGGCATCTCTCCTCCACCTCCTCCTCCTTCTAACCCTCTCCTCCTCCGCCGCCGCCACCCTCCACCACCGCCCCACCGCCTCCCACAACTACCGAGACGCCCTCACAAAATCCATCCTTTTCTACGAAGGCCAAAGGTCCGGCAAACTTCCACCCAACCAAAGAATGACCTGGAGAAAAAACTCCGGTCTTTCCGACGGATCCGATCTCAAAGTACGCATTTTTCTTCCTCGTTCGTAAATAAAGATGCAAGATTCGAACTGGGTTTTGGTTTTTGTGACCGATTGACGTGGTTTTTTGAAAATGCAGGTGGATTTAGTAGGTGGGTACTATGATGCCGGAGATAATATCAAGTTTGGGTTTCCGATGGCCTTCACCGCCACAATGCTGTCGTGGAGTGTGCTTGAATTTGGTGGTATGATGAAAAGTGAGTTATTGAATGCCAAATCCGCCGTCCGGTGGGCCACCGATTATCTTCTCAAAGCCACCGTACAACCCAACACCATTTATGTTCAGGTGATATTTTTAAATTGCTTCGATTTTCATGGGTGTGTGAAATTGCCAGGTTTGTGAATTTTTAGGTTTTTTTAACAGCTAAAACCAAAACTTATCCGAAATTTCGGTTTTAGAAACGTCAAAACCCAAAACGTCAGTTTTTATTTGGTTTCAATTTTTTTTTTTATAATCATGCACACCCTTATATGAGGTTAGGTTAATCCGACAAATTTATATAGCTAAACGGGTTATATATGTTCGAGTTAGTTAGACGGATTCTACGTTGATCCGCCTAACCCATTTGTTTTTTTATTTTAATTTATTAAACATGTTTAAGTTGTCAATGTCATAAATTAAATTGGTTTGCTCTTGTAATTATTCAAATTGCAAAATTATAACTTTAAACTTTTAGGCTCAAACCCTTGTTGTTTAAGTGTGAACTGCGGATATCCGTGTTGTGTTTGGGTTTATCTGCCTCACAAGATTTTCGGGTTTTTTTCGGGTCGGTTGGATATGACCCATATTTCTTTATCAGTTCTTTTTTTTTTTTTTTTTGTTACGGAAAGGTTAAGCCATATCAAAATATCAAACACCACTACCCATATAACTCTCTTAATTTTAATTCTGGACTGAATATTTCGCGGGAATTTTGTAGGTTGGTGACGCAAACAAAGACCACGCTTGTTGGGAAAGACCTGAAGACATGGACACACAGAGAACCGTTCTAAAAATCGACAAAAACAACCCTGGAAGTGATGTTGCAGCTGAAACAGCTGCTGCTCTTGCTGCTGCAAGTTTGGTTTTCAGAAAATCCGATCCTATTTACTCCAAAATCCTCCTTAAAAGAGCAATCAGGGTAAATCAAACCACAATTTCCTAACTTCAATTATTACATAAACAGAATTATCAGTATTTAATCTTCTGTTCATGTTTCAAACAGGTGTTTGCATTTGCTGACAAATACAGAGGTGCATACAGTAACGGGCTTAAGAGTTATGTGTGTCCATTTTATTGTTCTTATTCTGGATATCAGGTAGTTTGATTAAAAAAATTGATTAATATGTGGGTGTTTTAATTATGTAATTATGTAATTATGTGAGTTTTTATTTGAAGGATGAATTGTTGTGGGGAGCTGCATGGTTGCAAAAAGCTACAAGAAGCCCTGCATATTTAAAATATATTCAGACAAATGGTCAAACACTTGGTGTGGATGAGAATGACAATACTTTTAGCTGGGACAATAAGCATGCTGGTGCCAAAATTCTTGTTTCCAAAGTAATCAAATCTTTTTTTTTTCTCCCATTAAATGGGAACTTTTTCTTATGTGACATCACATGATCTTGGATTGTCAACAGGCTTTTCTTGTCCAAAAGGTTCAATCTCTCCATGATTACAAGGGTCATGCAGATAGCTTCATTTGCTCACTTGTTCCAGGAGTTCCATCTTCTCAAACCCAATACACCCCAGGTTCAATTTTATATGATTTGCAAGATTTAAGTGGAAAATGGACAAATATTACACTTTTGGTAATCTTGGACATTAGGGTGGTAAATGGTAATTTCCGACATATCACGAACACACGACAGAAAAAATCTAAGTTTTGGGTTGACATATCTAACCTATTTAAAAAACGGGTTGTGTTCAAATAGACATGTTTAACTTGTTAAGTTAAACGGTTCGACCCGTCAACCTAAACAAGTCAATCTGCCAACCCGACACTATTTACATTTTACACCCTTGTCTTGACTCTTGATGTTGCAATTTTAGCTTTTTAATTTTTGGTTAAAACAGGGGGACTTTTGTTCAAGATGGGTGACAGTAATCTACAATATGTAACATCCACTACCTTTTTATTGGTAACCTATGCCAAATACTTGACCCAATCACGCAAGGTGGCGACCTGCGGTGGCGTGATCGTAACCCCAAGGCGGCTACGAACCATCGCGAAGAAACAAGTCGACTACATTCTCGGAGACAATCCAATGAAAATGTCGTTCATGGTGGGATACGGTCCGCGGTACCCACAAAGGATCCACCACAGGGGATCATCTCTGCCGTCGGTCTCAGCGCATCCGGCTAAAATCGATTGTGGGTCGGGGTTTAATTTCATGCATTCGGAGTCCCCGAACCCGAACATACTGGTCGGAGCTGTTGTTGGGGGACCGGATGATCATGACCGTTACACTGATGAACGGTCGGATTATTCGCAGGCCGAACCAGCAACGTACACAAATGCACCACTTGTTGGAACTTTGGCTTATCTGGCTCATTCATTTGGGCAGATTTAGAGGCAGATGAGCTATGAAATTAATTAGTAATGAATTGAATGTAGTTAGGTTTGTATTTTGTGGAGATCAAGTTTCCTAGAGCCCTTAACTAAACGGTAAAGGGAGTTATGTGTTTAGGATTTGCAAAAAAACAAGTAATCAACCAATGGGAATGAATTTCTTTATTAGGTTATTAATATTAATATTAATATAAATACTAATCTAGAGATCAAAAATTTTGGACCGAATGAACGTGACCAGTATAGTACACTGATTAAATGGTTACTAAATCAAAATTTAAAAGGTTTTAAGTTTTAAGCAATGAAGGAAATACAATCTTGTATATTGAAATTAAACAACATGCATATCATGAGAATGTTGTGTTGATTGGGAAAAAATAAATAAAATTTGTTGAGGTAGTTGTGTTTGAGGACAATGGTCAAAAGGCTGCAAACTTTGTCAGAGTCATCGAAAATACAGGAAAGCCTGATCCTCCAACATGGCACAAAGGACTTGGTTTCCATACTCCTAAAATTTATATATTTTTTTAACAATAAATGGTGATTGATTTTAGAAAATAACTGTTTGAAAAAAACTTATAATTAGATTTTACAACTTATTTTCATGACGTACCACCGAGATCACGTATGTATAAAAAACAGTGGCATTGTTAAACGCTACGTAAAAATTAGAAATATAAAAGTACGACGCAACGACGTTAAAAATAGAAGCCACGAGAAATAAATAAAAATTAAACTGCTAAAACTAGCGATGTAAAACTAAAAAGCAAGAAAAGCAAAACAAAAAAAAAATCATTGATTTTGTATATAGTACCAGATGTACGGGTAAACACTGAAGAACACCACATGGATCAATGAAAACTGAGTATTATTCATTTCCACTTGATTTTGTATGTAGTACTGGATGTACGGGTACGCGGTTCCCCACACTCACCAATTTAGTTATTTCTTGGATAACGCTTTGCCGGGCAAATGGCCAATTAAAATAGTGGCATTGCTAAAACAAGACTTAAAAAAAAAATACATAAAAGGTAAACAATTCACCCTAAAATATATAACACTACAAAGTAGACACCTAAGGCAGGAGGGAGTGGTGTCAAATACGCCGCTGGCGCCGGCGGTGTCGCCGGCGAACACCGCCGCCAGGCCTGCGGCGCCGCCAAAAACAATGTCTTCAAACTAGTTTTCGCCGGAGTTGTGTGGTGGTGGGGCCCGCTCAAAGAGCCGTTGGTAACGGCTATTTCTATTAAAAAAAAAAAAAACTTTTTTTTTTCAAATTTAACACTATATATATATATATATACCCACTACCTATCAAATACCCACATTCATCTCAAATACTCATTCACTTCAAAATTTAACTCCAACTTCACCTCAAAATGTATTGTTTTTTAATAAATAAAACATTAAAATAAACCCACAACTTAAGATATTTATTAAAACTGAAATACAACATAAGATACTTATTCAAACTGAGACACACGCACGTAGATTATTAACCAGACGAGTAGCCATCTGAGACATAGTCCTCTGGATAGTGTACTTGGCCATAGTACCAAGCCTCAAAATCATCAAGGTTGTTCATCCTAGGTTGTTCATCCCTAGCTTCTGCTTCCCTTTGCATCTCAAAGATGACTTCCCACTCTTCAGCATGGTCATCATCAACAAATGGTGGGGATGGTGTACGACCAACACGAGGTTGTCGTACTCTTCTTGCAGCAGCAGGTGGAGGTGGTGGTGGTTGGTAAGGTGGAGGTGGTGGTGGTTGGTGAGGTGGAGGTGGTGGTGGTTGGTGAGGTGGAGGTGGTGGTGGTTGGTGATGATGGTGGTGGTGCTGGTGCTGGTGGAGGTGATGGTGGATGTGGTTGAACTGGTTGGGTACTTGAGGTTGAGGGGTGGTGGTGGTGGTGGAAGTTGTTGTTCATAGCGGGTTAACCACAACATCCGGTAGTGCTCTGAGACATCTTCAGGAGGTGTGCTAGACATGTTGGTGGAGGTTGGTTGATGGTGGTGAAATGAGGCTAGATGTGTGAAGCTGAGTTCCATTTTATAATCTTCTGGAAACTAGCCGTTGGCTAAAATACAACCGTTTGAAAATCTAGCCGTTGGCTAAAATACAACCGTTTGAAAATCTAGCCGTTATTATTCAAATTTTATTTTTTTATTCAAATAACAATTAAAATAATGTTTTTTTAATTAATGTAGTGTTTTTTTTAAATAAATCTAGTATTTTATAAAAAATAATTCAAGCTTTAATTTATAAAATATAAAAAGAAATAAATAAAAACATTAAAATAAACCCACCTAGAATTCCTCAAAAACCTCACCACTCCTTCCCAAAATCCTTCAAAATCCTTCAAAATCCTTACTTTTTCTCTCTCCTGCGTGGCACACTCCTATTGGTTCTCCTCCAACTTCATCTACCTCAAAACTTCCCCACTCCCTCCTCCCTAAAGGCAATAGTTTAAAACTAAAACTAATAAAATGCTTTAAGATGAAGAAAAAAAACTAAAATATGATATTAAAAAATAGAGATAATAAAGATTGTCGGGAACTACGCAACATTAGACACTTAAAGAAAACAGTGTAAAACTAAACTAAAAAAAACTTAATAAATAATGAGTGCCATGTGGTAGCACCACAATTTGCCACGTGACGGTTACTATTTACTTGATCTTTATTTTGTTATATTGTTAATATAATAACGAATGATAATTGTTACGGGTTTAATATTACAAGCTTTATAAAATTTTATGATAGAATTAATAATTGGGATCGGGGGGGGGGGGGGGGTAGAGAGAAGGATGAGTGGTTGTGTATGAGAGCGTGATGACGTTGTTGTCGTAGTCCACTAAAAACCAAGCCTAACTCACCTAATTAGCTAGGGTAAGCAAGGCTCAAATCCACGAAGAGTCTGCGGAAGGTGATTCAGATAAAACTTATTTAAATACCAGGTGAGTATTCGTAGCCCCTTTTGCCTTTTATCGTTTTGGTGTGTGACATGTATCTATTCAAGTCGCTAGACGCAATTCTATTTAAACTATTATGCTATTCTATGTTGAACAATGTGTGCTATTATGGTTGTGTGGAACTTGTTGGAAATCTATTTTTGGAAATCGTTTGTCGCTAGTCGCTAATCGCATGTGTACAATTAACACACCGTCAGGTGACTGCTCCCTTATTGTCTAGGGTGGTTACACATCAATCATCTAACTTGTTGACCATAGCTTGTGGATAAAACACTGGTCACATGAATCACTTACTGTTAACCTATATGATAATTCAAACTTATGTATACTCACCAACTTACTTTGTAGTTGACACTTTATCTTTTATATGTTCCATGATAAGCTAATTGATGTAGAAGAACTTAATGTTGACCTTAATAAAAAAAAAAAGACTATTTTTGTTTGTTTTTGTTGAATCTTATGTTTGTTTTTTTGTTTTTTGTTTTTTTTTTTGGTTGATTGAGAGTTATCGCAACCTTAATATTAGAGTTGTATGTATCTGGACAATCTTCATGCCCCGACGTATTCCGCCGTCAATTAGAGTGTGACATGTTTACCTCATGACAAGTGGTATTAAAGTGGTTCTAATCCTCTGGTAGCTTGACACGTTCATTTATCCCAAATACTCTCGAAGGATGGATGGATAATGGCAATGGAAATAGTCAAAATGAACTTCACTGAGATGCCCGTTGCATGGTATGAGGCGTGTGACGAATGTGTCTATGGGAGACTTGTGTTGGTGGTATGGGACATAACTCAATCTAATCAATCTGTACACTCGAGGGCTAAGGTAAGTGACTCACAGGAGTGTGCACATCAACCTAATTTGAGAGTGTCACGAGACATGCAACACAAAGTAATTTGTTGCTCCGTTAATCTTAATTGCCACAATCCAAGGTGGAAGGCCAAATTATTGTGTTAAATAACTTGCTAATAGCGGTAAATCTATACGAAAAATAACGGTTGAAATTTTAAACTATTTAATTGTAGCTTCTTTTGTTTTTGAGAAGGCAAACCTATATGGGTTAAAGGCATCAAACAAATCATAGTTTCAGAGTCCTATTTCAGGTCCTAAATGGATTTGGATTGAGTTTCGTGATAATGGTTAGAAGAAGTCTATCAACCTATTCTCCACGACAAAGCTTTACAACTTCAGTATTTCAATTTTAATTATTTTTTATTTTTAATATATTGCATATTTTAAGTTTAATTTATTTTTATTTGGATTTGAAGTAGTCATTCCACCCTCCTAAATGATTGCAACGTGGGTGGTTGTTTTATGAGTTCCTACGTATTCGAAAGTTGGAAGGAAAAATGAGGCATGGAGTTTAGAAGTGATATTTTGTAGGTTTTGTTAAATTTGATATTTTCATGCTAGTACAAATTATGGCATATTTAAATGGTGTTCTTGAAATCTAAATTGAATATTAAGTAGTGTAATTGTATCTTGATTCCTGTTTAGTTTTGCCCGATGTTTAATTCGAGTGGTGATTTCTGTATATCATATCATTTTTTGCCTATATGTTTGTTCTTATTTCCGAATTCTACCCGTTTCTATAATATATAACATTTGGAATCAGAGCCGAAATGATATGGTTTCGACTTATAGTTTTTCTCCTATCTCCAACTCATTATATCCCTTTACTTTTTTTCAGATAAAAAAAAACCAGAATTTTGTTTTCGTAGCCCAATTCTGTTTTGTTAGTTATTTTTTTCCCATAAAAAAAGAAAACAAAATAAAGGGAGAATCTAGTTTGTGATCCCTAATAGAGTTTCAATCACTGTAGCAGTAAGCTTGATAGCCCTTGCATTGATAGCTGCTGTCCCGGGTTCGAAACCAGGGACTAGGCAAACCTTCTTCTCCGTTCAAAAAAAGCAGTAAGCGTTTCAAATGGCAATAAACTACAAAATCCTCGCTGCACCATTAAAGGACTTGGATTATGGAACTCGATATGATGACGATGGAGTTGTTCTCGATGAAAACAAGTGTCTATTTGTGAAACAGGTTCTTTATAGGATTTTCGATCAAGTAGATGAATCTATCTTGGAGACTTCAACTGAGAAAATGTCCATCAAAAGAAATGAAGCATGGGTTCGATGATGGTGTCACACATGCCCCTGATCGTCGAGCTTTAGTTTCCATCAAGTTTTCTCACTAGTTCATGCAAGATTTAAGGAGAATCTATTCACTTATACAGGTTGGACTTGGAGGATGGACATCAACTAGTATATGTAGTGAACAATAGTCGGATTGGGTTAAACAAAGAAAGACTAATCAACATATCTGTTTAGTCGCATATGATACTCTAATTTCACTTCTTAGGATAGCCTTTTGCAGCAAATGTGAACCCGAGTTTTCAAGTTTAAGGACAAACTTTTCTAAAGATCGGAAGGATGATAGCGATAAATCTACACGTAAACTAACAGTTGGAATTTCAAACAATTTAACTGTAGCTTCTTTCGGGTTTGACGGTCGGATATGCGTAGAAGGCAGAGGTCAACACAGTAACCGCAATGCAGTTTCGTATGATGTCATAATTTTGATCTAGTTTATATAAATTTTATTTATTTTTGCTTAAAAAAAACACTAAAATGGAGGTCAACGTCCGATGGCGTGGAACCTGAAAACCTGTTACCTGCCCCAAGGTACCACCCGTCGATCCCTGCCCAACAAACCTTTCACCAACAAAAAATATCTTTTATTTTTCTGTGGCTTTCGGCTAACCGTTTTCATTATCCTCTCCACTCATCTTCTTCACCATTTCGATCCCGATTGCTTCATATAAACCCTAATAATACCTTTTCACTGCACAACGCAATCGATACGACTGATCGTCTACTGCAGTTGAACTCTTCATTCCGCGGCGATACAATCGATTTATTGAATTTCGATTGTTTGATCTTTGATTCTTCTTCGATTGAATGAGAGTGCTGTCCGGTTCTGATGCTTTTGATTAGATATGGCTTCTGCTCCATTTTTATCAGGTATTTACTTATCCCTAACTTTCTGTTTTTCGTTTTTGTTTTCTAATTTCGGATTTTGATTGCGGTTTGCTTGATTGAATTTCGATTATGTGGAAATTTTCAGTGTCGTTAGAACGAGTGAAGATATGCAAGCATCCAAAAGGAGATGGAAGTGGAAGATATGACTGTAGTCCAGTTACGTGTGCTTGGAAGGCTCCAAGGGCGCTCACTGGATTGCTAGCTAGTACTACTGCTCATTCATCTCCTTTGCATCACGGACGAAGTGAGAGAAAGATTCGTCATGCTAATGTAACACTCACTTGCTCTATTGCTGTATAAGTAGAAATAGAAATATAATTTCCCCTCTTTCTATTTCTATTGTGGTATAATATGATGCTAATTATTTCTTGACCTTTATCAATACTGCGATTTTGAAAAGAGTTTTTCATGTCAAATCTATGGACAGTTGTTTTTTGAATCCAAAACTAGTGCTTTATGTTGATGTTTTACAGTTTAATCCCTACATATCCTTTTAGATATTGGGAACTAAATAGAACAAGAATCCATGATAAAGTTTTTGAGTATACGCTAAGGATATTATGAGCTGCTTGTGTGAGCAGATTGCAATCATAAATCCATGTAAAGAAAAATAAGACTCTAGTGCAACTGAATCATGTATATGCATGTTAAATGATTTGAAAATGCATGATATTGTTATGCTCATTGGAACTTAGAGGTTATATTATGCCGAGTTACAAGTTACAACACAATTGCTCCTATTACCCAATACAATACCCATACTAACTATCAGTCTATTACATTGCTGTGGATAAGTTTATATTGGTGCTCTGTTTCAGTGGCGGATCCAGGAAAGAATATCAGGGGTAGCGGGGACTAACGGGGGTTCGGGGGCAGCGCCCCTGAAATTTTTTTTTAGGTAGTTAACGGGCTTTTAATCATATTTTTAAGAGGCTTTTGATCATATTTTTAAGTAAAAGCCATAAATTTTCTTCCAGGGGTCGCGAAAAATTCGTTTCAGGGGTCGCGAAAAACCGAAAACCTATAAAAAGAAAAAAAAATTGCACGTCGGGGTAAAAGTTCAGAGGTAGCGGGCGCTACCCCTGGGCCCTTACTGGGTCCGCCCCTGCTCTGTTTAGTCTCTTTGAGTTATTGGATGGCATTAAATTTGTTCAGCCTCTTAAATCAAAGGATGACACTGTCCTGTTTCTCTCATAAGGTCATGCCTTCATTACCTTTTTTTACTAAACGAATGGGATCAAATCTTGAAACAAAATTCACATATTTCTTTTTTGAATTTACATCAACTGGAACTGAAGGGACTTGTTTTTAGTTTACAGCCTGGTGAAAAGGGGATGTATGCTGCGGTGAAAATGGTAGCGTACACATGTGAAAGTGTCATTAGTGCTTGTTATACAATTTGTATTATTATTCATCATATAAGCTGATCAGGAGATTAATTGGTTAGAGTCAGTGAAGTTATAACTTTGTAGTTGTTTACTGTGAGCTTGAGAAACAACTTATTTTTTATCTAATAAATTAAAACCTTCAACTATCAGTTACTGCATGGCCTATTTGTATTGTCTCAGTTTCTTGTTGAAGTTCCATGTTATTAAACTACTTGTTCTGTGCTATGGATACCTGCTATTGATAAAGCTGTACATTTTATAAGTGGCTAATAGCATATAATAGCAACCCATTATCTCAAATGTTCCAATCTGGTCATTGTACAATTTATCGCACCAAAATAGTCATTAAATTCCGTTAAAAAAAAAAAAACTAGTCATTAAACTCTGAAATTTGTTCTATTTTGCCCAACTTTATTTAAAAAGACCATAACATCCATAAAAAAATATCCATGGTCATAGGTGTCATCATCATTAGGAGTATTATTGAACAATCTTCAAAGTTAAGTGACTACTTTGGCATGAGAAATTGTACACTGACAATAGCAAAACATTTGAAAAGGGACGTTGCTATATTATGACATCAGACCATTTATAAATTATAAGTGCAAGATTTAAATTGCTTTTTTTGTGCTTTGAGTCTGATGATAGTCTTAACTTAATATTTCTACCAGAGATGTGAAGCTTTGGATCATTTACCTCCACGAAGACTGGAAAGGTCAAATTTGTCTCATCAAGCATGTAGGAAATGGGTAGTTGGTTGTACTTCATCGTTTTCTTCAGGATATGATGAGGTTTCTCCTGAACATTTGTGGGAGGTATGTGCATTTGTTGCCATTTTGATTTCTTTCACAAGGAAGTGTAGGAACATCATACAAAACATCAAAAGACGATATAATTGCACCAAATAAATTTTTTTTTTTGGAAAGGCTTCCACCAAATAAATAAAGGTATTATTGCATAAAAAGGTAACAGACTTTGGGCTGACTTCTATTTGGGGCAACAAACTTTGTTTGTACCCCACAAAGGACTCGAACTTTAAAAGAGTTCTTACATAGGGCAACCTATCATAGCGCCAAGCAGAAAAGATTAACATGGTCTTAGTTAGTGTCAAGTGAGTTGCAACCTCATCATTTTCTTTGAGTAAGCCAGTAAGATATTCCTAAAATTCAAGTTTTTGAAAGTTTGAGCCTTTTAGGGGGTGTGTATGCAATTTGTTCCCAAAAATAGAAATCAGTCTAAAGATGGTCAAAGTCTTCTTATTAATTGTTGGAAATCCATTATAGCCATTATATTAGAGAGAAGATGATATTTTTTTTTAAAAGAGACTCTTAATATTATTTGCCTGATTTATTACTTGTGTACTTTCACTACTTTGATCTCTTACAAATGGACATGGTTATGGGCCAGTCTATTTATCTTGATCCTGTCATAATGATTTGTACCACTTTATTAAATCATCATTGATAGTTGCCTGATAAATCATATCAAGTAACTTTTCTTGTCAATACGAAGAACATAGAATGTAATGCATAACAATTAACATATACGAATAATCAGTCCCTTAAAGAGAAACAATGCTTCTAGATTCATCTTTTTTTTTTATAGCTTTTTTATTATCAACTTGCTATATGAAATAAGATGCTATAATGTAAGGTTACTATGCCAATAATATTATGTTAACCGAGTTGTTGAATAAGGGTTACTAATATCTTTTTTCTTTTGTTTACTTCAGGATCTTAAACCCACAATTGCATACCTTACTTCTGATGAGTTAATGTTAGTGCATGATGCTCTAAATGTAAGGTCTCACAGTCATTAAATATGATTGATCCCTTACTAATGAAGTGATTAGCATTTTAAATCATTGTACTTGACGTTTCATTTCCAGACAATCAATGTTGTTGCAAAATCCAGAATTATAGAATATAAAGTTAGTGTCATGATGCTTTTTGTAACTTTTTGTTGTGTAGCTTGCCTTTGATGCACATGATGGACAAAAACGACGAAGTGGAGAACCCTTTATAATTCACCCTGTTGAAGTTGCAAAAATTCTTGGAGAACTAGTGAGTTGCACAATATTATGATTTATGAATGATTCTTATGGAAATAACTGGTTAGATGTCCCATTAGCAATTGGTGGTGCCCATCCAAGTTTATTGAAATTTTAAAGGAAAATATATGTGGAGTCCACCCAAGTAGTCTAACTTTTTTGTTAAAGACATTCATATATATGAAACTACTTTATTGGCCACCCAAGTATGTACCTGGTTTCATTTATAGCAATTTGCCCAGAAACTTATTGGATGACAAGAATGCCCTAAAATTAAAAACAAAGAAATTTTTTGATGAGGTGTGAACATGTTGTAGCGTAAAATTGTTGTCTTTTAATAAAAGGGCATCTTCATCATTCGACATGCTTTGACCAAAAACGGTATGTACTTGAGTGGCATATAAAGTCATTTTAATATAAAAGCGTTCTTGACGGGAAATGCTTATTACTTGGGTGGCCTCCACATACATTTTTTTTTTTATTTAAAATAAAGTTATAATCAAGATCACTTAGTTGACCATTAGCTTTTTGATTAAGGAATTGGACTGGGAGTCAATTGCTGCTGGTTTATTGCATGACACAGTTGAAGATACAAATCTTGTTACCTTTGAAGAAATAGAGAAAGAATTTGGTGCCACAGTTCGTCACATTGTTGAAGGAGAAACTAAGGTATTTTTATTTTGCATATAGTCGGTATTTGTGATTATATGATAGGGATAGTCAGAGTCAGATAATTAGCGGTCACCAAATGGATGCAGGAGATAGTGTTTGGGCGTGCTTCTGCTGTTTGAAGTTGTGATAGTTATACAAGGATTTAAATGTAAAATGACTCCTAATTAACCGGACAGTAAGAATCAATTATGTTGCTCTTATTATTTTATCCCTAAACAATCAGATCATCAGAACTGGATTCACTTTACACAAACACTAGAAACTGACTATCTGCGACTTCAAACATCAGTAATCATACATCACTTCCGAAAGCACAATGTTGACACCCCAATATCACATTCTGCAGCCGTGATTGTTAAAATTTTGTTGCTACACATTGCATGTGTCAAACGTGATTTTAGTTTAATTCAGGTGTCAAAACTTGGAAAGCTGAAATATAAAAATGAAAGTCACTCAGTACAAGATGTGAAAGCTCATGATCTTCGGCAAATGTTTCTAGCCATGACAGAGGAAGTAATATATTTAAGGAATTTCTAAGTTTGTAATTTTGTCAACAGCTATTTGCATAAAATAGTAAACAACTTTGAATTGATTTCTGTTTAGGATAGCTAACTAAACTTAGCCCAGAAAAAATCATGAAAGTTTCATTTTTCTTATCTTAGAGGTAGGGCTAATGTCATAGAATAACAACATACTTGGGTTTGTGGTCCGTTTTGGCAACTATACTCAATAACTGAGTATAGGGACCAAAATAGACCTCTAACCTAAGCATGCTGCTATGAAATTAGTCTTTTAGGTAATCCCAAGGTAACCGGTTTCGTTGTATCCCATTGGGAAAAAATAGTCAACATGGTCAAAAGTTACCACATGTCATCGCCTATGACCATTTATTGGGCTTCGCTTACCTTTTGAAAGTTGGTTACCTTGAATCAAAATCTTCAAAACTTTGATGGTTTTTTCTGGACTAAGAAAGTTAATTACTCAAAATAGAGATAGCAACAAAGTTGGTTACCATTTTATGTAATTGGCTCTTCATTTTAAGTGCTGATGAGTTTATTGCTTTTTCCAGGTCAGGGTGATAATAGTCAAATTAGCAGATAGATTACACAATATGCGAACTCTTTCACATATGCCTTCACATAAGCAGGTGGGATTAAATTCTTTCAGTTATATGTTCATTTTGTTATCCAAATTCTCATTGTTTTCATAGATTTTTACATTGTGCAGTCCAGCATTGCAATGGAAACACTACAGGTTTTTGCTCCTCTTGCAAAGCTTCTGGGAATGTACCAAATTAAGGTATATTTGGATTATATAAATGAAGCTGTTTTCAAAATTCTTTTTATTTTTATTTTTACTTGAAACAAATTTACTTGATCTGTTTTTTGCAGTCTGAGCTTGAGAATTTGTCCTTCATGTACACAAATCCTCAAGATTATGCTAAAGTTAAGAGACGAGTTGTAGAACTTTGTAAAGAACAGGAGAAAGAAATTGAAGAGGTACTTTACTTGTAAGTGAAAGATTCAGTTTGGATGTGGCTTGCAATAAAATCAAGGATTAATATCATATTTACTTGTTTCATACTACATAAGTCAGGGGCGATCTATATTGCTTACCACAGCTCTATTCCCGACTTAAAATTCATAACGGACTTTAAGAGAGGATGAACATTCCCGTTCAAATAAAAGCAGTTACTTGTAACACACTATTTCACTGAAGAAACAAATAACAAAACAACGAATCATCAACACATGATCTTCTTGCTTATTTACTGAAATTGACTGTTGCATGTAACTGACTTTCTTTTATTTAATGGGTACGTGTGACATTTTTGGTATGTTGAAAGGGTAAATATGTTATAAAATTTAAATGTGTGTGCGTGCGTATGAAATTGCCCCTAAAGTCAAAGCTGTTGTAAAATTGCTTCCTGTTTTAGGCAAATGAGATTTTGATCAAGAAAATTGAAGAGGATCAGTTCTTAGACCTAATGACTGTGAAAACTGAAGTGCTTTCTGTCTGTAAAGAACCTTACAGGTAAGATGATAGATAGTTACTTATTAATTCATTATCTTTCTGAAACTTTACTACTGCATCTTGTTTGACTTTGAGCTCTTCTACTTGCAGCATTCATAAATCTGTACTCAAATCAAAAGGTTCAATTAATGAAGTTAATCAAATTGCACAGGTGGTTAATCAGTGGTCCACACGTGGTTTATCTAGAACTTGGAGTTCCTTCTAATTTTATTATTCTGAAATGTTATTATGCAATTTGGTGAACAGCTGAGGATTATTGTTAAACCCAAGGCTTGTGTTGGTGTAGGGCCTATGTGCAATGCACAACAGGTAAAGTTTACGTCTGCCACACTTGTTGCATTTTTAGAGAAAGAGGAAAATGCAAGAAAAAGAAATGGAAATTAACTTCATTCTTTTTCTCATGCAGTTTTTCTTTAAAGGAATCTTACATAGAAATTCATAATAAATTTGATTTCATGCAGATATGCTACCATGTTCTTGGGCTGGTACACGAGATCTGGACCCCTATTCCCCGGGCTGTATGTTTCTTGGCCATTTTGTCTTTTCTTTGAACTAAAGTTGGCATTTTCGACCCGTTTATTTGTAAATGGGTTGATGTAGGTTGTGTAATATTTCAAATGGGCCGAATCCTAATTTTAGGTAAAAGAGAAACCAGTCAAGCTGGTTGATGGTCACCTAAAGTGTCTTCTTATTGCATGCAACCTCTTAAATCACTTAATTAAAAAAATTGATGATTATTTCAATGCTGCAGTTGTAATAATTTTTAACACACTAGTGTCTATAAAAACTAAAAAGAGTTTTTGACGGATTTGCTAAACACTCACATGAGTCCCCAGGATAGTATTTACATGGTTTAATCTTTTAATTTGTAAAAAGAAAAGGTCTTTTTATGACTTTTAGCAACTTGATCATGCAAAATAGGACCTATTGTTGAGTTTTTATAAGTTTGGGACTTAATCATACAAAGAGGGCCCTTTTGTTAAAAATAAAGTCCAGGGACCTTAGCGATGAGTTCTTTCATGTTAAGGGATTTAATCATGTAGAAACAAAGTTCAGGGGCTTATGTGTGAGTTCAGCGTAAGTTCATAGGGATTTTTGACATTTGCCTTAAAAAAATCTAAAAAGGTTGAAATAAATAAGGTCAATCTATAACATTCTAACCCGACCCAATCTGTTTCCACTCAAACTTGTTTCTCCTGTTATCCATTGTTTCTACCATTTTGCCACTTCTAATTTTAACTGATCTTCAGCTCCTTCTCTTATTAAAGCTCGAAATAGAAACCATTTCTTTTGTTCTTTTACAGATGAAAGACTACATCGCAACCCCCAAACCCAATGGATATCAGAGTCTTCACACTACTGTGATTCCATTTCTTTACGAGAGCATGTTTCGTCTCGAAGTGCAGGTAGCTTTTTCTCAGGAAATAATAGTCATTCTTTAGGTACTTTTTGGTATGCTGGAAGCTTGTTTTTTAATCTAGTTTTAATTACATAGATATTTTAGAAAAAAAAGATTAAACTTTAATTTAAAAAAATGTATCTATAAATAACTAAAATTTTGCATCTTTTTTAGTCTCAATTGCAATCTTAATGAGTCATAAATAATGAAAATATTCTTTACATAATATTTCAAAAATTTAAATTAAATCATTGTTTAGTTTCTATAATCTTAATTGAGGTCTTATGAGGTTTCCTTATGTTAAATTTTTACATAAACATCCAGTAACTCTTATTAAAGAATGTATAAAGCAGGGATTACATTATATTTTGCCTTTATATATTCCGTCATATAATGGTTTGCAGATTAGAACAGAAGAGATGAACTTAATAGCAGAAAGAGGTATTGCTGCTCACTACAGTGGGAGAGTTATTGTTAATGGTTTAGTCAGACATACATTGGCTGATGACAGAAACTTGAGAGGGAAACCAGTCTGCCTTAACAATGCAAATGTTGCCCTAAGGGTATGATAGTAAATTCACATTTAAACTGATATTCTAGCTAAAGAGTCTTTAAGTTATATGGAGAATCTGTGTTATTTGTTCAGATTGGTTGGCTCAATGCAATTAGAGAATGGCAGGAGGAGTTTGTTGGAAACATGAGCTCTAGAGAGTTTGTAGATACAATCACCAAGGATCTTTTAGGTAGTCGGGTCTTTGTATTTACGCCAAGGGGAGAGGTAAGAGCCCAATCTAAGCGATCTTCAACCTGTTCAACCATCACATTTTCAGGAAAACAATTATAATTGGATCAATTTGATTAGTTTTAGATCAAATATTTCCCAAATCAACCCTATTTCATGTTAATGGATTGTAGTTGTCACTTTTACAGTTCACTTGATACGTGCTATACCATTTTGTACATGACTACCCCCTCCCCTTTTTAGTAAGTCTGTTCTTTACATGTTACAGATAAAAAATTTGCCAAAGGGAGCAACTGTCATTGACTATGCTTATATGATAAACACTGATATTGGAAACAGTATGGTGGCTGCAAAGGCAAGTTCTTTCTTTTTGAGGACCTTCCGTTTTTTAGGAGACCTGAAGGCTAATGATGTGGTCTATTATCCTCAGGTTAATGGAAATATTGTTCCTCCCTTGCATGTGCTTGCAAATGCTGAAGTTGTGGAAATAGTGACTTATAATGTTAGTTGTTCTTAACCATCTCACTTATTGTCTGGGAATAAGTAACATGCAATTCTACTATTTATTCATTCTAATGGTCAAATGTGTAAGTTTTGGTGCTTGCTACATGTAGAAATTTGTCAGGTTGGGTTGATGCAGAACTTTTTTGTCATAATTATTAGTGTGAGTTAAGGTTTCAGAGATTTAATTAATTCAATAAACTGATTTAGGGTATCTAAATTACATTTTGGGCATTTTTTATCCGTTTCCCTTCTAAAAGTTTTCTCATCTAACGCATTTGATCCATTAGAGATAAGACACAACTAGCATCGACCTGTTTATAAGTAAATCGATTGAAATTACCATCTCGTTTCTTCTGCTGCATAATAAGTTTTTTGAGATTCAGGCACTCTCAAGCAAGTCTGCATTCCAGAGGCACAAGCAATGGTTGCAACATGCAAAAACACGAAGTGCCAGACACAAGATTATGAAAGTAGGCTATTGTGGATTCGACTTTTGTATTCCGTATGCTTTTAATGAGATGAAAAAATGGCCAGGTCGGGTAAAATGTCAAAACAAGTCCGGTTGGGCCTGGTTGAGTTGTTCCATGTGACTTGTTTCCCATCTTACATTTGCATTAAAGATACATTTGAGTGCTGACTCGTTTCCTTTTTAACTAATATTTTTTGAATTTTACCCATTTACTCGTTTCCTTTTTAACTAATATTTTGTGAATTTTACCCATTTACTCATTTCCTTTTTAACTAATATATTGTGAATTTTATCAATTTACCTGTAAAGGGAGATGAAACAACCCATTTGACTCGTTTTCTTTGCTGATGTTTTCAGTTTTTGAAGGAGCAAGCTGCTCAATCAGCAATCCAACTAACAGTTGACTCGGTCAACGAGTTTCTTGCTGACGTTGGAGATGATAGTGAAGTTGAAGAAGTAACCGACTACTCAAAAGGGACCCATCACACGTGGGAAAAGATACTCATGAATGTCATGGAAATGTCTTCCATGAAAATGATTGGTGGAGATCTTTTTCAGTTTAAAAATGGTACTAGTATTAAGGTTCCCAAGGTTAATGGAAAACATAATAAAAATATGAAAAATTCAAGTTTGACCAAGTCAAAAGGGGACCTACTCCATCAAGGGAATGATGTTGCCAAAATGATATTTGCTGATGTCCCGATGGATAAAGAAGTGTTACCTGGTCTTGAAAGTTGGCGTGATGGGAAAATTACATCTTGGAGTGATTTTGAAGGCCACTCGATCCAATGGATGTGCATTGTTTGCATTGATAGAAGAGGTAAACTTTCTTCCCAAAGAATGGCAAGATTACTACTATTCATTGCCCAATATGCAACTATGCAAGCAAATTACATAACTAATTCCGCTTAATCAGTTTTAAGATAATGGGATACTTTCTTATAGCTGATAAAATATAAGTCGTCAATTTGATACCTCAACAATATACATACACACACACAACACTATATTATGTATGTATGTATGTATGTATATATAGGGACAAGATTAAATAAAAACAGTGTTTTGCCCAAAACACTAGAAACGCCTATTTTATTGATTTTTTTTAAAACTGGATTTGAATACAATACAAAAAAAAAAAAATACAAATTCAGTACTAAAAAAAATACGAACTTAGTGCAGCATATTACAACTTCAAACAATAGAATCACATCCAAAACAATCTAATGCAGCATGTTTTATTACAGCAGAGTATCTGATTATAATTATCAAATAATCACATAATTACTGCTAATTCACAGGCATGCTTGCTGACATCACAAAGACATTAGCAGATGCCGGTGTCATTATATGTTCATGCGCGGTAAGTGACTGAGCACATTTCTGCTTCTTACACAACATTCTAGAGATGGCAATATTGACGCATTTGCTAATGATTATTTTGATCTTAAATGGATCCGTGTCTCAAATAAAGATTTGACCAGGGGAAACTGTCAAATGGTTAGAATAAGCTGAAGGTCCCCCAATATGTGTTTTGAATGCATATAACTTCCTATATCGCTACTTGCAAAGATTTAGCTTATCACTGCTAATATACTTTGTATTATCATATCTAAAGTTTTAGTTGTACTTAGAAAGGTCTTAAAACTGGCAAAAACTTGGTTGTGGGTTGATCCCCATCCGAGCGGCACTTCAAAATTACCATTGCAACCCGCCTATTTCGTCACCACTCTGCCTTCGTTATATCTCTTCATTTCTAGTGGTTTTTTACTTTTTCTTGTGTATTGGACAGGCGGAGACTGTTAAAGAAAAAGGAATGGCGGTCATTCTCTTCCAAGTCGAATCAAGCTTGAACAATATGGTATGTTTTATAAATTCGGGTAGGGTGGAACCAAGGAGGAGTCAAGGGGGTCTCCTAATTCCTTGGATTTTTTGGTTACATGTCATTTTTTTAAGAAAACATGAATCGACCCCTTTCATTGCCGGGTAGAAAAAATAACTTATGATGACCCCCACCAAATAGTTCTGGTTCTGTCACTCACAAACAAACACACCCAGTGAAAGCTCACTCATAGCAAGGAGCTATTTGTAGGCTTTGAGGATGGTAGGATAGGGGAACCTTTCCTCTAAAGATAGAGAGAGTGCTCCGGTTGAGACTCCCGGCTCCAAAAAAACCTTCTGTAAAGTTTAGTGTCTAGATAATGCATGCATATGTCATCCAAGCATTCGTAACGTTACATTAAGGCCGCCTGAGTTTGAAACGCTATTTTAGTCCACTAAGGATAAAAAAATTTGTGCAAAAACTACTGGTAATTACATAAACGATTAAAACATCTTTTTAACTTAAAAATAATACAACAATAATTCACATGTGAATTACAAATTTGTAGAAATAATCCAACAATAATTACACTCATTTTAAACGAACAACTTTTATCCTGTAACTCTTTGACACCTCGTCAAGGGTGTTTATTTGTTATTGAAGGCATTATTCTATCATCAAACAAGTTTTTGGCCAGAATTGGTACAAGCAGAATTAAATTTATATATAGGTGACGTATAATATTGTTCTTTTGGGTACTTGGGTGGTGTTTGGATTATAAAAGCTGCTTATGTGAATTACATGGTATGATGCGCCAATATATTTTGAAGTTACATGGATTTCAAAACGACTTATCCGATTATTTATGAATAAAATATTTTTTATAACAAGCAGTTTGAAGTTGCTTATTCTATATGCTATTATAAGAGATGCTCTATTAATACGCCACCTGTAAATTTGACCTCACACCTCCTTGGACCGCGTCCATCAACACCTTGAAGGACTTTTATGACTTTTGAAACTTTGACTTTTTCAAACTTGTAGAAAAGCCAAAGTCTTAAAAAGTGACGGTCAATGTGTTTGTGAACCGTCGTTTGATTGTGATTTGACCAAAGGCTTATTTAATAATAACAAACATTCTTACATTATTATCGGGTTGGATATTGTTTGTTGACCTTAAAAGCTGTTGCATGGATCCAGGTCAGTGCTTGTTCGCATGTTGATTTGGTCCTTGGCGTCTTAGGATGGTCCACTGGGTGCAGCTTGCCTGGATTAACCGAAAATCAGCAAGTAAGAGAATGTTAACTAGGATTCTCTAGTTATCATTTAAAGTACAACCATCATGATCAAAATAAATCAACCACCTACAAGTTTAGTGAAAGTGTGTACAGGGAGTGAGACTGTATATAGAAGAAAAGAGGAAAACAGACTAGTTTTGTAGTATACATGTAAACATACTTGGAATGATAAGACCGCTTTACTACACACCACCGTTGATGCCGCTACAGTCATCACCAGCTGTAGCTGAATCCATTTTAATACTTTCTTTTGTCTAGAAGTCCAGTTTCGACCCGATCTAAGTTTTGTTAAACCAATTTTATGATATTTTTTAGAACAAATGATTTGGAATGTTACCCTTTCAATTTTTAGACTTGTGGCACACATTAGATTTACGTCATTACTTTCATTTCCTTTCCTTCATGAACCTTTTGGGTTTTCTTTAATCACATGATGGTTACATGTTGAAATTCCACTTGATTATTAGTTAATTGGTGTAGATAGTCCAGAAAATTTTCAAAACTGGTAAGTGTCCCTTGTTGACGGTCAGACCCCAGTATAGTGTAACACTTTTAGCCGGTCTTTTTAACCAGTTCACTGGTCACCACTGGTCAAATGGGTCACTGTCGGGTTGGACTAGTATAAAACTTTTAGCTGGTCCTTTTAACCGGTTCACTAGTTTTATAAACATTGGTATATGCTTTTTCAAACAGCAAGAAATATATATCGATATAAAAACCGGGACTAGCAAGAAGCAAGAAATATATATAGATATAGAAACCGGGACTAGCAAGTAGCAAGAAGCTAGATACCAAAAAACCAAAATCCCAAAACTCTTGTTAGGCCAACGGGGTGAAGAGCTACTAGTCTACGGTTACAAGCCAATGTGTTTCTTGACTATCACTCTTCTATCCGCCGTCTCGTTCTACCACTACTCTACTCTCTTCTATCATTTCTAAAAAGTTAAATTAACCAACTTTTTTGTCTCTATCCACCCCTCATGTGTAATTATTTTGTTTGAATATTTACATATTATTCCTTGAACGTCATAAACTCCAGATGTTTTAATATATGTTACATGAAAGCTGAAAATGTCATTAAGTCAACTGATAAACAAGATTTTAAAACAGATATGGTTGAAATCCGATTCACCAGTCAACGAAACAACGAAAGCAATACATCGCGTATCAGTTGAATTCCTTCTTCTTTGCCATTTGATGTTTCAAATGTGTACAAACATCTTTTATAAAATTGTTCACACTATTTCTTATAAAAAGAAAATGCAGATATCATATTATATATTTCGAAAGATTACACGATGGAATCCAAATCCATGAATCCATCCCACCCAACCGTACACAACACACGAAAAACAAACTATGTCCAATACATTCTATGCAGCCGACGGTGCACAGACAGCCACTTTAGGTCCCGACGGTAAAACCATTTCGCCATTATTTCCGGTGGTTGTCACATGAGCTGCCATACTAATATTAGTATTACCAATATTAGCATTCTTGTAATCCAAGGATTTGTCGTTGTATATATCCAACCATTTTTGAACAAGCATCTTTATGTCTTCCCTCTGCATATTCTCCTCTTTACCCGTATACCGCCATGGCTTCGATCCTGCTGCACAGTAATGAACAACTTTTACTTGTTCCAGATCCACTTTCTCCGGATGTCGCCATAGCATGGCGAGAACAAGGTTATATATCACTGGAAGTGGCTTGTAAATGTCCTTGAAATACATATTGAGAAAATCCTGTGAATTTATACCCATAAAGATTAGATTAAATTAATTTCACAAGAATGTTGTCAATTTAATTAGCATTGGTCGAAAATCTAACAAGAATTAATTACGATTTCGATAATTACCTGTTCAGCGAAAGGGGTGGGAGGGGTGACCCTGAGGGTATTTAGCAGATCATGATAGGTGGTGATACTGGGTTCAAAAACGAACATCCCGGCGTTGAAGAACAACGACGGCTTCGGACCCATCTCCTCCGGCCACTGGACTTTCTCCGGCGACTGCTGGCAATACCCGATCTTGTATTGCGGCGTATGGCTCCATGTCTTCTCGCAAAAACAGTCCATCACGGCGTAGAAGTAGCCGCCCGGCAAGTCAAACAGGTGGTCAATGTTATCGAACACCTGTATGTCTCCATCTAAGTATATCATCTTCTCATACTCCACAAACTGTTTTCAAAAATAAAAAAAAATATTATTAATTCAATATTATATATCCAGGTGTCAAATAAATTGACACGTATGACATGTAAACGAGACACGTGGAATTGTGTAAAGCTAGCACCGAGCTAAACTTCTTTGATTTTGATTCGATCTAAGTTCAGCCTTTGATCCAAACTATACAACATATATATAGTGATATAAGCTTACCTCCCAGATCCGGAGTTTGGAGTAATTGATGACGTAATACGCCATGGCGAACTGCGTTTGACTTTCCGGCGGGTAAACCGGTTCGATTTCTCTCACGATGCAGCCCTGCGACTCCAGGACACGGCGGTGCTCCGTCGGAACGTCGGGAAGAACCGCCACGACAAGAGGATAACCGGAGTTCACCTTCCGTAAGCCTTTAGCCAATCCGACGACGCCTTTTATGTAATCTCCGTTTCCGGCTAAGAACGTGACGTAAGCCTTCTTCTTACAAATCGATCCCGTCGTTATTCTGTTCAGATCAGCTGCTGGCGGAGCCATTGTTGTTGAAAAACGGAGAAATAACAGAAAGATTATGATAGCGAGGATTTGAGAGATTGAAGAGAATTTATGAACACTGAAACAAATCGGAGAGTTATTGAAGGTGGATGGACGGTGGGGGGAGGTTGTGATTATATAGATGGTGGTACTGTGAACTTAGCATTTGTCATCGGATTACACGTGGCAGGAGTTTATGATCGACGGTGATGAGATGGTTCCCCAGAAGCTACTAGAGTAACTGAGTAAGAGGTAAACGGAGGATTTGTGAAATGTAGAGTTGTTTGGAACAGGCTAGAAGGCTACAGGTGGCACGATCTTCTTCCTCAATAGGTTTTGTTTCCATGTGAGTGGGTGCACCCCAAATCTTTGTTTCATGCGGTTTTTACATTTAACATAAAACGAGTTTGAGTTTATGGATCCGACTCGAAGCGGTTTAAGCCCATATACGTACATGGATCCCGTCTTTAGATGACCCATTTGAACTCTGGGTCTGGCTCTAGGTGTCTAGCTAAGGGCCTTGAAGTGGGCTATCTATCTGGGCCATAAGTTGTGGCCCAGATTTCAGAATACTAGGCTACACTCTTGCATCACTTCCTGCAAGAACTCGGAATAATAGAGAGATTTGAGGCTGTTTGTTTGGTCAGCCATCAAAAGACCGAGTCAGGAGAAAAAAATCCGGACCGAGTCACACTTTTTAGATGTGGGGCAGCTTCCTCAGATCGAGTTAGACTCATTTTGGGGGAAACAAACATACATGGCTCATTTGGAAAACAAGAAATACAAGCCTTTTTGAAGATACCCAATGGTTCATTTGGAAAGCAAGAATTTATATATTTAGTTACTCTCTTGTTTGTTGCTGTTCAAAAGAAAAAAAAACTATTAACAGATTTATAAGCCCACAAGTTAGTAAAGCCCATACACATTATCAGCCGGATAAACCAAGCCCACACACATCACCACTTTTATCCTAAACCCAGCCCAAACCAAATATACGTAAAGAAAGGACATTAGAGAGAACATTAATTTGAAATTTGAAGTTTGAATTAGATTAAATTAGATTAGATTGGATTAGATTAAGCAATATTTTTTAAAATTCCCTTCTTTGGTGGTGTTGGATCAAAATAATCTATTCTTCATTGCTAACATAGTCCACTCACACAAGGACACCGCATCCATTTTCTTTAGGCTCACCACTACACACGATCTTAGTATCAGGAGTTTCAATGATTATAATATAACTATATGGGTAAAACCAAAAAATTAGAGTAAGCCAATGTTGGGTGTCGAATCTAGCAAATAAAGTAATTAAATATGATCATTCTAAACACGCTAAAATTAGTATAAGTAGAAGCGAGTCGGTGTCCTCAGAGATAGATATTAACTTTTTTATACAAAAATCATCTTAGTGCAATTACGCACTTATGAAGATTAATTAAAAAGGAGGGGGGGTGGGTGGTGGTGGGTGGGAGGGTATGAGAAAAACAAATTGATAGTTTGAAACAGTCATTTCTGAATCATACACAACGTTTTGAAGGGAATTTAAGGCAATCTCTTGGTTTCGACTCAACTTACAATCATTAACGGTTATGGCACATTGATCCTTTCTACAAAACAGTTTATATTGATTCTAGATGTCGAGCCGTTCTGACATCCACTCCATCTAATGTTTAACCAAATGCAGTTTGTTGATTAGAGTCATCCCACTACTCTAAGCTCGAGGTCTTCTGATCTTAGTGTGCGAATTGCAGTGACAGAAGAACCGGTTATAATTAAACACACACGTTGTTTAGCGTTTGGTGTGCTCAACTAGATTATGTGACTCTATAACGAGTTAAGTTCATCGATAAACTCAAACTGATATTTGTTTCTTTTTATCAAGATTAAAAACTTTTATAGTTTTTATATTGGTGAGCTTTATTAAGCTAATTAACAAAGTGACCAGTTGTATTAACAGAACTAATGTACACCCAGAAAAGTTTCGGGTAAATAAAGAAACACATAAATAAATCATTTATAAATTAGATCTTACGAACATTTCCCATAAGTTTTGAATAAAAACTAAAAAACCAAAACCCTAGTGTTAGAATTAAGATTTGTTTTAGTGGACATGATGACTAAAACAATAGCACCAAATAAACAAAACATAAAAGATTAAACAAGGCTCACGAAATTGAAAATTGATTGGCTTGAAATCCAAAACCAAAGAAACCTAGTTGCTTTTCAACAAAGTTGGGTAGCTTGCCGTAGATGTCCTAGAAGTCCAGATTGCAATTCCCGAAGATCGTCTAATTTCCTCCTTCATACCTTTTTTATATCCACCTTCTCTTAAAATTTAAAAAATATTATGAAGGTTATCTAAAAAGTTATAATGTAAGGAAAAATATTTGAGATATATCGTCCAATAAACAAGTGATAATGATGAATTTAAATTTTTTAGGTTTCAGAAATGTATTTTTTACAAGGAAAATTGGATTTTAATAATCCAAGTTATTACCAATTGGTCAATATTAATCCCAATTTTAAAATTGGCCTACATTAATCCCAATTATTAAGGTGTTGGATTTCATTGGACCCCCGTTAAGTTTTTCTTAACTCCGTTAGTTTTCATTGGACCCCTGTTAAATTTTCCTTAAAAAGTTATAATGTAAGGAAAAATATTTGAGATATATCATCCAATAAACAAGTGATAATGATGAATTTAATTTTTTTAGGTTTCAGAAATGTATTTCTTACAATGTTATCTAAAAAGTTATAATGCAAGGAAAAATATTGATCGTCCAATAAACAAGTGATAATGATGAATTTAAATTTTGTAGGTTTCAAACATTTATTTTTACGTAAACTCAACACGGCTGTGACATCTTTAATCCATAAATCTGAAATGGCAATTTTAGCATTCTGGTAAATTTTTTCTTCAACACAATCTCCAACTCCTTCCAATGCTATTCCAATGTCAACCGTAATGCCTCGTGAACACTTCGTGCCAACAAAATCCTTAAAAAGAGTCCAAAGTAGACTTTCTTACACAAAAAAAAACTCATGTATTCAAATTACTATGATATAAATGAAATAAATGCATTAAATATGATTAAAATGAATGTTAAAATCATGATAAACTATGTCTAAAAATGCAACTAACAGCCAATAATCGATGGAGATTTTCGACTACGATATTTGAGTCAATAATAAAAAATTATTTTGATATTTTTAAGCTTTTTTATAACGACATAACTGTATCATATTCTTGTACAATTTGCTAACTATTAGATCTAGATTTGTTATCTGTACTTGTTCGTGTCATTGATTTCCATTTTGAGTTTACACCCATTTCATCTCGGGTTGTGCCATGTCCTTTGCTCATTCCATTAAATTTCAACTTGGTATGTATTTTAAAATAATAAACAATTAGATTATTTTTCACAAAAAGCAATCAATTTTAAGCTGTTAACTGCCATTAACATAAAGCGATTAGTTATGTGATTTTTAACAAGAAACTTAAACCAATTACAAACCTGTATATTGGAATAGAAGATTTGAAATTAATGAAGCAACCTAGATTAATCTCTGAATCGCGTGTTCACTTTCATATAAACCTATTTGTGGGTTACACACAATTATTTACCGGATAAGACATGGATCTTCTGAAGTTGGATGGGTTTGTTAGGGATTGCTTATTTAAGGTGAAAAGTGCTTTTAGAGAAAAGTACTTATTGACTTATAAGTTTTGAGAATGAGCTTTTAAAAAATGTTTGGATTAACTTTTATGGTCGGAAAAGTCAATAGGTCAATAAGTTGTTTTTTAAAAAGTGTTTGGCTTAGCTTATATATGTAAAATGACCAAAAAGGGGTTAAGTGGTATAAGGTTAGATGCGTATAAAGTTAAAATAAGGATATTATGGTAATTCAGCACTCAAAAAGCTATAAGCAGTTTTGAAAAGCCAAAAAATCTTGGTTTATTAAAAACTGATTTATTAGCTTTAAGTGCTTATTGTCTTTTCAAAAGGGCTTATTAAGTTACCTAACATTCTAAAGTGCTTATTGGTTTTTCAAAAAAACTAATAAGTCAATAAGTAGTTTTGAAAAACAATCCAAACAATGATTGTTGTGTTCATCTGCATGTCGTAATCTCTCTGTCAATCGAAAAAAAATATTCATTAAACATGCGGCCAAAATTTCCTTTTATTACAAATCCACCAATAGGGGTCACTATCCATCTTTAAGTTAAAGCCCAAAACCTTTTATTAATTTGTTATAATCCAACCAAATCCAAGCCCATTCAAACCATATTCAAGGCCCAAATAACATAATCATGAACCGAGAGCCCACACTCTGCATCACCTAACTCGGTTAAACACATATGTTATTATCTCGATCTAAAATGACCAACAAAGAAGACTAAGGTTTTTGAGTCGCCAAGTCAATAACATATAAGAGTATTCCTAGCAGATTCTCCATCCTCATCCCTATAATTTATATCTTTTTCATTACTTTTTTCTCTCTTTTTCGCTCACAACCACAATTAAATGATACTTCTTTATACCCTTATCATTACATTTTCTCTCTCTTTCATCACAAGCAAACCTCAAATTTTAGAAAATTATCAGTTTTTTCCTCAAAGATAGGGACGAACAATAAATTTTTCTTTTTCTTCTACTCACAACCACTCACGACCACACCCTAAAATTTAGGGATTATACTCACAGATTTTTGGAGAACCTACTATGAATGCTCTAAAGTGTATAAACATTCGTTAAGGAGGATCATCAATGGTTCAGATGTTAGGGACGGTTAAGAATTAAATAATTTCAAACATAAAACGAATAAAGTCAGAGTTGTGGCTTTTTAGAACCAGTTTTAACGCATACACTTGTCACAACTTATAAAATTATTGGTAAGGTTACAATTAACAAAATATATTTAGTGACACATAATAAAACTATAGAAGTATATAATTCATAAAAGAAAACCCCTTTTAGCAAATTAGGAGAAAGTATATAGCGAATCATATAAATCTTACAAAGAGACAGAGAGAGGGAGACATGGTGGGTTGTTTGGGAGACGGGGTTGAAGCCTGACCAAGAATTTTTGTAACCGGAACCAAATACAAATAAAAAAGCTTTTGACTATTTTAGAATAAAATATGTTAGCAATGATTAATTTCATATAAAGTTATGTCTTCATGATGTTTTGAATTATCAGGGTCAATTATTTAATATATTTTTCTTTAAAATTGTAAAAATAAAATATTATGGTGACACCAACAAATTTTAAACATTATGGCGACACCAACAAATTATTTTAAGATAGAAATGATTTTAATAATCCATACTACTAATACTTATTGATGATAATATATAATAACAATTTGATAATTTTTTTAATGGTGAGCATATATTTTTTAGACATCCAGTATGATGGCGTAAATGTGAGTTTTAGGTGCTAGCTCACATCAAACTTACAGGAACACTGTTCCTATTAATGTGACGAATGACTATGAGGGTCACATGTGAGTGAACTCATGGCGTGAGGGCTAGTTAGCCACTATTGAAAAATTAGACTAACAATATATAAAACCTAAGATTTTAATTTTAATACACAACTTACGAGATGACTATGAGGGTCACGTGTGAGTGAACTCATGACGTGAGGGCTAGTTAGCCACTATTGAAAAATTAGACTAACAATATATAAAACCTAAGATTTTAATTTTAATACACAACTTACAACTTACGAGAACACTGTTCCTATATGTAACGAATGACTATGAGGGTCATGTTTGAGTGAACTCATGGCATGAGATCTAGCTAGCGGCTATTTAAAAATTAGACTAACAATAAATAACACCTAAGATTTGAATTTTAGTACACAAGTAAAACACTATTGAAAAAAAATTCACATATTCTATTGATTCTAGTCATGTAAAGCATCTGAATAATCCTTTTTGATGGGTCAAATCCCAAACTATTTTTAGAGCATTTATAATGGATTTGTCATTTTTAACTTCATCTTTAAATTTTAGTGTTTTCTTTTTATTTTCATCTCCATTAGAATATCTATCTTCATTTCTAAAATAGAGAGTTTAATAAATGAAGATTCTTTAAACATTAAGAAACATATTTGTAGACTCTAAAGATACTTGTAAGTGTTTAAGAAATAAAAAATATAATAAAATAATTGTTTGTGAGTGAGATAAAGATAGAGATGGAGATTGGATGTGGTAAGTTAAACCAAATTTTAACAAAAAAATTTTAAAAATCCGATATTTATTTAAATAATAGAGATGGAGATAGATATTTCATTATGAATACTCTTGTGATGCGGGTCAATCCCCAATCATTTCGGGTATCGCTCAACCCTTATACGACCATATTTTGATCCAAATGTATTTTCACCCAACAATATATCAACAATTTTCGTGTTACACATCAAACATTATCTAACTCCCAAACCAACACCTTTGTTATTATGAAAGCACAATCCGGCCTCAACGTTTTTTCGAAAAGACAATTATCAGTTAGGAAAAGTAAAAGGAAAGAACAATCAATGGAAACCGATCAAACCATTTATAATACAACGACCAAGAAACCGTTTTAGCTAAAGCTTAGGTAGATATATCATAGGACTTGATGCCTTTTACTTCTAAAATTTACTCCAAAAAACAAACTTTTTTTTTAACAATCAACTTTTATAAAAAACAGGAAAACTCACAAGGAGCTAGATTACATAGTAGAGAGAAAACAAAAAGAAAAGTTACATCAATTGTTCTAATCACCAACAGCCAACTTACTTCTATGTCACCAAAGATGTTCAAAGCATATTTCTTCATGTTCTTGAAAAAAAATCTTTTCGTTTCGGGACTTCTAAAAACATCAAAAATTAATACGAAAAACCCCGTAAACAATTATTTTCCATTAAATCTTGTTGGTCGTCCATTGGTAAATCCAAGCCATAGCCTCTTTAACAGATGTTATTTGAGCCACGAGTGACTTGCTCCAACTTCACACCATGCTCCACATATGCTTTGCAATAGAACAATTGAAGATGAGTTGGTCTCCAGTTTCTTCAAAACCATGGCAGCGATCGCAAGGTTGGTTTTTGACAGAATCCGATCCATCAAAGCCCTCCAAAAAACCAACTAATACTCACTTTATGTCATTTAAAGTCGCACCACTTAAATGTAGATAACAATTTTTACCACTAGGTAAAAAAATCATTGCAATCTAAAAAAGTCACTCTCATATTCAACTTCCACTATACAAAATAATCTCAATATCATAATTTGGCTTTAAAATTTCACCTCTAGTGAAAATTCTAGTTAACAAAATCCTGATTTTATGCATGGGATTTCAAGTGTGATGAAAAATAGATTGAAATGGGTCGAACTTTGTACTAAAAATTGTCACACCTGAACCGACGGCGAAAACATCGGGGTATGATTAGATTGTCCAAAATCGCATGACATACTAAATTATAGTGACAACATTTAACACAAACCAAATTTTATTGTTAATCAAATGTTGGGTACAAAACTCGAAAACAAATAACAACTAAACAAAACAAAGAGTCTTATTTGTTATTTAAATTTATTATTATTTAATAAATAAAAATATTAATATGTAATAGGAAGGAGAGGTGAGAAAAAATAAGATGAAAACGAATGTGAGAGTAAAATGTGTAAACATTCTAATAATTTATTAGAGTAGGTAGATTATATATTATGGTGAAAGTTCAAATACAAAGGGTTTTTTCCGTGCGAAGCGTGCGAAGGAAGGGGAGGCCGACGCGCGGCGTTCTCTTTCTGGACGCGGAGGGGCATTTTTGTCAATTTAAAGTTTTTAATTAAAATAGGCGGTAATTTACGTCGCAACGTTTGTTTTTAATTATTAATTTTTGCGTTATTTGTTGTAAGGTGTTTTATATCGAGTTCTTCATGCGTCAAAATAGAAACAACATGCGTGATTATAGAAGGACGCAAGTTATATGGATAGTTGCGTATTTTTAAATATATATTATGCGTAATAAAGAAACTGAATACGTGTTTTTAATTTATTATTTTTTTCTTTCCGTCGGTTCGGTTTCCCTCCCCTTTTTTGTATTTTATAGTTTTACTAGTTAGACACATTTTTTTTCTTCAGAAATTCACTATCTTCCTTTCTCCTTACACATCTTCAATGGCTTCGTCTTCGAACTACATTTTCACAAAATCCCCTGAGGCGATAAGGGCGCTGGAGGAACTCTGCAACAGAGAAGAAACGAAAGGCGATATTATGCGTAATTTGTTCGGAATGATGGTCGGTCTCACCTCCAATAGCATCGAAACTTATACTTTGATGCTTGAGGAGTTTACCATTTTCCCAGTGAGATACATAGTGCTGCTACGGAGTTCATTATGGATCAACTGCAGTTAAAGCAGGAGATCCACGAAATGCTTCGTAGGTTGATGGATAGCACAAGGAAGAAAATGAAAGATCGAAAGGATTCTCTAAGAGATATGAAAATGTTTTAGGCATCTCTTCTCTTTGTCTTTTGTTTAATACAAGTTGAACTATTAGCGCGTTGCTGCTAGAAGCCCGTTTGTTCGTGCGGTGATATCCAACAGCTCTTAAACACCTCATGCAACTCGTAACAGAACGACCCTCTGACTTATCCTCCTTTGCAACACATTGAATACTTAGGCCTGTGATTCTGAGATGAACTACTTAAACGTTCTGCAAACCAAAACAGAGCACCACAAATAATAACAAATATTAGTACAGATGCCCGAATTATATACAAAGCAAAAACATAGTTGTTTAGGATGCATCAAACCAAGTATTAAAATAAGAAACTACAAACCTAAAAAGATTAAACTTAACAAATCCATTCAGAACTCAACTCATACAAACAATTTAATAACCAAACTTTTAGCATATAGAAAAACTCACAGTTCTGAATCCACCACCTCAACAATATGTTATATCCAGCAAAGTCGTAGTAATATATTGGGATATCTGCTTCAGGTATTGGTAAATAGTACCTTGAATTAATGAAATATGAGTGAAAAAGTAACAGGGAGTAAAAATTAGTCAAGCCTACTACTTACGTGAAAGTAAGTGGGAATAGTAGGCTACTATACTCTATGGTAGAAAATATACGTTATTAGAACATGTAAAACTAACCCGCAATAGTAAACGAACGTAACTTAAGAACTGTGCCAATTGTTTGATTTGTTTACCTGTTTTTTGTGAGAGCTAATCAAAAGATGTTTATTTGGGCTTTTTCGGCCCTTCAAGTGGTATTCCATTTACAAAAGAAGAGCCTAGGTGAAGCATATTATACATTCTCTTGAAGTTTAGGCTTCTATTGCATCTACAAAATATTTGCTTAGACAACCATCTATGCTGTTGCAACACTTAAGCTTGGTTCCAAAAGTTACAGCCATGTTGCCTTTTTCATCCTGCTACTGAGGCTCTTTGCCTTTCATTTTGTTAGTTGTCTACATGATCATCTGGTTGTAGTGTAATGTTAGAGCATGAATATGTTTTCAATATAGTATTAGTTATCGATAATGGTTCATGTCTAACAAACATTAACATCAAAAGGCATTGTAATAATTGCATTTAAATGGCAATATAAGACCTAAGAGCATCCATACGTAGCTTAAATAAAGAAAGCCCTAAAAATATAATGAGTTGGACAGTAATATATAAGAACTTACATAGAGAAACTTAAAAACAACTACTTGGAGTGGCCTGAAAAAAAAAACTCATAGGTCATGACAAAAAGCATCCATAATGAAACTATACCGTATTAAAATAGATGATTCACTAATAAATATATAGGCTCAATAAATTGCCAAAGATTTCATATCACACCCTTCAGAACATTAGACCGAAAAAATCAGATAAGAAGACAGGAGTACACAAGACTTACATTGATGGCATAGGGTGCATAGAAGCCACTCTCTTTCGTAACCATAATCAACCATCTGTTCAAACCTCAGATTCACCAAATGTTTGTATCAAATTGGTAAATACTTATAAACACATGTCTAACAAAAACATGCTAACACAGGACAGGGTCTAACTATATGTATAGTATTGACATCTATATGCTGAAGCTGAACAACCTAATCATATATATACACTGGTAGAAGTCAGACATCAAAAAGATATGGAAAATACCACACAAAGGTACCTGTAACAGAATGTAGTGAAAAAAAAAGCAATAAGAAAAAATTAATAGGTTAAAGGCCTTCATATAAAACACATACCATATAGATGTCGCATCATGTTCCTCCCATCACTATGGTACCTCAATTCAAGCCATTTTATATTACCTTTGCAAAATTATTTGCTCCCCCAGGTTCTCTTAAACAATAAGATACTGGCATTACTGCAGCTTTGCAGCTTCCGGCCTTCCGCAGATGCATCATCTCCCTGTAACTTTTTTGAACTTATTTGCTACCTTTTTTAAACTTATTTCCTGTATTTATAAGATTTTCCTACAATGATCAAAGGCAAAGTCCATAAAACTCTTTTACCTTCTCTTTTCATTACATATGAAGCGCTAAAGCAATAAAGTAGTAGAATTCTTCACCCAAAACCCAGATAAAGTCTTCTAAATTAAATACACAATAGAAAATCAAGATGATATAAGAGAAGCTATTAGTTAACTTGTTCAATAAACATGCTTCACGACAGTAACCCTATACAAAATCGACAAAAGAGGAATCTCAAATCAGTATGTGAAATCGAGTTGTAAAATTGAAAGAAGAAGAGAAGATAAAGCATGCCTGGATTCTTGATGGGGTCTCTCATGGGGGTGGTTGCGCTTTCATCGACCATTATTTTGACTGCAGATTCTTGAAAGCTTTGCTCACGAACAATGACCCTGAATCGATCGTAGAAGGAACAAAATGGATCAAAAAGGTAGATATAATGCATGCGTCAAATCGATGAACTGATAAACTCATAAACACGCCACTTGAATTGGGGCTAAAACCTGTGAACATGAACGAATCGAAAAGCGATAACCAAAAAAGAAACAGAGAGGAGGAAGTAGATCACCGTAGAAGCCACTGGATGAAGAAACCGATTGGAGGCGGCAACGGAGGTTAAGTAAAGCTAAAGAAACAGGAAGATTGGTTTCAAGTATCAGGTCCTCCAATGGCTGAGGCTTGTGTAAATAACGAATCGACCTCATACGAGTACAGTTCAAATCACCACTGTGGATCGTCCTTCAACCAGTGTCCTCGTCCTTCAAACACTGTTATAGGTAATGTGTGCAGGTCCTTCAAGCATGGGTTGGGTGGGGTATGAAAAAGTTACCCGTCCAAAAAGAATCAACCTCATGAAGCAAAACACTTGTACGCGGCGCTGAATGAGTGATACTTGACAATGCATTAACAGCTTGTAAATGGTGCATCATAGGTTGTACAATAAGTTGTGCTAAAAGAATTTGTAAACCAAGCATAAAAAATGGTAACCTTCATATGCATAAGAGATTGTAATGTGAGCATCATGAGTGGTACTTTATGTTGTGTATTGTATTATAGTTAAATGTTTTTTTATGTAGCTTTGAAATGAAAGCGTTTTTAATAGATTAAAATGAAAATTTTAGAAAGTTGTCGTTCTTATATTTTTTGTAATGTGTGATTTTTAGGAACGTCATGCGTAATTAGAGTTCTTTGTTGCATTATTTTGTTTTCATAACTACGCCCTGGTTAGTGTCTAGAGCTGTAAAGAAGAAGCCTTTCGAGAAATATTTTTTTTAGGTAGTTGCATGTTTTTTTGTTTTTGTGTGCGTGATATTTTGAGATTGGTTTTAGTTTTTGCTTTGATTTTTTAGATAGTTTGCGTGCTTTTGTTTTGTGTGCGTAATTTGGGTACTGGTTTTAGTATTGCTTTGATTTTTAGATAGGTGCCTGATTTTGTTGTGTGTGCGTGATTTGGATGCTGAGGTTAGTGTTATCTTTAATTTTTTAGATAGGTGCGTGATTTTTGTTTGTGTGTGCGTGATTTTGGATACTGGGTTTAGTGTTGTCGTTGATTTTTTAGATAGGTGCGTGATTTTTGTCGTGTGTGCGTTAAAAAGTAAGTGTGCGTTATTTATTTGAATACATGCGTTTTTTATTAAAGTGTAAGACAGACATGTTTGTGTTTTTGGAGTTTTTTAACGTGTATGCGTGATTTTTATTTCAAATATGCGTTATTTGTTTAAAAGGTTAAATACTGTGTTGTTTTTTGTTCGATGCGTTTATATTTTTGCGTATGCTTGTCTCATTTTAAGTTAAAAAGACTTTAATACCTCTTTTAATGACTCTGCGTCCTTTTTTAAACTAATTAAGCCTGTTTCATTTTTAGCGCCGTCAGATCAAAAAAAACCCGCATATGAGCGGCCGAGATCCCTTCGCACACTTCGCACGAAAAATGTCTTTTGTACAATAACTTTGCCTTATATATATATTTTTTCTTTTTCTTAATAAACACAAATGTTTTAATATTAATATATATTTAAAGCTTTGAATAAAACAACGGAACACCATCAAAAATAAATATCAAGAGTGTTAATGTTTATTGCTTGAATCGAACATCGGAAAAATAAAAACGGGTCAGATACGAAATTGGATAATAGACAGATATCACATGATATTCAAATAGGACAATTGGTCATAATATAAATTATTATAGATCAGTACATTATAATTCAAACTAGGTTTAGAGCCACTTGCGTTTTGCGACGGGCGCAACTGTGAACATGAAAAGCATTACTGAGTATTGCGGTGATCATAGTCGTTGACGTTTACCAAAATGTTACTCAACAAAGGAAGGTAAAAAAAACTTTAAAAATAGTTGTTCGTTCATGACTACACTCTAAAAACGGTTTCAAAAGTTTATTTATAACATGTTAAAAACGGTTTTAAAAAGGAAAATTGGATTTTAATAATACGAATTATCACTCATTGGCCGATAATAATACGAATTATCACCTTGGCACACAATAATACCAATTAACCATTCTGGTCTCTAGAATGATACACCGTTAGTTTTTCATTAACATCGTTAGTCTCTTGCTGACGTGGAACCCTCCAAATCAAGCCACGTCAGCAAACTACTAGGCCACGTCAGGTTCCACGTCAGAAAGAGATTAACACCGTTAGTGAAAAACTAACGGTGTATCATTCTAGAGACCAGAATGGTTAATTGGTATTATTGTGTGCCAAGGTGCTAATTCGTATTATTATCGACCAATGAGTGATAATTCGTATTATTAAAATCCAATTTTCCTTTCAAAAATTCATTTGCAACAACGTTCATGACTACAATTTAAGAAAAAACAGAAAAAAGGGGAAATCCCAAACGAATTAGAAAAAGGATTCCTAGCTCGAACCTGGATCACCCGCTATAAACGGCAACAAAATACCACTACGCCAGTCCGTCGATTGATATAAGTATCGTTAAACAAAGATTATAACTTAAAAACACGAATCTGGGAAAATAAGGAAAAAACGGCCATTAGAGGTTTGGAACACGAGATACCTATTATGGAAAACATAACACCCTACCACTGGGTAAGGACTTCGCTTGTTTTAAAACCGTTAAACAATGTATATATTGTAAATAAAAGTCAACAAAAGAAGCAAGCAAACAAACTTGTTCCTTTATTGACCTTCTCAATAATATATAGGTAATATTAAAATATAATTTTCATTAATTTAATAATAAAACATTGAATATTAATCTGTATAAGAAATATTAGATATTCGGCCGTCCTTGCTCCTTTTTGGCGACTATGTCCCCTATTTTAAGGTTATAATTTCATTTATTTATGATTTCATGTATTTGATTTGGTTATTTTATATTCTACTAGGCGATCATATTTAAAGTTGCCATTGTGGTATGATTAATACATGATATTTGGTAAAACGATTTAGAATTATATTAATATAAAAATCTTTTTTAAGATAATATGCGTAAACACACCGTTCGTAAAACATATGTGTAAAAATGTTTTTTTTTTCTTCCTAAGGATGGACTTCGGGTCCTATGTTAATAAGGATGATCAGGTAGGCTAGTGGTCCATCAGTGATCCAAATTTATCGAGAAAAATATGTTGAGACAACCATCTTCTTTTATATTTTTGTTTTCTAACTTTCTGACGAATCCACTCGAAGAAGGTCTTCTCTACGACTAGCTGACGTCCTTGTGTTCGAATGAGCGGGAGGAAAACACGCGCATGTGGACCTTATAGGAGTGTCCCCTCTTGTTGGGCTTAGGGACAATGGGTTCGTTACTGGCCAAGTTGTGTTGAAAGCGGAATCAGACAAAGTCGCTAAACACGAGAAAGCCTGTTTAAAAAATCAACATGTGTTTATCCCGATTGCATTCGACACATTTGGGTCCCTGGTCCCCGAGGCAGGTGGGTTCCTTAATATAAGTGGGGTAACTTAATAGTGTTTAGTGGGTCATGCAAAACAATTCCTTAGCCCCTAAAAATCATAACTTTGTTTTTAGTAGGGTTGATTTTGCTATCTAAAAAGGGGTTGCGACGCAGCTTGTTGCCCGTTTACCTGCCACGTTATTATAATTTGATCCTAAAACGTGGGACTTCACTATGCAAACCTTAGCATTTTTTTGTTGGTAATGCCTAACGTAGTGGGGCGTTTTGCCCACCGTGAAAGCCCCTTCACGCCTTATACACCACCCCTTGAGGCATTTTTAGGCCAAAAAATGGGTTGTTACGTTGTGCTACTCACCGGAGAGGGGGGGGGGGTGTAAGGAATATCGCATTTAGAGAGTTCCTGTTGAACTAAGAAAATGAAGAAGTTCTGGCGGAACAAGGTTTAAGCGGAAGTCCAAATCCAAGCGGAAAAGTTCAATCAACTGGAGAAGCTGAATTGAAGCGAAAGTGAATATCCCGGGTGAACTCTATTATTCAGAAAAAAAAAGAGTTCAACCAGAATATCTCTTGACATGTCTAATCAAATGTCCATTCGCCGGTAAAGCATCTGCTTACTCTCTTTAGCAACTAGAGACATCTACCCCTTTTGGCAAGATGATTTTCACACGCAATCTACCTCGTGAATCGAAGATTATTCTTTTGGTAGTAATTTGACTTTTTCTATATTAATGGTCAAGATGATCGTATGGAAATCAATGGCCATCATTGATTTCCCTTACTATATATAGCATAGTTAGATCTCAGCAATACACACCTTGTCGAACAACTTGTAATCGTGTAAATCTTCTTGAGTTAATGCAAATAATGCCGAATATATATTACTCCGATCTTGCTATATTTATGCAAACAAATATTAGACTTAATTACAATTTTTAACCTTTATAGTTTACAAAACTTTGGGTTTTAACCTTTTTAAAAAACCTTTTAAGCTTTGCCCTTTATTTGAAAACTTGTTTCATATTTTAACCTTTACACTAACTGGACACTAACCCATTAAAAACTCAGTAAAGGGGTAATAATGTAAATTTACATCAAAAATAAAACTCTTAAAAGATGAAACAAGTTTTCAAATAAAGGGGTGATTGTTTTTTTAAACCAATTTAATAATTCAGCATCTATTTCTCCTTTTCAAATAAAACTCCATATTCACAAAATTACAATTCATACCATCACTCACCACCACATATTATTTTTTTCACAATTACACCACATCCTACGTGGCATCCTAATCATTTTTATAGCACAACACCAATACACATAGTCAAATAGCGATCTAATAAATGTCATATTTGACTTTTCTTTACGCCGTTAAATACAACTTTTACTGACATAATTTCCATAGGTTGTTAAGTAGGTGTGAAATGACTAAAATGCCTTTGGTTTTGTAACGTTTTTAGAAGGATTGGCAAAGTCCCTCAGCTATTTTAGTCATTCATACTTAACAAGAAACTTAACTGTCCGTTAGTTCTGGGGATGTTTTTGCAACCATATTACAAACTCATGAACTATCCTTGCACTTTATAAAAGTAGGAGGCAAAAAATGCAATTTGGGTAAACGCCAGAGACATCTTTTTCTGGTTAACTCTAAAAAATAATAACCATCACATATTTTCATTTGATTTCTTTCACAATGATAATTATGATTACGAGCCACATGGAGGAATATAGATTATATTAAATATACAAAATGTATGTTTCATTTATGAGAGAGAAGTCACTTTCTTTGTTGCATCAAAAGAGTTTATGCTTTTATCTCTCTTGATACCTATGTTTATTCCATTATACTCGCTTCATTATACCTCTATCCCTTTCTCTTCAATTATCTCTCATATTTTGAAGGAAGAAAATCTCTAGTTTTTGGCTGATTATTGATCTTTTACGTTGTTGTTGCTATGGTAGTTTGGGGATGTCTACAACGTTCATCAGTTTCTCACTGACGTGTATACCCAAGAAAACTCCCTCACTACTTCTTTATTATGGTTGTTTGGTGGCTGCTAGAGTGTCGAAATCGGTTAATTGTTTCTTTGATTAGGGTTTTATGGCTTTTGTTACACTTTGGTGTGTCACCTTCTGTTTACTGGACTTCTGGACCCTGTTTGTTACGTAGGGTTTTTACGGGTGTTTGGTGGTTGCCGGCTACTAGGGTTGCTTTTTGTTGTTGCTTGGCCGTCGTGTGAGGTTGTAATGACAATGACATTGGTTTAGACTCTGACCTTATCCTATGGCTCTTTTCTTTTTATTTTAGGATGTGATGATGGTGGTGTTGGCGAGGCGTAAATATCATGTTTATCGCAGCCACCACCTAAATCCGAGCCCTTAGAGTTGAGATGATTAGGTTCAGGAAATCATTCAGTAGTTACGACTGTGAACGTGAATATCGATTTTGTTTTAGTTTTAGTTGGCTATTGCTTTTTTGCACTGTTTATTTTAGATCTCTATAGTCCGGTTTGAATTTATTATTTGTTCACACCCTGCCCCGACTCACACGTGGGTCGAGACGTGATGTGACGCCCAGGACCAGAGTCATATATCACAACAAGCAATACATAAAAATAAGACATCAATTACAATCTTACAGAGATAAATACATGCAGCGGAAAAATAAACGTTAATTCTTAGCTATAAATAACACAACAAATTCTACAGCTAAAATCTAGGGGCATAAAGCTATCTAGACAATGCAGCTAAGATGTCTCCATAAATATGCACGTTGACGCCTACATCGTCTAATCCAAAAGTAGATCTAACTCCAACGCTTCAAACATCTGTTAATCTACTAACCTACGAAAATACACATTAAAAAGGGTTAAAATAAAGTTTGTGAGATACAAGTTTGTACAAAAGACAGTTTTGATAGAACGGTTCGACAAGATCAACCAAAGTTCGGTTTATGTAGACCACAAGTTTTCCAGCACACGACCATTGTTACACAAATAATAGCAGTTACACTTACTATTACCATGAGCTTCTGTAACCGAAGCTTGGCTACCAAGTCCAAAGAACTGCTCCATCCAAAAAAAAATTCTCGAAACATTGTAATACACTTATGAACAATTATGCTCCCGCTGACAATACAGACGATGGTTAGAGCAACTAAACACAGACGGAGGTGTCAATCCTAATAAAATCCAGTCACAACTTCCACCCTTCCGTACCATTAATTAATCGGTACAAGACATGAGACTTTATTGAGACAATGAACACTCATTTAATACACAATCAGTCCAACGCACTTGTGTCTATATGCCAGATTCATTTACTTTCTCCAGAAATATATTTAGAACTTTGCAGTTTTAAAATATAGTTATGTAATTCATAGAAATAGTTGGTGTAATCGTATAATCTTCGAAAACATTTGTAAGCATATATTCTCTCCTAAAAGTATTTAATAAACATTATTAAAAATAGGGTTTCGTAATATCATAACGTAAACAATAGTTTTCATTATGTAAAAGAGGGATCCTTGAACTCACGACGGAAACAGTTGTCGTGAATATGTAAAGGGGGGGGGGGGGGGGGGGGGGGGGGCGTAATCTCACCTGGTACATCAGTTAAAAAAGCACAACATACAGACCTTGACCTATACATGTCCTATACTCAAAATATACGACACTAAGGTCCTATTCACAACATATAAGTTCGAACGGTTCATCCAACCAAGTCTCGTTTTAGAAAAACCATTTTAAAGAAAATCAAGTCATTCGAATACACGCGTAAACATATTCACAAAGAGAGTAACCTAGTCCTAGCATAACCTAATCATGCAAGTTTACACATACCAAGCACAACATTTTATCACAAGATAACACCTTTAACCATCAGGTTTTATATTTCTATAAAAATCCTATTTGTTAGATTGTCGACTCTAGCACATAACATTTCAAGTTGCATATCATAATTATCATTCATTGTGCATAAATTTACTATTTTAAAGTAACAGGCGTTTCATTAAAGAATAATTTATAAATTTACCGAAACGTCATAAAACTAAATATCAATTTTCTCAGTTATCCATACGAAAATAGTTATCATTTCTAAGCACGAACAATCTTAATATATATCACATAAAATGTTCGTCAAGTTGCATGCAAATGTATATGTCCAGATTTTACATTATGATGGCAGTCACAATAATATTTATTTTGGACTTTTTACGAAATTTAATCCAAATGAACATTTTAGTCCTACAACATGCTCGAGACTATTAATTAACACTAATGTTATCATGGTAGCACATATCAGTCACATACAAGTGGAAACATGTGGTTTCTAACAAGAACTAGTTATAAGTTCACTTAAAAAGAAACTTTAAGGTTTTAGGTCTAGCATGAACCTAATCATTTTCAGGCATCAGTTATACATTAACATGATCATAAAGTAGCATGTAGCACACATAAGTCATTCATATCATTGTATAACTGATTCTCAGTCTTATGTCCGATTATTTAACATTTCATAAATAATATTAGGGTTTTCTATATTTCACCAGCCCTTATTATTTCATGCAAGTCATAAGTCACCATTAACATGTTGTCACACCCCAATCAACGGGTTGGGTGTGAGCGAGATGGAATCATAGTCGCGGATACTTAGAACGACTTTTAATAATTTCAAACGTTATAAAAACATACATCATTTCATTTGCAGCGAAAAGAGCAGTGAAAATGACAATGTCTTACATTTGAAAAACATAAAGTCTTAATTTAATATTAAAAACATAATACGGTTTATTTAGGATAGTTCAGGACTACGACTCCCGAAGCAGGTCTGATAGTACGGCGAAGCCCCATTTGCATGTCTCCCATAATTGCTTAATTACCTGAGAAATCATGAGTTTAAAAGATCAACATAAAGTTGGTGAGGTTCACAGGTTTAAGACTCTACATTTAAGGTTTATAAAACGGTTTTGGTATACTTAAATATTATATTGGTTTACCTTTGTGGTTGTATGAACTCACCTGAACCTTGATTTCAAATACTAACGGTTTACCCACCCATAGTATCTCGCCCGAGAGATACTGAACAGAGCTATATAACTGACGCGTACGCCAAGACAATCCGGAGTCGGAATTGGAACTACCAATTAGGGTAGGGTTGTCAACCTAAATAGATCTATTCACTAGCTATCGTTTCGTACAAAACTAATTGAAATCAATGAATGGTGGGATACAGTTGTACAATCGTTTATAACGATAATGTACCATAGTTGGGCATCAGTAAGAGAACAAGTAGTCATACGACTAACAGATAAACCATAATATTAAATAAAAAACATTTACCAGTTTATGATTTCTCCCCCAAGAGTAAAAAAACAGTTAAAATGAAAGGGGTCGTGAAACTCACTTGATTAGCAGGTGAATGAAATAGACCGGAATGTAATAACAGTAAGAAATGTCTTAAATAAATAATAAGACAATTCCATAAAGGTCTAGTCATTTGGGTAACATTTGTCACCCAAGTGATACCGGTCAAGTCTTGACGTTTAATCCCGTTTGTATCCGTTTGAAAACTCGTTAGTTAGTATTTATTAGATCAAATAAATACGTATGTGATGATTTATATTTATGACGAATAAATATAACTAAAAAGGATAATCATTCAATAAATCAATTGAATCTTGAATAATAATGTTTATTATTATTTTCGTGAGTTCGATTGACTATTCAAGCAAGTTGTAATTATTTTTAATTAAATAATTATGATTAACAATTTTTTAGTGAATTTTCAATAAAACTAAGCTTAAAAACCTTTGTAAATAATTACTAATTATGAAATGATTATTTAAGGTTTATCTCATTTTAAAATATGGATCATTTAAAGATACGTTTTAAGTTAAAACGTTTAATAATTTCGAAATCATTTAATATTTCATACTCATGAAATATTAATCTTCATCTAAAAGTTTTAAGACATTATTTTAAAATAATACATGAGGATACTTGGATCTATAAAAGTTTATTTATTATAAACCTTTAGGTTGTTTTACAAAAACAAGATAAGTGTTTCGATTTACAATTCCAAACGTTTACGTTCTCGCGTATATCGATGTATGGGTCCCGGTTTTATTACTACGCAACGTATTTTGTTTTAATTACTTTGATTCGTCAAAATAACAATAAAAGGTTCTAAAAATATTTAAAAGTCAATGCTTGGCTTTTGATTATTTTTATAAAAAATCTTTTTATAAAACATATCCTTTTTAAAACATGCATTTAAATGGTTAAAACTTGTAATAAATCCAAGTATTTAAGTTTAATCATTTTCCATCAATTTTATTCTTACTATTTCTAGTAAGGAATAATCAAGTAATATTGTTACAAGACTTACATATTTATATATTCAGTATTATGCTAGACAAAGTTTTTGACATAAAATGCATAAGGATGTCATAATTAGTCATTATCTAGTATCCATTACTATAACATATCAAATTAGTTATCATGTCCAATTTATATAATAACATGACTAAATGTAGTTATTAGTAATAACATACATTTCATGTCCCAATCAACTAACATAATTCAAATTGAAAGTTTAACACTCATGATTTTCATAATACATTATGTTAGCCATTTTGATGATTTCTTAGATTTTAAAAATAAAATCCACTAACACTAGTGTGTTAGGACAAATCTATGCACATGAATATAAAAAACATCTAACACCCATTTTTAGTTACCATTTAGTTAGTTATCACTTTTAGTTCAAATGGTTCTACTAACACAATGTGTTAGGATGAATGAATCAAATGACATAAAATAAAATAATAAATTACAAGAACACAAGAATCATGGTGCACACCAATTACTTTCACCTGAATTTCATAGGTGTGTTTCACCACATCTCTTGGCTATTTTAAGCCTTAAGACACCAAGAGGATGTTTTGATTTTTGAGAATGAGATAGAGAAGAGAGGTTGTTAGATGATTTAACAAAATGTAAGCATTTAAGGGTTTAGTCGTCAAGACTTGGTGGTTACAATTGGGTGTTTAATCATGTAAGAAAACATAGGTGAATGTGGTTTAGAAAACTCACAATGGGTGAGGACTGAAACCGAGAAAGGAGAGGAGGAGGAACCGGAGGTTGGTGGTGGTTCTCTGGCGGATCAGTGGCGGCAGGAGGGCGGCTAGGGGCGGTGGTTCGCCGACGGCAGCAGGTGGTCGGCGACTGTGGTGGCTGCCGAGAGGAAGCAAGAGGGGAGGGAAGGAGTGTGTGTGTTTGAGTTGTTGTGGAAGGATGGTGGGGTGTGGGTTTTCTCTTATACACCTAAACTTGGTCTATAACCCATGGTCACATCCTTGGTCCAAGAGATAGCAAGTACCATGCTAACTAATGACTTGATGCATCCTATCTTAGTGTCTAGTTAGGGGATGTGGCCAATTCATGACCATACTTAATTTACTAACAAGAGAAAGTCACTAATACAAGTGTAGGTTGATTTATTTTATAAATCTTGTTTCTTGATTTTTAAAATGGCAAAGCTTTTATAAAATAATAGGTGGTTAGAGATGTTTAAAAATCATAACTTTCAAAAATATAACCCAAGTATTTTACAACTACAAAGGTGGTGATTTTATAAAAGTTGATGGGCTAGACTTTTTTTATAAAAATTGTGGTGGGCTTAATTTATAAAAGACATGGGCCAATTAATTTGAACATTTTGTTTGTGGTTTGGGCCGAGGCCCAAAGGAAATATGGAGGGGAACCGGGTCGGTTTCTATGTTGGGCCGAGGAGGAAGTGGACCCGGCTTGGGCCGGTTTCCGATTGGGCCGAAGAGAAGGGGCGCCGGTTCGGCCCAGACCGGTTAAGCCGTGGGTCGAGCCCTCGGGTTGGGTCGAATTACTCGGTGGGTCGTGTCGGGTTACCGGGTTAAGTCTCGGGTTTGTTTGAATTGTTTTGAGTTTGTTGGGCCTAATTGGGCCCGAACAGTTATCGGTTTTCATTTGGCTAAGTCTTGACAACGAATGGCTTTTATCACATTTTTAGTACATAAAAATGTTTAAGGTGAATTGATTATAACAGTTTTTTGGAAAGTTGGATTTAATATGCAGTTTTTCATACGCGGGGTTGTTAACGGGTTTTATTTCGTTTGTTTCTCGTTAGTTTTAAGTCTGATCATCATACTATTTAAAACCGAGTTGTTTTAAATATTTTTAGTCACTTAACATTTTGTGACATTAGTTTTTGATAAAGTATAAAAAGTTTAATTTTTATATTTACATTTTTATTATTGAAATTCCATATTCATCATATGAGAATTCTTATATTTTACAGGCATATGTTTATTAGTACAAACACAGGATTTATTTACGTCATCAGTTATCAGTAATTTAACAGTTTAATTATTAAATTAATGCACGTAAATACTTAATTAAAAGTCAAAGCAAGGAGGTTTGACCTGGTTTTGGATGAGGTATCACACATGTACAAAACATTAGATCATGCATATAATCAATACTTAAATGTACATAGATGGCATGGATCATAAGTACCAAACAACATGTAGCATCATTGCAAAGTCATTATTTTATGTAAACACATAACATGCAATTAGGGTTTCTCATACAATCATCATACAATCAAGTAATAATCCTGTTATACTAATTATACTAAGCATCTCATGATCGTAGTTAGTTCAAAACAATTTAAGTTCTAAAATTAGTTTTAGAAAACGAATAGTTTCAAGACTTTCATTTGGATGAATAATCAACTAAAAAACAATAATTGAAACGAGAATGTTTTTACCTCTAGCACAAGACTAGGTGACGGGTTTGACCTAATTGATGACGGGAACACACGAGCTTGACAAGAGACTCCTTACGAACATGCAACACGATAAAGGTGATGGGTTCTTCTTCTTCTCTGTGGTTTCCACTCGATGACGACAAAAAGGTGGGGGCTGCCTCGGGTTCGTGACGGGCCTAAGGCTCGAGGTGGTGGAGGATGAATAAGGTGGTGACGATCGGCTGCTTGAGTTGTCACGGGTATAGACCCAAAATTGGAAGGGAAGCGAGAGAGAAAGAGATCTGAGAGGGAGGTGAGCGACGAGAGAAAGGTGGCCGGCTAGAAGTAGTGGCGTACCCAGGCTATTGGCTTGGGGGTCGCCCAACACCCATGAATTTCTTTTGCGTACTTATATATGTTCGATTTTATCTCAATCGAACCCAAAAAATTTGGTCACAGAACCCAATTAAATTTTTATACCGACCCTAAACTCTAAAAGAAATCTAGTTTTAAAACTTTTAAATTTAAACGTATTATAAACAAATTTATCACATAACTAATCTACGATCAATGATCCATGACCAATAAGCCCAACAATATTACAACTTTTAACCCAATTACCCAAATTTTCAAACTCAATACTTATTACCCAGTTAATAAAAAATTACCTAAATCTAAATTTACAATTCTAATTAAATTTAAGAATCCATTGGATTGATTTCGTCAACCATTTTTAGGTTTGAACTTTGTATTTATATTAGTTTTGAACTTTGTAATTGTAAATCCAGATTACTATATCAACAAAAAAGTTCATGAATTGAAATTTGAGAATATATTCAGAAATCAGAATTGTGTATATAAGTATATAATTATGTAATGTGAATTAAGAATATATCAGTGGCCTATGTGTTTATTTTGTGAATTGAGAATATATTCAGTGGCCTATTTGTCGTGATATAGTTGAAACACAGTGGTCTAATTGTGTTTATTTTGAATTGAAAATTGTAATGTGAATTGTGATATAATCTTGTATTTTTATATGTAGGTAATATAGACCGACTTGTAGTACGAAAAGCGAGACCCTAATCTTCTAAAACTCCCGAATATGTTGATGTTGTCATGTAACGTGACCTGACCCGACCCGTACCGAATTGAACCGGTCTAAAAAGTTTTTGTATGTATATAGGGGTGGATGACCGAACCCCGAAAGTTTCCGAACCCCATCAAAAAAAATTATGGGTTCGCCACTGGGTAGAAGAGAGGAGAGAGTTGTGGTTCAGGTCTTGCAATCTTCCTTCCTTTATATAGAGCTCTCAAGGGAACATAATCATGAGATTTGGATCTCAAATATTTGGCTCCATTCCTAAATCTCTTGGCAAGATACTTGGATGACTATGACGGACCGATGGATGGCGACAAGATCAGTGGCGGAGCTTGAGTTTTTTTTTTTGTGAGGTGACCGAAAATCATGTGACCCAATTTTTTTCTATCGCTATGTTCGAGGTGTATGTTCGGATTGGCGGTCCGGTTTGGGTCGGGTCAAACAATATAAAAATATAAATATCGAATTCGGGTCGGGTCAAACAATAAAAAATATAAATATCGAATTCAGGTCGGGTCAAAAAATAAAAACTATATATATCGAGTTTGGGTCGGTTCCAATAATAAAAACTATAAATGGTGAGTACCTGAAAGAAGAATTATAGCTTAGCTTGACGCCGTTTAAAAGCTTTGAATTCATCAATTATGAAGTCCAGATCATCAAAGTTTTTGTCTTTCCCATAAGAAACCTAATAAAAAAAGAACCAATCAATCAATGAGTTCAATGGTTCATCTAATATATTACAATCAATGAAGCTAAGCTAAACTAAATTAGTTTAAATTTTCATTCAACATCAACATTCAATAAATACATCAACATTCAAGCTAAACTAAACTAAATTACATCAACATTCAAGCTAAATACATTAAAATTCAAGCTAAACACATGAACATCAATGTTCAATTTCATTTAACATTCAAGATCTCAAGTCCAACAAATACATTTTATACATCCACACTCAAGCCTCATTTTTCTCAAAAAATACATAAACCTGAAAAAGAATTGGATTTGGGGGCTTCCTGGTCGCTCGGTCGCTGCTTTTGGTGTTGCGTTGCGCCTGTTCAAAACCTCACCTCATTAGTGACCCAGTCGTTGCTCTTGGTCACTCACTCGCTCGGTCGCAGGTCATTGCTCTTGGTGTTGCGCCTGCTTGGTTGCTCAAAATCGCTGGAACAAACCTGAAGCAGAAGCTCTGGTCGCCGCTCTTCGCCTCTTCTCAAGCGGACCAAGCCCTAATGCCCAATTTCTATTTTTTATTAAATTTAACATTTAAATGTTATCTATTAAAATTACCCTTTTTTAACAAAAAGTAAAATATAATCATCATCTCAAATTTCTTTTTAATAAATGACATAAAAGTTTAAATATTATTTTTAAATGGGGACCGACTAATTGATTAAATATATTATACATAAAAAAAAAATTAGTGGTAACTGATTCAATACATAATTTTTTCAGTGGTGACCGAATCAATATATATTGTGTTTTTTACCAAATTACACGTATTATCGGCACTTCTAGGCAAAAAATTCGTAGCGCCTAGGGTCGCTAGGGACACTATATAAGCTCCGACCCTGGACATGATGGAGATCTTAGAAGATCTAGGCAAAAGATTTTTTTAATTATTATGATTTGATGGTGACCTAACAAGATCTAGACAAAAGATTTTGTCTACAATGATTGGTTTTGTCGGCTGATCGGGTATAGTTACCAGTTGCACGTGTCAGATTGTATACCGGGTTTGTGAAGGAAAATAACAAACAAAAACGTTTCTAGTGTAACATCCACGTCCGACCCGTTTGTAAAATCCGACCCATTACAGGATTTCACGCGTTTTTTATTTTCGATTAAATACTTATCGAGGAATTTTTTATTTTTACTAAATTATTCTCTCGAATTATATTTTAATGATCCAAAAATCATTTTCCAAAATAAAATATTCAATTGGTTAGTTTTTATATTAATCGATTTGTTAAGAATGAGAATAAAACAATTTACGATGTTTTGCGTGATTTCGATAGTAACCGGAAGACTCGTATAACTCAATTAACACATTTCAAATATTTATTTATCATTTACCAAAGTCAAAGATTGATTTGTTTGGTTATGATTTGAGCTTGTCACTTTAATACGCAAAATAAAACAATTCGTGACTTTTACACGTTTTTGGTTCGCAAATCGTTGTAAATTATTTTATTCGCATTCTTAACAAATCGATTAATATAAAAACTAACCAATTGAATATTTTTATTTTGGAAAATGATTTTTGGATCATTAAAATATTATTCGAGAAAATAATTTAGTAAAAATAAAAAATTCCTCGATATGTATTTAATCAAAAATAAAAAATTCACGACTTTTACGTATTTTCATGAAATACATATGTTTTATTTTTTTCTATCACCCCGGCCCCTGATATCTCCCCCCTTCATAGTCGTTAACCAAGGTCCTAACTGAAGCTTAGGCGTTAGTCAAATCCCTGTTCCTCCCCCAAATGATGAAAATAGTAAGTATTCTTCACACATTTTTTTATGTAGTTTATTTACTAAAATTTCTTTTTTGACCATTACTAAATTAATCAATGTTCCTTGCAAGGCACCACCCCCAATGATTCTTCAGTTCCTTATTCATTGTTTGTAGTTGTCAATAGTAAGTATTTTATAACTGTTACATATGTTTATATATTTTATCCGGACCCTTTTGTAACATTTGCAATTTACCCGATTGAGAAATCCGACCCGTTTTAAAATTTTGTAATTTATCAATATGCGAATTATTGAGAGCCGGAAGAATTTTTGGGTGTTTATACCCCAATTATTGGATCTAAATGATTTATATAGTTTTTCAGAACCAATACTTAATTACAATCAATTAGAATCAAATTGGACATCTCGAATTGTAAATATGGCAATTTTTTGTTTTGACGCGATTTCGGTACGCGATTCGTCGTTTACTGGAAATCTCGTATATGTTCATCGTATGCCAATTTCAACATAATTATGAGTCTAATAATCAATTATCATGTCATGAGCCATCACACACTTAATCGATTCGTGAAGTGTTGGTGAATTGCCCAAAATCGATACGTACGTCAAAACATACCAAAATTGCTTGATTTGACCTAATTTGTGCATTCTTATGAGTTATGTGATGTATTTATATTCATTTTGAGTGGATTATTTTTGGTTATCATGATGGGAGTATGATTTGGGTAAATTGGATGAAACGGGACTCGAAAACGTCGAAAAACTAAGAACTGAACATGTAAAACAATGAATTAGTAAGTGAATTGTTCATGAGATCTCCAAGCGTATCTCTTGGAGCCACCCATGGCTCGGGGATAAGCCGATATTCCAGCAGAACCCTAAAAATCAGACTATAAATTCATCATATTATTTTGTGGCCTCATTTCTTCAACCCTAATCACCCCTAATACACTAAAACCTCCTGGAACATTGGAGTTCATCAAGATCACCCATTTTTGAAGATTTGAAGCTCAAGATTATTGCTTTCTTGCTTAGGATTGAGTCGGTTTTACCCCCTTCGGTATGTATTCTCAAAACCATGTACCTGGAACCTTGAATCCTTCTTCTTTCTCCATCAAGATCTGAACTTTATGTGATATTTTGTTTAGATCTATGTTGTAATTGATAGATCTAGGTTTTTATGATCAAAGGCTCCACCTTTATGGATGAAATCTCCATCTTTCTTGATATTATGATGAAATCTCTATGGATCCTTGACATGCATGAAATTTGGTGTATAGATCTCTATGAAAGATGTTGTTTTGATTATGGAGCTAGGGTTAACTCTTGAGAAAATCATTATCATGTTATAGATCTAGGATTTGCTATTGCCAAGACTTAATTTTTATGCTACAATGTGATGAGATTTATGTGAAGAATGCTCCATATGGCTAGATCTATGAATTTGAACGTAAAGTTTAGATTTTTATGATGCAAATGGACTAGATACTTAACATGCATGCTCCTAAGTAATGGGTCTAAGTGATGTCATGACAAAGATTGCATTTTTATGATGTATCCATGCTCTAAAATGTTAGATCTAGGGTTTTCTTCATGAAAATTGAGTATAAATGTTAGATCTAGGGTTTTCTTCATAAAAATTGAGTATTGATGCTATATCTAGGGTTTCACCATAAAAATCTATCATTTTGTTGGTAGATCTTAAATGTTGCCATGGAAGTGATCGTTGTTATATATAGATCTAAGGTTTCAACATGTTAGAATGCTAGATTTGGTTATATTGCATGATGAATCCGTAATTTTAACTTTAGGTTGACTTTTGACCATTGGTTGACCATTGGTTGACCTTTATTGAATTGCATGAAAATAAATGCTTATGTCCAATCTGTTTTGTGAATAGATAAATGAATATGATTGACATCCTTGACTTAAACATAGGTTTGACCCTAATGATTGGTAAATCCACCCCATACGTATCACCATAACCCATCAACAACGAGTCGTCGAGTCAATTATGTCTCTGTGAGTCGTGAAGCTTAATTCTTATTAATTATTTATTCTCTATCTCATTTGGTCGTCAAGGTCATCTTACGGGTCTAAATTCCTCATAACGTGGTGTCTTTCTTTTGATTGTGTCTTCTCATTAGGTGAGTATTCATAGCTCTTTTCTTTTACTGTTTTAGGGTGCAACATGTACGCTTCAGAATGCAAACTCTTTGTGCTTTAATCTAAAACTAAATGCGGCCGCTGTGATTGTTATGTGTATACCTGTATGGTTAAACTTGTGTGGATTATTGCTCTGAACGATTGAACGATGTGAACGATGGGAACGATGGAATGATTTGACGTATCTCATTAACTCATTAAGCTGGGGTTATAATAATAGATCTATTGGTGTGGCAACCCCCTTGGCATGCCTTGGCTTGGGCGCCTTGTGATTGAAAGCCTAAATGCCGAGGGCATGAGTGCGTCGCTTATTAAGTGCTTTGATTCATTTCATGTTTATCATATATGTTTACACCTAACACATTTAATCGCATGATTTAAATCTATATTGTACGTTACATCTATGTTTACTCACCAACTATTTGTAGTTGACCCTTATTTTGTACATGTTGCAGGCTTTGCTGTTTGATGTTAATTGATCGCGTCGATGACACTTTAGGATGCAAGTGGACTTAGAGAGATCTAAATTAACAAGTTAATTTGTAAAATTCAATGTTTTGTTTGCATTATCATGTATTATACTAATGCTATGAAATGAGTTGATTAAGAATATCGCAACATTTAATTAGTGTTGTGTGCATCTGACAATCATCGCGTCCCGACATATTCCACCGTAGGTTGGGGTTTGACACATTTTTTTTGTTTTTTTTACATTAGTAAGTATTCTTCACTGTTTCTTTTGTATTTTATTTATGTTTAATCCTTCCAAGTTACCACCCCCAAAGATTCTTTAGTCACTAATTCCATGTTACTAGTAAGCCCACTCCAATTATCTTTACCAAGTCTGAAACTCTTGTCAATAGTAAGTGTTTACAACTGTTACATATGTATTTTTACCATTAAATATTCATCTTAAATGTGTTCTTTTTAGGTTCCTTCCTGCCAGACTCTCCCTGTCCAGGTAAAGTGGTTTTTGTTACATGTAACACTGTCTTAAGTAAACTAATAGATTTGACTTTTTTTTTCCATCCTTATGTAGATAATCTCATGGAAGATCATATAGATGCCCTTTCAATATCCGTCGTACCCATGCTAGAAAATTTTCAATAAGTTATTGTAAACATGGATTCCAAACGGGTCAATCCATTAAGGTACACATCATTACCCAATGTCTTGAAATCCGATTGGTTCAATAGGGGAGTACATTTGAAATCCCCATTTACAAAGGAGGAAAGACAAATATGGGATTTACACTTCAAAGTCCATCAAACTCCCCAATCAAAGTAACTAATATCCTTTTCAATTCTTTTCCATATATTTCTTTAACAACAAAATATCCTATAACATTGTTATACTATTTCTTTCGATAACGGAAAGCGTTTAGTCAAATCTTAACGTCCTATTTTGTTGCCTAGGTATTTCTTTTTTATTATATATATATATATATATATATATATATATATATATATATATATATATATAAAAGTTGTTCATGTTTTACACTCACAAACTGAGATATAGTCTTTTATTTAGTATTCTTGTTCCCGTGACATATTTTTAATATTTTATGTAGTGACCTTGTTTTTTTTCAGCGACACACGCTCAAGTAACAAAATCAATGATTCAGTCGTTGAACTATGACATAATGGTTCATAATAGTGTCATTCATTCGTGGGCTGATGTGTTTATTTCTTAAGTAACGGGAAGCGCTCATTCAAATCTCAACGTCCTATTTTATTGCCTAGGTATTTCTTTTTTACTATATTCATCCAAAAGTTGTTTATTTTTACACTCAAAATCTAAGATATAGTCTTTTATTTTGTATTCTTGTTCCTGTAACATATATTTTTTTATATTTTATGTAGTGATCTTGGTTTTTTCAACGACACACGTTCAATTACCAAAATCAATGATGTAGTCGTTGAACTATGACACAATGGTTCATAATAGTGTCATTCATTCCTGGGTTGATGTTCTAAACTATGATGAGAATCGCAGATCTCCTGATTCACCTAATCATCTTTTTCTCCCCCCGAATTTGATTGTGAGTCATTTCTTTTTAATTTTAAGTAACGCTACCTACGCTATAAACTTACCCCCCCCCCCCTCCGAAAAATGTTCTTTTCGTAGACCTGATGGATGCTCCATCGCTATTTTTATGCGATGAAACCATACGGAGGCATATCTTAACTCCAACAGGTCTCGCCATCTTGATGCTATTCAAATAAATCCACATTTAGAAGGCTTCGACATGGTTTTTTTCCAATTGAAGTCTCTGAGAGTTTTTACCATCTGATTTTTGAATTGAAGCATCCCTCAATGACTTTTATCGATAGTTTCTCTGAAACCCTCCCCTTGGTCATGTTAATTGACAACGAATCATATTTCAAAAAGGATTCTGCATACAAGATGGTAATCACTATTTTAATTCTAAAATGTTTTTACATATATAACATTAGTTAAACACATCGTTTACTATTTCAAATTCTAAAAGGTTTCTGTATACAAGATGGTAAACACACCGTATATATATTTAAAATAAACGGTTTAGATAGTATAATTTTTGTTTGTCTTGTTTAGCAACAAAAGTTTTAGATTATTTTATTTTAGCCGTAAAATTTTTGGCTTTTTTATTTTTGGTCATAAAACTTTTAGATTTTTTATTTTAGCCACAAAACTCTTTGGCTCTTTGAATTTTAGACACCAATGACCGACCATTTATTTGTTTTTATAGTTAGACACTAATTGTTAAGTTTTGATATTTTAAAGTTTGAGCATGAAAGTTTTAGTTTTAAATTTTAGACTCATGAAGGGAGAAAAGTTAAGTTTTGTTATTTAAAGTTTGGCCACAAATCTTTTAACTTTTACAGATTAGGCATCAATTTACAACAATATTGGGTTTTGTTATTTTCGAATTTGACCATGGAACTTTTAATTTTAAAAGCGGACACCCTAAACCCTTTAATTAATATATATATATATATATATATATATATATATATATATATATATATATATATATCGGGTTAGTGTAGTACATTACAAATGATAAAGCACAAAGGTACACGTTCGCATCTACGTTACAATATAAATTTTGTTTAAGATGTATCCGTGTTGAGTTTAATTTGGTTTCAAGTTTTTTGCTTGATGATGCATTGATTCAACCTGGGTTCGAATCTTGCGGCTCCCCCTTTTTTCTAAAACGTATTCAAGCTTTTTTTTCTTGTAGATATCATTTCTTAAACTTTTAAGTTTCATAATGTATGTCTGTTACGATATACAGTAGGTTGAAGATGTGTATGTGTTGGATTCCATTAGTTTTTTTTGTGCTCCCACGATATAGAATATGTTTAACCTGAATACACGATGATCCCTGTTGCAACGCGCGGGTGATCATACCACTAGTTTATTGTAAGCGAAATCTTAGGGGTGAGTAAGATCCATGTTTGACCCGTGAAACTCTCTAGAACTAGTAGTCCGTTCAGTTCACGGTTCTCCTTTTGACAATTTATTCAGAATCCCCCATGGCACTAATAATAATGTTTTCGACAAGATTGTGGTGGCTAAAGGCAACGTATTTGGAATCGAATTTGTAAAAGTTGTACATTTATTAAACAACAATAGCAAAATCCCTCTTCCTGCGATGAGAAAGTTAGTGGGCTCGGGGGGTTTTAAAATTTTGGCTTGACAATTAGATTGGTGATGAACCATTGTCTACGAAATTCCCACGGCTTTTCTCTTTTCAGATTAGTAAACCTTGTCTCATTAGTGAGAGGAAACATGATATTTTGTGGAATTGGGGGGGGGGGGGGGGGGGGAAGGGTTGAGGAGGTGCAATTATTAACGATAAAGCTAATGTCAAGGAGAAGATTACGTCCTCTAAATAATTACTAATAATTATTTAGAAGACATAACTTCCTCCTTGACATTAGCTGCAATGACGTGCTAATTCGGTCTACCACTCTCGCATGGAACACGTGGCCTTGGACTATCACTTTGTTCGCGAAAGAGTAGCGGATGGATCAATGCGCGTCTCTCATGTACACTCCAAAGACCAACTGGCGGACATCCTCACAAAGCCCTTAACACGAGCTCCATTCTTATCCTTCTGATCCAAGATTGGAGTCTCCGACGAAGTCTCCATCTTACGGGGGCGTATTAACGATAAAGCTAATGTCAAAGAGGAAATTACGTCCTCTAAATAATTATTAGTAATTGCAGCTAATGTCAAGGAGGAAGTTATGTCCTCTAAATAATTATTAGTAATTGCTGTAAATTGACTCAATAAAGTAGGATATCTAGTTGCCTTATTCAAACTCCAAATTAGTAGCTCAAATTGTATATAAATTGTAATCTTTGTAAATGTATTTCATTCAATATACAATCAACCTCTCATAGCAATTTCATACTCTTCGACAACTATTCGATCAATTGAATTGGTTAAATAGCAAAGATACGTGGTCTTGGGAATTTGAAGGTCAAAAGGACTTTGTGGTGATCCTTGTGAGGAATTCGATAGAAATGAAGACTATAACGAATGTTACTTGGCAAACGATATGGAAACAAGTGTCCCTAAAAAAAGTAAACATTTGTGTGTGGAGAATATTTCTTGTTACATTACCTACTCGAATCAATTTATGTAACAAAGGGATTGATATTCCTTTTATCATGTGCCATTTTCTGTGCTAGAGAGTTGGAAACGACATATCATATTTTTGCTACTTGTCAAGTAGCCAGGTTCGGAATGCGGTGTTATTTTGGTTGCATCTCACGGGACCGAATATATTGCATCCTAAGGAGTTATATAATTGGATTGGTAGTATGCGCTTTACCAAAGTGAAGAAAATCATGGTAGAATGAATTATTTTTTCTTCTTGGTGGGTTATTTGGAAGGCTAGGAATGAAGTTATGTATAATTCTAAGGGTATTTGCAATGGTTTCGGGGAGGGCTGGATCGGGGGTGTTCGGTGGTCACGGGGGGGTCGGGAACACCATCGCCGGTGGTTCGGGGAGCCCGATCGGGGAGGTGGATTCGGGGTCGGGAGATGAAAATGGGGAGCTGCCACCGAGAGGGAGAGATGGTGCCGGAGGTTCGGTGCACGGCGGAAGAGGGCGGCGACGTGGTGGCGGAGATCTGGTGCGCGGCGGAAGTCGCCGGAAATCCTTGCCGGAGAACCAATTTAACTTGCCGGAGAGTGTGGGGGGAGTGGGGTGGGGAAGACGGTGTATTATATGGTTTTTTTTTTGTTTTTCAATTTTAAATAATTTGTTATAAAAAGTATTTGGGGGAAATGGGGAAATGGGGAAATGGGGAAATGGGGAAACCATTGCAAACAAAATGGGGAAAAATGGGAAGGGGTGGGGAATGATGAGGTGGCACCAAAAATGGAGTGGGAGATTGGGGAAATGGGAAGGGTATTGCAATTAACCTAATGACTTAAAGGCTATTTCATTTTACAATTTTCGTTTCTTTGGATACTTGCAAGAAACCGGAAAGTAAATTGTCATGGATTGAGTGGCTTCAAAATCTACTTCTTTTCATGTAACTTTTTGTTTGTGATGGTTGGTTAGGTTCATATAATCATCATATTTCTTAATAAGTTATCTTAAACGAAAAAAATGAGTATTTTAATTTTACATTGTGTATATATATTTGATAATGTTAGTTAACACGAGTAGGTTAGATGTCGATTTAGAAAATATAATAAATTTAACTAGATAAATTTTAAAACGTATACATGAGATTTACTAATTTTTCAATGTAGCAGGATCTTCAAAGAATCAAAGGGGACAGATTTTTTCTAAAAAAATATGGGATTTAAATCTTTTAAAGTATACATGCAGTGATTTTAAAATTTTAACAGTAAAATAACTAATAAAATAATGGGAAATTGGATTTAAATAATCCCAAGTTTCATCAATTGGCCGACATTAATCCCAAGTAACAAAATGTTTACTACCGAGCCTAATTTTTAACATATTTTCCTACAACGATCCCTGAGTAACGAAAACTTAACGGTGTTAGTTTTTATGAAACCTGAGATTATTGTCAGCCAATTGATGAAACTTGATTTTATTTGGGATAAACGTTTTTGAAAGTTAGGACTATTGCCGGTCCATTGATGAAACTTGGGATTATTTAAATCCAATGTTTCATCGAAAAACTAACGTCGTGAACTTTCCGTTAGCCAAGGATCGTTATAGGAAAATAGTTTAAAAGTTAGGTGTTGTTTGTTTAAAAAAAAACATCTTCTAACCTCTTTTGTCTGCGTCGCGGAGACCACACGCAGACGTTTGAGTCTGCAGAGTGTTTGATTTCCCGTAGACGTTTCATTAAAAAACCTCTGTGCGTCCTCTTCTTGAGGCAGACTTGGATTCTCCACTTCTAAACTCTTCTACAAACTCTTCTAATTTCCAACCTCTCCATCAGAGACGTTTGAGTCTGCAGAGTGTTTGATTTCCCGCAGACGTTTCATTTAAAAACCTCTGTGCGTCCTCTTCTTGAGGCAGACTTGGATTCTCCACTTCTAAACTCTTCTACAAACTCTTCTAATTTCCAACCTCTCCATCAGAGACGTTTGAGTCTGCAGAGTGTTTGATTTCCCGCAGACGTTTCATTTAAAAACCTCTGTGCGTCCTCTTCTTGAGGCAGACTTGGATTCTCCACTTCTAAACTCTTCTACAAACTCTTCTAATTTCCAACCTCTCCATCAGAGACGTTTGAGTCTGCAGAGTGTTTGATTTCCCGTAGACGTTTCATTTAAAAACCTCTGTGCGTCCTCTTCTTGAGGCAGACTTGGATTCTCCACTTCTAAACTCTTCTACAAACTCTTCTAATTTCCAACCTCTCCATCAGAAGATATGACGTTAAAAAAAACCCTACCCCTCTTTCACTCTCAACTGCAGCCACCACCACCACCAAGAGCACCACTCGCCGCCTTCCCCACCGCCCGCCTCTTTCCCCCACCGTCCGCCGCCTTCCCCCACCGGTCGCCGCCTTCCCCACCGTGAAACGCAGGTACGTGATTCTCCAAATCGTGATATGAGTTCTTATTGTTCTTCTGATTCTCCAAATCGTGATTCTCATGATTCTCCAAATCGTGAATCTCGTATCCCAGTTTCATTCCAGATCGTGATTTTCGTGCTTTTCTTGAACCAATTTTATGTTGTTCTTGTTCTTTTATGATATGGATATGAGTTCTTGTTGTTCTCCTGATGTTGAATATGACAATTGTACCTTTTTTCAAACAATTAAGAGATTGATGCTTTGTTTATTAGGTTATATTCAGTCTTTTCTGTTCCTTTCTATACTGGCTTTTCTTGAACCAATTTGATATAGTGCTTGGTTACTTGCTTGGTTATTGAATGAATGAATGAATGATTGTTTCATTTTTGTTTTAAATTTATATTTTCTCATATAGGATTATTTTTGGTTGATAAAACGCTTATAAGAGCAGATCGGAAGGAAACAAAGGTACACACCTATCTTCTGTTTGCTTTGATTTTTTTTATAACTCTGATTGTCTTTCTGGTTGCTGATTCACGAATTTACAGGAAAGAAAAGCTCAGCTTGACCTGTTTGAGGAGATGAAGTATAACCGTCATTTATTAATTCATAGTAATTGAGTTAAAAATTTTGATTGTATCATATAGACATGAAAATCTTGACCAATTTTGTCGTTTATTAATTCATAGTAATTGGGTTAAAAATTTTGATTGTATCATATAGATATGAAAATCTTGACCAATTTTGCAGTTGTGATGAAGAAGAAAACGACAAAGAGAACGTAGATCCCCATGTTCAAAAACACTCTTCTCCAATAGGAAATCATGCAAAAGCATTTGTTGATGACGAGGTTGAGGAAGAAGATGATAGTGACAACGATCGCATGGTGTTTGGAGACGATGATGAAGATGAAAACGAAGATGACATTGATGAACTCAATAAAATGTTATTGTGATTTTATGGATATTATTTCAATGTTGTATGACTTTTAGTTAGATGAGAATGTTGAAAAACTATTTTAAGTTTAAAAATCGTTTTACATAAATTTCAGATTTTTTTAACAGTCTGCAGAAGTTAAAAAACAAACAGTCTTCTTCTTACAGACTGCAGAGGTTTGGTCTCCCTCTTCTTCTGCAGATGTCTGCAGATGTGGTCCGCAGACTGCAGACATATTACCTCTGCAAAAACAAACAGCACCTTAGTCTCGATAGTAAACATTTCGTTACTTTGAATTAATGTCGGTTAATTAATAAAACTCAAGATTATTTAAATCCATTTTCTCTAAAATAATAATAAATAAAACCCGATACATCTCTGCCAATAACACTCCTAGACCCGCGTAGCAATTTGAAAAAATAAAATAAAACAGAAATTAGCCCAAAATATAAAAAATAGCCCAAAATATATTATTAAATGATAGAATAGATATTACAAGATAGTGAGTGGTAGACACCATCTACACTTGCCCCTTTCTACAACCAACAAATTCATCCTGCAAAAAACACATGTTCATATGTGATGATTTAATTGATTATACAATCTGTTTTTTTTTTTCCTTTTTGTGTCAAGCTGATTTTCTTCTACTCTAACCCTATATATTGTTCCATTGTACGGAACATTTCATCAACACAAACTTAAATCACACTTGAAATGATCTATCCTTTGATCTCCTAGACGTAGAGAATACGCTGCCTTTTTGTATTCGTTCCATGTAAACGACTTGTAAAGTCTTAGGTTTCCCGGCGAGATCATTTGCGGGATCGGAGATATCCATTCGTTCAGAGACGGGGCCGCAAAATACATCATAGACGTTCTCGATCTGTTTGACATGTTTGCCATCACTCTATGTCTTACACTTTTAAATCTTCCATTCGTCAAAACCTGTATTTTTAACAATAAATCGTTTAATCTACTTGTAACATTAATAGTAACATAAATAGTAATAGTAATAGTAATAATTATAAATGAGGATCTTTTGTGCATATAAGAACTTGATAATAACGTACCTCCAAGACATCACCAACGAAGACACAAAAGTCGGTTGGCTCGGTAGTGACAGGTATCCACAACCCATCTACGGTGGAAATCTGAAGGCCAGGTACGTCATTGGATCTCAAAATGGTAAATATCTGAGGGTCCGAATGCTCTCCGAACCCAATTCGATGAGCAGGTTTTGGTTGATTGGACTCGGGCTTGATCCCGGGGTAATGGTTGACTCGAAAACAGGAATCGCTATTAGCATCCTGAATCAATCGACTGAACGTGCTTGTGTCCGGTAACGAAAGACCAAGTGCTAGTATCTCCAACAACCCACTTGTTAATCCCTTCACTGCTTGAATGTAATCATCCACAGCACATCTACACACAATTGAAGATAAAATTTTAGAAATCATAATATTTCAATTCTTTCCAAATATAACTTATCATTTCTATGAAGGACCTGTTGAAACGATCGTTAACTGTTAGGTTATACTAAACAGGTCAAAACGGTTCGGATGAAAAAATGTGTTAGGTAAAAAAATCCTCAATTTGGGCATGAAAACAATTGTACTTGTCCCCTCTATTTTTGGGTATCGACACATGGACTGTTCCTGATATCCTTTTTTCTGTTTCAATAAAAAAAAATAGTACGATTAATGGGACACTGTCACACTCCTCATTAAATGTGTCACAATTCATGTCGCTTTACATATATAAAACTTTTATTCTTTTAACAATTATTCTAACAATTATTCTTCCAACCGTTACATCCATCATCATAAAGAGGCGTCACATCAGACGACGAAACGAAGAAGAGAGGTCGGAAACACGTGAGAAGTATTTCCCGAAACTCTTAAAGAAATACGAAGAAAGTCTAGAAGAAATGTGCGGAAAACATCATAACACCGCCAGAACACCGCCCCTAGAACGATACGAGAATTAGAATACGTTACTATAACGTGTTGAAGAGTGAAGTTTGACTTTTGAATTAATGAAAAGGTGGTTTGACTATGATGTTGTACACGTATACGCCTAATAAAGTCATTGGGTGATCACCTCAAGATTGCGTAAGGCATGAGCTCAATACCCACATATTATCTCTCGTTAGTGGGTTTTTGTTTAATCAAAATATTAATTTTTATTTACAAAAATCCACTTTAACTCCCTTTTAAACATTGAAATCGAGGAAAAGCAGATTTTTATTTATTGCAATTTGCATTCTCTTTTTAAACTTTAACTCCTTTTTAAACATTGTATCTGTGTTATGTATTATTATAGTTAATAAGTTAAATGTATTACTTGTAGAGCACACATTACAAGTATTTATAGGTGTGTTATACTTTTATTCCTTGAAAGATGACTGATGTTGATTATTAAATTATTGACTATTAAAATAAATGATATAATATTTATTTGTTGAGACCATAAATAATCCTAAAATTCGGAAAAAATAACATTAAAAAAATAGAGAAAGCGTCCGTTCATGCATGGAAGCCGGCTAAAACGCGGAAGTGGACCTTGCCGCTTTGAAACATAAACAAAAAGAGGACCAAATTTAATAATAAATTAATAATACTAATGTTTACTTTCTAGGAGCCCAATCATCAGCCAGCGTGGCAGCCGAACCACCGGAATATATATATTAACTACTAATTAAATAAATAGGAAACATTAATTTTTAAAAAGTAAAAAATAATAATATATTAACACCCGGGATAACCGTGTTATACATGTGTAATTAGACGTCCTTCACAATTTTATACATATAATTATACATTTTCCTACACATTAAAATGTTTGTCAACTAGTTTTTAAGAATCTGCGCGTTATCTCGGAACTGCTAGAAAAAAAAAATATCTTTAACGTGATAAATATGGAAAAAAAACAAAAAGACTGTAACTATTATTATATAAAAAATACAACAGCAACATTTTAGCTACTATTTAAGCAAAAAAAGAGAAAAACATAAGGCGCATTATTCATAATATTTATCCAAGTTTTTATTTGTATATCGGGTAAAATATGGACATAACGGATAAGAAAAACTATTTACTAGATTGAACCTATGAAAACATTGGGACATTCATCATTTGGACCATGGATACAGTTGTTTAATTCATCAAAAAAATTAAAAAATTAATTAAATAAATTCAATAAATAAAACAATACAAAACGTTTCTAGGTTTCTAAAAGTAGTCTAGTCTTTGTCATGTATTGATTAACATGTTTTCCGGTTGGTACTAAAAGAGTTGATGATTGCATGTATTAATCTTGTCGCTCGTTAAAAAATTTAATCAAGAATCAAACCACGACTCACTGGATTACATACCTGAAATTTGTTGGTTGATTAGCGACGACATTTAACGTCTCCGAGCCGGTGGAAAGCGAATTCGCTTGAAGGAGAATGTATTCGAGTTCGCCCACATCACCGTTGAACCCGATGTTCCGGCACCCGTATCCGAACGGGCTAGGCGGGTTGGCTTTGACTTTGACCTTTTCAGACGCAGGTTTGGAGAAGAACCCATGAACCGCTTCCTCCATTTTTGAGATAACTCGGTTGGGGACACCGTGGTTCACGAGCTTAAAGAAACCGTAATCTTGACATGCGGCGATGATGTGGTGGGACAGCGTGGAGGGGTCGAGGGAGAGGTCGATGACGGGAATCCCGATGGCCTGGGTCTTTTTGGTTCGTAACGGGGAAGAGGTTTGCAGAAACATTGTATGATATGATATGGTATGATAGTTCGGGTTTTTGTTGTGTGGAAGATGGATTGGAATGGGAATGTGTGAAAGTAAGGTTGATAGTGGGCTTAAATACTAGTTGGTGTTATTAAAATAAAGAAATAAATAAATAATTGTATAAAAAAACTAGTTGTTGTTACGTGAGATTGCGTGGACTGATGAGGGTACCACAATTATTGGGACCTCTTCTTTTATGGAGGACAATAGTTGTTTTTGTTTATTGTACTCTAATAATTTAAATGTTTTTTTTTATTTTTATAAATATATTTATTTTCTTTTTCTCTAAGTAAGAGCTTTTAGAGGGAGCATTCTCTCTATTCTTAAGATAGAGAGGTAAGACTTATCTTTGTTACGTACACTCTATTGTAAGATGGATTATATATATATTGGTTACATTTATTTATTTATTGATTTATATGGTTTATATTTACCGGAATAGCAACTTAAATAAATAAAAAGTTAATAATGGAACATATATATATTTTTTTGTTTTTAAAATGATATCTAATGATTGATTTCTGCTTTTGGTTTGATAATTTTGTTAAAGATGTGATATTTTTGGGTAGTACGGGCAACTTACAATAATAGAATGATGATATTTTGTTTTATGTCGTAAATTAGTAAATTTTATATATATATATATATTTGTTAGAATTGGTATCGAATTTAAGTTTTACAATATTTATTGGTTGTTAGAGCAACCGATGATTTATCGGTTTAACCAATCAACTCATTCTTGAAAACTAGTTTTTTTTTTTAACGGCAAATTAATATTTATATCACAATACACCATTGTCTGGGTTTGAACACATGACCTCCACCTAAGAGGACAGAGCCTCTATCAAGTGGGCTACTCCCACATTGGCTTGAAAACTAGTTGATGGTAAAGAGTGACGATTGATCTATCGACATAATTAATTTTTGATAATGTCAGTGTAAATAAAGTTTTAGTGGTACTTTTTTTTCAACGGTAAATTTAGATTACTGATGGGGACATTACACCACTCATCCGATCATCTTTAATCCCCATCAGGAGAAAACTCACCACAAGTGAGAAAAACCCCCTGGCTCAACTTGTATTTTGTAACCCCTATTTCTTATATTTTTCTGTTACAAATTGGACTTAAACCCAAAACCTCTAAATAAAGGGTCGTACACATTTGCTACTAAGCTAAGCTAGTAGTTCTGTTTTAGTGGTAAAAACTAAAAAGTATGTTATAAAGTATGATTAGATGGAAAAGTAAAATTAAAAAGAAGGTTAGGTTGGACATAAAACTAACTTTTCTATAGTTCCAAACTTTTTTATTTTTATTTGATTTTTACAGAAATAAAGTAGTATCCCGTTGACTCGCCTTTATAAGTTGGGTTGCTTTTGACCACCGATATAAATGTGAACGGAGAAAGGAGTACTTGCGTCGAAACCTCTGTATTGACATCGCTTTATTCTTTCATTTTCTTGCTTTACAAGGTTCGATGCAAAACACAATCATAAAGAAGTTTGAGTATGACTATTAACCCTAAAGGAGAGTGACGTACACCTAATTAGTTGTAGTAAATGTTTATAGACGAGATTTGCTATCTGTTTGTTGTCGTAGAGATAATATAGATCGGTGGGTGCACTAAACAGTTACATTGTTATAATACTAAATGAAGAAAACGAAAATACAAAAAACTACGTAATGACGTTAAAATTAAAAGTCAAACGCTTAAAATACTTAGCATCTGACCTAAAAGTTATACCACTAACTTCTGTGTTAAAATTGTTGTCATTGGAAAAAAAATATCAAAATCATGGGAGACGTATTGAAGGGACCGGGAGGGGCAATTGCCCCCGCGGTTTTTCCGGCTAGAAGCAATGATATTCGCGATTTTATGTAAAAAAATATATGTATTTAGTATCGTCTCCCCGATAGAATTTTTTAGCCCCGACCCTTTGGGGTTTCTTTCAAACTTCGCAACTGATCTAAATGTCACGTGGCAAACGTTGAAGAAGTTGAAACCGTTGAAGAAGTGGTTGTAGTTTTGGCCATTTCCCCTTTAATTCATCCAACGTACGAGTTGATGAAGTGAGCTCATATAATTACCCCATATCCTCGTATACATTTCAGTTAACCGATCGTTGTCAAACATTTCTTTTACTCGATTCTAGTAAGCATTGCTTTCAGGACCTTTGGGATCATGAATTCTTGTTTCCTTCGTAACAAGATGCATAGTAACAACCAACTCTTCATCTTCCTCTATGCTCCAACAAGATAAAATTAATGGTTCCCAAATTTACTAAAAAAACACATTTATTAAAATAAAATGGATTAAAATAATCCTAACTATGGCCTATTGGTCTGCAATAATCTAAACTACATTTTTGTAATGAACAGTCTTATATTTATACCATGTTTTTTTAAATAATCTTTTTGTTACAAAACTAACCCCGTTAGTTTGTGATGACATGGAGGACCAATCATGTCATTTTCTAAATTTCTTCCTATTTAACAAACCTGGGGGACCAAAACTGTTATTTCTATAAACTTGAGTTAAGAAAATCCCCTCCCTTTTTCCAGCGACAACCACCATCTAACGGACCACCACCGGTGACCGGCCACCCCTATAAGCACCCACCCCGTCGTCGCTAAAAACAACCACCCATCGGAATCCATACACCATCACAAACCGGTCGTTATCACCTCACAACTTTATCAATTTATACGATTAAACCCGCAATACCCCACCATCATAGCTCTTGTTAAGAACAATAAGATAGGGTAGATATGAATATTCGTCGGCATCTGTTAGATGATTTGCTCCTAAACTCAGGCGAGAACGACACCGATGATATGTTAATCGCTCGATTTCTCCACGAGGCGTTGGATTTTGAGTACCAACCGTCGCAGGCGGTTACAATATCGGAAAGCACCACAGCTGTTAAATCCAGCGGGAAGTGACGGGGCTGCACAACAGATGGGGGAGCATTATAGAGGTGTTCGGCCAAGGCCGGACCTATGTCGCCGGCGTTTGGTATCGGGGACGTTTGGAATTTTTCTTAAATCAAGTTTATAGAAATAATAATTTTGGTCCCCCCATGTTTGATTAATAGGAAGAAGTTTAGAAAATGACATGATTGGTCCTCCACGTCATCACAAACTAACGGGGTTAGTTTTTTTAACGGAAATGTTATTTAAAAAACAGGGTGTAAATATAAGACTATTCTATTACAAAAACGTGGTTTGGATTATTGCCGGCCAATAGGCCATAGTTGGGATTATTTAAATCCATGTTTACCTTTTATTAATACAAACGTACAAATACCAACAACAAAACATGAAGAACACTTAAACTTATTAATACGAATAACACTTAAACAATGAAACATAAAAAAACACAGAAACACAAGCATAGAATACTTAATAACGTTCAATGTCTTGCCTAGCACATCCGGTTTGTATGCGCACGCATACTAGTGAAATGGCTTTAAATATCACACCATAATGTTTACAACGTGATTTTTTAAGTACCATCTGTCATCTCACAACAATCAAAATCATCCCAAACCTCATGCGTCCTATTTGGGTGAATGACCCTGACGATCGTTGGTTGTTGTCGTTGTGGGTTAAACACGACGTTTTTGTTGTTGGGGTTGGGGTTGTTGTTGTTGTCTGCCATAATGAGCCTTTTGAGCGTTGTTAGTGTTTATAAAATGTTATGAAGTGTAGTGAAAAAACTACCACCACCACCTATTTATATGGGTTGGGGAGGGTTAAAATGGTAAAAAAAAAAAAACAAAAAAAAAACAAAAAAAACAAAAAAACTGGGTTCCAACGGCTAAAATGAGTATATAGCCGTTAAAAAACGGTTCAAACTTTTTTATAACGTTAAAAACCGGTTAATCAATTTTTAACCTATTAAAAAATGGTTTCGGTTAACCGGTCTTGAACCGCCAGTTTCTATTGGTTCGAAACGGGTTGCTAGTATATCGTTAATAACCAGTTCGGTTAACCTTTTTTTTTGTGCACCTCTAACTGAAATACGGAAATTAAGGGGAAAAAAAGAGTTGTCGGGTTTCGAAGCCACGACTTGAACTTAGGAGTAACAAGACCAAACCACTCGAGCAGATCCCTGAACACTTTGTCAACCCGCAAACGCATCTAATATTACATACGGTCGGGTGTCATCTTCTACCCATGAACCCTTATATCATAATTCGCCATTAACGTTCGAAGAAACAATATTCCGAACTAGAACATGAGCTTTAATTGAACAGAACGTAACTCATACCTTATGTCGTTGGTTTAGAATCAAAACTCATGATTAAACGGGTCGTTCTTCGAAGGTGTGCGTGAGTCGGACCCCGAATCGAAAACTAGGGTGACGACATCGCTTAAGTGTAGTCCTCGTCGGTGATGCTCATGGTGGCAGCATGCAGTCGGAAAGTGGCTGAAGGTGGTCGGAGAGGAGTGTGGGACGGTGATGAAAACAAGGTGATGGGATCGGAGGTGTTGTGTGTTCGCCGGTTCTCTTCCGGCCACCGAAAACTTTGAGAGCTCGAGGAGGATGATTAGGGTGATGAGGGTGATTTTAGAGGTTACAATGAGGATGCTAAATGTCGAATAATGCAATAATAGTTGGTCGCGCAAGTTCTGGTAACCGATGGAGGGATTATCGGGGAAAAAAAAAGACGAGACGACGGTATTGGAATATATTATTATAAATTATTATTATTAAGGTTTACTAGTATGAGCCCACGGACCCAATTAGGTTTTAGGGTTTCTCTTGAACTCTATATATTGTAACCTGATCATCAATAATATCAATTCAGTTATTCCATAATCTCACATGGTATCATAGCTTAAACGATCCAAACCCTAGTCGTCACCATCAAGCTCAAACCCTAGACAGGGTAATATGCCGCCACTCTTATCGATGTCGCCCTGTGCCACTTTCTTTGTATGCTTTTTTTCTTTTCTATTTTTTTCACTTTTGAATAAAACTTTCTTTTCGACTCAAAACTCCAACCGCTACTCTCAATGAAATCTTATTATGCCTAGGTTTATTGTTCACGTCATCTAGATTTATGATTTAAGATTGATGCTAAGATTATCACATATGTGAATTGATCATGGATTATTGGTACACACGTGATTTTTTTTGGGAAAAAGACGAGAATAACCATGTTGATCACGGTTGGACGAGAATATCCTCACTTTTTAAAAAAGGGACCAGAATAGCCCTATCTACGGTCGCCTACGACCGCCCTTATACTGTCGTCCGACCGTGCCTCTAAGCCAATCAGAAGATGACACCTCATCATTCCACGGTCGGATATTCAGCTATCCAAGGTCGTCGACCGTACGCTAGGCCCCAACGACCGTGCCGAAATTCCTCCTGCAACGGTCGGGCCGACCGTCTGACACACCGTGGAGGATTTATTATTTTTTTTTAAAGTACCGTTTATTTACCTATTGAAAATAAACGTTTATTTTGAAATAATAAAAATAAAAAAACATGTTTTCTCGAGAGCGACTGTGTACATACACGGTCGGACGACCATCTATATTTTTTTTTTGAAATAATAAAATAAACATTTCACGGTCGTGGCGACCATGACCGGTGTGTCAGACGGTCGTCTCGACCGTTACAGTTAGAATGTCAGACGGGCGTGGATACCAGACGCACGGTCGTGCCGCCTGTCATCATTCCATACGTGGCACGCGATGATTGGGTGGATCGGACGGTCGTCCGACCGTGGTTGAGCGGTCAGGGCGACCGTGGAGGGTGACTATTTTCGTCCAACCGTGGTCAACATGGCTATTCTCGTCTTTTTCCCTTTCTTTTTTACTTAGCAAATGGGTTATTTTTTGGCAGTGGGGGCCCTGAGCATGTGCGAGATGTGCGACGGAACAGTGCCTATCATATTAAGGGGCCTATATTTTTTTAAAATCTTTTATATATATTATATTTATATAGTTATTTTTAGATAGAATTTTTAAATTTTAAAACCTAAACTAATAAAATAATTTAATTTAAAAAAGATAGTCCAATTAGTTATTTAATATTTAGGCATTTAGGGCCTAATTTCAATTAAAATGTCATTTTAAAACAATAATTTTCTTATGTTTATTCTCATAGTTTATTTTTTGCTTTTTTAAAAAACTTTTTATGTTTGTAATTTTTTTCAAGTGGGGCCTATTTTTTTAAACTCGAACAGGGCCTCTAACTCTTAGGAACCGGCCCTGTTTTTTAGGATATACGTGAATTATATTCACATTCACATATATACATTTTTATTCCACCCGTCCCTCTCCCTAGATCGTTTCCCAATCACTGAATTATTTGAGATCTTCATAGGTGTTATCTTGGGACAATTATATGAGTAGTTTTTTTTTTTAATGGCAACTATTATTAAACCAACAAAAGACTCCCCCTCCCTAAGGACTATAGAAACAACTTACATGAATATTCCTAACATTTGACACACGTAACGGGACACAATAAATATGCATACCATTTGGCAAACTTTATAAAATTGTAAACGTATACACACTTCATATCTACTGTTAAATTTATATTATTTTGACAACTCGAAGCTTAAACCCTAACTATTTTTTTTAACGTCTCAAACCCTCACTGTTTGAAAGGAAAACTAGCTTAATACAATGATATCATTATAATAACACTTTTACAAGTGAATGACACAAGATGCCATAACCAAAGTCCACGACAAAGGAATAGCAAATAAAATAAATTAATTTTAGCTAAGTCAAATAAGCTCTAAAACTAGTGGCGGACCTAGAAATATTTTTCACGGGGGTCGTTTTTCTTAGGTGCTCAGATTTTAATCATTTTGTTGTTAAACTTTTGCGGGTCGGGTTTTTTTATACTAAAATTCCCATCAAAGTATCAAACACTCATCAACATATAAATTTCATGTCATCTTAACACATAGCGAGAAGCATTTAGTAGGTTAGGGTTTTCAAAAGAAAATAAAAAAGAAGGTCTCGTTCGAGACTTGTTGGAAATTCGTTTTAAACATTTCTGTACAGGTATTGATAAAATCTTTAAAATAGGATAGATAAATGCTTTCTGTAAGTTACCCTAACGGTTAAGATTTGTGATTTTGAATGGCAGGTTAAGGGTTCAAGACTTGTGGCTAACGTTTATTTTTTTGTTTTTAAGAAAAAAAATACAGATTTGAAAGAGTATGCAACATGTTTCAAACTCAAGACCTTATGTAAGGAAGTGGAGCGACTTAATTGGATGCAAAAGACCACTATAATACACCAATTTTTGTTAATTATTTGGGGATCACTTATATATATTTAAGGGGATTAGTGAGATTTTCCTTTTAAAGACGTTCTGTTACTAGTACGAAATCGATAGGGGTCGCTGTCTAAAACTACTTCAAAATTGACATCAATATATTCATCGCGAGAGAATTAATTTTGAAGCACTTAAAAAGTAACGAGTTTTTAAATATTTTTGGTAATAAAGCATTACTATTAAATATTTTTTAGCCGATCGTCATATATTTCATGTCAAAAGGTAAAAAATTCTTAAACAATAATGGTGGAGTGGTTGGAATTGAAACTATAAAATATATTCATTGTTATCTTTCATGTTTTTGGGGATTGACGTATGTTCAATTCACGACCTACACACCTTTAAAAGAAAAACATATTCTACGTATTAAGTAAATAGTATTGAGTGTAAGGTGAAAGGGAATGTGTTATTACGCATGATTAAAGGATAACGTATTTTTTATCACGCAATAATGGTATGGTTATTTCATAATTAATGTGATTCAAGGGCGGTGATATAATGTTTTAGGTAAAATGTTCTATTAAAAAAATGACACTTAGGATCATATGTGGATGACCAGTCAACTAAAAACTGACGTCGTTAGTGTTTAGTTAACGACGAATCAATATAGGCCAAAATGTTTATAATTGAGATTATTTGAGTAAATATCAAAACTGAGATTATTATCGGCTAATATGCTAATATGTGATAACTAAGATTAATAGGGGCCATTTTTTTTTAATTCTTTCGAAGAATGAAATGAATTTTTTATGTGGTCTTATTTTATTTTATTTAAAAAAACATGAAATAAAAAATTGAAAAAAAACATAAAGTAAAATTAAAATGAACATACTCCCACATTTCAAGAGGAAATATCAAGTAAAACTGTATTTCATACCCTCGTTTTTATTATTCATATAAGAACGCGAAGTAATCATTCGATTCCGATACTGTATTTAGTAATGGAAAAAAAAAACGGTTCTTAATTTAGTGGTTATCTATTTCTCTTCGAATCCATCACAATTATATAGAAGCGTTTAGAAATAAAAACTTTATTATTTTCTTAAAGTGTAGAAATCATTTTGAAAGCTTCAACCACATGCTTCAAATTTTATTTACAACCATTAAGTTTCACACACAATTTTCAATCAATGTACGAAAATTTGACGCCCACCATTGTAAAGTACGTATGGAATTATACCTTTTGATATCTATCTTTTCTTGTTACAACAATGTGTCTGTCCCACGAGAATTAATAAATTAATACTCAAAATACACCGTATAATTATACGATATTTATGATACCAACCTATATACAATATATGTATATATGTATAGATATATATACACAGCAAATTAACTAAAAAGTACAGCAAATAAAGTAGACATGTGGTCAAAAAGGAGGACTAAAATATCTCCTAAAAGTTTTATTGGTAGGAATTAACGACCCCGCTTATCTGCAATAATGTTTCCAATTGTCAAAAGCTGGTGTGTTATTTTTAACAAATATCCATACAGCTGTTTTCTTAATACACGACTTTATAATTTATTAAAATATTAATTATAAAAATCTTCACCTAGATCGGCCCGTTAAACAGAACATAAGTCGTGCCCACGTTAGAAAACATTTACACGACGGTTTTCTTCTAACAAATCATGTTCACATGCATTTTACGACACAAATAGACATTTAGTTTTGGTATCAAGTACCGATGACTTAAGAATAAAAAAGTTATAAGTTTATATCATAAATAAGATTTTAAGCATAAATAAGTCTAATACAATTTATTTTTAATATAAAAAAGTTATATTATGTGAAGTTGCATTACACTCAATGAAACATTTTTATTACATAATGTAATGTTTTAGACATAATGTAACATTTTTATATACAATTCCTTTAAAAAGAGTTTCACTATGTAATAAAAATGTTACATTAAGGGGTTTTTTTTTTCTTTCTTTTTCTTTTCATGGCAAAAAATGTTAGATCAGGTTTAAAATACAGTTTCAGCTTAATGTAACATTTTTATAATAAAAGACGTATTAAGCTTATTTTCTTCTATATTGATAAGGAGGGTATATAATATGCGTATGAGTCTTTGTTTTAAAATATTTAATGACTAAGTTGTCAACATTAACATCTTAATAACGTGAAAACACCATCATTGACTATTGAAATTCTTACAAACCAAATCTAATAAATATTAAATAGGTGTAAACATAGCAATTTGGACTCGTTGATTATCACAATAAGTTGTTTGGTATCGTGTTTCCAACTTTGATTTCATTACTTCTCTACGTACAATTTTGACTTGTTTACGTATCTTCAAAACACACGCGTCATTGTTATGACTTTAACATCTCCGCTATATTTGTCACAATCAAACTAGACATAGAATACATTGTCTTTTTACCTTCCTTATCGAGTGGGTGGGTTTTGGATGTGGGGAAAGAGTTGGATCTTTAAGGGTCATTATCAAACACTTCGTTGTTTGCAATGTTCAATTCACAAGCAAGCAAAGGTGAATAAAAACCTAATCCGGCTCTAAATCTTTTTGTTAATATCTATGTCACATTGTTGCAATCCTACATAGACAATGTCATAAAGATTCTTGATACATATGTGTATCTGTTACACAACTCTTGTAAACTAGTCTTTTATTAGATTTTACACTGATTTAATACTATTATTTTAAGATAACAAGATTGATGAGTTTTCGGCTAATATTCACCATAACATCATGTTATTCTTATGAGGTTGGTTTTATATGTTATAATAGTTAATAATTTGTTGATGTTTTTAATGGAATAACCCATCCAAATGACATTGAGATTTACTAAATAGCCCATCCAAATGACATTGAGATTTACTAAAGGGTGTGTTTGAGGGTGTGCAGCAGTGTTCGCGTAGGGCCTATATCCTCACGGCGGTCGATTTTTTCCCGTTTAAGTATCATAGATCCATTATTATATTAAAAATATTATACAATAATTAGTAGTTACATTTTTAGAAAGAAATAACGAGACCTCTGAAACAACCATGGAACACATGTAGAGAGGAGGACACGGGCTGACCATATTATGTAAAAGAGTAAATTACGGTAATCATTCCTGTGGTTTGCATGAATTTTACATTTCGTCTCTTGGTTTCAAAATTACGGCTATGGTTCGAAGGTTTACACATTTGTACGTCTTTAGTCCCTGACATTAACTGTCGACAGATTTTTTCGTTAAATCAGTATAAAATGACCATTATACCCCTACCTTTTTATTTAAAAAATAAAAAATCGCGTACCACCACTCTGTCATCGATGTCACCACCACTGCCGTCATAGTCGCCGCCATCTCTCTCTCCTCTTAAAAAATACTTTACACTTAAATGGTAGGGGTATAATTTTCATTTACACTTACTTAACGGGAAATTTTAATGGAAGTTAGCCTCAGGGACTAAAAGTGTTACAAATATGCAAACCTTCGGACAATAACCGTAAATTCTAAAACTCAGAGACGAAAATTGAAATTTGTGTAAATCACAGAGACAATTACCGTAATTCACTCTAAGTAAAAAAAAAACTATTTTACTACTTTGAGTTTAGAAACTTGACCATAAGTAGGGGAACTTATTAACTTGGTTTGTTTATTATTATTAGAATTATTGTCGTTCCATTCATTTTTTATATAGGAGGATTATTTGTTTAATACTCAAATAGAACACTTGAAATCTTAAAGCACCCAAAAACTACTTAGACCATACCGTATACCTCCGTTGAACCGAATTATGCGACGCTAACTGGCATGGAACACAGCCCCCCCCCCCCCCCCTCCCCCAACCCTCTCACGCGTTAAAGGGAGGCACCAAGCCTTCCCGTGATATCTTCGGCGCTGTGGGACCGAAGGGATGACCATTCCAACGATTCATCTGAATCGTCATCCAATGATGCCGCATATATGTTTTTTTCAAATGATGGTTCATTATCATAAATGCCAGCTTAATAGACGAGCGGGCCGTGTACTCACCCGAAAAGCTCGTCTCAATCGAAACCATGAAATGGGACAGAGAGTCTTCTTAGAGATTATTTTAACAACCCTTGTGCCTACCCAGCGGAAGCTTTTGAACAACGTATTAGTATGCAACGTTCACTATTTTTTAAGAATTGTGAACGATTTAGAGCAAGAGGAGACATGGTTCACGCAAAGGACCGACGCGAGAAGATGGATTGGTTTCACTCCATTGCAAAAGTGCACCACAACAATTCGGGTAATGGCCTACGGTGTTACGGGTGATTCCTTCGACGAGTATTTGAGGATGTCCGATTGGACCATTAGGTTGTGCATTCAAAAGTTTTGTAAAGGTATTACTTTTTCTAAATCATTTGTATGACAAATAAATTTAAATACTATGTTTGTTTCTCATTGGTGTCGTTTTAAAATTAGGTCTTTACAAGTTGTACCGAAGAAAATATTTATCACGACCTACTGCAAACGATATTAGACAGTTGTACGAAATTCATGAGAACAAATGGGGTTTTCATGGGATGATTGGTAGCATTGACTGCACACATTGGGAGTGAAAAAATTATCCCAACGCTTGGCGATGTCAGTTTATGCGTGGTGATCATGGCCATCCAACCATAATGCTTGAAGTCGTTGCTTCATACGACATGTGGATTTGGTATCAATATTTTGGTGTTGCTAGGTCGAACAACAATATCAATGTCTTGGATCGATCATCAATTTGGGATGATATTATCGAGGGACCGATTCCTCATTTAATTACGAGGCACCACATACAATACAAGCACGGATATTATCTAGGAGACGAGATTTACTCCGAATATTCCACAATTGTCAAAGGATTTACGGCTCATGCTGGTGAAAGACGAAAGTCTTCACAAAAGCTCACAGTGCGGCTCGAAAAGACAATGAACGTACCTTTGGCAATTTAAAGCAAAAGTGGCATATCATAGCACACCCCCCCCCCCCCCCGCGTATTTGGCACCGAGGCAAAATAGCTAACGTAATGCGGGGTTGTATAATTTTGAACAATATGATCCTCGAGGATGAGGGGGCTGTGATTTACCAATTTAACGAGGCGGACTTGGATACGACGTCTGAGGAAATTGACGAGGATCAAAAACGGGCTAAACGTCAAGGAATACGATATCGAGATATCCATAACCAACTAAAGACTGACTTGATTGAGGATATCTACGAGCGGTTTTCTTAGTTTATTTTATGTTTGACGTAATTTATTTTTTAAATTTCCCTATTTACGTAATATGTATCTTCTACTTTTGTCAAATTAAATTATTTAGATTGCAATTTACATTTTTTAAAAGTAAAAAGTTTTAATAAAATATTCAATAACACCACATAACATATCATGGAGTATACCCCATGTATGTTATGTGATATTAAAAGTCTAGTCAACGCTGATATGACACAGTTTAACATATAACACCATGTGGGTATACCACAAGTCCATATATCAACTTTAAGATGTTTAATATGAAAGAAAAAAATTACAACTGCATAGGAAGTAAAAAAAAAAGAACATACTAGTCTTAACACTATTACCGCCAATTTACAAGTTATCTTAGGCTGTCCACAACGCTAAGCCCCATCATTCCCACAAACGCGCCTAGTCAGCATGCCACATCAGTTTTTTTACCCATCCTTCCAATCCTTCCCACAAACAGATTTTGCCAACAACACTACACTACCCACAAATACATAGTTATTCCACATCGTCATTTCTTTTCTATTAAAATAATTATTAAATAAATAATTATTAAATAAATAATTATCAAATAAATAATTAATAAATAATTATTAAATAAATAATTAATAAATGATTATTAAATAAATTTGACCATTCAACATATATAGCTGTTACATTTTACCGTTTGAAAAAATGTCGTTAATATAGCCGTTGAGACATTTCAACTATAAAGCAAGTGGGAGCATCATCACTAATCTTTATCAGGATAACGATTAAGTGTTGATTCAATATTCATTTAAGTTTAGTGGATTAAACTTAAAATAAAACCTCAACTTATCTCCAAGTTTCAAGAACAACCCATAATTGAAGTTATCTCTGGAAGAGCATCCACAGAATTGGTGAATTTCTTGAAGCAAGTCGTATCATACTAGATATGAAACATAAGTAATCCAATATATGGATATTGCTTTAATGTCACTCTAAAATGTTACACAATGACATAAGCTGGAAAATACATCATCACAATTTCTTATGATGTAAATATGTTCATGATAAGTACGATTTCGTACTCGCTGAACAACAAAGCCACCTTAAGTGATATTTTGGATCATGAATGTAGTGGTACGTTCAAGAAAGTTAATTGGATTCTATTAGTAATCTATTAACATGCTCATGTGATAACACTGTAATCCATGTGCATACCAAGGGCACAAGTTTTATCACACGTTCAAATTCACTTAAGTAGTTTTATTGTTCAAGATAAACACTAAAACTAATGAAACACTCTTAACAGGCAATACCAAAACACAAGTTAAAGAACGTAGCTTAGAATTCACAGTTCAATTGATCAAGTTTGATTAATGAGTTAACACTATTACATAGTGCCTGATTTCTATACTATCATAATGTTCTACTTTAGTGTTGGGATTTCGAACTTTAACGTTTGCACAAAATCATTCGACCTGATCTAAAATGTTAGATGCAGAGTCCGAATTCTGCACATCGGGTTCGAATTTTATACGTTTTAATATCCATGAATGTCGAGAAATATTCTAAAACGTCCGTAGTCGATCAAAATTGTGGGAATGATTCTGAACTAAGACTATTCTGACTCTGTACTCAAATGGTTGAAAATACAGATTCACAGTCCTCATTGAGGAATAACGTTGTGATGTAACTCGTATCAAATTGTCTTCATGGATTCAATCATAAGACAAATTTGATTAAATGGTATACTTTATAGTATCCTTTGACCTGAGATACATATGCAACCTCCTGTTTGCCTAAGACTGTTTTTTATTGTAGTTTAACGTTGTCGCGTAACTGCCTTTCACAACGGCTACTTTTAGGAATGGATCTGAAGCTTAGTGAGAGTTGTATGTACCCAAGATGGGATTTTGTACTCTTGCACTAATCATGCAACAGTTAGACATCGTGGGTCTTCTTGTTAGTTCCAAGTGTTAAGTGTAAGGCCTTACCCAAACTTACTGTGTGTTTGCTTGGATCGCTTCGAACAAATAAAATGAGAAATATAATGATTGAACCTTTAAAGAGAATGAATCAAACCCATGTCTCTTGCTCAATTTATGTCTTGTACAGAAGGGAACTTATGACTTTGAATTACCATAAGTCTAAACTATAACGCGAGCTTATAAATATACCTTGGTTACCGACTAAATTGTCATAACTGGTTGGGACAGCCATGTGTAGCTAGAGCGCCTCTGATTGTTTCTTCTAATGTTGTCACAATCTGTCCAAGTGGGAGTTTGTTGGATATTGTATGTCCAGACCCGACAGCACCAAGAACCCGACCCGGTTAAGACCCGTAAGAGTTACACTGAGGGCAACGAGAATAAAATCCGCTTAATTAGTTAACCGGTAAATCATGAAAATTAGTAATTAATTATTTTTTATACCTGGATAATATACATATATTAATTACGCTTTTATCTATATGATAAAGAGCGAAATATGACGTTACTTTTAATCGACTAACGTCTACGACGAATTCAGTAAATCTAATAAATGGTTATCTGAGTTTATTGATTCTCGGGTCTATGAAAAATACATTAATAAACTTGTTTTATTAATCGTCATAATGCGTGGTTAATTCGGTTAAAGAATTGATGAGGGACTTGATACGCAATTAATCAGATATATATCTGATTAAGGCTATGTTTGGGATTCCATTTCAAAATGACTTTTGGCTTTTGGAGGAGGCAAAAAGTCAAAAATACCCCTCCAAAAGCTAATAAGTCACAACATTGTGGCTTTTTGCTGCTTTTGGAGGGGCATTTTTGACTTTTTGCCTCCTCCAAAAGCCAAAAGTCATTTTCAAATGGAATCCCAAACATGCCCTAAGGATTAGAAAACCCTAATCCTCCTCATCTCGCGTCTTGCCACCTCCCTCGTCTCTCTCTTGGTCGTCGTCGCCACCCTAGGCGACGCCTTAGCCATCGTTGCGCCGGTGATTTTGTCACTTCTTCTGGCGTCCTCCGATAACCATTGTGCGTCACATTCTTTGGAGTTCCTTTGATCACCGAAGCCATCACCATCGCCCGACCTCAAGACATCGTCGTCGCCGCTTCCGTCACACATCGCCATCACAGCGACGTTACTGGCGCCAGCCGCCGCCGCCGCCCACTTCACCGTCGCTGCTCATGTTAGCCGCCACCTTTCGCTTCCTCTTGGCGCTTGCTCGTCACAGCCATCATTTGAATCGTCGCGATACGCGACGAATCGATCGAGAACGTTCGCGACACGGGAAGTGTTTTAGATCCGAACGGTCGGATTTGTTTTCCGTGAACCCTAACGAGTTGCTCGTTGTTCCTCAGTGTCTCAAACGATTGTTTGAACGTCGCTCAGGTATATCTAAACTATGTTTTAGTTTAGATATTTAATTTCGATCATGTTATCGTTATTATTGTTGCGTTTTAATTTTAACGCGAATGGTGTTTGTGTGCGTTTGATGATCATCATGTTATCGTTATTATTGTTGCGTTATAATTTTAACGCGAATGGTGTTTGTGTGCGTTTTGGTGATCATGATCATGTTGACGTGTTTATGACGTTTTAGGGTTTACGCGTTAGATTAGTTTAAATTGTTTAATTTAATTCCGCTGCATAACGAATTACATGTTTAATTCGTTCAAACTCCGATTTAATTAAAGCTCGGTCGGTAACGATTAATTTTTAGTAAATATTTTTTTCGTCACCAGGCACCTGTATACCACTATCGTAACCCAACAGGTAACGCTGTGGGCTTCAATTTGAGTCATAGCGCCTGGGGGTGATGACCCATGCTCTATTGGGCGTGATTAAACGGTTTTACCCCCCACTACATACAGCCTTAAGAGAGAGATCTAGTTGTGGCATAACTCTTTATGTATCAATATTATAATAGTGATACTTATATCATTCTTGTAGCTCAGTAGCTTTCGGCCTAGAAATATATAACTTTTATAATCAAACCGCAAATTAAGAGCATAATATTATTAAAAGATGGATGACTCAACTATTTTGGGGCTTTAGGCCAAGTAAAACTTGAGGCTTTTTTTTAGTTATAATTGATATTATATTATCATATTGCCGGATGTAGGATTTTTTTATTAGTGAAGAAAATAGATCTTTAAAATATGATTGGATTCCGTATATAAAAAAAAGTTTGGATTAATTTTTTTATTAAAGTAGGATTCAGCATTTTTAGTTGAAAAATGCAAATTACATAACTAATTCTAAACTACACATGCAACTTTTTCAATCCAAAACGAATCAACATGAATGTGGCATAACATCATATCACACATTCTGTATCCGCACCGCACATCATCTGGTTGCTTGTTTGTTTGCCACGTCTCCAAAATTATGATTCTGTCTTTAGTCATTCTCCAAATAAATTTAACAACAATACTAAATTATAAGAAAAATTAAATAATCATTTGTCAATGTGAAAACTACTCACTATTGTATAATGCAATTAAGGGAGCAGGCGCACCAGAAATGGAATTTATTAAAATTATAAATTAAAAAAAAAAACCAAACGACAGAAAGATGCCGTCGCATATTAGGGAATATATGTCGTGAGGGTTTCGGTGGGATTGAGGAATGTCGTAACGGTGTTACCTGCCGGCGTCTTATTTACGTATGACTAGGAGGAAGACACGTGGCCGCTCCAAACCACAACAATATAAATCACATGTCACCACTCACTAACCGACATATTCCATGTTCGTTTACATTTTATTAAAAAACCAATAAATATGTATACATTTTAGATGTACAATGTACAATAATAACTAGAAAATAATTCGAGATTATTTAAGAAAAAGAGTTCAATGTATCGATTATAATAGACTGACCGTCGGTTTGACTTGCATTAACGGTTGCAACTACTTGGTCAACATAAAGATTCCATTATTGAAAATATATTGAATTAAGCATGGAAAAATAATAACAATAATAATAAGCATAAAAAGCTAATCGCATGTTGTTGGAGTGGTTAAGGTGATCACTTGATGTCCAAGTGACCCAGGTTCTATCCTTGCTTTCAACAATATTGTTCTGAGGCACGGGGGCTCTATGAAGAAAAGACCAGGATCTTGTTGTCTCTGGTTCGATCCCGAGAGCGACCGGATTTTACCACCAGTGGGTCTTCGGGTGGGTGGGTTTTCCCCGAACTGGAGATAACTTGGGTGTGCTTAAGGGTTTCGTGCGGCTGGGTTAGGCAGTTGGCGATGACCTTTTGCCATTATGTGCCCCGTACGGAGTAGACAATTCTATGTTTGTTGGCCGTTAAAAAAAATAAGCATAAAAATATTTGAGTTATTTCCCAAATCAAAATGTTTGCCATGTTATATGTCCACATGGACAAATTATGCGGCTATCACCGATATGGATTTGTAATTTTTTTTCTTAATCCAAACAGTTTTTTATGTTTGAAATTTTGTTAATTTGCCGTTTGAATTTTTTGTTTGGATCATGTGAATAATGATAACTAAAGATAACTAAAAGTAGTTGATTGGTGATTTAAAAATTTAGATTGTATATTAAATGTATGAGTTCAAACTCTTAGGTTAAGTATATTTGCATTTTTTTTTTCTCTAACTCTTAAATTCCAAGTTCAAATGTTGGATACTACATTTGCATTTTTACTCATTTCTCTTTTTTTAATTTGTTTCCTTTTGTAGATTCTTTTTGTATCTTTAATGGTTGTTTTCTGTCTTATTTTCTTTACTTCTTTCCTTCTTTCCTTTTGTAGATGAACATGTAATGTTTAGATCTATTTCAAGAACTAAATTTTGTAAGAGATATAATCAATTTAGATTATAACAAACTTATTAGCATACTCAATTATATTAAAAAAAAAGTTATTCTTTTCCAAATGTATACATATTGCCAATAGAGTGGTGTTAAGTATCCCTATAAGTGTTGCTTTTTTGGAACGGAATTTTCCAAAACTAAAATTGTAAAAAGGTTATTTAAGCTTTATAATTTCACGATAGATTGAACAATTTAGCTATATTATTAATTAGGTTAGTAATCTGTGTAATACACGGGCTGAATTTAAATTCATGATATTAAATAACTATAAAGAAAAAACGATTAAGATATTTTAAAATTATAATTGACGTAAAATCCTTATAAAATATTAAACGATAATTTAATAAATTATGTTTGACAAATTGTTGATTAATTTTCTTCAAATAAATTTATCATGTTTAAAAAATTATTGATTAAAGAAATTTATTATGTTTGACAAAATTGGTAATTATTCTTAATTGGTGATTTACTAAATTTGTAATTGACAGTGTTTGACATGTGGCACGTGGCAGTGGTGATGTGGACCCTCTAAAACGATGACGTATGACAACCATTTTTATGCCTTATTAGGATTAAGACTGAAAAAAAAATTGTTAGAAGAATTGAATACAAATGTTTTATTAAACAATTTTCATTGAATAAGGATAGAAAAAAGAATTTATCTAATCATATTTGTCGACATCTAGTATGAATAAAAAAGATAAACTTTAATAATTATGAACAATATAGCTTATTGTTGCCAGTCCCAAGCTGAATAAAGAAAAAGAAATTTGAAACGTAATTTTTAAAAATACGAAAGACTCCAAAATGTTGAGCAGCCAAAACCAGGTACGAAGTTGAAAATTCTAGGTTATTAAGAATTTTAAATAGGTAGGTGTCGGTTTTATAACCAGGTTGATTTTTCGATTTTTGCTTTTCTTTTCGGGTTCTGGTTTTGTAAGTTTTTTTTTCTTTAACTTAGGTTGTGAAAATATGAGCCTAGTTGGGTTGAAATTTGAAGTTTCCAGTTCAGGTTTAGAATCGGTTTGGAACGAGTTAAAAAAAAGTCAAACGACGTCTCTTGAAGCCTGCTCGGGTTTGGAATAGATTTTTGTAGGATATAACATAGTTGATACATGTTCAGGTCGGTTGTAAAACCAGTTTTATACATGTTATGGTCGGGTTATACCGTTTTAAAATTGATTTAGCGGTACAGGTTTATAAACCGATCTCAATCCCTCAAACCTATAGATCAACTCAGGTCGGACCGGATTGAAGAGAAACCGGTTCAAAAGCCTAAGTTATATTGGCTTCAAAACCGGTTTTAGTTTTGGAACCACCTTTCTCGTACATCTCTAGCCATAGCCTTAACCAAAAAGTAATTACAGCCCAACATACCTAATCTTTCATGAAAATCAAATTCTATTAATGCTTCTACCTACAGCCCAAGGGTGGGCATCCAAACCGGTTTGGTAAATGGTATTAGAGGCTTACCCGACCTACTTTCCACATGAGTAGAATTAGAATCGGTTCCAGCTTGACTCAACCCTTTCTTGAAACCAATTTCAACTCGGCTTAACCCGAATCGAACCGATTGTAACTCGGTTTCAAAGCCAAACCAACTCGATCCCCAACCACAAAACAGTTTCAATCAGTACCAGTTCCATGAAAAACCAACCAAACCCAAACCGAGTTGGACCAAGATTTGTACACCTCTACCTCTAGCAGTCATATCGTTATGCAGTTTTGTTAAACCTAGAAAAGTGTTTGGTATCTTTAATGGGCCTGCAAAATTCACTCATGAAAATTTGTTACAGCAAAAGTCATAGATTCCACTAGTATCACAAACCCACTAATACCTTGAGGACTGCTTATTTAAACCCACAGGACACAACTCGTAATCAAATTTGTTCGTGCAAGCACTTTCTTCCAACCCTTTTATACATATTATGCCGTTAAATTTTTATATATAAACGTATTTTACAAGTTCAAATCTTTAATAATTTTATAACAGTACTGTAAAGTGTAATGTTCCCCGAGTTTTTTAGCTCTAAAGCAAGTTACTCCGTGAGCACAACATTTTCAATGTCGGTAAACTTTTCTTTGATTGCTGCTTTGACTCCCGACCCGATTGACTCTGGTCCAGTATACTGAACAACACATTCCCCGCCTTTTACTGATAATACCAGCACATTTCCACCAAAGTTGGATATGGCGGGCCTCAGTATCTCCAAATGTGCATTCACTGCCTGCCATTGCAACACATAGTATATCATTTTAGCATATATAACACATAGCATATCGTTTTACCATCTGTCGCAACAAATGATATATTATGTGCCTGCAATTGCAACACATAATATATCAGTGCACAGGATATATAAAACAAGGTTCTTTGACCATCAAATGCAACATACTTACCATTTTAACCAGCCAATGCAACAAAATTACCATTGTTTTACCATCTTACCATCTAACGCATAAACGCAACAAATTGCATACAAGGTACGGAAATGGTAACTACATTGCCTTGAATGGTAAAAACAAAGTAAGTTGCATAGGTCAGTAAAGTGAAGAGTACATTTCATTTTCTCACGGTTTCCCTTGAGGTCACAATGGTCATGGGACATAAAAGGTTCAGGTGAGATGAGTCAATTTCTAGCACCCATTGAAACAGGTTGGGTCAGGTGGCTGTGCAAAGTGCAAACACTTTGTGTCCATATTTCATTTTTTTATACAAACGTCTAGAATTATGATTACAAAAGCAATACTGTTACAGTAAAAACCTCAATCTATAAAAAAAATAATTAAAAAGTTTCTATTTGTATTCAACGAGATGGTTACCACCCCGCGCGTTGCTGCGGTGTTTAATTTGTATAGTGAACGAAAGTAAAAAAATTAAGTGGTATAAAACGTAAAAGTCTAAAAGTCTCGTGGTGAAAGTATAAAACTATAACGAAAGTTAAAAAGTTAAGGGGTATAAAACGTAAAAGTCTAAAAGTCTCGTGGTGCACGGCGTTGAATTTATATGCTCAACGAAAGTTAAAAAGTTAGGGGTATAAAACGTAAAAGTCTAAAAGTCTCGTGATGAAAGTATAAACTATAAAAGTATACTAAAAGCGAAAGTAGAAAAGTTAAAAGTTTCGTGGTTAAACAAGAACACAACAAAACTTAAAACAAAAAAAAAAGTTTTAAAAGTTAGAGAGTTAAAAAGTTAAAGGGTATAAAACGTAAAATTTTAAAAGTCTTGTGGTATAAGTATACTAAAAACAAAAATAAAATGTTAAAAGTTTCGTGGCCAAAGTAAAATATAACAAAACTTAAAACAAAAAAAAACTTTGACGAAGTATAAAACTATGAAAAAAGTCATCGTCAAAGTAAAAAACTCTAAAAGTATACTAAAAATGAAATTAGTCGAATAAAAAACGAAAGTTAAAAAGTTAAGGGGTATAAAACGTAAAATTCTCGTGATGAAAGTATAAAATATAAAAGTATACTAAAAACGAAAGTAAAAAAGTTAAAAGTTTCGTGGCCAAAGTAGAAGACAACAAAACTTAAAACAAAAGCAAAAAAAAAACTTTAAAAGTTTGAGGGTAGAAAACGTAAAATTATGAAACATATGTGGCCAAACTATGAAAACCGAAAGTTTGCTATTTCATTAAAAAAACAAATTGTAAAAGTTTAGGGGTAGAAAGCGTCAAAGCATCAAAATCACGTGACCAAACTATAAGAAACGAAAACATCACTATTCATCCTCAATTTCTATTGTATATATATATAATAAGAATAAGAATAGACTATTATACTTTGGTAAACTTCAACCAATTTCTCCTCTGGCTGAACCTGATATGTGGTTCTTTATGTGGAAATGCATGTGAAACATGGGGCATAATATGGATGGTCACTAGTTTTTTTTTTTAGTTTTATTAGTAATGCATGTTGAGTTAGTTAAGGTATGAATCATGGGTCATGATCCTAGTGGGTAGTATCTTTTGTTTGGCTACATATTCAACCAATGTAGATTATTAAGGGTATGATAGAATTTACTATTGAAGAACTTCTTAACTATCTTCTCTTATCCTCTCATTTTCTGCAAAATCCTTCCGTATGCCAAACAACGCCTATCATTTGGTATCAGAGACGGTTTGTTTCACTCTATCCATGGATACCTACGATGAACCCAGTGCTAAGTTCCGCCATTGGGTTTACAAAACCTTGGCGAAACAACAAGAAGTATTGGTGAGAGGTGAGTTCCAATAGCAAACAATTCTAGCCAAGTTGCAAGCTCTCAAGACCACGTTGCAAGGCCCCCGGGCCAACCGCACCCAGATTACTTCTCCAAGCTTCCCCACCCGTCTTCATGTTTCTTCTCTATCGGAGCCTTCTCCGCTACAGGGTTCTTCTCCACACATGGGTTCTTTGTCTACGGTTGTTCCAACGCCAACCCATTGTGGTCATTCTCAGGAACTCAACAATATCATCAATCGAGCTCCTATTCCCAACCCATGGCACAAAAATATGATGCCAAAAGATTTCAATTAATGTTCTCGTTCCAAGTTTACTAGAATCCAAAACATGCAGATGAGAATGAATCGATAAAATTTAGTGAACAAGAAAATGGTACTAAAGGTGGGTTTAATGCTCCTGTCATGGGAACGGTTGCTTCTTGGATACAGGCATTGTCTATTCAAATTGCTCAAGGGCAAGTTCAAAACTATTATGATGGTGTCAACTCTAAGGTTGGTAGTCAATGTAAAAGAAATTTAACCTGGATAGTAATTGTTTTTGGAACTAGCAATCTTCTTAATGCACACTTCAACCCAAAGCCGAGTCCCATAATCAAGTTTCAGCCATCATGGCACTTTGTCAAGACCGATCTGAAGTCATCGGGGTGACCGAATGGCGTCCACCATGGCGTTTGGTTAACACTTCAATGGTAAATTCATTCATACCCTTAATAATTTACGTTGGTCGAATATGTAACCAAACAAAAGAAACTACCCACTAGGATGATAACCCATGATTCATGTCTTAACTAACTCAATATGCACTACTAATATATAAAACTAGTGACCATCCATAATCTAGCAAACTTTCTTAATGCACACTTCAACCCAATTGACCTGTATGAGACTATGAGATATAACAAACCCCATGTCAACCCATTTGTAAATGGGTCGAAAATGCCACCTCCATAACTATAACTTTTTTTAGTCTCAAGTCCTTAAACCAACGTGACAGTTTATATACAAAACTTGCCTCGACAGTCGTTTCAGCTGGCTGCTGGTCATAAACTTGAACAATATCCTTAACAGCATCTCCAAATTTCTCTTTAAGCACCCTTTCAATCCCCATTTTCATGGTTGTTGTTGAGCTTGGACAAGATTCACATGCCCCTGATTCATATTTCATTTTCAGTGTTAGATTACAATCAGTTACACCAATCATACAATCACAAACAAAAGCATGCATCCAAACACAACAAACTAACTTCAACTTAAATTCGCCTTAATCAATCACATACATCCAAACACCCCCCTTCAATTTTCCATGAATTTCATTTTCCATATCTAGGGTTTACTACTAGATCCTAAATTGCTGGAAATCACATGATATGAGAGTCTAATTTATAATCAGGAATTGATTGAGGAGCATGAGGGGAAAAAAGGCCCAAAACATACCTTGTAGCTTAAGCGAAACGACGCCGTCGTGAACGGAAACAACGTCGACGTTCCCGCCGTCGGCGATTAGGTACGGCCTGACGTCTTCTAGAACGGTATCGACGTTTTCGGGAGTTAGTTCGAATTGCTGAGCGGAGTAAAGTCCACCGCCGGCGGTGGCCTTGACGGTGACGGTACGTAGTGTTTGAGCTCGATGAACCACCACCACCGGCAACGCCCGGTTTATTCTGTTGTGCCTGATTACGATGGATAACGGTGAGGAAAAGTCGTGGATGGTGGTGTTTGTGGAGAATAACGGTCGGAGTGGAGGTTGAGAGGTCAGAATTTGTGTTGCGAACGCCATCGTTGTAACCACCAGACCTACCTACGCCGCTGGAGAACAAGTGTATAATCGCATTAAAGCCGGTTAACAGGAGTATGATTTGTTGGCAGTAAAAAGTAGTTGAAAAGTAGTAAATAAGTTTTTCTTGGAATTTGAACCCTTAACCACCTTCACTCCATCAAATGACGGGCATAGTAAATAAGTAGCAGATGAGATGGGGTGTAGTAAAAACTAAATTTTCTTTTTGAGTTAAATACGATTTGCGTCCCTGTGGTTTCCAGGTTTTAACCATTTGAGTCCAAATTTCAAATTATTAACAAATTCAGACTGTGGTTTAGTTTTTGCTTCTATTTGCGTCCCTGGGCACAAACACCGTTAACTGGGACGTTAGTTGATCAATCACATGCTTTTCACATGAGGGTAAATGTGTCATTTCACATTATAACGTCTCTTTTCTCCTTAAATAAATCCCTCACTAAATCAGATATATGTCGTCCCTACCAAATCAGTTGAACACCCAAAATTTAAACCCTAATCTCTCCCTGTCGAACTAATCTACCCCCTCACGCAAGAATTAACCGAAAATGGTTGTGTGTTCATGTGGATCCTCCACCGTAATACGCACTTCTTGGACAGAAGCAAACCCTGGGCGTCGGTTTCACTGCTGTGGTCGACAGGTTAGTTCTTCTCACTGAAACATAAAAATTCTTATCATATTCTTGTATTCTCAACTAATTGTGGTTGAAATTCCTTAAATCAGGGTTCAAGCTGTGGTTTTGTAAGGTGGGCAGATCCACCACTGTGTGAAATTGTGAGAGAGCTGGTGACTGAAGTGAAGAGATTGAAGTTTCTTCTTGTTTTTACTTGGTTGATGTTTATTATGTACATGATCACCAAATAAGTTAGTATTTTGGCATAATTTTGTCTGATGTATTGGCCTAATTTTGTACAACATGGATGTAAAGGTCAATGCATGTTTATGTAATTCCAAATGCCCATGTTGGTATATTTGGTTGTTTTAAATAAATGTTTGACTATGTTTAACAATTTAGTTCATCTAGTCATTGACTGCAAATTATGTGGTTCAATTTAATGGATGAACAAATATATGGTAAAACTATTATAGATATGGACTTCAAAACAGTTGCTTTATGGTAACTTTAAACCAATCAAGTTATGGTAACTTTAAACCAAAATAGATTTGGTAATTGCAGGCATGGTAACTGCAGGCATTGTAACTGTTGACTACATTGAGTGAACATTGGCACATGGTGTTGAACCCATATTGACAAAAAAAGCCATTTTATTGAACCAAAGTAAACATAAATGACCCATAAGCAACCCATAAGCCAACCCATATTGCTATATTGACAAGAAATCCAACACATGGTGTTAAACCCATGTCTTACTTATAATGCAACACATGGTGTTGAACCAGAGAACATTGACAAAAACTGTTGACTATATAGAAAGTCAACCATAATTTAACCAAATAACAGGTCTGGAACATTGTGTCTTTTAACAGTCATCCAAAATAACATAAACAAACATAACTAATTCAAAATACTAGTAGCCTATCACCAAAATACCATCCTAACATCTTCTGATGAACCTGCACATCCTAACACCAGACTCCACCCTGCTGCATCAGTTTTCATTTCCTACATTTGGAACAGTTGATGAACCTGCAGCAGTTGATGAACCCTCACCCCTGCAGGATCTGGCATTATGGCCCTTCTGCTTGCATTTGGAACAAGTTGTGGTTGCTCCCTTCCTTGTCAGTTTACCACCACTATTAATTCCCTCAGATAACTCCCCAGCTGACTTCTTCCTTTTCTTTGATGGCCTTCCTATGGGAGTATGGTGCTTTGGAGGAATCAAGGTTGTAGGGCATTGAGATGTTGGCCACATAGTTCTTCCATTCATTGGCTCCATTGTATGCCCATAAACATTCTTCCATGTCTCAAGCCAGTAAACCTTAGACACCCAGGCTTCTGGAATTCCAGCCTCCTTTTCAATCTTTCCCCACTCCCAAATGCAAGCAATTGAATGACTACATGGCATGCCAGTGAGTTGCCATTTCCTACAGCTGCAGGTCCTTTTATCCAAGTCCACAGCCACTTGATCCAACCATGGTCCAATCACTTGAAACTTCTTGGCACCAGCCATTATGACATTGTATTCTGCAGCCTTTGTTTTGCTGAATGAGAACATCTTGGCTGCAGCTGGTGTTAAAGGACCTTCAGATTTAGCAATTACCCTGTGAACAGCAGCAATCCTCCTCATACAGTATTCCCTTATGAATTCCAAGCAGGTGAGTATAGGCTTGTCCCTTCCTCCAACCAATTGTCTATTGAAAACCTCACAAAGGTTGTTCAATAACACCTCACATTGTGGCCTTTCTGCAATACAACAAGTAGGAAACTGTTTAATTACACTGATGTACTTAATATAATGTTAATATAGTAAATAAGTTACCACTGAAGTATGCCCTGCTCCAATGCCTGGGTGGAATGTCCCTCAACCATTGATGTAGTGATTCATCTTTTTTTCTGATCTCTTCCATGGAATTGTCAAACTGAGGTATGGTTCTTTGACTTGCAGTTTTCCAAAGGAGGTCCTTGTACAAATTGCCTCTCCATTTAGACCTCATGTTGTCATGTATGTGTCTGACACAATATCTATGTTCAGCAGCAGGGAAAACATTCTTCAAAGCAGGTATTATTCCCTACAACAAGGAGTAATTAGCATGATCAGTTGACTATTAGTGAGTATTTAATCTAAAATTCAATATAAAATCTTACCTTTTGTCTATCACTAATGAATGTAAAGTTAGAATGAGCATTGAGATCCAAATCATCCCCTAGACACTGTAGAAACCAAGTCCAGGAAGCCAATGACTCAGACTCCACTATAGCATATGCTACAGGGTAAATTCCATTGTTGGAATCAACCCCAACTGCAGACAAGATTTGACCAGGATATGGACCTTTTATGAAGCATCCATCTAGACCCAATATGTCCCTCCCACATGCTTTGAAACCAGCCTTCAATGCAGCAAAGCAGATATATATCCTCTTAAATTGCCTTGTAGGAATAGAAGGATTACACTCTCTCTCCACATCAATTTTTACTGTTGAACCAGGATTTGATCTGAGTATTTCCTCACTGTAGCCTCTTAACAGGCTATATTGATCTGTGTAATCCCCATGGATCTTGCAGAGAGCCATTGTTTTTGCTCTAAAAACCTTTTGGAGAGAAATATGTACCTGATGCTTCTTCTGTAGCATATCTCTAAGAGCTCCAATAGGTATTGTTGGGTTTGACTCAAGCAGATCTTCAATCTCTCTAGCTATGCAAGAAACTGTATACAACCTAATGTTTCTTGAATGCAAACATTTATGCTCACCTTTAAGTGTCTTAACAATCCATACATCTTCTTCTGTTTTCCTTGAAATATGTAAAAGCCATGGGCAGGTGGGGGTGGGGAACCTTTTTTTAACATTATTCAATGCAGTTGGCCCACCAACTTTGGATGCTTTCCCTTTGCTGGCCCCCCCAAGTTGAGAAGATTCTCCAACATCACAAGATTTACTACTTTGCCCCTGACTGCATACAGATTCTGGATTTTGTCCATAACACACCACCCTCATTCTTAACTTATCATTTTTCATATACACTAGTTGCCTCCTGCTCTCTAATGCCAAATTTACAACCATATCTCTAATCTGTTCTTTAGTAACAAAACTCTGACCAACATAGAACTCACCTGTAATAGTAGGACCACTTTTCTTTTTTTTTCTGTTGGCAATATTGATTTCTCTTATGGCCTTTGACAGTACATCCTCACTCTCTTCCTCAACTGAACTATCAAAGTCATCAAAGTCCAAAACTTCAATCTCATTCTCATGATCACTTTCAGCTGCATCATCCTCACCATCAACATTAGCTCTATATACATCCATATCATCTTCCACATCCTCAATGACATTTTCTTCATCTACTATATAGTCTGAGTCATTATCTCCTTCATGATCTTCATCTGAATCAACATTCTCACCATCATCTTGGTCCCTTGAATAGCCATCTATAAATTGGGCAATGAAGATTTCATCAGACCTAATGATTTCTTGATAGTTATAATGTGCTTGATTCACAACCCCATTCCCATCATCTTTATCTGCTTGATTCTCAACCTCATTAACATCATCTACAACTGCTTGATTCCCAACCTCATTAACAGCATCTTCAACTGCTTGATTCCCAACCTCATTAACATCATCTTCAACATCATCATTCCCATCATCTACAACTGCTTGATTCCCAACCTCATTAACATCATCTTCAACATCATCATTCCCATTAGGGGCTTCTTCTCCCTCAGTTGCCATAACATTTTCATTGTTTATCTCACTAGCATTGGTACCTAAAATATCATCTAGACCATCAAATGGGTCATCTATCTCATCTTGTACAGCACCAATGTCCTGCATCTCACCATCTATATTATCTGCCTCCTGCCTCTCACCATCTACATTATCAACCAGCTGCCTCTCACCATATACATTATCAACCAGCTGCCCCTCACCACCTACATTATCAACCAGCTGCCTCTCACCACTTACATTATCAACCAGCTGCCTCTCACCACCTACATTATCAATCATACCACTCCCATCTTGCATATCAAAGCTCAAGACAGTTGGCACTTCATCAGCTATTTCCTCAATAACAACACTTGAATAACTCTCATTTGGCATAAAAAATGTCTTTATAGTGGTGCCTCCATGTTCAGTGTACACACAAATCACCTTATACTTTTCTATATACTTAAATAAGTCCAACACATCCTTGTCATTACCTAGAGGTCTCAAACCTATATTCAGGTCCTCAAATGGGATCCTATAATAGTAGTAGATTACCTCTTCCTTTGCATAACCTAGTTTTTGAATCATCAAATCAAACTCATGGACAGAGAATTCATCAGCATCGACCATATCCACGTATCCAATCTTGCCCATTGTGTACTTCAATCCTTGGTTCTCAATAAATGAGCCACCATGATAAACTTTGAGTGTAAAGAGAGTAGGCTCGTTACCTGCAATTGAGACACAAAGATATGTTCAAAAAAACAACATACAGATTCTGGATTTGAGTTAAACCATGTTTGAATATGTACCATAAATTTCATATGGGTCGAATAGTTCTTTATCAGGACCACGAATTTTCCAGAGCCGATAAACCATCTTACGGGGGGAGAACGATCGAAGAAAACGAGGGGAGAACGATCGGAGAAAAAGAGGGGAGAACGATCGGAGAACTCAATTTTGGAGGGAGTATTTCATCGGAAGGTGAGAGTGTGTGTGTAAATGAGAGTGTGTGTGTGTAGATGAGGAAACGGTGACGAGTGACGACATTATGTTAGGTCAAAGGATATCAGTAAATGACACATTTACCCTCATGTGAAAAGCATGTGATTGATCAACTAACGTCCCAGTTAACGGTGTTTGTGCCCAGGGACGCAAATAGAAGCAAAAACTAAACCACAGTCTGAATTTGTTAATAATTTGAAATTTGGACTCAAATGGTTAAAACCTGGAAACCACAGGGACGCAAATCGTATTTAACTCTTTCTTTTTTTATAAGAGTAAATTATAAAAGAGGTCTCTATGGTTTACTGAAATAATGAAAGAGGTCCTTACATTTTGAAAATTATGAAAGAGGTCCCTAATGTTTACATGAATATAACATAGTAGGTCCCAAACATTAACATGCATTAACGTCAGTTAAGTTTCACCGTTAACTTCCCCATGTGAGTTGCACGTGGGTTTTTTTAACTTCCCTCGTATCACTAGCTTCCATACCTGAGCTAAAACGTCGTCGGCAATTATGTGCTTATATTAAACAAACTCTAACTACATTGAATGTTATATTTTTTTACAAAGAAAAATAATATCTGTATTTTGATAAATAATAATAATCAAACAACAACCACTCAACAGACTTGTACGGCAAGAACGTCTTCCGCCGCATCTCCTCCGCCACCACCCTGTTCGTCGTTTTTATAATGTATTTCATGCGCCGACACCTTCCTCTTCATCCTCCTCCTCAAACTCCCCCCTACCGACCCGCCGCCATCGCTGCTTTTGAAGCTCGAGCTCTTCACATCCTTCGTTATCGCCGCCGCACTCCCTTCCGACATGCTCCGGAACAGCAACAGGTTTTTCAGGTTCCAATTGTTGTACCCAATGGCGGATCTAGAGGAGGGTCCGGGGGGTCCGTTGACCCTCCGGCCGTCCTCCGACGTAAGAAATCCGGTTTAACAAGTTATTCAACGTCAATGTTTTCTTTCTGTGTGGACCCCCTAGGTTTCTGTAAATAGATGAAGAACAAGGGGAGATAAAGAAGGTTTTTGAGTCGGAAACCTTTTTCCGGCGGCGTCGCTATGTGCTGCTAAAATTTAGTGGAGAAGACGATTGAATAAATGAAAGAAAGTACAAACATTTATTTATTAAAGTGGGTCAGTCACTTCAAATGATAAAATATTATTATTTAGTGTTTTAACTTACTGTTTTAGTTACTGTGTGGTCAAAATCATAGCTGTGAATTTTGTAAAGTAAGATTGTCTATAATTTAATTTAATAATTATTTGTTATTAATTTAATTCATTAATGTGTGTACGTTCTTTCTATATTGGATTATATTCTTTTTTGTTGTAATTTTGTTTTATACTATTACTATTTTATTTATGTAAATATCCACTCATATAATATTCGTAATATTTATTATTTATAAGTTATTATTCTATTAAACCTTTATAAAATATATGTTGTAATCGGATGATATTTTTCATCATACATAAGTTGTTAAAGAATGAAATCAAACATTTAGTTTATAAAAATTATTTAAACATTAATTGAACAAATAATAAACTCGGTAATGTATGCATACCTATAGTTATATATTTGTGTTGAGCTTTGTTTTAAAGGGGATAATTTTATAGAATAGTGATATACCCTTCAAGTAAATATTTGAATGTGCAAATTGTTACAATTAGAGAGTGTGTTTTCCTCGGTAATTCTTTTAGCAATTAGCCGGTGTAAATATTTAAGTTGACCCCTCAGTTAAAAGTTTCTGGTTCCGTCACTGGTTGTACCACAGTGAAACCACATTGTGATGATTGGTTCGATGAAACCACCCTATTATTCTGACCGTTCGACATCACATTGAAAACTCTCAGTGGAGATAACGACCGTGATACTTTGTTTCTGGTGGTGCCGGCGGTGGTTCTGTCTCTGCCACGTAGAGATGGGTTTTGGGTCTGCACTCCAGGTGTTCGATGAAATGCCTCTGAGAAAGGTTTTTTCATATTCGTCTTCCGATAACTCGTGGGATTGTCTAACGGTTTGATCTTTCCGCCGTCGAATAACTCGCCGGTATCGGAGATAGAAGGCCGGTCCAACTGGCCACTGAAGTCAAAAGCAGAATCCATATGATCAGTTGCTTCTTCGACATCCTCATGATTCTGCTTGTGGGTTACTTCAGAGGGTGAGAAGAATCTGGGAAATAGTACTTTGGGGCTTGAAGGTGCGATGGCATAGAGGGCGGTGGAGGTGCTGTCGAACTTGAAGTCATCCGCCGGAGATGGGGTATTTTTGTAATTTTATCCCTCTGGAACAAATGAAAGTTGAACATAAAGTGGAGAGTAAATAAGAAAACCAAACAAATTTGAAAGCGATTGGAATTTAGAGTAAAAAACTAAAAACTACTCTAAATGAAAGTTGAAGCGGAGAGTAAATATACCCCCACGTGCAACCCGCATGGGGGAAGTTAACGGTGAAACTTAAATGACGTTAAGGCTTGCGACCTACTATGTTATAACCATGTAAACGTTAGGGAGCTCTTTTGTAATTTTCAAAATGTAGGGACCTCTTTCTTTATTTCAGTAAACCACAGGGATCTCTGGTGTAATTTACTCTTTTTATAAATTCACTACTCCTCTCACACCGTTTGGCTAGTTTGGTTGAGAAAACGACTTCCGCTAGCCGTAGCAGCGAGGTAAGGCCGCTGGCCGTAGCCATGAGGGCGGCGGGCAACCGTAAAGCCATTGAAAGCAGGGAGAGTAGCCACAACCCACACCCTCCCCTGAAGTATATTATTTTTTAATAATAATTTTTTTCTATCTATAAAGTCTTTTTTACTGGAAAATATATATATATATATATTTTAATCAAATTACATCATTTTCATGGTTTGAATCTTGGTCTCTATTAAAGAACTCTGTCCCTTTTCCTGGATTACTGTCTAAATGGGTGAAATTTCATGATATAAAAGCAAAATTTTATTTAACATCAAAATACAACTAGAAGAAAACCGTTTTGATGTTAAGGGTATAAAAAGAAGATTAGAAGCTACCGTCGACCGATTGCAAATGTACAAACTTAGATAAAAGAAACAGCAACATTATATCTAGAAATTGTGGTGAATAAAAAACATGCTAAAATACATTATATTTGACCTAATTCGGTTTTGAGTAGTTTTTTCGGCGAAAACAATTATAACTAAACTAGTTTAGATCCACTTAACTTCTCTTTTATTAAAGGGTGTTTGAGATTGAGTATATGCATGACTTATTTACTTGTTGTCTTTTAAAAAAGTCAATAAGTTAGAGAAGGGTTTTGATAATTGAAAAGTTCAAGAACGCAACAAGGTCATCGCTTCGATTGATAGTCAGGTGGATGGGCTGCTTGAAAAATGTGATCTACTTGTGAAAGAAAACGAGGAAAGCAAGTCAACAATAACTCTGTTAAAAGCCTTTTGCATTTCGATTCTATGCTCGTCTTCTGAAAAACACTTGTCAAGAGATCCATTTTCAAACTGTTTCCGTGTTCAAACTAAGGTCTAAAGGTACTGTTATCAGTAGCTAAAGGAAGGTAATTTGGACCTAGACTAATAAAACTCGACATTTAAAGTTATCGTGCAAATGTATTGTTATCATATACTCTGTAGGGCAATAGAGTAACCCTCCTTGTCAACTCCTCCATGTCAGTGTCATGCTGGGATGTAGACGACGAAACTCCTCCCTGACATTTGCGGATGAAGTCCCGCAGCTCAATCTGTGTCATGCGGACCTCTCCCCAAATCTCATCCATCCTCCTCGTCATCCGCGCCTCCATCTGCTCTAATCTGACCGTAAGATCCAGCGGTACCGGCGTAGGACCAGTGGCCAGTCCTCCCTGTGGTGGTGGCTGCTGTGCCAATCCTCGTGGAGCATCCTCATGCGGCTCATCCTCCTTCGCATCTGAAACCGGGTCCGGACCTGGAAGAACTGGGTTCCAGACGTGATCCTGTGGAGTACAAAAACATTAGCTTCACTATGTATGAGAATTCTGGCATTTTTTTTTAATTGACCCGTCATAACCCGAAAGTGTCCCAGACCCAAACCAAAATGACCATTTTTTTAAATCAGCCCATCCTGACCCCATAAGCTGCCCGACCCAACCCGCTCGTTTTGCCAGGTTCATAACTGATTTAAGATTAAAAAACAAAAATCAACTGCTGCTAATCGAATACATATAAAATTCATTAGAACAATTCGCTTAAATTGTAGATGAAAATAAAACTGGCCTGAAGGGTTTCTATCTTCTTTTGTTTCTGCTCTTGTCTGCCTTTTTCACGTTTCTTGTATAGCTTCTCAAGTACCCGTTTTGCTTCACAATTAGGGAAGTTCTCAAGATCATAGTAATGTGGAGCAATATCCACAATCCTGATCGCAAAAGGGTAAAATAATAAAACTTGGTTAAAATGGCAACCAGCCAAATGGATCAACCTGGTTGAAAATTGTTCGTGATATCTAAATGCTCAAGTCATCCTAAAACCTTTTACGTAAAATACATTGGATATTATATTAACAACTTAATTATAATATTTAGCACACACCTCTACGTAATACATTGAATAACAATGAGGTGGAATAAGAAAAGATATTAGTGAAAAATACTAACCATTCACCACGAACATCTGTAACAGTGTGTATGAAATTCCTGCTTGTTAACTCGTATTTATTGTAAATAACCCATTCGGGCTTGTGGTCTAAGCAATTTGACGGGTGCAAATGAACCACCTGAAATTTGAAGAAATAAGTTATGATTTCCTTGTATTTTGAGAAAATATAATAAATTACTAAAAAATCAAGGGAAAGGTGACAAACTTGATTGTCTTTCACAGTCAAATAATGACCCGTACGCTCCAAATGAGCCACTTGCATAAAATACCCCGCTAACATAGCTTTTCTGATGTTGATGTAATAATCACGGCTGTTGAAGTCGGTGCTGCATAACTTGAGGTTAAACCAAGCCATAATACGGGCTAGCTGTTGCCTCAGATTATCTGCAGATCTGAGAGCCCGATGATTCACAAAGTTCTTAGAACACCATGATTGATCATTTTCTGAAACCAAGAATAATAGCGTTTAGTGGCTATAAATAATAGGATGTTATTCGAAGAAAACTTGTTTTACTACATACACACCACCAATTTAATTTATGCCTCATAATGTACTAGCAAAATGGTCAAAACCATATTTTTGGTGGTCCACGTAGAGTAAGAAAGGTGGTGTACAAACCATTTTTGTTCGATAAAGGGTGTGTTTTGCAAATTAGTAGGATCAGCGAAAAAAATGTTTTTTTTTTTTTGAACGGCGTTTGGAACTACTCCCCAAATCTCCAATACCCGAGTGAGTCTTCCTGAGACGGGATTGCAACCGTCCATACTGATTTTGACACTCCAGGTTTGACTCACTCAGGAACACCATCAAGTAGGAAACTCACCACTTGAGAAAAACCCCCTTGAGTCAGGTTTAAACTTGAGACTTTAAGGTCCCCAAGCTCTAACCTTCATCCCCATACCATTGGGATGGATGCCCATTGGTAAAAAAAAAAAGTTAGAAAAAGAAGTGAATTGCAATTAGCGTTTGGCAAAAGTAGTTTAATTAATTAGACTTGTCGGTCCTTTAGGTATATTACCAACCTGCATTGTTCATCTTTAATCTTCATTTATTACACTTAATCTTCAATAGAACGATTAATATCCGTGTAATATAATAACTTTTGTTATAACAAATTCATGGAGAAATTCTCACCCAGTGTCAAAGTAACTTATATTGTACATTTATACAAAATTCCAAAGCAAACCTAAATCGTAAGCCCAAATAGTAAAAATACAGAAATAATGAAATAGTACAAGGCTAAAAGTAAGCTCTTGCTTTTCCAAATAGGTGTACATTTCAAACTTATTTAACAAAATGGGTGATTTGAAAAATATTTATTAAAATGAGTGTTTTCTATAAAACATCACTTTCTCACTCCTATTCTTTTTTAATTAAAAGGTTATTTTATTTAAAAAAAAAAGAGGTTTCTAATGAAATTAACAAATATTTTGTTGGGTCTGCGTATTTAAAAAAAAGGTTTTCTTAAATGTTTTAATTTTTGTATAAAAGATTTACATAATAATTTTAATCATTTTCAAAAAGGTGAAATAAACGTTTGTAATTGATGATGGAATTCACGCAGGTTTACGTAATTATATAAAAAAACGTGTAAATTGAAAATTAAAAAAAATATATATATTTTGTAGGGTCTGTGTATTAAAAACTGTTTATAATTGCCACATAAATTTAAGACACTCGTTTCACAATAAACATAATGTTAACAAAATAAAAACCTACAACTAAAAGAAAGGCAATACTAACAAAAAACTGAAAACTGAAAACTAAAAAGAGACATAAAATTAACACTTTTGTTTTCATGTTGAAGACAAATATTTTATTTTTAAAAAACTCACATAGATAAGAACATTTTTTAAATAGAAAATATTATATCTGATGACTCATGAGGATAGGTGTGAGAAAATGAAGTTTTAAAAAGCTACCCACCTTGGTAAATATTATTTGAACTACACTTATTTGGTAAATAAGTTTTTAAATTAAGTTAAGGAAAAAACTCGAAGTTAGAGCTCAACTTGTAACTGCCATTAGCTTAACTTTTACGAAAACCAAAGCAAACGACTTGTCATCAAGCAAAACTTGAAATTTCAATGATAAATAATCTTTCCACTTTTTACACAATAACTAAATCTTTAAAATCTTATATAAGCCGCATGCCAAACATAGAGCTGGCAATGGCAAAACAGGTCTAAACATGTTACACGGGCCAGACACAACACGACATGATTAACACGGGTACAAACACATAACTAATCATGTCATTATTTCCAAACATGAACACGGAAATGTTTATAAACGCATTATACGATACGACCTGTTTAAACACGATTAATATCCTAAGGACGGAAACCAGGAAGAAATCAAAGAATTACATTATTAATATCCAAACATACCAAAAGAGAAGGACTAAATACTTACTATTTTGTTTGTAGGCATGATACACGTTTAAGAGCGTGAGGTGGTCCCCATCAGTGTGTCCAAATCGAGATTTTGCCTCGTCAGCAGCCTTCTGGGCCTTTCTAGGCCGGACAAAGCAATTTGGTACTAAAGAAAAATTTGAAAAGGCCCATGGTAAGTGAGTGAGTCAGCATATTCAATACCACACCATTTGCTTCATGAGAGAGAAGAATACTGAGAAATGCGACTATCTGCATCAGCACTTGCTTACAACTTCCATGGCATGCACGCCAACCATCAGCTGACATGCATCCAAGTCAGACAGTTGCTGATGAGAGCCTAAGACACAGAACCAGGCAGTGTTTCGATGCGTGTTTTGACCATAACTTTCTAGTTTTTTCAGTGTAATTCGGTAACCAACGTCTGTGTTTGATTATCTGATTTAGTGTCGGTCAAATGACTAAAATTTCTAGTAGCAATTTCAATTGCTTTAGTAATAAACGGGTCACACCAAGTAAAAAGTTGTTCAAAACACAATTTTGACATAAATTTGTAATTATATTAGCCATTACTTATATATGAAAAGAATATAAAAGGACCACCGAAACACATCCAAACACCATTTTCTGGACGACTTATTTTCTAATTATGTAAAATCACATAATCAATTTCATAACATGTAGATTTATCAACACATTTAAAGATTGTGGTCCACACAGATGCCTGATTAAGAATTAAGCAATATATGAAACATAATGAAAGACAAAAAATGTGATATGTACCTGATAACATAGCCGAGATTGAAAGGATTTCATTTGAACAATTAAATTCAGGGCTAACAACAAGCATCTTCCCCATCTGGGGATCTAACGGGAATTCACTCATAATTTCTCCCAATTTAGTCAAGTTTCCTTCATCATCCAATGCACCCAAAAAATTCAAAATCTCCAGGGCCAGCATCAGAGTTTCAGGAGCAGGTGGGTCCATAAAATCAAAATGAACAAGATCATCGATACCAAGTTTCTTCAAAGTGAGAACAGTATTTGCTAAATTTGCTCGAAGGATCTGCGGGTAAGTTTGTGGCTGCAGATCGTTATTAAAACTTTTTTCCGTGTACAATCTGAAACATTTACCAGGCTGTGTTCTTCCAGCCTGACCGGATCGCCGGTGAGCACTTGCCTTCGATATTGGAGACAACAACATCGACTCGACCCTGACCCGTGGATTATAAACTTTCTGCTTTGCAAAACCAGGATCAATAACATACACAATCCCGTCTATGGTTAAAGACGTTTCTGCAATGTTTGTTGATATCACAATCTTCCTGGCAGCAGGCCCGCCTTTAGTTAATGGAGGTGGTGCGGGCTCGAATATCTTCTGCAGCATAGCTTGTGGGAGTGTTGAATACAGTGGGACCACTTTCACAGGTCCCACCTGGTCTACAAGATTCCAGATTTCTGTAGTTATTTTTCGACTTGCGTCCTCGATTTCTTCTTCTCCGGTAAGGAAAACAAGAATATCACCAGGTGGCTCACACATGTGGACTTGTAGAGCGGTTCGGATTGCTGCTTCAAGATAGTCCCGCTCGGGCTCTTGGGTGTAAAATATTTCTACCGGGTAAGATCGGCCCTCAACTTTCATTAATGGCGCACCAAAGAAATAGCCCTGAAAGTTTTCAGCTTCTAGAGTAGCACTCATAACAACTAGCTTAAGATCAGGCCTATTTTTCAGCGCTTTTCTTAAAAGGCCAAGTAAAACATCAGTAGCTAATGTTCTTTCATGGGCATTATCAAGAATTATCACTTTATACCTCTGAAAGAGTGTGTCAGTCATGGCTTCTCTTAATAGCATACCATCTGTCAAGTATCTATTCAACCAAAGAACAAATGTTAGTCAAAATCGGTAATGCACAGATTTAAACATGGTTAATAGAGTCACCCCCTTGATCCATTTCCATTGTTTCCATTTAAGCTATCCTATCATTTATCAGTAAATAGGTCAAAACCGCAGCAGCCGTAATATGATGACTTCAATTAATTCATTTGTGTTAGTTGTTATGAAACTTACTTCAAGACAGTTCTTGCACTGCTGCGATCTTCAAAAGGAATACTGTAACCTACTTCTTCTCCAATTGTTACATCCATTTCCTCTGCAACTCGCCTAGAAACAAATGTTACAGCCATTCTACTAGTTTGGGTGCAACCCACCATTAATTCCCTGCTGCGTCTATCTGCACTCTCTAATTCCACAGCTTCCAACACAAATTGAGGAATCTGTTCGTCAAAACTTACAAAATTCAGGACTAAAGCTCAACAAATTTTTTTTAGCAAATAAGTCAACACTGATTATTAAAGCACGAATTGGTTACCAAACACAACAAATAATAAATTGATTCAGAAATCAGAAAATTCCTTTCACAAAGTACATCCATAGAACAACGAAACACAATGTTACAACAACTCCTCCAATTCATAGGCAAATTGTCAGCTAAAACAATCATATACACCGTAAATCTCTACAGAAACAGCAATGAAACTGAAAGCAGCGAGTTAGAATCTGTGCATTGGACTAACCTGCGTTGATTCACCATTACCGGTTTCACCAACCAAAATTAGGGTTTGATTCTCTTTGAGTGCTTTGATAAATTCTTCTTTGTGACGCCAAACTGGTAGGGTTTTCCTCTTCTCCAAGTTATCGTAAAACCTCTGTGAGTAAGGACGTCCATTCCACTTGTTCAACAGACACATATCACCATTAATGCTGCGGTTAGGTTTGTTAGTTTTGGACATCGCTGAGGGTTCGTCGACGACGTCGAACAGACTCACCTTCCTTTTTTCCATTTGGTGCATTCAGTTCTTGCTCCAAAATATACGCCTAGAGATTATTTAAGATGAAGATTTATTAGGACTTTTGTAAAGGAGCGTGAGAGTCACGTCCCCGTGAAGGGTGTGAAATATGGCGTCGCTTCATGGTGACGATGGGGATGACACGTGTCGTGAGTAGAGCACCGGGGTGGGTCCAGAAATATCCGATTTGGAGTTTGGACAGCGACGCATAACAAGCATCCGAATTTTTCATTCTCAAGCGGAAAAAGTTAACTACATGTTATAAACAACAATTATTATACCTAAATATAAGGGGAAAGATCTATAGAAAACCAATAATTATCCAGAAAATCAAAAAACCAACCTTTTTTTCTCTATAACTTTTTCATATATTAATATTTTTTAAAAATAATTTCACCAAAAATTCTATAATTTTATTAGCTTTATTTATGGGAAAAAAAAATTTAAAAATAAAAAGTTTAGTGATTTTTTATTATTGCATCATGTAATAGTACCAATAGTATTGCATAATGCATTATAATTAAAACTACTTAAAAACAAGAGACTTAACTTAAATATGAATGTGGTTTATGCGAATAATGTAAAAAACAAAGAATTGACATTCATAAACCAATTTTATATTATTGTTGCATAGTGCAATATTAATTTCAAGCTAAAATTCGAATTTTATTTTATTTTTTAAAAAAATTCGAAAACGTTTTTAAAGTTTTTTCTTTTTCCAATATTCTTAAAATCATGAAAGAAACATATAAAAAAAGTTTTAAAAAAAATAATTTTTTTCCTTGATTTTTTATAAAATATTGGTTTTCTATAGAACCCAACCCCTAAATATAATATAACAACAATTATACGAAATTGTTAATTATTTCACACTCACCTTTGATTCAAATAAACAATAATTAATTAATTTTTGAGAAAATAAACAATAATTAATTAATTTTTGAGAAAATAAACAATAATTAATTAATTAATTTTCGTCTGGTTTTTCCGGTTCAACCGGTTTTCTGTTTTTTTTTTTTAACTTTTTTTTAAATTATTTTTTAAATTTTAAAGCTTATATTTTCTTATGAAATACATATTTGATATTATTTTTGAATGGAATATAATTTTATTTTAACTATTTTTGTTGGGGTGTACAAGTTTATTAGCATTTTTATAAAAAAATATATATAAATCCCCTAACCGGTTCAACCACCCGGTCTAACCGGTCCGACCGGTCGAACCGGTCCCGAAAGGTTTTCCGGTTCAACTAAAAAACCGGTTTTTAAAACATTGCTTTACGTGGCCCTATCAAAGGCAACATCTCCGGACCCATTAAGAATTATAATAGTACTCGAAGAAAATTACCAAAAAAACGAAACAAAAAACACTGTATGTCGTGATTTCTTACGATTAATAGATACTTGAAAGATGGGTACGGTCTAATAACCATTATCCTAAACATAAATTGCTCAATACTTAGTTATTTACATTAACTATTTTATTTGTATCTCTCACTTATACTCAATAACCTTATATTCATTAGATTACATGAACAACCATAATGTCTGCTGCAGAATTACTGACTTAAAGCTTTATGAGCATGAGCCTCCGATATCGATAAACGTTTTACACTCGAGTCATAAGAAAGTACATAATACAATGGAGCCCCAAATATACAAAGAAGCTTTTCTACTTACTTAGTGATGAGAGTGTAAGTAATTACTTTACTCTTTCAATTGGTAACATAGATAAACAATATGATAATAACATACAAATTTATTAAGGCAATATAGAAGCGAGGATAGACACAAGATCAAAGAAAATCGATTCTCAAGTATTTCTCTATAAGTGTTATGCTATTGACGGCTATGTCTGTGATCCGCCACAAAACTATGGCAAGGTTGTGGACCAAACTGTCACAATTGTTATAGGTGAGAGGACTGTGTTCCAACCAATTACAGAACTTTCAATTCCAAAACAATTCTTCAGTTTTGCTCAATACAGTCTGCTTGAAAGTGGGTTTGGCCCAACAAGCAAAACAGTTCTATTAACAGGTAGCTATAGTTACATGTCACTTAATAACTGTGAAATTGGTAAATCATATACGCAGTGGTTTTGTTATTTAGAAAAATATTTTTAAGATATATGAGTTTTTGCTGTTAAAAAGGCATTACATAACTTCTTTCACTATAAACATAATGACACAGGTAAATGCAGATTGTTCACCGGCCAAAAAAAACCAAAGAAATAGAAGGACGGTCTTGGTGCGGCATCGAAAGGATGGCTCCTTCATTTTGGCTTCGAATATGTTATATGGTAGGATATGGACTCAAGTTATATGGTAAGGTATATGGCTATATTAATGTGCAAGGGTTGTTCTTCACTTCTTCAATGCATGTTAGAGCTATAACACATTTTCTGTGAGGATGAAGGGTTGTTCTTTGTAGAATCGGGCTACCAAAGATGACTAGATAGGGGTTAGTCTAGGACGAGTCACCTAGGCAGTCGGACTACAGGTGGTCGGACCCAAGTCTCCTGGCTAGCAGTCGGACGTCTCCTGGCTAGCAGTCGGCGCGGCGTCCTCTTGATTCAACTAAGACCTGCAAAACAGAAAACACCGTTGTTCTTGGAGGGCAGGACAGGGTGTCCTGCGACCAAGCTCGGGCGTGAGAATCAGTATGCGTTTCGAGAGATTAAGTGTAATCAGACGAGAGGGTGCGCATTGAATGAGAACTTACCTGGTGGTTGTGGGGTATTTATAGCCCACAACCCTTGTCTTGTACTGCCATTAATGCGTAGTGTCCCAAAGTAGGGAGCTGCAGGACTGGCATCCGGCCTATGCACAATCTTCCCAGTAGCCATTTCGGGTAATGGCATTGGTGAAGGTGTCGGCCTAGGAATACCAGTCAGATGTTCGAGCATTGGTTTGTGCCTATACATCTGGATATAGGTTAGTACTGAAAGTTATTGGTTGGCTTAATGGTAGACTAGTAGCGGTTGGCTACTCGTTATGTGTCTCATTAATCATGTTGATAACTTTGGTGGCAGTCGGTCGACCATGATATGGCCGACCGGTCATATTGTATGTGGCCTGTCGGTCGGACCAATGTAGTGGTCGGCCTAGGGCTAATATAGTGTTCGGTCTAATGGGCCAACCTAGTGGTCGGCCTGGGGACCTGATGACTGTCTGTCGGCCTAGTTGGCCAGCATAGTGGTCGGCCTACTGGTCCAACATAGTGGTCGGCCTACTGGGCCAACATAGTGGTCGGCTTACTGGGCCAACATAGTGGTCGGCCTAGGGACCTGATTTCTGTCTGTCGGCCTAGTGGACTGTCAAGTAGTGGTCGACCACTGTCTAGGTCGACCTCTGCTTAATGACTCGTGTGTTGAGATAAGGCTTGCACCGTAATATGTTTGTGGTGTGGCCTTGCTCGGACACACGTCATCATTCTTCAATGGCTGTTAGAGATATAATACATTTCCTGTGAAGGTTTGGTTTGTAATCTGTTTTGTCTGATCTTACTCACTTCTCCTATATATAAGGCTCTTCAATGGATGTTACTGCTATTAGACATTTTTTGGGCAATCTTTTGTACAAAGACATGGTGACCTCCTTTGTTATCTACAGTTTATGAACCTTGAATGTAATTACTCTTAAATTTTTGTACACACCCATACGGGTCCATATTAATAATATAATATTTGACTTTCCTAACTGAAAACAGAGTACATAAAAAATAACATTCAACTATCCGCTGCACCTCGTGGGTATATTTACTAGTGATTATCAAATTCGATTAACTACACGAATTATTGTTTTTAAAACATGCATTACGTTTTATGTGCTCCAACCTCCAAATTGTAAATTCGAATTAATGCACAAAAAGTCGAACCATAATATAAACAATTTATGTGTTCGCCACTAAAACGTATATACTTGAATATTAGGTAGCTCATATGGTTTCCCAACTACCTTATGAGGGTTATTTTACTTTACCTTTTGGTAGCATCATATATACACATCCTAAAATCATTATCAACTGTTAAAATATTTATCAACTATTGATAGATGTTGAATAAGATGAACACCATCCAACTTAAATGTATATCCGATCTTGTGAATACAAGTATACTTTTAAACCAACCCAAACCAAACACTGCACATTCTACAAGCGTATGCTTACTGACCAAACAAACTTCCACAAAGAGATAAAAAAGAAGCAGGCGAAATGATAGTCATTCCATCTCCGAAACAGAACTACAAATAGCAAGAAAATAAGATAACAAGCTACCAGCAAGGCAGCAAACACTTTTTAAGGAGCAAGACAAGGCTTACGGAACATTAAACAAAAATCAGAACCGACTTATGGTTGTTCGAAATCCGTACAAGAATAAATCAACAAATGCTACACTACAGATACATATAAATAAAATTAGAACAGTTTTGCAGAAATGTAGATGATAAATAGAACTGGAACAAAGGATTTCTATCTTCTGGTTCTGCTCTCGTCTTTGTCCTTTTCTCGTTTCTTGTATAGCTTCTCAAGGACCCGTTTTGCTTCACAATTAGGGAAGTTCTCGAGATCATAGTAGTGTGGAGCAATATCGACAATCCTGATCACAAAAATAACCAAAAAAGTTTTATATAGAATGAAAATATGAAATGGGGTTTAGTGATTAGGATGTGGTCATTCATACAGTTTACTTGGTTAAAATGGCAACCAGCCAAACAGACCTGCTTGGAAGCTGCTACGGTTTTTTAAATTGAGTAACTGATTAAGCCATGCTAAAACTTTTTAAATGAAAAAGAAAATATGGATTGTCATAAAAACAAGGCAAATTGGATTTTAATAATCCAAACTATGACCTATTGGCCGATAATAATCTAAACTATCAGTTTGACCAGCAGCAGTCCCAACTTTCATTGTTGTTATCAGCAGCAGTCTTAGTCCCGAAACATCATACATTTACACTTGTTTTTCATTTGTTTTTGCTTTTATGCTTCCTTATTTTGTTCAGATTCATCATTACGAGACAAAAATCAAGTGTAAATATATGATAATTATGCTAATGAAATTGCTCCTGATAACAAAAATGAAAGTTGAGACTGCTGCTGGCCAAACTGATAGTTTGGATTATTATCGGCCAACGGGTCATAGTTTGGATTATTAAAATCCAAGTAACTACAAAATGAAAGGAATTAAAATTACAATATTTAAGGTCATGTGCCTTAGTAAAAGGACAAGTTGTGTAGAAAAGGTGCCTCCCAAGAGTGGTGTGTAGTTTTAAGATTAGAATTAGATCGTGTGTGAGTTAACCGTTGAAGAACATAATAGTTAGGACAAACCTACATATAATAAAATCGACTTTCACAAACCCTCTGATTTTGGCAACAAACTTTAGTTTGGGGGGGGGGGATAGAAACGAACTTACGTTCTATCCTTTTTTAGCAACTAGGTTGTATTTTTTGACAGCCTGTAGCATCAAATATATTTGCCTGACTTTCAAAAATTCTAGTCATTTCACTATCCTAATTATTTATTGTCAAATATAAACTTTAGAAATGAATAATTCTAGTCTCTAACGCTATGTTCCCGAGTTTACTTAAAGTGGGAAAAGAAAAGAAGAGAAAGAAAAGGAAGAGAAAGGAAAAGAAGAGAAGGAGAGTGATTACTTTCCTTCCAAATCCTTCCGATTTGGAAGAAAAGAAAAACAATAGAAAATGAACTAATTTTCCTTCCCTTTCCCTCCCTTTCTCTCCTTTAATGAAACTCGGGAACACAATTTTTTTTTGTTTCCTTCCCTTTCCCTCCTTAAGTGAAACTCAGGAACACGAACTTTTTTAGACTTCCTTCCCTTCCCTTTCCTTTCCTTTCCTTTCCTTCCTAAAATGAACTCGGGAACACAGTGTAAGGGAGCAGCCTCTTTATCCTTTGGGATAAAGGTAAGATGTGCCTTGTTTGTATATTTGTTTAAAATTGTAAATAAAACAAAACTTGTGCCACATCAATTAAAACGAGATCTGTTGCTCAAATAAGGTAACAAATTGCAAGCTGGTCTCTATTTTGCACTCAGTTCAAAGTTCATTCTGAAATCAGGAAAAGTATAAAGTCCGTTTCTATTTCGTGTGGCTTGCCTTAATATTAAAACAAAAAAATGTCTTGACGAGTCAGCCAAGCCTGAAGCGTGACCCGATTAAGCCCGTGACCCCAACCCACACAACTTTTTCACATCAAACTATACTATATATTAAACCTCAAACAGGTGATATCTCTACGCGAATTTCCATTCCCAAACATTCAGAACAAAAGACGACATTAATGAGAATAACAATAAGGTAGAATAAGAAAATATATTAGTGAAAAATACTAACCATTCACCACGAACATCTGTAACAGTGCGTATGAAATTCCTGCTTGTTAACACGTATTCATTGTAAATAACCCATTCAGGCTTGTGGTCTAAACAATTTGAAGGGTGCAAATGAACCACCTGAAAATAAAAAGAGAAAATAAGTTCTGATTTCCTCATATATTTCAAAAAACTATATTTCATCGAAAAAAATCAAGGAAAAGACGACAAACTTGATTGTCTTTCACAGTCAAATAATGACCCGTACGCTCCAAATGAGCCACCTGCATAAAATACCCAGCTAACATAGCTTTTCTGATGTTGACGTAATAATCACGGCTGTTGAAATCAGTGCTGCATAACTTGAGGTTGAACCGGGCCATAATACGGGCCAGCTGTTGCCTCACGTTATCTGCAGATTTGAGGGCCCGCTGATTCACAAAGTTCTCATAACACCATGATTGATCTTCATCTGAAGTAACCAACAATAATAGCTTTTAGTGGCTATAAATAAAAAGAATGTGATTTGAAGACTATTTCTTTTTACTACTTACGCACCAAAAAATGATTTATACCTCATTATGTAGTAGCAAAATGGTCAAAACATAATTTTGGTGGTCTGAGTAGAGTATGAAAGCGAGAAATTATTTCCTATTGATAAAGGGTATGTCTGGAAATATGAGTTGCAATGGTGAACAAGATGTCCAAATGGCAAAATAAAGTAATAGCTAAAAAGCAATTAAAATATTTCAAGTTAATTACATTTTTCTTCCTTTGGTAGCAAATGGCAAATAGTCATTTTGTAAAAAGTTGAGAGAATTGTTAACAAGAGAGATAATAAAAGAGAAGGGTAAAAGTAAATTCTTGCTTTTCTAGAAAGTGGAGCTCAACTTGAAACTGTCAATAGCTTAACTTTATGAAAACCATAACAAGATAACTGTCATCAAGCAAAAACTTGTAATTTCAATGACAACTTATCTTTCTTTTTCTCTAAAGAACAACTAAATCTCCAAACAAAAAAAACATATTAAAGCTGCATTCCAAACATACCAAAGAGAAGAAATAATTACTTACTATTTTGTTTGTAGGCGTGATAAACGTTCAAGAGTGTGAGATGGTCCCCGTCAATGTGTCCAAACCGAGCTTTTGCCTCATCAGCAGCCTTCTGGGCCTCCCTGGGCCGGACAAAGCAATTGGGTACTAAAGAAAAAATTGGGTTATCACAGAGGAGGCCACGGTAGATGAGTCAGTGAGTCAGCAGATTCGATACCACACCATTTGCTTCATGAGAGAATACTGAGAAATTGCAACTATCTGCATCAGCACTTGCTTACAAATCCCATGGTGTGCATGCCAACCATGCGACTGACATGGATCCAAGTCAAACAGTTGCTGATGACAGCCTAAGACACAGAACTAGGCAGTGTTTCGATGAGTGCTTTGACAATGACTTTCTAGTTTTTTAGTGTAGTTTGGTAACCTACATCTGTGTTATTTTTAAACCTTTTAGTAAAGAATGGGCCAATCCAAGTTAAAAGTTGTTCGAAACATCAATTTGGACCATGTTAAGCAGTAATATTACCAGAATAACATAACTTCGTAATCACATTAATCACTAGTTATGAAAGAAAGAAAAAAATGGACCACCAAAACACATCAAAACACCATTTTCTGCATGACTTATTTTATAACTATGAAAAATCACATACTCACTTTCATAACACACATTTAAACATCCCGCCCTCTCCCACCCCCATCTAAGAAAAAAACAAATAGAAGAAGTAAAAAACTATGTACCATGTACATGTATCACCATTTTCAGAGTTTGTGGTCCATCCATATGCATGGTTAAGTATGAAGCAATATATGAAACATAAAGAAAAACAAAAATGTGATATGTACCTGATAACATCGCCGAGATTGAAAGGATTTCATTTGAACAGTTAAATTCAGGGCTAACAACAAGCATCTTCCCCATCTGGGGATCTAACGGGAATTCACTCATAATTTCACCCAATTTAGTCAAGTTTCCTTCATCATCCAATGCACCCAAATAATTCAAAACCTCTAGGGCCCGCATCAGAGTTTCAGGAGCAGGTGGGTCCATAAAATCAAAATGAACAAGATCATCGATACCAAGTTTCTTCAAAGTGAGAACAGTATTTGCTAAATTTGATCGAAGGATCTCCGGGTAAGTTTGTGGCTGAAGATCGTCATTAAAACTTTTTTCCGTGTACAATCTAAAACATTTACCTGGCTGTGTTCTTCCAGCCCGACCCGATCGCTGGTGAGCACTTGCCTTTGATATTGGTGAGACCAACAAAGACTCGACTCGGACCCGTGGATTATAAACTTTCTGTTTTGCAAAACCAGGATCAATAACATAAACTATGCCGTCTATGGTTAAAGATGTTTCTGCAATGTTTGTTGAAATTACAATCTTCCTGCCAGCAGGCCCGCCTTCAGTTAAAGGAGCTGGTGCAGGATCGAATATCTTCTGCTGCATAGCTGGAGGGAGTGTTGAATAAAGTGGGACCACTTTCACGGGTCCCACCTGGTCTCCAAGATTACCGATTTCTTTAGTTATTTTTCGATTGGCATCTTCGATTTCTTCTTCTCCAGTTAGGAAAACAAGAATATCACCAGGGGGCTCACACATGTGGATTTGTACAACGGTTCGGATTGCTGCTTCAAGATAGTCCCGCTCGGGATCCTGGGTGTAAAATATTTCTACCGGGTGAAGTCGGCCCGGAACTTTCATTAGCGGCGCACCAAAGAAATAGCCCTGAAATTTTTCAGCTTCTAGAGTAGCACTCATAACAACTAGCTTAAGATCAGGCCTATTTTTCAGCACTTCTTTTAAAAGCCCAAATAAAACGTCCGTAGCTAATGTCCTTTCGTGGGCTTCATCAAGAATTATCACTTTATATCTTTCTAAGAGCGGGTCAGTCATGGCTTCTCTTAGTAGCATACCATCTGTCAAGTATCTATTAAACCAAAGAACAAATGTTAGTGAAATAATAATACTGAAGTGGTAGTGGGCCGTTGGGAAACAGGTAAGAACAGGATCAGATAAAAATGGGTAACATAAAGGTGAAACCATGTTTAACAGAGTCATTCAAGAACACTACTTGTCCAGTTAATATTTTTATAAAAAAAATCCTCAGAATGATTATTAAAGGGTTTGCTAACCCAAAACTGCTTTTAAAAAGCATGAGGCGCTCCAAGGTGATAGAGTTCCCTGAACACAGCACGCATGTGAGGAAAACTTGTTTTGCAAGAAATACTTTTGGTAGTTTGAGCACAAAACAGAAAAAATAAATTTATACTAAAACAGTAGTACCATTTGATTGTGCTAAACAAGTAGATTCATTGAGAAAAGGTTCCCATATCATATAACAATAAATACTGAGAAGTGAGAAGAGTTCGATTATTGCTTCTTGGTTTTTATGGGCATCACATGAGCTTTGCTAAGGTCACCGTTAGACATTTATACAGATATCCCACAAAATAAAAGAATGCCACAAATGTATGAGGCGGTAATGCGATGAAATTGTGGATTGCCAAAAATGAAGTCCGTTATGAAAACGGGAATAAAAAACATTTCTCTTTACTGCTTCGCTTACATATAATGGACACTTTCTTTATACAAAGAGTTAAGGCATTTCATGCATAAATATACACTCACAATTATCAACCATTTGACCCGCTTGATCCGTTTGATTTGTTTCCCTTTAATTTTTTCTTTAATTTTACTCTTTAGCACATTATACATGAAATTTAACTCAGAAACCGGCTCATTAACTGTTAACAAAACTAAGATAACCGAAAACAATCAACTTGTACTAATTTTGATAAAGCTTACTTCAAGACAGTTTTTGCACTGCTGCAATCTTCAAAACGAATACTGTAACCGACTTCTTCCCCGATTACGACATCCATTTCCTCAGCAACTCGCCTAGAAACCGACATTGCAGCCACCCTACGAGGCTGGGTGCAACCCACCATGAATTTCTTGCGTTTATCTGCACTCTCTAACTCCACAGCTTCCAACACAAATTGCGGAATCTATTTGTCAAAACTTAAAAAAATCAGAACAAAAACTCAACAAGCTTTTTCTAAAACAAAATAACACTAATTATCACAGCAGAAATTAATTAGAATCTATGCGTTTGACTAACCTGCGTAGTTTTACCACTACCGGTTTCACCGACCAAAATTAGGGTTTGATTCTCTCTGAGTATTTTGAGAAACTCTTCTTTCTGATGCCAAACAGGTAGGGTTTTCCTCTTCTCCAAGATATCGTAATACCGCTTTGAGAAACTCTGCTTTCCGAAGATGCTGGGAACGGCGGCTCCGCCGTTGGCTTTGTTAAGTTTGGCCGTCGCTGAGGCGTCGTCGACGACATCGAACAGACTCACCTTTCGTTTCCTTTCGGTACTCATCAAATCCTGGTTTTAGAGATCGGAGAAATGACAAATATTTCGGTCTGGTGGCGTTAGTTGAATAATCAGTCTAAGCCCGGCCACTGTCAGAAACCCTAATTTGAGTTCCAAAAGGGGAAAGAGAAAGATAGAAGTGGGATTAAACTGTTTATATGTATAGAAACCCTCACGTTTTGAAGTTTGACTTCCACAAAGTACGAACACAAAGACCGGCCGGACCGGTCGAGTAATATGTTTTGTGCTTGTTTTCTAATTTATTAAACTAAATATATTCGTCAAAATTGTTAAAAACCTATAAATCATTTAAAAGCTTCTAAATTGTTAACTTACTAAATAATCTTCTATATAATCGTTCATATTCGGTAAAAGATTCTGTAATAACATGTTAATCGTAGTTCGGATCTTCCAACAAGTTTATCTGTCTTGAGTATATATGTTGCGTGAAACCTTATATGAACCGGTGTTAAACTCGTTCACTTCCTTTTTAGCTCATCCAACGTATGGCTTGTTGAAACGTGATCATCAACCCCCATCTTCGCGTCATATATTATTTCTTTTAAGCGATCATCGTCAATTATTTCTTTTACGTGATCCGAGTAAGCGTCACCATCGGGATAATCAACCCCATCTCCTCATGTGCTTTCAACATACAAATGATCAACTCATTCTCCTTTTCGCTCCACCGGGGTGATATGAGGGGAAACCTGTTGGTAGAAAGTTTAAACGATTTAAAGAGGAGTAAAAAAAGTTTTGACTTTGTGTGGTTAAAATGTATAAAATAGTGGGTTTTTTATACAGGAGAAAATGAGAGTTTTTTTTTTAAAGTAGAAATTTAGTTGTTTCAACGACTATATTTTGAAAGTGGTGCAACAACATGGTGCGATAGCTATAACGCGTGGTATTCGTATTTTGACCCATAGCGCCTCTGGGGGGTTGGTGTTGGGGCGTTATGGGGGTGGTTCACGCCCACTGCGGATATCCTAAAGAGATGTCAATACAACATTTTTGAATTGTAATTTAGATGAAGGCACTTGAACTCGAGACATGACATGTGCCCAACAAAGATCATGTGAACATAAGTCGGCCCATAACAAGTACAGGGTGGAAGACAACCTAGATAGATGTTAGTACAGTATTTCTGAATGGTGATCTAAATGAAGACGTTTGAACTCGAGACATGATAAGTGGCCAACAAAGATCAGGCGAACAAGGTCGACCCAGAACAAGGACATGGTGGGCGACAGTTTAGGGCCAGGTTCCTCGAGGGGCCCAAAATTTATAATTGGTTTATGTGGTTACCTCATAAATATCATCTTAGACACGAATCTTTTAGAACGAAATTACTATCTATATGACAAGTTGGTGACCCGCCCTAGCTTCGCAACGGGCCACCAATTTACCAGTCAGTTTAAGTCAAAGATGTTTTAGTGTAGTCAAAATATAAAACTATAAAGAAGTCTTGGCTAAAGTCGAAAACTCTAAAAGTATAATAATAAAATAAAGTAGAAAAGTTAAGGAGCATAAAACGTTTCGCGGAAGGCCACTCATTTACCCGTCAGTTTAAATAATAGACATTTTAATGTGGTCAAAGTATTAAACAATAAAAAAAATAGTGGCTAAAGTCAAAAACTCTAAAAGTATACTAAAAACAAAAGTAGTAAAGTTAAGGGGTATATAACGTAAAAGTCTAAAAGTTTTGTAGTCAAAGTATAAATCTATAAAAAAAAATATACACTAAAAACAAAAGTAGAAAAGTTAAGGGACATAAAACGTAAAAGTCTAAAAGTTTCGTGATCAAAGTATAAAACTATAAAAAAGTCGTGGTCAAAGTCGAAAATTCTAAAAATATACTAAAAACGAAAGTACAAAATTTATGAGGTTTAAAACGTAGAAGTCTAAAAGCTTCGTGGTCAAAGTATAAAACTATAAAAAGTATATTAAAAACGAAAGTATAAAAGTTAAGAGTTATAAAACAGAAAACTTTAAAAATCACGTGATCAAAGTATTAAATTAAAAAGTAATAGTGGCCAAATTATAAAAAACAAAAAACAAAAGACATGAACCAAAAATATAAAAATAAGGAAATGTTTAGGCCAAAATAAAAGAAACTAAAAATGTTGTGGTAAAAATAAAAGTAAGTAAAAATACACTATTCATCTTCAATTCCTATTGTATATTATATAATTACTATCTATATGACAAGTTGGTGACCCGCCCTAGCTTCGCAACGGGCCACCAATTTACCAGTCAGTTTAAGTCAAAGATGTTTTAGTGTAGTCAAAATATAAAACTATAAAGAAGTCTTGGCTAAAGTCGAAAACTCTAAAAGTATAATAATAAAATAAAGTAGAAAAGTTAAGGAGCATAAAACGTTTCGCGGAAGGCCACTCATTTACCCGTCAGTTTAAATAATAGACATTTTAATGTGGTCAAAGTATTAAACAATAAAAAAAATAGTGGCTAAAGTCAAAAACTCTAAAAGTATACTAAAAACAAAAGTAGTAAAGTTAAGGGGTATATAACGTAAAAGTCTAAAAGTTTTGTAGTCAAAGTATAAATCTATAAAAAAAAATATACACTAAAAACAAAAGTAGAAAAGTTAAGGGACATAAAACGTAAAAGTCTAAAAGTTTCGTGATCAAAGTATAAAACTATAAAAAAGTCGTGGTCAAAGTCGAAAATTCTAAAAATATACTAAAAACGAAAGTACAAAATTTATGAGGTTTAAAACGTAGAAGTCTAAAAGCTTCGTGGTCAAAGTATAAAACTATAAAAAGTATATTAAAAACGAAAGTATAAAAGTTAAGAGTTATAAAACAGAAAACTTTAAAAATCACGTGATCAAAGTATTAAATTAAAAAGTAATAGTGGCCAAATTATAAAAAACAAAAAACAAAAGACATGAACCAAAAATATAAAAATAAGGAAATGTTTAGGCCAAAATAAAAGAAACTAAAAATGTTGTGGTAAAAATAAAAGTAAGTAAAAATACACTATTCATCTTCAATTCCTATTGTATATTATATAATTACTATCTATATGACAAGTTGGTGACCCGCCCTAGCTTCGCAACGGGCCACCAATTTACCAGTCAGTTTAAGTCAAAGATGTTTTAGTGTAGTCAAAATATAAAACTATAAAGAAGTCTTGGCTAAAGTCGAAAACTCTAAAAGTATAATAATAAAATAAAGTAGAAAAGTTAAGGAGCATAAAACGTTTCGCGGAAGGCCACTCATTTACCCGTCAGTTTAAATAATAGACATTTTAATGTGGTCAAAGTATTAAACAATAAAAAAAATAGTGGCTAAAGTCAAAAACTCTAAAAGTATACTAAAAACAAAAGTAGTAAAGTTAAGGGGTATATAACGTAAAAGTCTAAAAGTTTTGTAGTCAAAGTATAAATCTATAAAAAAAAATATACACTAAAAACAAAAGTAGAAAAGTTAAGGGACATAAAACGTAAAAGTCTAAAAGTTTCGTGATCAAAGTATAAAACTATAAAAAAGTCGTGGTCAAAGTCGAAAATTCTAAAAATATACTAAAAACGAAAGTACAAAATTTATGAGGTTTAAAACGTAGAAGTCTAAAAGCTTCGTGGTCAAAGTATAAAACTATAAAAAGTATATTAAAAACGAAAGTATAAAAGTTAAGAGTTATAAAACAGAAAACTTTAAAAATCACGTGATCAAAGTATTAAATTAAAAAGTAATAGTGGCCAAATTATAAAAAACAAAAAACAAAAGACATGAACCAAAAATATAAAAATAAGGAAATGTTTAGGCCAAAATAAAAGAAACTAAAAATGTTGTGGTAAAAATAAAAGTAAGTAAAAATACACTATTCATCTTCAATTCCTATTGTATATTATATAATTACTATCTATATGACAAGTTGGTGACCCGCCCTAACTTCGCAACGGGCCACCAATTTACCAGTCAGTTTAAGTCAAAGATGTTTTAGTGTAGTCAAAATATAAAACTATAAAGAAGTCTTGGCTAAAGTCGAAAACTCTAAAAGTATAATAATAAAATAAAGTAGAAAAGTTAAGGAGCATAAAACGTTTCGCGGAAGGCCACTCATTTACCCGTCAGTTTAAATAATAGACATTTTAATGTGGTCAAAGTATTAAACAATAAAAAAAATAGTGGCTAAAGTCAAAAACTCTAAAAGTATACTAAAAACAAAAGTAGTAAAGTTAAGGGGTATATAACGTAAAAGTCTAAAAGTTTTGTAGTCAAAGTATAAATCTATAAAAAAAAATATACACTAAAAACAAAAGTAGAAAAGTTAAGGGACATAAAACGTAAAAGTCTAAAAGTTTCGTGATCAAAGTATAAAACTATAAAAAAGTCGTGGTCAAAGTCGAAAATTCTAAAAATATACTAAAAACGAAAGTACAAAATTTATGAGGTTTAAAACGTAGAAGTCTAAAAGCTTCGTGGTCAAAGTATAAAACTATAAAAAGTATATTAAAAACGAAAGTATAAAAGTTAAGAGTTATAAAACAGAAAACTTTAAAAATCACGTGATCAAAGTATTAAATTAAAAAGTAATAGTGGCCAAATTATAAAAAACAAAAAACAAAAGACATGAACCAAAAATATAAAAATAAGGAAATGTTTAGGCCAAAATAAAAGAAACTAAAAATGTTGTGGTAAAAATAAAAGTAAGTAAAAATACACTATTCATCTTCAATTCCTATTGTATATTATATAATTACTATCTATATGACAAGTTGGTGACCCGCCCTAGCTTCGCAACGGGCCACCAATTTACCAGTCAGTTTAAGTCAAAGATGTTTTAGTGTAGTCAAAATATAAAACTATAAAGAAGTCTTGGCTAAAGTCGAAAACTCTAAAAGTATAATAATAAAATAAAGTAGAAAAGTTAAGGAGCATAAAACGTTTCGCGGAAGGCCACTCATTTACCCGTCAGTTTAAATAATAGACATTTTAATGTGGTCAAAGTATTAAACAATAAAAAAAATAGTGGCTAAAGTCAAAAACTCTAAAAGTATACTAAAAACAAAAGTAGTAAAGTTAAGGGGTATATAACGTAAAAGTCTAAAAGTTTTGTAGTCAAAGTATAAATCTATAAAAAAAAATATACACTAAAAACAAAAGTAGAAAAGTTAAGGGACATAAAACGTAAAAGTCTAAAAGTTTCGTGATCAAAGTATAAAACTATAAAAAAGTCGTGGTCAAAGTCGAAAATTCTAAAAATATACTAAAAACGAAAGTACAAAATTTATGAGGTTTAAAACGTAGAAGTCTAAAAGCTTCGTGGTCAAAGTATAAAACTATAAAAAGTATATTAAAAACGAAAGTATAAAAGTTAAGAGTTATAAAACAGAAAACTTTAAAAATCACGTGATCAAAGTATTAAATTAAAAAGTAATAGTGGCCAAATTATAAAAAACAAAAAACAAAAGACATGAACCAAAAATATAAAAATAAGGAAATGTTTAGGCCAAAATAAAAGAAACTAAAAATGTTGTGGTAAAAATAAAAGTAAGTAAAAATACACTATTCATCTTCAATTCCTATTGTATATTATATAAATTAGTAAAATTGTTATGAACAGTAAGTTCATATTTTATTATTTTTTATATTTAATTTTTAGCCCAATTAATTTTGTTTCTTTTATTATTTAGTTTATATCTTTATCATTTACGACAAATAACTTCTAAGTTGAAAGTACAAGGGTAATCTTAAGGTGGTGACTTTTGCGCACACGTGATGAGGGTTTAGATGTTGTTTTGGAGTTGACAAACTAATATAGATTTTAGAGTAGATTAGAATATGTGTAAGTTTGACGTTATAAAAATATAATATGATTTACACATATTCGAACGCAAAAATAGAAAACCACGAAACATAACGCGCAGGGGCACTCCCTTCATTATTGTAAAATCAATATAAAGAACAAGTTTGGAACCTATGACCTTAATATATTTGAAGAAATCAATGAGCAAGTATTTGCCAAATTAGGATGTTGTTAGATTGATCATTATAACACCCACTAGCTTAGCCTAGTGGCAAAGGTGTATGACCTCTTATTGAGAGGTCTTGGGTTCAAGTCGCTTGTAACAAAAAGAATAAAAAATGTAGATTACAAGTTGGCCATGAGGTTTTCTCACTAGTTGTGAGTTTCCTCCTGATGGGGAGTGGAGATGATCGGGTGGGTGGTGTAATGTTCCCGTCAGTGATCCAAAATTTACCGTTAAAAAAAAGATTGATCATTATAAATCATATATTATAATATTCATCCGATGCATTATTTTCATACCCAAAATTATATTATAATTACCCCACATTTTAATCTCAACGACTAAATAATTTAATATTAAATAATGGATATATGAGTAAAACTCACTTTTAGTAATTAAATACATAAGAATATTAGTGTTTTAAAATTTAAATTAATAGTTTTATTCGGTTGGCGACCGTCCAGAGCCATGTCTCTTAAGGGGCCCAAAATTTTATTCTTTCCCGAGGCCTCGAAATTTGTGAGGTTCTCGGGGACGGCCCGTTACGTACACAACGACTAACCGGATTTGTTTCTTCCTCTTCTTCTAACTCGGGACACTCATATGCAAGTGTCTAATTCTTCCACACTCCTAACATATCAATTTCCTTCTATAATCTCCCGACAATATCCTCTCCCACATCCAAAGCTTCTTCCTCGACCACGAAAGTCACGATCCTTACCCTTTAAATTTTCTTGATCTTCACATCCCCTCTCTTGTTGATTATGTTCATTTCGCCCTCGGTTATTATGTCCTCGACCCCTATACTGGTTGCTTTCAACAATTTGTTTCCCTTAGTATTCTGTTCGAGAAAACACGAATTTGTTTTATTCTCATTCGAACTGACTTTAACTTTTATACGTTCTTCAACCACCTTTGACCTTCCTATTGCCTCATCGAATACGATGGTGTCAAGATCCACAAGTTGTTCAATTGATTTCACAATTGACATAAACTTGCCAGGAACGAAACTACGTAGTTTTCTAAGCACAGTCTCCTCTTCAATCATCGATCCAAGAACTTTGAACTTTCCTACAATTTTTGTGATTTTTCCAGCAAAATCATCAAGTGATTCACTCTCACCCATCTAAAATTTCTCCAAGTCACTCCTAAGTGTTTGAAGTCAACCCTTTTACACCCGTTCTGCACCAAGAAAATGAACCGTACAGATTCCCAACGTCTCTAACATCCTCGTGTTATGCTACTTGCAATATAATATCCTTGAACAAAGATTGAAAATAAAAGGCTCTAGCACTTAGATTTTTCTTTGCTTCGACTGCACCTCCGGTTACTAGGCCGATCGTCTCCCATAAACCATTAGCTTGCAAAATCGACTTCATCATAATAGATCGAGTCGTATAATTGGTGATGGTTAACTTTGGTCATTGAAGAGTGATGCTAGACGGTTCTCTAACAGGTACAATAACACTTCCTTCTCCTCCAGCTTCCACACAATTTTTATGGATTGATAGTAACACGAGTGCACCCACTGGCGCAGCTTCATTAGGGCCGGGGGGGGGGGCGACCGCCCCCTCGGTTTTTCCGTCCGTAACTACCTATTTTCTCGATTTTATGTTAAAAAATTGTATTTGTGGAGTATCGCCCCCTCGGATGTATTGATTATCACCCCATCGGTCGATCTTTTGATCCCCGCCCCCTCGGAGATCTCTCTCAAGCTCCGCCACTGAGTGCACCTTAGATCACACATATCTTTTCCCATCTCATGCATAACCTCTTCGGTGATCTTCGGTCTTTTATTCATGTAGACCCCTAGCTCATGCATGACCCCTTGGATCAATCTTTAATTTTCTTGGCTTCGATACCAATTGTTGAAGAGGATCAAAACATGTTTCTATTGAAGTCATATAATCAATGAACTTGCTACTTAATGTTTCTTGGCATTAGGGTCCATCATATAACCCTTTGTTGATCGACTCAAACTTGAACTATCAGTGACCTAATCATACAATCAAACTATCAAAGATAACAAAAACCCACGTTTAGATAGTGCTATAGCATAACATACAATTTTTTTTTTTTTGAAAACAGTCAAAATCTGTTCTTTATTCGCTTTAAGCGAATGTATTATAAATTTGACAAGAGCGGTTACAACTCAACATGAAGTACAAGGGAGGCGGGCAACAAGCTGCGCCGCCAGCCCTTTCTGAATAGCAAAGCCTAACCGAGTGAAAACCACGTTCAAACCACTAGGGGTCGCCACATTCCCATGCATAACCTTCTGGACCCTATTCAAAGTATCCACAGCTTCCGGGGCAAGGTAACCGAAGGTATCAAACGCGAAAGGCACAAACACATGTTGATTCGCCAAACACGCTTCCTCATGTTTGCGCACCTTGTTTATTTAAATAAATTTAGCGGGCCTTGTTTATTTAAATAAATTTGGCGTAAAAGTATTTGTATTTTCGGGCCATGTCAATGGGTAAAAGCCGAGTTCTATAGTTATAACCACAGATGATAAAAAAAAAGAGGTTTGGAAACACAATCCATCTTCGAACCGGATCGATTATCAAATCGGTTTCTCTTCAATTTGACTAGACCAACATTTCCTATACAAAATTAGGTTTTAGTAAAAACCGATTTTGACTTTCATTAACTCAACCCGAATCGGTTCGAAACAAAAAAAAAAAAAAAACTCAATTTGTACACCTCAGCTACGGCCCAATACGCCTACTATTGCAATGTATTAATGGGCCTTCTAATTTGAATAATGATACTTTTTATGCAACATAATCTGCTGGGCTGTTGAGCCTTAGAAGAGACTATTATTCAGGAGCTTTTGAATACAACAATTCAACATAAAATTTGCGTACCTACAAAGTCTGCAACTGCAATTGCCATGTAATACTTTGATTGAAAATTTAGACTATCAGAATAAAATCACTCACCATGAAAACATAAATACCAGTAATAATCCAAAAGTTTACTAATGCCTTCTCTC
>JBCNJP010000014.1:4383425-4457467 GCA_039602395.1 Deinandra increscens subsp. villosa
TACAATAATTAATTTAAAACATTTGTTTAAATGTAACAGCAAAAATGAAAAAAAAAGTTAAATAAATAAATATAAAAAGTCAACTTTAAGTATTAAGAAACCAATAAAGAATAATATAAATATTAAAATTAAAGTTAAATGATATCTTATATTTCAGTGAATAAATCGATGGCTAAACTTGGTACCATTTTTTTATTAGTATAGGCAGAGGGTAGATAGGTAGATAGTTAGATTTTATATATATATATAACAAAGTGTAGACTCGCCCGCGCTTTGCGGCGGGCCTGCAATAACAGTGTCGTTCAGTTTTATTTGATCTTGCGAACCACCCGCGTTTTGTGGCGAAATTATAAAACTATAAAAAAGTATTGACCAAAGTCGAAAAGTCTAAAATTATACTAAAAAACGAAAATAGAAAAGTTAAGGAGTATAAAATATAAAAGTCTAAAAGTTTTGTGGTGAAAGTATAAAACTATAAATAGTATACTAAAAAAATGAAAGTAGGAATTTTTAGGGGAATAAAACGTCAAAGTCTAAGAGTTGTGTCATCGAAGTATAAAACTATAAAAAAAAAATACTAAAAAAAATTTGAAAGTAGGAAATGTTAGGGTAACAAAACGTCAAAATTTAAAAGTTGCCCTCGAAATATAAAAGTGTAAAAAAAAAGTGGTCGTTAAAGTCAAAAACTCTAAAAGTATACTAAAAAATGAAAGTAGTCTAATAAAAAACGAAATTCAAAAAGTTAAGGGTATAAAACATAAAAGTCTAAAAGTCTCGTGATGAAAGTATAGAAATATAAAAACATACTAAAAACGAAAGTAGAAAAGTTAAAAGTTTCATGGCCAATGTAGAAGACCACAAAACTTAAAACAACAAAAAAAACTTTAAAAGTTAGGAGGTAGAAAACGTAAAATTACGAAACATATGTGGCTAAAATATGAAAACATAAAGTTTACTATTCCGTTTAAAAAAAAAAGAAAAAAAACAAAGCGTAAAAGTTTCAGGGTAGAAAATGTCAAAGTCTTAAACTATCGTGGTTAAACTATGAAAAGGCTATGTGACAAAAGTTTAAAACCCAAAACAACTTGCGGCCAAAGTATAAAAACCCTAAAGTATACTATTTCTTTTGAATCCTTATTGTAATATATATAATCGGTTATTAGTATAGGTAGATAAGTAGATTATATATATATATCCCTTTGGAGGCTAAAATTATTACCTTTTTTAGTGTCAAATAGGTGGCTAAAATTTCTACCATATATTATAATCTGCCAACACTTTATCTCTTTGGTGGCAAATCGGTTTTAGTGGCAATTCGATTGCTAAAATTGCTATCATATTTTTTAGGCAAATTCCGGTGGCAATTGACCCATTTTCTAGTGGTAGATCTCTTCTAATTCAAAATCACGATGTAACGCGCATCCCTCATGTTCCGGTCAGGCGGTCATGATTGAAATAGATGAAATAATCAAAAAATGATTTTTTATTCAAGAATGAAACCTTGTTGGAACTATCCATATCTGGTCCATCGATTATTCGGAATCATATCACATCTCGAATCTAATGAAATTGTTAGACATAATATTTTAAACTGTTCGACATAATATGTGACCCAAGTTTGAAAGTTAGTAAAGTTTAGGTCCAAATATGTCAATATATTAATTAGTGTATGTATTATGTAAGTATGTATGTGTGTGCCGTATAACGCAAAGGATACATCGTTTCACAATGAACGACGCAACCCTTGGCTGTACATATATACGAACACCAAACTCGTTCTAATGTAATCAATCAAGTTCTGGTGTTCATGATCATATGCTATTGTTCAAATGATTCATAATCCTGGGCCATTAATTGGTATCACAGCCTCGTGCTCAAACCATACAATCAATTGATCAAATGAAGATCAAGGTTTAAACACGCTCTCCAGGCCACTGAAACAAAATCGCGAAATCAGAACCTGCAAATCGAAGATTTGCAATCGGAAATCGGAACCAGAAACATACCAATCAAAAATCTCTAATCGCCAAGTACAATCGATGGTCGGAGCAAAGCCTTAGGGACGCCTGTGTCTTTCTTCTCTCCAACAATCTGCAAAAGATCACAAGCTGTATTACTGCCTGGCAATAATCGGTAACCAATATTGTCATCGTTCAACTTCAATTCTAGTCGTAATTGTTGTAATGAAGTCAACCAAAATCAAAGTCGATTTTGCCTCAAGGTTGGTCAAAGAACTTGCCTTAGATTTCCTCTCTCTCCCTTCCGTATCACTGGTCAGGGACGAAGGAGGGTCTCTTGCCTAATTCCAGTCAACGGCTTGCTAGGTACTATAAAACTCAAACAGGTTCTGCTCAAATTCGATTTGTTATTTGTGAAACTGTTATCCCTCTTGTTGTTTTGGTCACAATAATATGGGAATTCATACATGTGAAACAATCCTTGATACAATGATCTTTACTCACACGAGGTTGCAACCTCACAAATCAAGAAAAATAATGGGTTAGCATCACAAAACCGGAACAAGAACAACAATGGAAGATTCAAAACTCGGGTAAAAAATTAGAGGGTGATTGTTAGACATAATATCAGACCCAAGTTTGAAAGTAGTAAACTTTAGGTCCAAATATCTCAATATGTAAATTAGTGTATGTATTATGTAAATATGTATGTGTGTGTCGTATAACCTAAAGGATCCGGTTCACAATGAACGACACAACCCTTGGCTGCATATATATACGAACACCAAACTCATTCTAATGTAATCAATCAAGTTCTAGTTTTCAAAATCATATACTATTGATCGACTGATTCATAATTCTGGGCTATGAGAAATATAATGAATTAAAGGACTTTTTTTAGCATTGCATAATTCTCTAGATTTGGATTTTCTGATCCACAATAAGTTTAATACATAAAAAAGAGCAAGACATAAATGTATGTGTCATTATTAGATCAAAATATGATATGGAAAGATGAAAATAAATGTTGTGCAGCTGAAATTAAGAAATAATTTTGTGTGGCAATAACGTGTGATGTTCCTGCATTCTGCATTCTGCATGTCCCATGCTGTTAAATTACCGGTATCCTGTCAACTAGCAGTTATGACTCCATGAAATCGGGATAAGATACACCAGCTCATATATATGCCACGTTATATATTCATCAATCATATCATTTTCAAAGTCAACCATGGTTGCTTAATCTGGTTACGTTTTAAAGTTATGAAACAGAAAAAATTACAAAACTAGAAACTTTATATAGCGCGTTTAATCATTGACGATTGGGTTAACTGGACCATGGAAACAAGATATATAATCTCTTGTGGACACACTGATAATGATAAAGGCACCATTTAATACCGAGATTTTTTTATTTATTATTTTGTATAATAATAATAATAATAATTATTATTATTATTATCGTCGGTGTGACAACCAATAAACAGATTGCAAAAACAAACCATTGACGCTAACACAAAAGTAATTCTGGATGCTTTTATTAGTTTTAGAATGGTTACTTAACACTTTCACATTATTACCAGGCTATGTGTAATGGTTATGAGTTTTTAAGCTTCTCATATGGGCTTTGTGACATGTGGTATCTTACATGACAAGGAGTTTGAAAACAAAAATGGTGTAGTGGTTAAACCCCCTTTCAAGACCCCATCAAGCCCTTACACCTCTATCTCAATCGTTCCCCCTTTCAGCGTGAAAACTCTCATGCCTTAGGGGCATTTTTTTTTTGGTTTTGGCGCCCCACCGTAGTGGGAGCCGCGTGAAAGTGGGGGTGAAAATGGGTTTTTCAAACCCACTACGAATAGTCTTATACTATAATTTAGCCAATGTAGGATTATAAGATTCGGATCTCCAACCATTTTAAGAGCTTGTTTTAGAGTTAATTACACAAATGATGAGTCACACGCCAAAAAAAGGGATTTCCAATACGACGCAACAAACTTTTCCTCAATTTTCTATCATTTTGCACTTTTGTTCCTCATATTTCTTTAAGTCACGTTCTAACTCATATGTTTCACACCATTCTTCTTCATTCACCTACAAGACATGCTATAACTCAAACAAAAGGTGTTTCAGTTCGATGTATAAAGAAACCAAAACCATGCGTTTAATAATGAGAATAACATGAAATACATAAACGCATCATATAGCAGACGAAAAAATAAAACATTTATCTAGTTATATTTATTTTAGAGTTAATTAGTGTTAGTACCTGGTTCCTGATCGTCATGTAAAGTATCGAGTACAAGACAAGATGTGCAAGATTGATTCTGGCCGAACCTTGGGCGAACCCCAAGTTCGGACACCGGCGAACTTGGTCCGAACTTGAGGTTCGGCCCATCGGGTTTTAGCACTATATATAGCATGTCTTGTGTTGTTTTCTGTAGGAGTTTGAGAGAAAGCTTGAGTGATATTCCTATCTGTGTACTCTGTGGATTCTCTGTGGTCTAATACAAAGTTATTTGTATTTACATCTCGTGTTCATCTCGTTTTATATTGATTTCTTTACGATTGAGTAGACGATCATACGCTCACGCATTTTCAATTACACAAATGGTCCATGTGGTTTAATGAAAAGTGTGAGGGCAATGATCAATACAAGAAAAGTCGTCAAAAAGTTTTGAGAAAAGAGTTTGACAGTTTCAAACATTATCAGGATGAATCAATTTCGTATCTAATTGCAAGATTTGCACATTTGATTAGTGAAATGAGTCTAGTGAATCTTACAAAGGAAGATGCTGAGTTGAAAGAAAAGATTTTAGAAGCATTACCAGAAAAGTGGGAAAAGTATGTGATGATGATTACTCATGATAAAGAATATTCTGGTCTGAGTTACAATGATTTGATTCAAAGGATACAAGCACGTGATATGGAGTTGATGATAAATAAATCACTTCCTGCACAAATCCAGAATCCAGCGGTGTATCATGGTGAAAATGTTTCTACAATCAATACTGAGAAATATAATATTCTTAGTTCCGCACCTCCTACAACATTTATTGTAGGTAAATCTGAAATTCCTAGTTATCCTGTTGGTTGTACTGTTTCTGTTCCTAGTTCTTCAAATCAGAATGCTTTGTCTGCTCAAACTACTGATGATTATAATGTTTTAATGTTTGCATTGGTATTTCATATTTCGGGGTTATCACTGGTTCTATGAGTAATGTTGAATTGACAAATGAAGATTATGATCAAATCGATTATGATCATTTGGAAGAAATGGATTTGAACTGGCAATATGCTATGTTGGTTTGGAGAACGAAGAAATTTTTCAATTGAACTGGCAAGAAGAGATTGAATCAGGATGGGAAAATCGGTCTGGACAAGTCAAAGATTAAATGTTATAAGTGTTCTGTATATGGACATTTTGCACAAGAATGTCCAAGTTCAACTGAAAACAAGCTGAAGTCTGGTCAAGATGCTCATTTGGTTATTCGTAAACCAGATGAAGTTCACAAGGTTGAGAAGAAATCTGATTCTTTTAACGAAAAACTGACAGACACGTTTTGGCATCCAGATGAATTTGCCTGGAATGCAGATTCTGAAGCAACAATGAAACATGCTCCATTTGCTGTTGCATTTACTGCTCATCATGATGATAATGATAGTGCTCTGACTGATTCTGATTCCAATTCGACAATATCAATGATCAAAGAAGTTAAAGTCAAAGAATCAAGATGTCTTGAATGTGTAAAGTTGGAAAAGAAGAATGCAACTCTTGTGAAAGATTCTGAACTAGTGTCTAGAGAAATTATAGTCCTCAAGAAATATTTGCAATAATTTCAGAAGAAATATTATGAATTGGTTCATGTTCATGACAATGTTTTGAAAGAAAATAGTCAATTGGCTGAAGCATGTGAAAAAGCTAAAGCTGAAACATTAGATGTTGCTCAAGATTTTGAGAATTTGTTTGAAAAGAGTTATCCGGTTCAACAAAAGTATGAAAAGGCTAATGCTCTTGTGATTGAATCAACAACTATTATTGAGAAACTTCAGAACAAGATTTCTATGCTTTAAGATGAAAATGTTCTTTATCGTGATAAGTATGAAGTTTTGACTAAAGATGTTGAAATTTACAAGAAGAAAAGAGAAAGTGTTTTTGAAGAATTGTTTGCTGAATGTTAGATTCGTAAAGTGCAAACATATGAATACGATGAGCTTAATGCAAAGTTTATCAAGTCACAAAAAGAAGTGTTTGATGCTCAACAAAAAATATCTGAATTGAAGTTGGAAATTTTAGAGTTGCAAAGGCAAGTAAAGATTTGTCTCCGACATTGCTAAATTTCTTATACAAACAGGATCAGAGTAGGATAGTTCTAAGAAGGATGATATTTACATGGTTCCTCAACCAGTGGATTTATCTGAAGTTACATCTGCTCCGCCTGATCCAAAAGCTGAATTGCATGATTATTCGAAATTTGCCACTGCATCCAAGAAGAAGAAGTCAAAGTCTAAAAAAAGAAAAAGTCTTTAGGAGACGCTCCGAAATTTAGCTCCAAGTCCATTTTTCTAGAAAATGAGTAAGTTTTTGATAAAAGTGGTTCAAGTACTTCATCTGCAACTGAAGAAGACAAAGTTTTGGTTGAGAATAATAGACTGAAAGACATAAAGCTAAATTCACTAGAGAAGCTAAGGAGAGAGAAGCTTCCGATTCTTCTTCAAGTTCTTCAAAGATTTCAGGTTTCAAGCACAAAACTTTCTGTTACAGTTTAACACGTACATATATATATACATATAAAACAAACTAGAAATCAAAATTTTAAATCACTTTATTAATTTATTACAAACGAATATATATATGTCCACCATATATATCAAAACAATAAACATATCGACACGTAATATGTCACCCAAAAATTAAAATATAAATGCTTGTTGAACATACATACATAAACGAACACAAATAAAATGCTATATTTTACAATTTACAGTATAAGAAACAAAAATCAATCCGAATAATCGACTCATGTCTCAATTATAATACATGAAACATGCTCAAACTTGGGATTTTAAGTCACTTTTTACTTGTGGAAACGAATCCTTCGTTACCAGCCAATACCAGGTACTTGTCTTTCCTCGTAAGGTTCGTGCATTCGAAATCCAATGTCTTTCCGATCTCACTTTGCACATAGTTTGCAACATCAAACCGTGTAGACTTCGTGTCACTAACCTTTGACGACACCCCATGAATCTGTTCCAAAAACCGAACTTTATAAACCGGGTTAGGGTTCATCATAAACAAAAACGGGTCCAAGCATTTTAACCCACCGGCCGTGGTCCCGTAAAACATGGTAACATGAGTATCCAATGCAACCGGGACTATACGATCACTAAGTTCCGCAAACAATGGACTAAACCGCAACAAAAATGGTTCCCTACAAGTTGTCCCTTCCGGGCAAACCACGAGGTCACCTAGTTTTAACATCTTGTCCATTGTTTTGGCATCTTGGTCACGGTCTCTTGTTAACCTTACGGTTTTGATTGGTGATAAGATCTCTGACATTCTACTGAGACTGTATGTGACTGCAGCAAATGGTTTTTTGAGTCCGAATGAGAGGTATAGCGGGTCAAGTAAAGTTCGATGGTTACATACGTATAAACGACCTTTATGTTGTTTTTGATCATGAGATGTCGCGTTTTGGGTTGATTCGTTGTTTGTGAGCCTGAGTTGCAAACCGGTGAACACTAAGATAGGGATCGATGCGTCATAGGGCATGGTGATTGCAATAGCGACTCGGAAAATGGACAGAAGTATGGCGAAAGGGAACCATATGAACATGATCAACACACTTAGAGGTTCGGGTTTGAAGGCTAATCTTCCATCATGAAAGATTAGATCTTTTGGATATCTTTCTCTTGGAAGGACTCGCCACGCCTTCTTTTCGCCATCACTAATCGTATAAACTTCCTGTAAAAGCACAAACAAATCATTAAACTTCTGATTAATATGTATGAAGCGCTATCTAAAAGGGTGTAAAGAGTGAATGACCGAATACTCAGTTTTTCAAAAACCGCCTAACAATAGTTTAAGTATCACAAGATATAAAAACCATGTGTGACTTATCACAATTTATGGTTTACCCATGATTTCTTTGGGCATATAATATTCTAAACAAACTTAAGGGGCCCATTTTACTAAAAGACCCATTTTGTATTTCACCTTTGAAATCTATTAAATTAGATATGTGTTCATCTCTAGTTAAGTGTACATACCTTACTACACACGATCCAATCGCGCCTAACTGACTTGTTCAAGAAGCAAACCGTTTGACCATCATCATCATCTAGTACTTTGTTTATACGATGTTTAATGATGTTTTTGTTGTCTTTCATAAGACCAACAAAGTAGCCACCAAAAACCTTTAACTCCCTTCCAACAACATGATCAATCTCCAAATAATCTTTCAAGAAACATTCAACCATAACTTGTGGCAACTTACTCACACCAACTGTCTTCTTTCCTCTTCTCACCACATCATCAAACCCCTCCATACCAACATCTTCCAAGAAAAACTTGGGCAAAACCGAGCTTCCGACCCGAAATCCATCTTTCTTGATGCCAAAAAAGGAAACCATAACCATAATCTTGATCGACAACTCGTCGTTAACCAATAACAGAAGCGGGTATAGAGCGAAAAGCACGAAAGCCCGGATCAAACTCCCGGATTCGAAGGCGACCAACATGAAGTATGAAAACACGGATGGTGATCTCAAAAGGGTTTCTTCGACATCGAAGATTAACGTCTTTGTTGAAAGATCAGAAGCATGAAGTTGAGAAATTAGGGTTTGTGATTTGTAATGAGAGCCATGAGTGTTGCTTAGGGTTCTTTTGAGAGCTTTTGTTTGGTTTTTATGGAGTTTTAGAAGAACACGAGATATGAAAAGAATGAGTTTGAGAGCTTTTGGTAAAGCTGTGAATTCCATTTGAGTTTTTGAGAGGAATGATGTTGGCGGTGTGTGATAACGGTGGGGGTGTTTATAGTGGTTGAGTTGAAGAAAAGCTCTTGGAGTTTTGGATATTAACGAGTTTGCCACTAACCCTAATAAATGCAACCATATTTTAGCTGGAAACTGGAATGCATATATGTTGACTTGATTAATAATATCATTTAAAAAGTAAATAGGACTAGGTCAAAGTTATGTGAACACATGAGTTATGACTTATTGATTAGTCAGCCAAATTTGATAGATAGAGGAAGATCAATGGAAATTGTTGTGGGGGAGTAAATATATATATAGAAACTAGATCAACTTACTATATATATATGGATCTATGTTAATATTAACCGGTTACTAACGATAAGGTCTTGGTTTTAAAAGCGGGTATAAGTAAAATTATTCTTTGAATTGGAGATAATTAAGTTAGGTTTTTTCGAAAATAACCGGGTTTTTTCGAAAATAACCGGGTTTTTTCTAAAATTAAAGATAAGTTAATGCTAAACTAAAAGAACTAGATGACTAATGTTAATGGGATTTAAAAGTTATCTCATTGACAGATCAACCTTAGCCTCTTCTATTGTTTGGATCTTCAAGTGGAGACCGGCCGATCGTGGCATGGTAGATCCACTGTCCAAATGTGACATCAGTCGTGTTGTTTTTGTTTGATATTTTTATTAATTCTTTTAATATTTATATACAACTTTTTTTGCTTTTGACATAACAAAGGAAAAATTTTAAGAATTTTTGAAAGTTACATTTAGAGTACATGTTGCGAAATTTATTATAAAAAAGGTGTCGTAATTTAGTATTCATTTACCTTATAATTCAATTAAAACTTTTGATGACGTTTTAAGTATAAGACCGTTAATTTCTGAAATATATTGTCAAAATGCAAAAATATTCAAACTAAATTGATATCAATAACCTAACATTTGAAAAATAAATAATAGGAATATAGTTTGTGACGTATGCACACACATATAACATTATGACATATCTTATGTAAGGGCGAATCTTTTAGTGTTGTCACTGCTGGTTTTTTGTTCAGAGGTACCGAATATACGTGTTTTATGAAGAAAAAAATTATATATACGTGTTTTACGAAGAAAATTTTTATATATATCGTCTCGGTCACCACTAAAACAATATTTATATATTGATTCGGTCATCACTAATTTTCGGTCACCCACGAAAAAAAATTCAAGATCCGCCACTGATTTTATGTACGTGGCAGATATTAATTTATTTCACTAATTGATGTCTTCCTAACTTATAAACGTATCTTCTATTATGTGAGTATATATATTAAGAATAATTCAAAAAATACTTTCCTTCGGCTACTAGTCTACTTATATCTACTTACGTGTAAGAATATAAACTCATGCAAACCTAAAATTTGATGTTCTACGTGTAGGCAGTTGGCAGCCGATCATAATGTTTTTACTATTTTTAGACTAAATTTTAGTTTCGCCCCCTTATGATTTGAACAATATAACTATATTTATCAGCCTAGAAATATATTTTTTTGGCAAACGAGTCCCAATAGTTTAATTCTTTTATCCCACTCATCAAACTAATCTAACCCTTCTGTTAATTTTATGGAGGTTGATATGTTAAAAATATTCCTTTTTGGTCTGATATAGTTAGATTGTTTAAACCACATGGAGCAAAACCATAATTTACTTTAAAAAGTTAATTTATATTTACAAAGTTTATATATAAATATATAATATAAATATATATATATATAAATATGGAGAATGATTTGTGAATACTCTTATTAATTTGTTTTTTTCAACTAGACCCGAATCGGACCTATTCAAATAAGCTTATTTGGACCGATTTTAATTTAATTTTGATCCTAGCAACCCGAAAAAAAAAATTCGATGAAATCCCCTAAAAGAAGCATACTGCTGCCCGTAGATAGAAACTGGAACTAGTCACCTCAAGGCTATTTATGGCAACGAGTTGGGTCAAATTGAATTAGAGTGAATTGATAGTTAGTTAGTTGAAAGGATCCTACCCGAGGCCCTAGCATAATCGGTTTCATTGACCTCACAATTGCCGACATCCTATTTTCTTGTGAAGTAAAAACTTGAAAAGCGTTATAAGAAGCAACCATTAATACACCGTGTGTGATAAGTGTAAAGGGTATATGTGTCTAAAGATAAACCACAAAATTTAGACATGTGCTAAAAAATTATTGAAAAAATTGAACCATATATTATGCTCAAAATAAAAAATTGCTTGTTGTTATTTTAGGAAACAAGAAAAATATTAAAGTGTGTAATATCATAAATAATGATTACATAAACTTATTATATAGTTTATATTATATTACTCATGTATTCAATTGATGTGTCTTAAACCGTTCAAGTATCTATTGTAATTTTCTCTACATCTTATTGGTTTCCCGGTTTCATTTAAGTAAATTATGATACTGATTTGTGTAAAACCCGACTTTGCAGGTTTAATGATGATGGAAAGAGAAACGAGAGGAAAATGAGTGATTTTGGGGCAATTTGCAGGTTTAATGATGATGGAATGAAAAACGTGAAGTTGTTGGTCAAAGCAGTGATACGTCCATATGAGTAATTGAGCATACGGCCGAAAGAGTTTGGAAGCGTACGGTACGATGTCAAAGTATTTTGGGAAATCAGCAAACCGCGATACGGCCGTATGGATCAAAAGTGATATGGTCGTATTGCATTTCAGACAGAACCCTAATTTTTTCTTATTTAAGAAGACTTGACGGCTGAGTTAGGGAGAATTCGACCTTAGAGAGCAAGATAACGTCTGGAGAGCAGACGAGATTAATTTCTAGGGCTTAACCTTGGATTGAATTGAAGAATCAATTAATAGTTCGCAAGGATGACTTGAATCATAAGGTTTGAATTGTTGTTCTTGATGTTTTCCTTGGTTCAATTATGTTTTAGTTATTGTGTTATCATGAATTTAAATATGAACGGCTAAATATCAGTAGCCATCTAGCTTTAGATGAACAATGTTACATGATTGACTTTTTATGATTGAATTTGACCAATAACTATGTTGACTTAAGTAATATGTCTTTTGATTGATTGAATTCGACTACACAAACCTGGTGTGATTTGGTTGTCATCATTAGTTAGTGTGGTTTTGGGGTTGGTTAATACATCTCATACAGTTAATTGGATAGTGACTAGCCAATGATGATGACTGGATTTGCAGGTTTGTATCCATGTTTATATTATCGGATGATTACATTTGAATGCTAGTTGGTTTCCTTGTCATTGTTTGATGGTTATAGGATTGTTAGTGCAATATACTTATATTTATCCGTGGTTTAGAGACTTTTTAGGTTTTCAATTGATTGTTAGGTGATTTGCTTCATATTTTAGGATTGTTAGTATTGTCTATGATGTTAGTGGTCTTAGGATTGTGGGATTAGCAAGTCTTAGATAGATAGTTAATCTATTTTAGCACTTTAACCTAGATAACCGCCAATTCTTAGTTATTGCTTCTAAATTTCTAGGATGTGTCTATAGTTGTAGTAGTTTGGTTTCAGTTGCTTAGTTATCGATTGATTAGTTATCTTAGATAGGATCTAGTTTAAGTGGATAGTGGTTTCTTGGTCTAATCCATTCATGAGAGTTAGCATGTTAGCATTGGGATTCGACACCTAGATAATTTTTTCTCCATATTTGATCTCAGTTAGTTTTCTAGTTGTTCACTTTGCTTCCTTAGTTTATTTACTTTATTCTATTTTATTTTAATTAATTTAAAATAAAAATCATTATCCGGCTAAATATTAATAAGGGTTTAGTATCGAGAGCTTGAAATCACGTTCACGAATTGACATCTGGTTCTTACCAATACTATATTACACACGATGGATAGACTTGCCTTACTGTGATTTAGTCTTTTGGCTAGTTCTATTTTAAAACTTAGTAGTGTTTGCTTAAAGTTTAATAGATTTGGAATCTAAGCCAAACTAATTATATTGTACGTATCCTTTGATTTATATTTTGAGGGCTCGTGTGTTCGTTTTTTAGCCGGGCTTTTTGCCAAATCGGACTTCATAGTCTTGTACCATTTTGAGTCCACTAACATTAAAAATTACTTAAGAGCTTCAGGTTGACTCACAAACTAAGAACTTGCATTATTTATTTTTAGGCGTTTTATCCTTTATTTATATTTTGAGGATTTACAATTGCTTTATCTCTATCACTATCCCCAACGGTTAGGTTCCAAGCAAAACCAATGTTTTAAAAACCGGTTTTTTAGTTGAACCGGAAAACTTTTCGGGGCCGGTTCGACCGGTCGGACCGGTTAGACCGGCCAGTTGAACCGGTTAGGGGATTTATATCTATATTTTTATAAAAATGTTAATAAATTTGTACACCACAACGAAAAATAATTAAAATACAATGATAATCCACTAAAAAATAATAGCAAATAGGTATTTCATAAGAATATATAAGTTATAGATAAAAAATGTTTGGTTTTTTGGTTTTTGTACTTTTCTTTGGTTTTCCCTTGATCCCTCCCCCTATCCCCAAATATAAGAAAAATACAAAAATTAATATTTATCACTCCATATTAGGAACTCTATACCTATACCTATCTATATAATTGATTTTATATAAAAATAACGAGATGTTTACCCACCCCGCGCGTTGTTGCGGGGTTGAATTTGTATACTGAACAAAAGTAAAAAAAAGTTAAGTGGTATAAAACGTAAAAATTTAAAAGTCTCGTGGTGAAAGTATAAAACTATAGAAGTATTTTAAAAGTGAAAGTAGAAAAAGTTAAAAGTTTCGTGCCCAAAGTAGAAGACAAAAAAACTTAAAACAAAAAAAACTTTAAAAGTTAAAGGATTAAAAATTAAGGAGTATAAAACGTAAAAGTCTAAAAGTCTTGTGGTGAAAGGATAAAACTATAAAAATATACTAAATTAAGTGGCATAAAACATAAAAGTCTAAAAGTTTTGTGATGAAAGTATAAAACTATAAAAGTATACTAAAAACAAAAGTATAAAAGTTAAAAATTTCATGCCCAAAGTAGAATACAACAAAACTTAAAACAAAAAAAAAAGTTTAAAAGTTAGAGGCTAAAAAAGTTAAGGGGTATAAAACATAAAAGTCTAACGGTCTTGTACTGAAAGTATATAACTATAAATATATACTAAAAACAAAAGTAGAAAATCTAAAAGTTCCGTGGCCAAATTAGAAGACAACAAAACTTAAAATAAAAAAAAACTTTAAAAGTTAAACGGTACAAAACGTAAGAGTATGAAACAATGTGGCCAAACTATGAAAACTAAAAGTTACTATTACGTTAAAAAGAAAAAAAAACAAATCGTAAAAGTTTAGGGGTAGAAAGCGTCAAAGCACCAAAGTTACATGACCAAAGTTTAAAAAATCAAAAATCTACTATTCATCTTTGAAATTTTATTGTATAATATAATAATGTGATTTCATTGTTGATTACTATTCATTTCTATATTTATTATGTTATATTTTTTTTAGTAGATGTGAGTAGTAGAAACAAAGAAAACAATTTAAATAAAATAAATATATATTGTTTAGCTAAATGTCCATAGATATATTGAATGAGAAGTAGAAGGCTTTTAAGAAATCTTTATATTACAGGAATAAATGTGTTTTATAAGTTAAATAATAGAAAAAAAATGAAGAACAAGTAACGTTATGTAACTCCTCAAGTTCAACATATCGAGTAAGTTTTTCAATTGAACGATAACAAAACAACCAAATTGATAAACTCGTTTATTGATAATCTTCTAGGGATTGACGACTTACCAATTCAGTGACTTTGGCGCTGGACGTTCCCCAAACGGACACTGTCAGGTCGGGAGAATTAAATAATAGACTATGTTGGCATTCCCGTCTTGTTTCGCTTTTTATGACCACATATCTTTTCAGCTAAGGAATAAAAAAATCATTCTCCTGTTCCATAAATCTCATTTGTATTTTATCTGGGAAACGCCATCTTTTCTCTTAGGCGATGCCTCTGATCCAATAATATTCCGTTAGATAGGAATAGATTTGACAAACAAGTTTTCTTTTAGATCGTTAATTTGATGATCAGAAAACCTATCAAGTGCCTTAAAGTCTATGTACTTTGTGTTAATGGGCCTAATGGCACACATAAATACATAATAACTACTTTTGTGTCAATGAGCCCAAATCTTTTCAAGTCTTGTGCCATAGATAATGTCACTTTTGTGTCAATGAGCCCAAATATTTCTTGTTGGATAATGAAATATATTTGGCTTCGAAGATTATTTTAGTTTTGAAAGAATAATGAAATATTTTAATATATCAAATTTTCATTTTGAGTTTTTGCTTAATTATCTAAAGGATAAATCATTCGTTATAAGACATCATCCTTTACCCATCTAATATTTTAATCTAAGAGTAACATCTAGATTATTTATTAAGATAAAATTATTATAGATATTAATGATATTCTATAGGTGTTGGATGTGGTATCGTATCCAACAAAGTTTCATGCAAGTCTTTCTTATTATAAGGGGTGCTTTATGTGTGGTAATAAAGAGCAACGAATGTGCTAAGGACTAAGGAGCTGCTCAAAGACATATGCGGGGTTAGGCAATCAGATGTGTTGAAGCTGACTTAAGGGGATCTGATCACTGTAAATACTAGCTGATTAGAATTAGAAATGGACTTTTGAATCATTTTCACCTTTACTATGTGTAATGTGTCGTTGAGATTCTTAAGTTTGTATTAAAATAAACTTTATTTCGTTTATCGATTTCCCTCTCTTTTCTATAATCCTTCCAACTCTCTCACTATCTAGCGAAACTATTTGCTTCTTCAGATATATGTCGTAGGACTTGAAGGAGGCATTAGGGTTGGGAAAGAAGCAAACATAATAGAAAACCAAATGAATTAGTTGTCATGAGTGTTAAAAACAAAGACTATAAACAAGTTTTAATTAACTAATTATTCTCATGATATTTTATTTACACAATTTCATTTTTATTTTCTGGTCAAAATAACGCTTCTAATTGTGATAATTTTAATTATATATATTTTTCTTTCAACAACAACTCCAAGATTTCTAAGGATAAAAACATCACATATACATCTTAAAGAATTTAAACCTGTAGCCTTTTAGTTGTGGGCTGTACATCTTAACCATCGTATGGTCGACACATGTAACACGATGGGTTATCAAGAGTGTTAAATCAAAACGGGATGCGTAACTATAAGCATCATGATGTTTCGCTAACTAACTTCTATGCAAACGTTTGATTGACTATATTATTCACATCAAAACCTATCTAGCCAAATGATATAGAAACTAAAAGCCATAAATCATGATTATGCTTAATATGAAAGTAAATAAATCAAATTAATATGATGAACATAAAATGAATCTTTAATTAACTACATTGAACCATATGGTGATCTTTATATCATCACATATATATATATAATCATGATTATGATTTTATAGTTTATTTGATGATTTAACAAACAATCAAACTAACTCAGAACTTGAGAATGCATTCACCACAGCTTGCATGATACTCACTCTCATTTGTAAGTTTGATATGTATTCAGCAGTCTCTCTAAAAAGCCCATCCAAACCAACCGTCGTGTCGCCATTTGGGATCAGTTTCTTCAAGGTTCGAACCTTCTTTTCGACCATCGTAGACCTTCTTGAACGTTCGTGACCCACCCGTCGAGCACGCCTCCTTTTTATCATCTTTAGAGTCTTTTTCCTTGTTGGTTGTCTTCTGGTCTTCATTATGGGTGAGTCTTGAGCTTCCATAACCTTCTTCCATAAAAGATTTCTTGATAAATCACTAAGTGTTTGATGCAAATCTTGTTCATTACCCATGGCTTGTAGGACTTGACCTTCAAAGGGTTTTTGATTCTTTAGAAACTAGATAGAGTTTGAATTTTTGGTTTTGTAAGTAATCAACTCAATTATGGATGGATGGATGGAATATAATGGTGGCATTGAGGGCTTTTTATATATGTTTTCAAAGGTGGGTTAATTACTATTTATATTACGGATAATGTTATATTAATATTATTATTGTGGAAGTCATATACGTGTAGCTGTCTAGACCTAAGGTTGGGAACTTTTTATTTCTTTTTTCTGTATAATTATTTCTTTGAACGAGTCTAAGCCGAGTTCTAGCTCGAGTTTGATTTGTTTCAAATTTAAAAGAGCTCGAGCTCTAAGAAAGCTAAACTCAAGTTTGGCTCTTTTATTACTAAATTTGTCTATCTTTATATATAACATAATACATACTAGTTAATTACTATATCATAATCTTATATATAATTATACAGAAAAAGTCGTTAAGGCTCAAGGCTCGCGAGACGACTCGAGCTCTATATGTAAAGCTCGGGCTCGAGCTTGTTTATTAAACGAACCATATTTCAGGATTTGAGCTTGGATCGGGATTGATAAGGCTCAACTCGTTTTGAACTTTTTATCGATCCAATCTCAAATAGCTCTCCCTAGCTAGGTTTGTTGACATGATCAACCTACATTCATCAACATAAAGGGATAAAATATATTTCTCGAACCATCCTTAGAATACTCCCACTAATTAAGCACTTTTAGCTATGAATTTTTCATTCCATCTACAATCATTACCCTAAACGCAAAATTAGAGATGAAATATTCGCTATAATTCCAAAATGTCTTATGATTATGACTTTATGAGATATGACGGATGTGGAATTTAACCGTCTTATGGTTATTATATTTATATAATTGTAAACCTTAAGAATAAATGGGCCGGGTGGTATACAAGATAAAATGTAAAGTCCATTTGAGTTACCACTTTAACAAATTTGAAGTGTAAGTCATTGTAAATTAACACAACTAAAACTGATGTATGGATTATAGCTTTTTTTTAGACGTTTTAGGGTTGTTATTTGGAGGCATGTTCTGAAGTGGAGAATAATGCACATGGAATCCAATGATTGTTTTATTTTTTTATAAAAACAACCACAAAAGAGGAAGTTATATGCTTCATTCTCTATCAAAACACTCTGTATTATTCCTCACTTCTTTCCAAATTCAAAGCACATTTAAAATCCGGAAGAAAAAAAGATTATACATATTACATTTACAAATACATATACAAAATGCGGTTATCGTGCGAAGTAAATTTGGCTTGCGTGATTATTGTGTGATTATTGTGTGATTATTGGAGTTCTATATGTGATAAATTTGTATTTTTATATTTTAATTTTAGTGTAATTGGGTTGGCTTTGACCAAAGTGACTTATGACTTATATTGAGCGGGTCCGAAGGTGCGAGGTGCACACTCGTATCGATAAGGTTATAAGTCGGAAACCTCATTGGGGTTCCAAGGTCAACGCCCCCTTGGCGGGGTTTCGAGGCAGCACCCCCGAGAGAGCGGGGTCCAAGAGTTAGAGCCTCTGGTTGTTGTCAGCAATGCACTTATTAATTTAGGTCCCGAAATTCACTTATTAATTTTAGAAGGACCAGATGCGTAATTTAGCAATTTCAATTTAAAATTCGAAATTAGACAACTACAAAAGCAGTTATCTGGGACGCTCCTCCGGTTTTTTACGTATTCTCTTTGGACGGAAATTTACTGGGCCAAATTCTAATTACACATACATTCTTTGTTTCCTTTGATTTAAATCTGAGTCGTATTTGATTGATTTTTTAATGAACCAATCGAATATTCAATTTAAAAATGAATACACGCTTCTTGGATTATTCAGAAAATCTCAATTTTTTAACAATTCGTTCATGTCCTTTAACACAAAACATACTTAGCATTTGAAATTTTACATACATGAAAAAGATCAAATACAAAAGTTTTTTTTAGAATTATCATAAGGATTTTATGCCCTTAATCAAAACTTGCGCACTTAAAATGGGTAGGTAGGGCAAAAAAAATAAACAAATTTGTTGATTTGGTTGGAGTTCAATCAAGTTCCCTCAAGTCTTTAAGAATCAAATAACATTTATATGAATAACATCTATATGCACTAATATTTGTAAAAATAATACGAATTTTATTATCTTTTATTTTCATTTAACTATAGTATTGCTACATAAAAATACGACTTTAACATGGTCTGTTTACGTAAAGTATGGTCCGTGATAATATACATGTTACGTGATTATATATGTTTTTATATGGCACCATATGATTATATATTTGGTCATTTAGAGTTATGTTCAAATGAGAACTTTATATTTTGAGAATTTTTAAGAACCATATATATAAACTTATGGCTTAATGGTTCTTAAAAGTTCTCAAACTCAATTGGTTCTCAAATGATGGTCTCCTTATATATCTATTATGTGATTAAGTATGTAGACCTTTATACCATCAGCTAAATGACACCATCAGCTAAATGACAGGCGACACATTATTATGAATTTCAATCTTTCGCGAAATTATTTAAAAAAAAAATCTTTGTATATATAGATATAGTAACAAGGCCCTACATATACATGTATATGCACATTTCTTCTTCCCAGCTGGGTTCATCATATTCACACGGTGGTTAGGGTTAGTTAGCTCTCATATTCCCAAACACGAAGCTTAACTTTTCTTATATAATTAATATATGAGCTTAACTTTTCTTATATAATTATATATGAGCTTAACTTTTCTTATATAATTAATAATTAATTATATGATCAAGATCATGTCTAGGTTGTATGTTCTAACATGTTCCATTTATGTCTGCTAACGTTGTTGTGCGGCTAATCTCACTCCACGATTACTGCAAGATTCACGCTACTTCCGATAAACATGCATGCATCTTGGTTGCCTTCATACCCTAATGACATGTAATACATATAGAGTGGTTATAGAGAAACTCAGTGAAAAATATAAAATGACATAAAAGGACATTTAAATAAATAATTTAAAAACATAATATAAATAATTAGTTAGGGAATGATAAAACTGAAAATATTATGAAAACTAGTTGAAACGCTACTCCAACTAGTTTTTTAAAAGTTAGCTTATGGTGCGCCAAACACGACCATAAAACACAAAATTTTAAGGCCCAATTAGACATACTACACTTATGGGTGTCAAATTATATAAATTTCAAACGAAATAAGACATGTATGTATAGATATTTTTTAGTTGGACTTACTGAGTAAAACCTCAAATTGTTTGATTTAGCATTGAGACACCCCACCCTTGTTTATATATGAAAAAAGATAATCCTAAATTGTGCTTGGCATAATAATGGTTTTGGACCTAAGAGAAGGACCCACTCAAAACACTAATTCACTTCGGCCTGTTTGGTTTATAGGAATTTGTATAATGAAATTTGTAGAATTTCATTAGAATTTGACTTCTATTTCATAATGTTTTGGTTTGTGAAACTCGATGAAATATTAATTTGAATTCATTTTTTAATGTGTTTGGTTGATAAAAAAAATTGGAATTAAAATTTGATTAAATTCCATCAAGTTTCTTCATTTAATGGATTTTACATTCCTCCACACCGATAAATGCTACCGCACTGACCGGACCGGACCAGACCCCTGGGTCGCACCGACCGCAACCGATCCCCAGGCCGCACCGTCCGGATCAGACCGACCGGAGCCGGACCCACCACCTGGACCCGACCCCTGGGCTGCAACGCCCAGACCCCCCCCCCCCCCCCGGACCGTACTGACCAAAACTCATCACCCGGACCGACCAACCTGACTCGTTGCCTGACCGTCCGACCTGACCCACCACCTGACCGGACCTGCCGCCCAGACATGACCGACCAGACCCGTCACCTGGCTGAGCCCGAATGGACACGTCGCCTAACCCAACCCGATCCGCTATCGGTCCGACGCGAGTCACCGCCCGACTAGGCAAGTTCTTTGAAATTCCAAAAGTCAATTTTATAGATTAATATCTTTGAACTTCCATTTTTTTACAAATTTTAATTGCAAATCCAAATTCTTCAAATTCCAATTCAAGTTCAATTTCAAACAAATTCCACAAACCAAATGGTCCATAGTCTTTAAGTTGGATCCAGGATTATTTCACTGTGAGATCCTTGATTACGTGCTATCATAATTTGAGGTTGATTAATTAGGCAGCAAGTAACACGTAATTAACTTGAATCGTACTCAATTGGTTCTACATATATGATGAAGCAAACAACACGTTGCTAGTAGTAGTGTTGTTTGTGCCACTTTAAAGAACATGGGTGCATATGTAGGCTCGAGCTGTCAAAGTGCTTTCTATGTTTAATATCTCATTATGTTATTAGAGTTTATCTAGGGCTAAAATAAAATCATTGTATAATTAATATTTTGGTAAAACATATAAGCGTAAGAAATTTAGCCTCGAAAATTTATCAGGAAATTAAGGGTGCGTTTGGTTGTGGAAAACGTTTTCCAGTTTTCCATTTTCAGTTTTCTAGAAAATGAAATGGTTTTCATCTCTAGAAAACACATGGAAATTTTTGAAAACACAATCTAAACCAAAAGATGGTTTTCCATTTTCTAAAATAGAAATCTGGAAAACGTAAACGGAAAATGGAAAACAAAAAATGTTTTCCAATTTTAGTTTAAAAGTTAGAAAACACCGTTTTCTGTGTTCCTGGAATTTTTTTTCTAGAAAACTACAATTTGAAAACGTTTTCTGTTTTCCATGTTTTCTTTGAAAACAGAAATGGAAAACAGAATGTGTTACCAAACACACCCTAAAGTTGTCAGAAATGTTGTTTTCTAAACATTTCGACGCATTTTGACCTATGATACGATTACTCGACCCGACTTTCTAGAAGTGAATATTCTAAATAATTTTTTTACCTGGCAAAGATTCTTTACCTTTCGGTTGGAGGTCATGGGTTCAAATCCAGATATTGATATAATTTATTATGTGGATATTTCAGTATAAAATCTGAAGTATGATAGATTTGTAGTACGTTAAAGAAAAATATGTGTGAATTGGGACGGTAATAGAATACAAGTTGGGACACATTGGTGGCTAATGGGCGTGTCATGTGACCATCATACAACATATAGTGTATTTCATATCGCCACTTATAGACAAGCTCAACATACGAGCAAACGACACTTTTGTATGCATAGGTTTTGAGGGTGTCGGGTGAAATTGGGCCTGATGTACACACTCTTACCTTGACCTTTTTTTAAGATGTTACTTCCATGACTCGAACCCACTTTCTTCCGGCTTCTAAACATTTTGTCGACATTATATATTTGTGAAGAAGATATAATAATAAAGTGTCTTGTCTTTAGATACACATGCTCGAAGACAATTAGTGCAACAAGTCTAGTCGTAGGGTTAGGTTTGTGGGGGATATATAGGTCGATTCGTTTCAACCATTTTTGGTTATATGTGTGAGCTACTATAATTGAAAATAATATTTTATTAAGTATTAATTAAACATAATTAAAGGAACCCATAATTAAATGTGGTAGATACAAACCTCCTTGGCTGTCATAACAGTGTCAAGTCTTCAATTTTTTTCTTTCTATTATAATAAGATATAGTTATAATTAAAAACAAGTTTGTGATATTTAAACATACTTGATATGATCGTTTTGGCTAAAATGATCTAACAGGAATTTTGGTCGACATCGAAAGCTACAACCCACTAATATCACTGACTTTTTCCAACGATCGTTTGTATCAAAACGATCGTGTGTAGGGATCGTTTTGGGTAAAACGGCCCAATGAAATTTCCGTCGACATCAAAGGCTGAAAAGTGGTCCAATCAATGTTTTTTGGATAGGTCGTTGGGTGCCAAATGATCGTGTTGTTTAGTCGTTTTGGGCAAAACAACCATTTGGTGTATTTTGAGAAGAAATTGAAACGATTACATTGAATGATTTGATTTGATTTGATGTAATATTTTATCCAAACGTGTATATATATCGTTCGATTAATTTCATATTCAATATCGGTTATCTCATATCGTCATGTTATTAGCTTGTTAGTCAATTAATAAAATCGCAAGAGATGTCACTAGATATTACATAACAAAACCCACTGCATAGTGTGTTACTACGTTTCGTCACTAAAAACTAATATCTAAACATTCGTAATAATAAAATTAAAACAAAATTGGGCAAAATTATATAAAAATTTTGGACTAAATTTTATATTTTTATCTAGTATATAAAAAATAAAATTAAATTTAAATCTAAACATTTCTTACTAACCTAAACCCTAAATATCAATCTAAAAAGTATATAAAATGGGGTTAAACGGTCGTTTTGAAAAAAACGGTCGTACAAAAACATTATGTGATTTGACTACCTCAACATCGATTTCCACGAAGCTAATCTACACGATCGTTTCAGACAAAACAACCAAATAGAATTTCCGCTACGATTATTTTGCAAAAAACGATCGTACTAAATGTGTGTGGCTATCAGAACCATGTATATGAAAATAGCTAGACCCTATAATAATTAATTCATTATTTTTCAAAAATAGTTTATTTTCAACATACCTTTTTCGTTCATAATATATTCAAGTGAATATTTCATATATGTTATATTATTTAAAAAATTTCTACATAATTTTTGTTTGTAAAACACAATTTAAATTAATATATTAACTTGATTGCAACGGGTCGAACCTACTTAATCGGATCTAAGATGCAGGTATACCGTATACGCAACACCTATTATCTTAGTTATGCTATGATTAAAATAGCGTCGACCATGTGAACAATGCATAATTTCAATTTTTGACGTCTTAACTGATACAGGTTAGAGATATAGTGTCACATTAACCGTCTTATGTATAGTTCAGGCAGTCTTTTTTTTTTCTGAATGGTATTTGAATCTACGCCAATATCCGAGTGACCCTTCCTGAGACGAGATTACAACCGTCCATATTGGATTTTACGCTCTAGGCTTGACTCACCTAGAAATACCAAACCCACAACTTAGAAAAACCTCCTTGAGTCATGTTTTGAACTCGAGACCTCAAACATCACGAACTCCCAACCATCATCCCTATACCAGCTCCTCTAGAAAGAACATGCTGTTCAGAAAGTTATTTACTTTGAATATTTAAACCTCACAATGATTGTGAGCTTTTATCATACATAAAATATGACCATATGAACAATGGCCTTTTTGAACGTGCAAACTAATGGTTCTGGTTTCTGTTTATGAAGATGGGTGGACCAACAAGAATATGAAACTTATAAAGTGGCTGTGGCTCATTACATCCACATATGTCTACTCTTTTTCTAGTGCCAACATGATCCGGTGAACAAGTCGATAAAAAGTACAATAATCATAGACAGCACTAAAAACAGAATAAGATAACCAAACGTGCTCTCCTTAGATTTGTACGGGAAGTAAAAAAAATTGACTTTTTTATTTTTATGAACGTGTACTACCCTAAAAAAAACATATATGCTACCCTTAAAAAACTACGTAAGGACCAAAAAATATGTTACAGGTGAGGTTCAGAAGCAAAACGGTCAAAATTTTCGGTCTACGACTTAAAGTTCATATTAAACAACCTGGCCTATCACAAAATTAACTCGTATGCTAACGGTGAAATTTGTATTGAAAACAAAAAATAAATTAATAATAATTTAAGTGTCACGTGACATCACCATAAGCTATTGCTATCGTCTATCATGTGATGATGTTACTATTCATATCACCACAAGCTATCACAAAAATATGTTACTATTTATGGGAGTTCTAAAAACTACTTCTGATATGAGGTTCGAATTTAGCTTTCATATCAATAACTTTCGAATGCATATTTCAACTATTAATTAGCTATAGAGGAGTTTTCTTGCAACAAGTTCTTACAATCACTAAAAGCAAAGTTGGAAAAGAAAAATGAGACGGGATTGTTAAAACACATTTACTGTTTAAAATTATATTTTACATGGTAGGTATTACTGTTACCAACCTAAAAGTTCATTCCCCTTTACTTACATAATAACCAAAATTACCAATCAATAGGTGGAAAGGGGTAAAAATACACATGAAGGACAAACCCACCCTGTATACAAAAGGCTCCCGCTTACGCAGGATCCGGGGTGGTACAAATGCACATAAAACTACAATACGAGTGGTTGCAAACTCGGGGTTTGAGGGTAGGCTCTATCATCTTCAAGAACAAGTAATTTTGGGGTGTTTGATTCTCTCATCCATGCAGCCACCATGGGCCCTGGCGATATAAACCTACCGATATTAGATGAGGCAACCCTAAACGGGGACCCCATGCCACCCAAAAGCGCTTCGATGGCTCGTTTAAGAGCACAATCACCTACCACTTTGCTGTGTTTACCCCAGCCTGTTAAAATGCTGCAACAATGGTCACCAGAAATGTGTCAAAAGTTCAGCTCAGTAATAATGTGTGCAAGCAGGACTGGGCTGTTTGAACCCGAATCCAGACCCAGCAAAACCCAAAAAGGCCCGGTCCAGAAAAGATGGGTCCTGCGGCCTGGCCTGTTTAGCCTGGAAGCCCAATTTGTGCCAAACATGTATTTTGCAGAGCCTGGTCCAGCTAAACCCAAAAGGCCGATTATTTGCTATAAAAATAACAGGTATATATGTTTAGATGAATTATCCATCATAAAATTTAGAAGCAACCTCTTCTGACCCTATTGTTTGAGTGGGAATTACTAAAATGGTCCCTGTAATTTATAAAATTACTAGCTTGGTCCTTATGTCCAAAACATACATCAATGGTCTATTTCTGAAAGTTGCTGCATAGATGGTCCCTCGACATTGGCCTAAAGAGGCCATTAGTGGCCGTTATGAGCAACACACATAAGGGTAATTTGGTCATTTCCTTTTTGTTACTTACCGGGTGTTAATATCAGAACAGTCCACAGTCCATTTATTCATCATTAACAAAATTTAACCCCACCCCCCCCCCCCCAAATTAAACAAAAAAAAACTGGGCCTATGTAGATAAGCTGAACTTAGTCCTAGACCCAGATAAATCTACAACCATGGGCTTTGTGCACCTCTAAGTTATTTAATAATAAAAATTATTATAATAATAGTAATAACAATAGAAAAAACATACCTCAATAAACCAGGTAACTCATGGCCTTCATAAACAACTGAACAAATATTTAGCAACCATGCATGAGCCATGGCTCGTGCAGCACCAGAAGACATGAGGTGTAAATCTAAGCAAGAATCAGACCATGTATTTTCCCACACTTGTCTACGCTTCCCTTCGAGCACCACCATCTGGGCCCCGCGTTTCTGACATTATTACAACATCACGTAAAATAACTTAACTATCTATAGTCTATACGGAGTGTTGTAATAAAATAGGTAAAGTTTGGATTTTGTGATCACCAACAGAGGTGCATGAGCAACTTGGCTCGTTTAACACCCTTGTTGATTATCAAAGCCAAACTTGAATTCGAACCTAAATTGGAACTCATCAAATAAACGAGCCAAAACTTCATATACCGAGCTTAAATGGCTCTCGAGCTTGATATTATATGACATTATTCTAAGATAGCTACATAATATATACTTTTCATATATATTAAGTTATAATTATAGTTATATATTATATATATTTATAAATGATAAGCTAGCACCTGGGTCTGAGATTTAAATATAGAGCTCTAAATGAGCTGAGCTTGATATTACACGTGCTCGGGCCTAGCTCAGCTCATTTACACCCCTAACTAAGAAATCAAATAAACAGTTGTTTGAATGAAAGGAAAACTCTGCCTATTTAAGGATTTACACCTAAAAATTAAAATTAACCCGTAAACTATCAGATAATTAAGACTAAACTGATTATCTAGTTGCAAAGAAACTCACAATTGAGAATAAATGTGAAGTCGTCTAACCAACTTAAATTGAAACAAAATAATAAGCTGGTTACCTGTCCGAAATGCCACAACATGTCGGTCAAAGCATTATAAAAGGCGGATGCAGTTGAAGAATCCATCCGTTTGACCTCGTCGAAAAGAGAAAGAGCATGGACCCAGACATTTTCTCGATAACCCATCAAAAGTCCATGGGCGACACCATACACTTGGTTATCAAATAAACGTAGTTCTTCCAATAACAATGAAGCTTCCTCAAACGAACTGCAACGGCTGCAAAAGTATATAAAATTGTAACAATTTATGATTTTTGTTTAGAAATAAAGAAGTCTGGGACCAAATATAGGGTTAAGTACAAACCTGCAGGCATTCAAAATAGCGGAAAAAGTGACCACGTTCGGTTTAATTTCCAGCTCGTGCATCTTCCGGAAAACACCTAAAACACATATAATCTCCTTTCCACCCGTGTCTCCGATATGCAAATTTCCAGAAGCTAACTGCTCAAAAACCTTTATAATCCTATCTTCATCTCTGTTATTAACCTTCTTCTCACCATTTTCCAAACACACAATTTCCCGTTTATCGTCATTTGGAGAACCAGTTTGAGACTGCCCGAAAGCGTTAATGATCGAATTATAAGTTACAACATTTGGTTGAATCCCCTTTTTAGTCATCTCATCGAGTAACAAAGCAGAAGATTCAACGAACCCTTTTTTACATAACGAGTCGATTATTTCACTATAGAAAACCACATCAGCTCTCAAACCTTCACGCTTAAACTCCTTGTACATCTCCATAGCTTCTTGGTACAACCCGCCTTTTAAATAAACACTTATGAGAGTCGAATAAGTCAGTAAATTAGGGGGCACCCTTTCGTTTTTCATCCTCGTAAACAGCTCTTTAACCTTATCGTACCTCCCTTGTTTCCCAAACCCGTCAAGAAGCGCATTATAAGTCACAACATCTTTTCTAAAACCCGTGTTTTCCATCTCCTTAACGACATTAAGAGCCTCATCAAACCGTCCTAAACTTGCGTATATAGCCAAAAGATTATTATACGAAACGCGATCAAGACGAATGTTTGCATATTTCATCTCGCTAACCAAGCTCAAAGCTTGATCTAACCTCCCCGACTTTGCACACCCCCGGATCACCGTGCTATACGTAACCTCATTCGGCATAACATTTTTAGCCGTCATCTCCGCCATTATCTGAAAAGCATAATCCATATGCCCACCACTAGAAGCAGCATCCAAAAGGGTGTTATAAGTGTAAATATCCGGCTCGATACCCCGATAACACATCTCGTTAAACAAACTAACCGCAGTCTCCCATAACCCGCCGCCACTACAAACCGCCAGAAGCGAATTGTAGGTAATCCGATCGGGCTGAAACCCGTTACTCAACATATCATCGAAAATATCCGAAGCCCGTTTGAAATCGGCCCCCCCTTTCCCACACGCATCGATTAACGCATTATACGTGACAAGATTCGGCTTCAAACCCGACAATTTCATCGATTCGAAGAGGCTAATGGCATCATCACATAACCCACTTTTAGCATAGGCACTAATTAAAGCAGAGTAAGCATAAACTGTGTTCCCATACCCTTCATTAACCGCGGTTTCGAATACTTTTTTCGCTAATTCGACTTTCCCCAATCTACCAAGAACAGAAATAACAGAGCTAGCTAACTTACCTTGCTCTGTCCGTCTTCTTTCCCGATTCACCGCGAATTCGAAGCACTGAATCGCCATGGACCACTCGTTTCGGTTACCCAATTCGCGTAACAAGAAGTTATAATCATCCGACCCGCAAAGCTTCGATTGGAAACTGAGAAGCACGGATTCAATCAACCGATTATCGCCGCTGGATCGGATGAGTTGCTGGAGGGCATCTTCGGCTGAAACAGAGTGTCTAGTGGGCCCGCCGGATTTAGGGCGGCCGAAATGCATCTTGGAGACGAACCGGGTGGACCTCCGGCCGGAGAAATCGGCGGCAAGGTGGGATTTTGATGAGGAGAGAGGGGAGAAATTGGGGTTGCGGTGGGGGGCGGCAGCTGCGGAGACGGTGGCGGGGAGAGGGGGAGGGGGTTTGGTGGCGGTGGGGTTTCGTGGAGGTGGGGGGTGGCGGCGGTGGTTCTGGATGCCGTGGATGTGGTGGTTGTGGTAGGGTTTGGCGGTGGTGAGGGTGGGTGGGGTGGAGGAGGCCATTGGTGGGTGGATGGATAAGGGTAGGGTTTTGAGAAGGGGAAAAGACAAAGAGATGAAGGGGATGGTGAGGTGAGGTGTTACATTGAAATGAAAGTAGAGATTAGGAAGCAGCTGAGAGGAGTTTGCCAAGTCAACCACACCACTTTTTTAGGGTGGGGGGTACTTTTGGAGTCTTTGACCCTCCGAAATTAGGTTTTGCCGTTTTAGACCAAACAAAATGTTAACTTTAGATTTTTTTTTATTTTTTTTTAACTTTTTATAAATGAATGTTGGTTTTGGTTTGCCAAGGGATATAGAGTGACAACGAGTGAGACGAGAAACAATGACGGAGAATCGAATTGGTTTTGTGTGTGCCGGATCCGTCTCGGGATGGTACGGGTTGGTTTGTTGGTTTTTTTTGAGTCGTGTATAGGGAGATGCTCATCTCTAACTAAGGGTGAGAAAAAAAAGTTATAATAATATTATGTAACCGTTAAAATCAATAAGAAATAAGAAATACTTTTAGCTTTAGGAAAACTTATGGTACAGTTAATGTTTGTTATAATCGATTTTTGAGATTTTGGTTATGTTTATACGTGTATAGATAACCAAATTAGTCAAACCAAACTTTAAGATTGATTGCTTGATTTCATTGATCATCAATCTCAACTATATATAGAGAGTTTACAATTTGACATGTAATTTTTTATGATGCTTAAATTAACTGGCTCGTTTTAGCCGATATTTATTTGTCATAAAAATCTAAAACCAAAAGATAATTCAAAAAATTCAGTTTTATGTTATGTATGGCAATGCTATTTAATTTAATGATGTAATAATAAATTTTAATAGCAATCAATAATAATATAAGTGTCGCTCCCTTATTTGCTACTTTTTCAAGTCTAGCTTTTGCTTCTGTTATTCTTTGTTGTTTTGTTCTTTCTTTTAGTTTTTTTTGGGTATTATATATCGATGTTGCTTGTACATTTGTTTTTTTTTTGGGTATTATATATCGATGTTGCTTGCACATTTGACTATATGGAATTTGCTTTAAAAGGTGCAACATAACGTTCGTAGGAAGAAGCAATATTGGATTTTTATTTGACTTCTGTTTTTTAATGAGAAAATCATAAAAATTATTGCTTTTTGGTTATGTAAACATAAATAAGATATTAATTATAAGAAAATAATGAAAATGTGTTTTCTTCGTACAAATAGAAAAATGATTTCTTATAAACTTTGAAGAAAATAATTATACATATGGGAGTTTTATATATTTAGTAATTTTTTGGGTTTAGGTTATGCATACCTCAGTTGATCATAATGAATTAAACCAGAATAAAAATAAATAAGATATTGATAAACATAACTTTTTTAGTTCTTTATTTTTTAGTTCTTTAACTTTTTATATATTGAACGGCCCACCGACTTTATAAAACTAACTTTTTTAGTTTTTTATACTTTTTTAGTTTTTTAATATTTGATTAAGTCAAATAGAAAAATTCTCTAATCTTAAATCAACTAACAATGACGCCTTAAAATAAAAGTTATAGCTCTTCAGGAAAAATATATATCATTACATCGCTGTTGAAAAAGGAAAATAAAGGGTAAACAAAAATCATGTTCATAATGTTGCTTGCACATTTGACTATATGGAATTTGCTTAAAAGGTGCGACATATTAGGTCACGTTCGTAGGAAAAAGTGATATTGGATTTTTGTTTGACTTTGTTTTTTTAATAAGAAAATCATAACGGTTAATTATTTTTTGAATACGTAAATTTGAATTATTTGTGATCATCGAGACACCAGCACTACCTGATCATCTTAAATAAGATATTTATCAAAAGGAAAAAAAAATGAAAATGGGCTTTCTTCATACAAATACAAGTAGCAAAATAATTTCGAAAAAAAATAATTAGAGATATACGAGTTTTATATATATATTTAACTTTTTGGATTTAGATTCCCGTATGTCAGTTGATCACGACGAATTAAACCCGAATAAAAATGGGTGAGATGCTGATGATTAAAGTTGGGTCTATTGTATCTACACCACCTTTAATTTAATCTCAAATCATCTTCAGACGCCAGACGGCTATTGTTCACATACACATTGAACGGCCAACCAATTTTATTTTTTTTAAACGGCATCGATCAGACGACCTTGGTCTCACGTGTAAACCTACCCTTACGGGGCTATGTCCAAAGTCGATTACTCGAACCTCCGTGAGAACCAAGACACCCCCTCCTGAAGCTTTCTACTGTCAGAAAACCCCTCCTGGGACCACATTGGGTAAAACTACCTCCTCTTGGATTAGAACACGAGTCACATAGTGGCTAAAGCCCTAAGAGCCAAATGGGTAACCACTAGGATAAGTACTAGTAGTTCAACCAACTTTTTAAACAAACTTTTTCAACATTTGACTAAATTAAACTATACAAATAGTCGTCCCACTTTATCAGACGTTTGTATAACTATTTTTAAAGCTTGATTTACTCAAACGCTAAAAAGTTAAAGTTTAAAATGTCGGATGTCCTTTCAAGATGTTAATGAACGATGGCCTCAAGTTTGATTTGCATAAAGGATAATGCAAAATTAGAAAATTTAATCAAACAATAACAATATGTAATATACTCATATACCAATACACATTAACATATAGGGAAGGAAGCTTGATTGAATTAAACTTGCTCAATATTCTATACATGATAATACTCTATACATGATAATAGTTGAAGATAAGTAAATGTACGATCATTACTCAATCTCTGCTGAAATATTATAGTATGTTTTATCTCAGTATTTTTTGTACATCTTCTTCAGGGTTTATAATTGGATCTATATATACTACATTCTAATATGACATCATGAAGCCGTCAGATAACTTTTTTAATATCGACTTCTTGTTTGTGATTAACTGTTTTTTGTCGCACATTTCTTAAAAGACGCGTAACAACCCATCATTGAAAGAAAAGGAAGATTTTGTTGTCCCTTTAGGGGTATGATGCAAAGCTCCCAAGCATGCTAACCAACCAATAACATTGCGACATGTCAGATTGGCAAGGGCAAGGTTCAGCCACGCCACACCTGGCCGTGCTGCTGGATCAAAACTGGCTTCCAACGTGCTAATTTTCACGGACCACCGGTTCAATCGCAGATCCACATAATTAGCTAGGTGGAGCTCTATACACGGTATGGTGCCACAAACCGGCCGAATCCCTTTGAACCCGAGGCAGTGACCGCAACCGCCCCCCTCCTATGATGAAATATCCAGCAGAAATATGAGAGATTGGAAGAGAGAGAAGACTTAAAGATCACAATATTTTTTATAATCTAATCTCTTTTGGACCGTCTTTTCTATAAAGATGTGAAGTTGGATTTATGGGCTTTGAGTTCATAACACAATAGCCTTAAAGTTATAGGTATGACTCATGAGCTTTGTAACGTAACGTTTGGGGGTAAATAACGATTTATTTATAAAGTTAAAATCAATATAACTCTCATAATCCCTATTTGCGATTTTCACTCTTCTTCACCCTTTGATTCTAACAACCGAAAATCACAACAAAGATTCTGCATACGATTTCTAAAACCGTCATCCCTAAACCTCCCTCCATCAATGGCTGCCAACACAAGGCTTCTCCAATTCTAACATATCATGATCCATAATTTCCTTCACCTGCTAATCTCTCTATATCTCCTCCTCTCCCCCGCCCTATCTCCGCCCGCCTCCGCCGCCCCGTTAGCCCTAAACTGCGGCTCAAAAGACGGTGGCAACGATGCCGACAACCGAAAATGGGAATCGGACACCAAATACCTCGTCTCCGGCCACAAATCGGTTTCATCAACCGCCTTAACGCAGGACCCATCGCTATCCTCCGACGTACCGTACATGACCGCGAGAATCTTCACCGCGGAAACGTCTTACAAATTCGACGTCAATTCCACGAGCCGATACATCCTCCGCCTCCATTTCTACCCTTCCGATTACCCGAACTTCAACGTCTCGAATTCGTACTCCATCGTCACCACAAACTCGATCACGTTGTTGAAGAACTTCAGCGCGTTTATAACCGCCGAGGCGCTCTCCCAAGCTTACCTGATCAAGGAGTTCTCTCTCGCCGCGTTTAACTCCGATTCGATCACCCTCACGTTCAAACCGAGGGACAAATCGGATAAATCGTTCGCGTTTGTTAACGGGATCGAACTCATAACCGAACCGGAACTGTTCGACGATCAGGCCGGATTGGTCGGAGTCGAGGAGAGCTCCGGCACGATCGACGGTGTATCGTCGAACATGCAGAGCATGTTCCGGTTGAACGTCGGGGGACAGTATATTCCCCCGACGAACGATTCCGGTGGATTGATGAGGAGTTGGTACGACGATACACCGTACATGTTCGGGGCCGGGACGATTTCGCACATCGCTAATGTTACGATTGATTACAAAGAGCTGCCGGAGGCCACGGCTCCGGTGGATGTTTACCGGACGGCGAGATCTCAGGGGCCGGATCCGAATGTTAATAAGGAGAGCAACGTGACGTGGCTTTTTCCGGTGGATGCGAACTTTACATATCTTGTTAGGTTTCATTTTTGTGAGTATCAAATTGATAAGATTAATCAGAGGGTTTTTGAGATTTATTTGAACAACGAAACCGCTTTCGCTACCGCCGATATCATCGCGTGGACCGGCGGGAAAGGGATTCCGACGAGAAAAGATTACGCGATTTACGTCGGAGATAAGTCCGGCGACGAGGAGTTATGGGTGACTCTGCATACCAATATCGATTTAAAACCCGAGTTTTACGATGTGCTTCTAAACGGATTGGAGATTTTCAAACTTAGCGATTCGAAATCGAATTTGGCGGGAAGGAATCCGGTCCCGTCGGAGATGATGCAGAAGCAGTTGATAGCGAACCGGGAAGCGTATGACCCGAACGCGATCCAGATCAAGCATGTTGTGGGCGGTGCGATGGGTGGTGCCGCCACGGTCGGGTTGGCGATGGCTGTGTTATTCGTTATCCGTCGAAGACGACGAGTTCCGGGGTCGGATTCGGGCGTTGCTAGCTGGCTCCCGTTGTATGGGAACACGGCTAGCAAATCGTCCACGTCCGGGAAAAGCCAATGTGGTAGTAGTTTGTCATCGGACGCGGTGTGCAACTGTCGGTACTTTTCGTTGGTCGAGATTAAAAGCGCCACGAATAATTTCGAGGAGGGCAATGTTATCGGGGTTGGGGGTTTCGGGAAAGTTTACAAAGGGATCATCGACGGTAACATGAAAGTTGCGGTGAAACGATCAAACCCGTCTTCCGAGCAGGGTGTCAATGAGTTCGTGACTGAGATCGAGATGTTATCGAAGCTAAGACACCGGCATTTGGTCTCGTTAATCGGGTTTTGTGAAGAAGGTAACGAGATGGTTTTGGTTTATGACTACATGGGTAAAGGAACGTTGCGGGAACATCTTTATAAAGGTAACAAGATCACTCTTTCATGGAAACAAAGGCTCGATATCCTAGTCGGGGCGGCGAAGGGGCTTCATTACCTCCACACGGGAGCAAAATACACGATCATACATCGAGACGTGAAAACGACAAACATTTTATGTGACGATAACTGGGTGGCAAAAGTATCAGATTTCGGGTTGTCAAAAACAGGGCCGAATTTGAACCAAAACCATGTTAGCACGGTAGTAAAGGGTAGTTTCGGGTATTTGGATCCCGAGTACTTCAGAAGGCAACAACTAACAGAAAAATCCGATGTTTACTCGTTCGGGGTTGTACTTTTCGAGGTGTTATGTGCCCGGCCTGCTTTGAACCCGAACCTCCCGAAAGAGCAAGTGAGTTTAGCAGATTTCGCATTGCAATCGGCGAGGAAAGGGACGCTGGAGGAGATGGTGGACCCACATTTGAAAGGAACGATTAAACCCGAGTCGTTTAAGAAGTTTACCGATTGCTCATTGCGGTGTTTGGCGGATCACGGGCTGGAACGACCCTCGATGGGTGATGTGTTGTGGACTTTAGAGTTCGTGCTTAAACAGGAAACGGCTGGGGAAGAGACGAAAACCGAGAAAAAGTCGGGTACTTCGATTGGTGGGACGGTGGAAGTGCCGATTCAGAACAGTGATATGATTGCTATGCATCTTAACACTTTGAATCTTGATGATGATGATGATTATGATAGTGATGATGATGGTAATGCATTCTCACAGATTGTTGATCCAAAAGGAAGGTGACTGAATCAAAACCTGTTCTACCTGAACTGAAGTACTGAACTATCCAATCATAAACGGGTCAGTCGGGTTAATCCGGTTAACGGGTGTTTTCGACCTGAAGACCTTCGGTGTGTAAGACTAACTTGACAACCACTACACCACAGCAACGGATGTTTCTTGTAACAGTATCCATCTTGATGCTTTGTTTTATTAATTTCTCTATTTGGATGATTGTAATCCTAAAACAGGAACCAATTGGCTGCTTTTGTTTAACTGTAGCTTTAAACATTTAAACGAGACGAAAAATATATAAACGAAGAAACTAATTCTTAGCAAAAATCTGTTAACAGTTATGTTTTTCTCAAAGGGGAAAACGCCATCACAACAATACCTACTGTACAACGCAATTCTACGAATACCAATCTCACTGGCGTTTTCCACTTTTTCCTCAACTATTCATAAGTAAACGGGTCAAAATAAAAACTTACATCATCATTTGAAAATGGGCCCAAGATTCATCTGCCTTCATGAAGGTCTTCCGAGAAAAGAGTCGCACGCGGAATTTGATCATGATCAAATACACTTAGGCCTGAGTATGGGCCAGATGAGAAAATAGAAGATGTCCCGTCGGATTCAAAAGTGGTTGATGATTGTTTTTGTGGAGCCTGTGTATTTGTTGCTGATGTGTCTTGATACTCCGTTACACGTTGTACCATTTTCAGTGACTGTACAACCTCCCCCATGGTGGGCCGTTGGTTTGCCTCCGAGGCTACACAAGCTGCTGCAATTGTACAAACCCGCGCCAAATCTTCAATCGGGTATTTCCCCCGTAGTTTTGGATCGGCTAGCTCTTCCAAACGCTCCTTATCTCTTAGGATCGGCCTCGACTGTACAACCAAAATTTATTCAGTAATGATGAGGTGTTAGTTTTGACCCGTTTACTTATGAATAGGTTGATCAGAGTTATGTTTCATTTCCATCACGTGAATTGAAAAAATAGTATAACAGGAAACATGTTAATCGGCCCAAAATTTGTCCAGTGTATTTTAATGCATATAACCTCCATTTCTTTATAAAAAAATAACATTGTTATTGAAATATTATAATCTGTGGGTAATCATATGTGACACACTATAGGTCCTATTTCTAACAAGACAGAAAATCCAAGGATATAACTTAAAAATAAAATGGTCCAGACCGGTCAAAAGTCATGAAAGTGTAATTTTTTTGCATAAAACTTTGTAAACTCCTTTTTTATATAAAAACATGTTAGTATCAAAATGTTATAAAACCCCCCATTACCCAAAACCATCCAGCCTGCCCTTTATGCACCTACGAGTATTATTAACTCCAAATCATCTATAAAACATTTACTGATCTTGGAAATTTTAGTTTAAAATCATGAATTAAATAAAAAAACACAACTCACCCAAGAGACGAGGTTCTCCTTTCCTGACGGTTGGGTCATATCCACAGGCTTCCTTCCAGTCAACAATTCAAGCAGGACCACCCCATAGCTGTACACATCACTCTTGACTAACAGATGCCCGGTCATAGCATATTCCGGGGCCACATACCTGTAATTGAATTCCAACTCAGCAACTACTATAGTGTCGAGGGCAAATGACATGATTAAACTTTAAAAGTTAAGGGCAATTTCATCTATATCATTCTAAAAGTCCATAATTTGATAATGTCATATGTCATATTTACATGTTCAACAAACTAAATATTATGTTTACTCGAAAAAATAACAAGGCTCTGAGATGATTCAAAATTAACAATGCTGTTTCCTATTCGTCGACTGTAAGTCATTATAATTTATTTGCTTGAAATTAATAGATATAATATTTTCAGAGTTTGAAAGAATAGATATAATAATTCAGATGATATAGAAGCCTAAAAGTTTTTATAAAGCAAAAAAAAAGCTTCATAAGGAACTAACCCAAATGTACCCATAACACGAGTAGACAAATATGTTGCTCTGCCTTCTGGGGCTTGCTTAGCTAGACCAAAATCTGCAACTTTAGCATGAAAATTGTTTTCTAGTAAGATATTAGAAGCCTTAAAATCCCTATGAATAACAGAAGGCTGTGAATCCTCATGTAGATATGCAAGTCCTCTTGCAGCATCAAGTGCAATCTTCATTCTGGTATCCCAATCCAATGGACAGTTAACCCCTAGAGGGCCTACAAAAAGACAATAATACCCATAAACATGAAGCATTATATAGACAGGTATGTCTACTTGTCTAGATTAAAAACAAGAGAAACTGACCATGGAGCCATGCTTCCAAACTTCCGTTTGGAACAAGTTCATAACAAAGAAGATTTTCCGAATTATCTCTGTTGCTATAATAACCAACAAGTTTCACAAGGTTTCGATGATGTAACCTACTCAGCATTTCAACTTCTACCAAAAATTCCTTATCGCCCTGTTGGCCTCCAGTAGAAAGCCGCTTTATAGCAACATTGGTACCGTCGCTTAAAACACCCTTGAAAACTCTTCCAAATCCACCTTCACCAAGAAGACTAGCATGCTCAAAGTTATTTGTTGCTTCTTTCAGTTCTTCGTATGCAATAAAACGTGTACTAGTTGGGTGTGGAAAAGATCCTGCGGTTGGAAGAGATTCCATAGTCCTTGGCTTATCTGTTTTCAAAAAGGTAAGAAATTAAAGGGGGATTAGCCACATAGGTTTGAGTGTGATATGAAATAATCAGAATCTGATAATGACCTATCACAAAACAGGCTTTATGGAGATAGTGATTAGGGCTTGGGTTAAAACTCTTTGGGGATAAATTAGATGTATCATAGCAATTTTGGTTTGGACAAGTGTCATAAAATAGCAACATAGTTAGGTTGGTGGTCTCTCAATAATGTCCTTAATTACTATGTTTGTTTGAAATGGGTTGGTTTTGTAATTGAGTGAACAGGGGTATGGCCGGTAAATAAATATAATATGGCAAGCCACTGCATAAGATGCTGGTCTAGTTTGATAATTATACTCTTCTGAAATAGGATGGATTGTTGTTTCTTCTTAAATAACTGTTTATAATACTAAACTTGATCCATTTCAAATAAAACAGTGATCGTGATCACACCAAACAAAGCACGTTGCTATTTTATGACATTAGACCTTTTGTGTTTTCCTTTGACAGTCAGTTTTGTTGCAGCGCCACTCCTTAACTGATTATGTAGGCTCCTAAATACTCAGGTAGCCATTATCATATTTACTCTACCCCAAACACTAAAAACTGAGTATCTACGAACTGAAAACGTAATAATCAGATGATCAAATTGAGGTCATAATTAAGTTCATACCAGCTTCTTTTGGAAATGATTCAGGCTTCCGTCGACATGCAGCACCTGAACAGAGTATAAGAACACAAATAACAGCAACTGAAAGAATTCCAGCACCGATTCCAACAAGAAGAATCAAACTGAGGCGTTTCCCACTAGTTGAAGTGTTTGATGATGTTGTAGATGAAGGCTTTGAAGGAGGTGGTTTTGCAGGCGATGTAGCAATACGAGGTGCTGCAAGGATATTGTAACAATTAGAATTTAAAATGCAATGTTATGAAAATGAGAAGAAGAAAGAAACCAGGCCAAAACTTCATAAACAGTTGTAACTGAGATGAGTGAAAAACATATACCCTTTTTCCTGATTATAAACAACATAGATAAAAACTTGCATTATATTACTGCTTTTAGCAACCAAGTTGCATTTTATTACTGATTAATAGCCACGAATGCCAGGCGACCGCTGTCATGTTTTTGCTGATTTTTTAAAAGTTGTTGAAGTGACATCTTATTTGTCATTTTAGTGCATATACATATGCCACAATGCATCTAATGTGACCTTTACTAATTATTCTAAAATCCAGATTTAATAACTAATTCTAAATGATTTTTTAAGCATATAGCATATAAAGTGTATAGTTTGATAATTAATTTTAATCTAAACTTTTTATGTGCCTAGTCTAAAGATGATTGCTAAAACTGGAATGTAGTTGAAAAGATTATTTTTAACAAACAATGCTTAGTATTACGTAACTAAGAGATTACCTAGAGCAGGAGCAGTGGACTTGAACCAGGTTAAATTAAGAAGCTCATAGCCACCCACAAGCTTGGGGTCTAGATGAACTTTATGCATAGAAAGTGAGGAGTTTATTACAGAAGCTTCACTGGAAGAAAAACTGATTCCTGTGTGAGGAGTTATATCCATAGATATATTAAGTCTTGATGAACTGAGTAAATAAAAGTTTATTAGCTCAATTTGAGAAACCCTAAGACCAAGTTGAGTAGCAAATTGTTCAAGAAATTGTTTCCAATTTGGGCTCGATGAGACGTTTAGAAGAAGGATGTCTAGCTTTATTGGATATACACAGTGGCACCCTTCAGTGTGTCGTTTTGGCACTGTGTCAGGTCCACAACAATCTGCCATATAGAAACACAAACAAATGTTAACAAAAGAAACAAGAAAAATGGGCAGGAAGGTCAGGTCGTAACAAGATAGAATGAGTCCAGGTTAATACAAGTCATTTTTAGTACTGATCAAAATGATCCAGGGTCCAGGTAGGTTTGGATTGGAGCGGGCTGCAAATACTTTTTGTTTTTTAAAAATAATAATAACATTTAACTAACGGATTATTTATGTTCACAATAAACATTGTCACAATAATAAACCTAACTCTTTAACTCTTTTGATAAAACAACTTAAAAGGACGTTGCAGCAAAAATACAATATTTTGGACGACTTTCATCATGTTTGACTCATTTGACCTATTCCCATTTTAGCTAAAATATATTGATTTAACCCTTTTATAAGGTAAACAAAACCCAAATTGGCCTGTTCATAAGGAGGGTCAATACCAACAAAAACATATAGTAGACAATAACGAAAACTTGGATGATCACCTGTTTCACTTTCATTTAAGGGAAAGTTAAAGAGAGGAGGGAAAAAAAAGTCTTACTGGATACATGAGGAGACAACGGTGGCTGGGCTAAGCCAGTGGGTAATGTACCAGCACCAGACTGACTAGGAGCAATATCAGCTGACCTTGGAGGTGTAAGTCCAGCAACCGGGGGTGAACTTTCACTCTTCTTCATTGAAGGTTTCGATAAATGCGAATTTGAAGGGGCGTGGGCATAGGTCACCAACGGTCCATAGTTAGGCGGTTCAGCTGGTGCCAGCACGAGCTTGGGCGCACCATGGTGCGAAAGCCATCTCTTAGGCTGGTGCACATGATGATATGTAAAACCAGTAAAACCAGCATCTACAGTGCATATGATGATATGTAAAATAAGTATGCGTTTCAGAAAGAAACAGTGGGCATTGTTTACTGATCCTGCAAGTTGAATGAGGAAGGTTAATTAAACAGCGTAATCATGAATCATATTGCAAATGTGGTTAGCAATTGCGAAACGGTGGGAAATTTGCTAACGACTTAACCCTAGATATCCTAAAATGATAGATTTAGTACAAGCGGTTAGGGTTTTAACATTTAACCATGAAAACCCTAGCTTAATCAACTTGAATTAATAAGTAACAGCTAAAATGATAGATGAAAACCAAATCTTCAAACCGTAAAGCGAATTAAGGAAAACAAAACTACAATTAACATGAAATTAACTGATAAATTAAGTAAAATCGCACCGGCGGAGTTAGAAACAGCAAGCGACTTTACAGCTTCAGACATCACCGGCGGCACCGACGGACATGAACGATTCAGATCTGGAAAATTCGGTAAAATAAACAGCTAAATCACTTGCTGAAATCACGAACAATGCTCGTATATTATCGAATGAACATCTTATCCCCCGAGATATGAGCTAAATCAGGGTTTATAAATTGGGAATTTCCAGATTCGAAGCTTCCGAAGTCGATTGTAACCAAGGGGAACGAATAACACATGTATAAAGGAGTCGTAAACTAGTGAGATGTAGAATTGTGAGTCGTTTTGGTAAGAATAAGAGGGAGATATCGTCGGCTTCAAACAGCCATGAATACTGCGATGTGTTTTGGGCTAACGTGCGCCATTAACGGAAAAGTGGTGGCTTTATAACGGTTAACGAGCCATCGCCGTCAATCTCGTCAGCGTCCAAGTGTAAATGGAGACCGTTGAAGTGTTGTAAGAAAACGGGCAGTTGGATAATGTTGCTATGTGATGATACTCATGGAAATCAATTTTAATTTTATATAAAGGGTTAATTACTTTTTTCTTTATTGAACGCTTTAATTATTTTAACCATTTCAATTAAAAATAAATTATATAAAAAATAAAGATCTCATGTTATAATCATTAATAATTTGAGTCTCTAACACTAATTTTATTAGGATTTTCTGTTAGGTCTATAAACGTGTAGGCTATTTTATATTTTGATCATATAAAATTAAAAAGAGTTAATAAAACAATAAAATAAGTTGTAAAATTAAAGTTTTTAGAAGGGACGTGATAAAGACATAGGAACTTTTGATTTTTACACAGGATACAAACGGTCGTTTGTACCCAAACGGCCGTTTGTAGTTTTTTTTTTATATATAAATGTTTTAAATTGTTTAACTTTTATAAACATTAAAAAAGTTTATTTACCATATCTTGATAAAAAGTACTTAAACGAACACAATAGTGACTTAAAATAATAAATTTTGAGACTCAGAGTCTTTGCCGGTACCGTCTCGATGACATCTCGACAAGTATTTTTCGGTGTTGGGTCCCCACGGCCCATGATTTTTTTTAAGAACGTTTGTCGAGAATAAGTCATTAAATTTATTAGGGGTACCGGGATACCTTAAAAAATGTTTTTTAGGTATTCCGTTACCCCTGATAAATTTAGTGACTTATTCTCGACAAACGTTTTGAAAAAAAATATAAAAATAAAAAAATCATGGGCCGTGGGGACCCAACACCGGAAAAGACTTGTCGAGGTGCCATCGAGATGATACCGGCAAGGAATCTGAGTCTCAAAATTTATTATTTTAAGTCACTATTGTGTTCGTTTAAGTACTTTTTATCATATATGGTAAATAAACATTTTTAATGTTTATAAAAGTTAAATAATTTAAAACATTTATAAAAAAAAACTACAAACGGCCGTTTGGGTACAAACGACCGTTTGTATCCTGTGTAGAAATCAAAAGCTCTTGTGTCTTTATCCAGAGCCTTTTAGAAACTAAGAGTATGTATGACTCTTTTATAATTATCCTTTTAGAATTTTAGAATTCATATTTAGAGCATGTTTGGATGTCCATTTAAAAATAATTTATTGACTTAATGGCTTTTTAAAAAGCCAATAACTTAAAAATATTGTTTTGATACTCCAAAAGTGTTTTTAGTAACTTTTTGAGTAAATGAGAAAAGTCATTTTCAAAAGCCAAGATTTCTTGGCTTTTGAAGGTGTTTTTGACTTTTTAAAAACCAAATTGCTATCCTACCATTTATTTCACTAGCATAATACCTTTTAATATATAAGTAATGTCTTTTTTTGTCATTTTACATATAAAATAAGTAATCTCATTTTAAAAGTCAATCCAAACATTTTTTTATGTTCGTTTTGCGATTGTAGTATGATTAATGGGGGTCTTGAGTTTAAAATAACTCAATGACTGTATTTTTCTACTACAATTTTAAATTCGAAATCTTATGAGTGTTATTAACTTGGCTAAACTTTAGAAATGCTCATCATAAATGATCACTCGGACAAATGTGAGGATGTTGGAAATATACCATATGTTATTTGAGATTATTTGTTAATAATTGCCAAAATGATATAAAGTCATATAAAGTCATTATTTGATGAGAATAATGACATAATATGAAAGGTCTTTTGCCCTTTGATGTCTTATAAATATATGACTTGGAAAACATAAACAACACCACCACATACACTATTCTCTGTAGTCACAAAATCATCAATATAAGACATCTAAAGGGAAGAGGAACATTATGGCTATGGCATCATCATCGTCATCTATAATCTCAATCCCTAACGGTATGTTTCACCTTATATGTTTTAGTGTATTACTTGATTGAATTGATCAACAAAGCCCACTTAATCACAAGCATGCAAGACAAACATATGCATTATCCTAGCATAGCAACGCATAGATAACATATTTCTTGCATCGTTTGACCTCAAGATGTAGTTCATGAGATCACACAACTTGCGTTAGCAACTTACTTTACAATGGAATCAGAAAGAACGAAAATTTTGTGATCTAGAAGGATTCCCATGCCCAATTTCGACCCTTCTCCCGTTAATCCCACTTCAGACGACTTGATTTGATGATTTTCCCAATAACAAGGGTTTCTCCCCTTCCTCCTCACCCTCTGGGTGTGATTCCATGTCTGGAGTGAATCCCAAACTTGTTTTATTTAACATTTATCATCCACAACCCCCTATTATGACTAATTTCAGCCATACTTAAATATTTACATTCAACCCCCTTTTACGTCCATGGTCATTTAATAGTCCTCTAACTTGGAGTAACTAATATTATTTCACCACTTATACCGTGTTATTTATTAGCCACACTTACACAACCATTCCAACAAATAAAATAATAACTTAAAGCAATAACGGGTTCGAGATCTTACATATATACACTATACACATATATATAGACTAATATACATACATATAGGCCAACACATATACTTTTGTATTAAAAAACATCAATATTTGTAAGATTTTATCAAGAACCACTTGTATATATAATGTTTTTAAGTTTTTAAATCAACAAAAAGTATGTTTATTAGTTTATTTAATTTAATGTTTTTAGTAAGAAAAAAATTTAAACGTAATAACTGGTTACTAACATAACCGGTTATACCACTATAAATTTTTTGCCCAGCAACCTGTTAAAAACCGTAAGCGATTATTGATATAACCGGTTATGCTAGTTACTGATTTAGCAAATAACTGGTTACGTTTAGTAATCCATTTAGCCAATATCTATCTATATAATAAACATGAGTTTTTAAAGTTCATGTGACACATATATTAGGTATGCCACATTGGATTTCCTTACTTATTAATTCCTCATAATTTAAAATTAAAAAATTACACTAAATTAATTTTTTTTCATAAAAAAATTATCCATATTTTTATTTACAATACCAAAACTTTTATTCGTCATATCTCATTTATTTCTCAACAAAAATTTGATCCGTAAATTGTTTTGGATTCATGATAAAAAAACCTAATAAAACTAGATCCATATTGCTTAGGTTCTGATAAACGAATCAGACGTTTATTCAAAGACTTTCATTGATTGCAACAGATAAGCGGACTTCTTTCTGATTTCAAAGAAAACAATTTTTAATTTGGTTTTTTTTGCAATGACCATAAAAAAAACTAAGGTCAATCGCAGTCTAGAGTTTGACTGTTTTTAAAGAACTCGGTATTCTTTTATGGCTAGTTGTACGTTGCTTCTATTAAGATTGAAAAGCAAAAAATGTCTTAAAATCTTAATTTTAGATAAAGATGGTCGCCAGACGAATATAACAAAAAACATTGTATTCAAATCTTTTTTTTTAACTTGTAAATTTAATATTATTGAATATTTATCGGCTCTTTAGTTTAATGTATTATTCAGTTCAATTTATTTTTTCAATTTAGGTTCATCTTTTATTTTGCACAAATTTTTTAATATCATAATCTCAAGTATTTACCCGAGTCACTGAGTAGGAGCATTAAAATGAGCAGGAGCATTAAAATTGTGTAAAAAAAAAAACTTTTGGGAGCATTAAACTGTTGTTAAACCCTTTATAGAACCCCGGTTTACATAAAACCGATCAAACAGGCCGCCGGCGAGAGGAACGATGATGATAACCCGCTGCCGGAGCTGGACGTCGTTAGCCAGAACGTCGACGATGCTGAGAGTGTTTTCTACGGCGGTGAACGAAGCTAATGTTGCATCCGAGGTCGTCTCGCCGCCACTTAAGGAATCCGCAAATGAAAAGCGGTTATACAGGAGGCTGTCGGAGTTGGGAGCCACCGGCGGGACTGTTGCACAAACATTGAATCAATATATCAGAGAAGGTAATTTCGTTAAGAAGATCGAGTTAGAGAGATGTATCAGGGAACTTCGGCGGTACGGCAAGTATCAACACGCTCTCGAGGTTTGTTATTTTCTTAACCTAACCTGCAATCGAGATATTTACATATTGATTCTATAAGTTTTCAACTTCTTCGATGCAATAACAGATCTAAATTAGGGCTCGTATTAACAGGTTGAAACAATACTAATTAAGGTGATTAAGGATTTGATAAATGCATAATCAATTGTGCAACTGTAGCAAATCGAGGTCCTTCATTAATTTAGTGCTGAAAACTTGAAATTAGGTGATAAGAGGATAATCTACTGTGCAATTCTGCCCCCTAGATATAGCGAAACTAATTCTAGTTATCTATCAGTTTGGATAATAGGAGATTAGGAGTAACCAAAGGGCTTGTAGCCCAATGGTATCCTGGTACTTAATGGATAATGGTGTCGTATTAGAAGTAGATTAGATTGCAGCTAAAAAAGGGGATTAGGAGTAGCTGCAAGTCTGCAACAATACAAATTCTAATTATCTTTCAGTTTTTGGTTATCTGATTACTACAACTACAAAAGCAGAGGCCCGTCTGAATGCTACCTCCAACAACCCGTTTAATTACAATTGGCATCTAATTATTGCTTACAAAATACGATGCCAAACAGCCCTAACTTAAGTTTTAAGTTTTAACCACAAGTTCCTGAACGTAATCTCATTGCATCGTTTCACATACTGCAGGTAATGGAATGGATGGATAGACGGGATATCAACTTTTCAAACACCGATCTTGCGGTGCGTTTGGATCTAATATCAAAGGTCCATGGGGTATCAGAAGCTGAAGATTTCTTTAATAATCTATCTCCACAATTACAGACCAGAAATACTTACGGGGCTCTCTTAAACACTTACTGTAAGTTAAAAATGGCAGATAAAGCATTGGCTCTTTTTAAGGAAATCGAGTCAAAAAACTTTATAACTCCATTAGCTTTCAACAATATAATGACCTTATACGTAGGATTAGGCCAGCCTGAAAAAGTCCCTCCTCTAATAGAAGAAATGAAAAAAAGAAAAATCCATTTGAGCACATTTACTTATAACATATGGATGCAAAGCTTTTCACTGTTAGGAGATATAGAGGGGGTAGAACGGGTATTTGAGGAAATTACGAAGGACGAAAAAGAAACTTGTAACTGGACTACTTACAGTAACATTGCTGGAGCTTATGTTAAGGCGGGTCTTGTTGAAAAAGCTGAGTCAGCACTTAAATTGCTTGAAAATGATATCAAACATCCGTCACGTGAGCCGTACCATTTTCTTATAACGTTTTACTCTACACTTAATAATCAAGAAGAAGTTCATCGTGTATCTAGTTTACTAAAATCTTCATTTGAGACAACTAGTAACATGGATTATAGAATTATACTTCAAGCTCTATCTAAGGTTAATGACCTAGAAGGAATGAAAAAGTGGTTTGAAGAATGGGAATCAAATTGCGTGCATTATGATACACGAGTGGCTAATGTTGTGATAAGTAGTTATCTAAGACATAACATGATTGAAGAAGCTGAATTAGTCTTTCATGGATCTGTAAAAAGATCAAGTGGACCGTTTGTTCAAACTTTGGTATTATTTATGAAACATTATCTTGCGAGTCATCAAATCGATTTGGCTATGAAGTGTTTAGAAACGGCTGCTGCACGAGGTGAAAGATGTAACTGGTATCCTCATAGTGATAGTATTGATGTGTTTTTGGAGTATTTCGCGAAAGAGAAAGATGTAGAGGGTGCTGAAAAGTTATTCAAGATTCTGCAGAAATTAAACTGTGTTGATGATAAGGTGTACAGTCACTTGTTGCAAACTTACATTGCTGCAGGTAAAACCGAACCCGATATGGGCCAGAGGATTGAAAGAGATGGGATTGTAGTAACACCAGAGCTCGGAAACATGCTTAAAAAAGTTTGCTCGGTTTAACAGGATGGGTGTTATGGTGGTTTGCTCACACTTCAGGCCCAACTTTTGTCTCCCAGGTAAATTATACGAAATCAGCCCTTCTTATTTTCACATGTTTATTTAGGCAATGATTTTCAGGTTTTAAACTTTGATTGAGCTGCCAAATATATTTATATGTCTTATAAGGACCCTTCTTTGTAACTTGGATATTCATTTAGTAATATTATAGCTTTCTTCAAAGTGTGTATTTATAACGTGGGTGTTAAATGGGTTTTGTAACTTTTGTTCTTGGTTTGGTGGGTCAAAAACAACATTGAACTAAAGATTTGACATGAACCCAAGAATCGTGTCGGATACATGAACTGGAGAATCTGTATAATATAGTTACATTTAAATTATAATTGTTTCTCCTTTATCTTTAAGTTTTAACATAAAACACTCAATCGGTTTAAGTTACGACATATAACACATTTTTCTAAAATTGTTTTAAAAAACAAACAATCTGGTTAAATAGAACCTGCTTATCTTAACATTTTTACGAATTCGACTAGAAACCAACCCAAACCCCTTAGACTAAACCCGAACCCGCAAATTTCTTGTTAAGTTCGTGTTGTGTTTTCATGTTGTCTCAAAAGTTTAGCGCCCTAATTTACACTAGAGTGCAGCCTAAAAGCTGAAAAACTAAACTATAACTTTGATAACCAAAAAAATTTGAAGCAACAATAACCGAACCAATTGAGAAACCATGGCTCCTCGTTCCCTTATGTTTCTTTTATAGCTAAGTTTTGTGGCACTGGTGCGGTTATGCTTATATGTTAAAACAAAACCAATATAACTAAACCAACTTCCCTAGTAACCGAAAAGAAGAACACTTTATAACTGAACCAATAAGTTATGAAAACCAAAACATTGGTTATAGGTTTGATTTTGACCCATACCAAAGGCCTATGTGAACTTTAAAGGTTAGCTATAAACAAGGTAAGATAATCCTAAATATCTGATGAACCATTTATTTCTCTGGAAGTTGTTACAAGTCTTATTTATCCATTTTTTATTTTTAGATTTACCAGGTAAAACAATCCTAAATATCTGATGAACCATTTATTTCTCTGTAAGTTGTTACAAGTCTTATTTATCCATTTTTTGTTTTTAGATTTACCTCCTCCCCTCATTTCTATCTACAAGTGAGAGGATAGTAGAGATGATGAAAGGGAAATTAATATGGAGCTTAGAGCTCGTATTTTGATCATAATCTCCATCTCTTCTCTCATTTTATATCTTTCCGTTGAAGGGTTCAGCATCCTCCCATCATCCGTAGCCCAGCCGAATTCTAAATTAGATCTAGGTTCACCTGTTATAGACAAACCTAAAGATGCATCTGAAACCCCGATAGGCCTGGCACCCGACTCGACCTCTACATGGGGAGGAATCAATGGGGTTCTAGAGAAAGCTCAAAACAAGATCACACCGGTTACATCCTCAATCGTAAACGAAGCTGAAGCCATCACGTCATCGATTTTTGGCAGACACACAAAAGCGTCTAGCCCGGCTCCGGCTCCGGCTCCAGCTTCGTTTTCAGACTCGGATTCTTACTCGTATTTTTCCCCTTCCTTGAGCCCGGGCCATGCTCCGTTTTCATTTTTAGGGCCTAACCTTCCCTACTCACCTGGTTTGGGCCCTAGCTCGGGCCCATCTCCATCTCCCTTTTCAGGGCTAGCTCCTTCCCCGATCCACCCTGGCTCAGGACCAGGACCGAGCCTAGGTCCATCCCCGTTTTTAGGTCCCACTCCTTACCCTGCCCCGTCTTCCTTATCACCTGGACCAGGTCCAGCCCCCGGACCAGATCCGGCCCTAGGCCCAGGCCCAGGCTCAAGCCCGTCTCCCTCTGGGTTCTTTGACCATGATATTGCTTTAGCCATTGAGGCGCGAATCAAGCAAAGTCAGACCAATGCTCAATTAGCGATGGACGAGGCTAAGAAGCTTCTAAAGGACCCGAATATCGCTTCTTCGGAAACGGGAGTGTGTTTGAGTAAATGTGTTGATAAGTACGGGGCGAGCCTAACCGAGTTGAACCGGGCCATAGCGGATCTTGGGGCTCGTGATGTAACATTGCTTGCGGATGATTTTGGTGCGGTGGAGACGGATATTTCCACGTGTCAGGCATGTTTTACGGAGAACATAGGGGAGGATTCTCCGTTGAAGGCGTTAGAGGAAGCCACCACAAAGGCTGCTCGAGAATGCTTAAATGTCATGGATTATGCCGCCTAATTTTTTATTTGTTTTATGTAATGTAGATATTAGTTACTAACCGTTATGTAGATTTTGTTTGTGTAAATCTTTTTGTAGGAAAACAATTTAGCAATACAGTAACTAATTTCATGCTACAGAAACATGACCGAAAAAATGAATCATAACAATCGAAATGATTAAAAATCAATGATTCGGTTATGATTTATTTGGATAGCTGGATTTGTTAGTTCGGTTATAGTTAGTTATGTGTATACATATAAAAAAAAAGTGATTTGTGTTTACATATCTGAATTAATCAAATTGATATTAAAACCAACTTTTATAATACGTCATTTGCAGGACAAGTTTTATCAATTTATATATATATATATTTTACAGATAATGTATTAGTTTTTTTAATACACAACATTGATTTCAGTAACTAGCATGGAGCTAGCAAAAAATTACGACCAGCCTTAGTCAATAAAGAAAATTACAAATAATGTATTAGTTGCTGTTTATTTCTGCAAGTTAATAAAATTTGATTTGACGGAAACAGAAGATAGTGATTTCTTCTATTAAACAGAAGATAGTGATTTGGTGGCATACCCGCGGTTTCAACCCCATCGGTTTCATTGGCTTCATTGTTTTTTTCTTTTTTTTCTTTCATACCACCTTCATTGGCTTGGACCTATTCAGTTTGGATTTAAAGTCGTTAGGCTTCACGAAGCCTGACCAAGCCGTGGCAGTTTTTTGGAATGGCTAGTAGCCTTTAATGGTCACTAGCAGTAATTAGTTTTTTCCCCCATTTTTGCATTATAATACCATCCAACACTCACATTTCTTATATACGACCTTCTACTACACTCACATTTCTTCCATACTCACATTATAAAAATGACTTCGAATCTTATTTTTTCACCGGAGATTCCGACTTCATCAAGAAGTTTTGGTAGTTCCGTTAAGGAGGCGTTCAAATTTTTTTTTCTCAATGTTCGAACACCGTTCAACAACAAAAAATTGAAGATACGGCTTGTTCAAGAAGGACTATATTTTTCGTAATCGTGTTGATGTTCATACACGTTTGGTGGATTTATATTTTTCCGATAATCCTCGTTACCACGAGGATATTTTTAAAGAAAAATTTCGGATGTCAACGGCATCAACGTTCTTAACCAGTCACATTTGTTTACGAACGAGTTGCAAGGAACCAATCCAAGTTGTCATTTTGCTGTTATCGGTCGATAATACAAAGGTGACTATTACCTTGCTGATGGAATATACCCCACTTAGTCTACTTTTGTCAAGGCATTTCGTGTTCCAACCGATATTAAATAAAAGAAAATGAAGAAGGTACAAGAGTCGACAAGAAAGGACGTCGAAAGAGCATTTGGTGTTTTAAAAGAAAAGTGGGCGAAAACTGCACAAAAGACACGTGCAATGAAAAAAGAGCGAATAGAGGACATAATGTATACTTTTATGATACTGTACAATATGGTCATCAAAGACGAGGGCAAAGCGATATCATTGGTACACGTTCGTGATCCTCCAGTCAATCCGGTTAGCGAAGATAATATCATGTTGGAATTGCGAGATCAGGAGACACATTTTGAACTTAGATTTGATATTAGGAGTACATAGCCGACACATAGATGTCCATTAAACGTAGGAGAAGCTAAATGCGTAGTATTTCTTTGACGTTTTTTTAATTTAGTATCGGGTGTTTAAAAAATTGTACTAGTTATTATTTGCAAAGAATGTTTTATCGTTTTTTATTTAACGTGTTCTAATATTATGTGTTTTCTTTAAAAGAAAGTGTTTAAAAAAATATGAAGCTTAATGCTTCAAATTAGAACCATACTACCTATTTAGCCTTCAAATTCTCTCTCACCATTCTCTCTCTCAAGTGACAACATACTATTGGTTTTGGTTGGAGATTTAAGCCTTAGGCTTCAAAATCAACTATACCGGCGCCTAAAAACAATGTGTTTTTAAAGTTATAAGAGAAAAACAAGACATAAAAAAAATAACTATATATATCTATGGATTAAACAAAGTACATAGTATTATTATTATTAGTAACTTATTTGTCAATTATAGGTTGCCACGTGACAGATCATAATTTTTTTAAATCGTTATTTAATTGTTTTTTTTACTCCTTTGTGAATCGTTTTTGGTGACTTGCTCAATTTATGGATCGTCATATGTCAAGTTATGATTAAGTTACTCCATTAATGATTTGCTACGTGACATGCTATGATTTTATTTTTTAAATTTGCTATTGTTGTAGTTTCACACAATTGACTCATTTTGATGTTTATACAAATGTAATGGAATATTATGGGTTATACAAAATAAAAACACGTAACATCTGAGCTGTAAGATCTACTTAAATTTGTAATAGAGAAAACGAGTCAAAATACTTAAAAAGGAGAATTTAACAAAGAAAAAATTAATTGTTGTATATCCTTAGAAAATGGTCGGATTCGGGAGACAAAAGTGAACGGATAAACAACGAATCGATCTAGATACAGATATCACTCGATTTAACTCGTAGGGCGCTTCCAATCGAATTAGAATGCATACACACCATCTAATTCAAATGTAGACTTCCACCTAACACCTTTTCGATTGGCCAAAATCGAATTAGCAGCGGATGGTAAGATTCACTCTCAAGCAAAGAGGAAAACAATCAGGTCATGATGACCACAAACCAACGATTCATTTTCCTACATAACTTCTTCCTAAAGTACTATCTACTAAGCGAAGAGAACAACCTAAATATGCATGAGAAATTAAACTGATATAATGCAGTGACCAAGTAAACATAAATATAAAAATAGTTTTGCTATTGACACCGTCCTATAAGTCACGGATAAAACTATCCGTGACATATAGGTGCCTATACGTGACGGAAAGACCTATTCGTGACATATAGAGGAGCTTTTTTGGGGTTAATTAATAACTGATTCACCCCTATATGTCATGTATATGCCTATCCCTTACATATAGGAGGTGTCTGACGGAAAAAAAAAAGATGTGAATAAAATGGTGCTACAAAAACAAGAAAAGAAATAGAATCAATGATAATCTGGTTAAATGATATTCTTTTTTATTTATTGAGGTTAGGAATTAAGATAATGGTTTTATTCTTTGGAATTTACTCGTTGACAAAATGATGGCCACAAACCCAGGCCCAACCCAATTGCTTTCATATTTGGGTTGCCGATACCCACACGCAAACCCAAATAAAAATCTGGTTTCTATTTTCTTTCATCTTTTATTTATCTTCTTCACTTCATCCCCTCCTCACCTCACCTACTTGCCCCCTCCGTCGCACTCGCCGGCGTTATTCAGATAAGCCACCGTCTCTTCCTCACCGGACCACCACAAGGTTTCACATCCATAAATCAATGGCGCAATCATGCGTTCCGTCTCTCAGATTTAACCCCCTCGTCTTCTCGTCGACGAAAAACCCTAGCTCCATTTCCGAACCGAACTTTCTCCCTCTTCGTTCCAGGTACCAGTTTCTCCTACTTTTAACCGTTTAATTGTGAAATCTATGCCTTATTGTTGTTGAATTTGTTCAGTGATTTTCAGTTAGCTTAGACTAAAACTTGAATTGAAATATTGAATTGCTCCGATGAACTGGTGAGTTGGAGATTGAAATCCTATACTTCGAAGGTTTTTAATTCTATACAAATTAATTTGCGGAAAACATGTAGGATTTAGTTGAGAAACGTTTGGATTTAATACGTTAGAAGTAAAAGATTAGAAGATACTCTATGAGATTACTGTTCAAATATTCCAATAAATTGAGTTCGAAAATTTGATTAGTCTGGCATGAATCTGAGATTTCAGCTGTGTGAGCATTATTGAATATTGGTGCAGGAAAGTTAGCAAATTTGAGAAGTTATCAGAAAACTCCTAGGTTTCTGATTCTATACGAAATAATTTGCGGAAAACATGTAGAATTTAGTTGACTTTGAAGTATACACATAGTTAATTTTTTGGATTGAATACATTAGAAGTAGAAGATTACAAGATACTCTATGAAATTAGTGTTCAAAATTTCAATTAAGAGTTCGAAAATTCGATTAGTCTGGCATGAATCTGAGATTTCAGTTGTGTGAGCATCTTTGAATATTGTTTGCAGGAAAGTTAGTAAATTGAGAAGTTATCAGAAAACTCTTAGGACTTCGTCAGTGAAAGCTGTTTATTCCGGTGATTATTCAACAGCTGATAAGAATTCAAGGCAGGGACTATGGTCTATCAGGTAGGGTTTTGCTCCCTTTTGTAGTTTTGTTCTTCTATCTGCATAAATTCTTGCAATTGTTGAATAATTATTAATAAATAGGGAGGATATACAAGTTCCATCATCACCCTACTTCCCGACATATGCACAAGGTCAAGGGCCACCTCCAATGATGCAAGAACGGTTCCAGAGTGTTATCAGTCAACTATTTCAATACGTGGGTTCCTTCTTTGTGCCTGTGAACTTTGTTGGATTTATTATTGTTATTTATACGAATGCTTGGCTGTGTTTATAGAGAATAATACGTTGTGGTGGTGCGGTTGATGATGACATGGCAAACATTATAGTTGCTCAGCTTCTATATCTTGATGCTGTTGATCCTAACAAGGTTTGATCAGAACCATGCTTCTGTTATATATTTGATGACTATTAGGGGTTTCCTCTGATGACTACTGTCACTGTTTTCATTACTATTGACAGGATATTGTGATGTATGTGAACTCTCCCGGCGGTTCAGTCACTGCTGGTAATTTGCTTTCTTTTTAACCTTTGATGCATGTATATTAGTAATGATGGTGATTATTTGTTTCTATTTAGTTCTTTTCACAATTCTTGAAAATGAGAATCTGTTGGTTGCTTACTTGATTCTTTTAGGTATGGCCATTTTTGACACGATGAAGCATATCCGCCCTGATGTTTCTACTGTATGTGTGGGACTTGCTGCTAGGTAATCGGTTTATATTTTTTACTTTAGCATTGATTAATTAAACTTAATTTCTCTTTTACCAATAAAAATTTATTTTAAATTTACAGTATGGGTGCTTTCCTGCTTGGTGCTGGGACAAAAGGTAATCATCTACTTTCAGTTTAGTTACTTTATAATTTCAGTTACTAAAATGTTATGCTTTTCTCTCTACAAAATGTAGGAAAAAGATTTAGCCTTCCAAATTCAAGGATAATGATTCATCAACCTCTTGGAGGGGCCCAAGGTGGACAAACTGATTTAGATATTCAGGTATGTTTTATTTTGTCTGATTTTGGAGAACTTAACATATCACACAAGATGCTTAGTGGAAATGTGTTGATTCGTATTTCTTAGAACCTTGGTTTTAAAAGCGGGCATAGGTATGAGGTGATTTGGAAAACGCCTCAGGGCCTTGAGGTGACACCTCATGGACATCCCGGCTTAAAATTGGGGTCGTAAGATGTTTATATGTAACAACCAAAGTGATAGATGAAATTATGATTGGTTTACTTGATAAAAAGGATGATATGTAAAAGAGGTGAGAGAGATGCAATTTTTGGTTGTACATAAAGCTTATTTTTTTATGTAAAGCAACGCCTTGTGTACCTGAATCTCTCGCTCCGGTTTTTGGGACCTGATTGCCTAGGAGCGCCTTCTAAAAGTAGTACTGTACCTTATTACTATGTTTAGTGGTAACTAATGCTAACATTTTTCTTGCAGGCTAATGAAATGTTGCATCATAAGGCGAATTTGAACGGATATCTGGCATACCACACCGGTCAAAGCCTTGACCGAATCAACCAGGACACCGACCGTGATTATTTCATGAGTGCCAAAGAAGCGAAAGAATATGGGCTTATAGATGGTGTTATTGTGAATCCACTCAAAGCTCTCCAACCACTGGCAGCTGCCTAGTAAGCATTAATGTTTTCTTTGAACCATGTAAACCGATCTTATTATTGCTGCACTTAAATAGTCTCATCATAATTCTGTGTCAAGTTGCATCTACTGAAGAATCATGCAAACCATATGAAGAGCATTACTTTTCTCAATTACTTGTTACTTTCTATAACCAAATTTCCTTAGATTTTCAGTTATTCTTATCTGAACCGATCCCTTAGTTCTCATTCATATGATCTGGTCTTGATATATTGAATCGACAGTTGTTCCTATTATTAAAAATACTTGTTACTTGTAATTACTAACTAGTTGTTTCTTGTATGTGGATACGGAAAATGCCAAAAAAGCATATGAACCCCCTTTTCAGCGATGAACCCTGAACCTTTTGTTTAAGTGAATAATCTGTTGTATTTTAACCAAACATGTTAGGATCTATTAGCAGACTTGCAAGAGACACAATTTTATGTTTTTAGTGATTTCAGGTATAACAATTTCAAATTACCATTTATTATCTAATACCTGGACTCGTATCCGAATATCTTATCCATTCGAATGTTTTGAATCTTCCCAATGTGTTTGCCAGTACTAATGCTTCTGTTTTTTCTTTTTTAACTGATAGCTTGAGACCTCAACTTGTACACTCTTTTGGATTCCAAAATTGTAAAACTTCCAGGAAAAACCAACCATCTCAAACCAGATTGATGAAAAGAGTGTGGTTTCTTGGCCTGGTGGCACTATATGTTTATTTTTACTAAAATGGTATGGTTTTAAGTTTTATAAAGTAAACGTTAGGTGATTTTGAGAGTGGATTTTAGAGGGATGTTTGTTTCCTGTATAAAAACATAGTGTAAAAAGTAGACAATATTAACATATCTAAAGAGGAAATGATTCAACGAAAATATAAGAACATAGAAGAATAGACTAAAAATATGGATGCTTATGAGTTAGGCTTTTAGAACTGCTAGCTCACATACCTACTAAACATACTTTTATATATACACATTAACATTGGTTATGTGATTAAATTTTTTAAAACCTTCAACCATTTAAGAAAAACTTATATATTGCACAACTTGATACTATTGGATTAGTATTGTGATCATAAAACCTTCTATCTTTTTAAAAAGTAACTTTAGAAAAATGGTATTTTTTTTAATGGCTATTCAATAAAAACCAAAACTAGCAAGAAGTGGCTATTCAATAAAAACCAAAACTAGCAAGAAGTTAGATTACAAATAAAGAATAAAAATCAAGATATGATGTCTTGACGTCTCTCAAAACCTCCAATTCCTTGGGTCTTTTATTGTTGAAAACCCGGTTGTTTCTCGTCTTTTAGATAACCAAAGCATTGTATGAAGAATACCATGAATGACATTTTTGAACCGTTGAGTACACAGCCAGTCTTCATGAACTTTAAGAACATACGTCACCGAAAGAAATAAGCTCGCCGAGGGTTTACACCAAGGTTGCAAACTTGACCCGCCCAATTACAGCTGACGAGAAGATGATCGACAGAGTCCTCAGCCCGTCAACATATTTACACCCTTTTTAAACGTCACTTTAGATGGGATCCTATCCATACCGGTCGTCAAACAAGCGCATTCACTTTTAGAGGAATCCATTTTAAGCATGGGGTCTTCACCGGATAAGAATGGAAAAAGAATCTTTGAATCTTAATTTTAAGCAGCGTCACCTCAAAAGAATCCATTAAATTCAAACCCCATCCTCGTCCTCCCTCTCTTCTAAATTGATTTCCACAAAAGAAAAAAGAGCATAAGGCATCAACATCCTCTTGATCCACGATCTGCCTCACTCTCCAATGCCCCTTAAAACAAGACTTAGAACCCTCCACTACAAACTTATCACGAACCACAATAGTCCTTATTGATCTCCGCCCGAAACAACATCGGAAAGCTCTCCCTTAAACTGCATCTCAGCCCTTCCCGCGGACTCACGCCCATAATTTTTAACTCAGCCAAAAATCTTCACGATGTTTTTCCAAGGGCCCGCCACCAAACTATTCAAAGGAACCTCTAAGGCCCTCTTTGATGAAACCATCACCTCCTGAACGAGTCAGGAGGTTTTGAGCTCCTGACCGAGTAAGGCAAACGAAAAAAAGGCATGGATCAGACCCTACTGACCGAGAAGGAGGTGTTTTTGGTGAATCAACGCTAACCACTTACCAAGTTAATGATCAGGTTTTAACTGACTAGGTAAAGAGTTATCAAATAGACTTTCCTACAAGTATGATGGATGGCCGCCACAACTCTAGCCCAAAGAGGTAATTTTGAGTCTTACCTCTGAACACCCATTTCGGGATCATCCAATAAAATGGTATTTTATAAGTATTAAGAAAATATATATATGCAAGTTGTAACTGTAGCTTTCCAAAAAAAGGACTTAAAGTGACAATATGAGGGTATATATGTAAAATCTTCCGTGAAGGGTGAGCCACATGTTTTATATGTGAAATTGTTTGGAGTTATTACATTTGGAATTTAACAAAAAAGGGGAATCTGATGCACCTACTAGAGTAGTGCTACAGATCAACAAAATTAAAATGTGTTTTGCCATTTTGTAACAAATAGATTCCAACTATCATGATTACTAGCTAAAACAGAATTTAGTTATTTCTGTTTTTAAATTTGTACAATCTATTTTAAATAATTTAGTTAATTTAGTTATATCCGAGTTAATCTTTAACGGTATTCATCAATTAATAAATTTAATTATATCACGAGTGAAATAAAATGAAAATTATTACGCTGTTATAAATATTGGTGTCAATTTGATTCAGTTAATCAGTTCTTTATAATCATAGAATAATAACTAAGCCATCGTAATAGATGTTTTGTCATCTTAATTGGAGGTTCCAGGTTCAAATCCATACAATGATGTATTTGGTGTATATAAATATTTGCCGTTAAAAAAAAACTTATGATCATTTAACAATAACCAAAGTTACAATGAAGCTAGTTGTCAAATAACTACTGCTTGATTGACGAGCCGAATCCGAACTCAACTTTCCAGCTCATTAAAATAAACGAATCGAACTGTCTCGGCTTGATATTTAACGAGCCAAGCTTGAACTCACCATATCTTAGCTCGGCTCGTTTACGGCTCCAGATTCCCATGTCTTCACCAACTTAACCTCACCAAAAAACACAAACATTTTGGAACCAACAATAAACCACTAAATTAGCATAACCTATAACTAATATATTATATATATTATTAATCTCCACCAGGTGCCTCTAGTTAATTTAGAGGGATTATTATTATTATTTGCTAAATATTTCAAATTATGAACAACCAAAAATTAACTATATATTTGATATTTTGCTTCCCTTAATCAAGAAGGTTGAACAAGAACTCTTTCCTCAAAGAAATTACTTGTCATGAAGCTTTTGAATGATGAGGAAGACATTGGTAGCTCTTCAAGCTCATCATAGAAGTCGTTTTCTTCGGTTTTCGACGCTGAAAAGTTCATAAGATCCGGATACGAAAGGGGTTCTTCATCAAAGAATGTGTTTTCAAGATTTACAGTCAAACGGGCTTCGTCTTCTAGGGTTGTGATGTAGCAAAAACCATCGTTGTTTTCAGGAGGAGTAACAACGACTGGTTTTTGCTCTTCATTCTCTTGATCATCAGGGTCAAGGGTTCTGCTCATTTCAGGGTTCGAATCGGTTTTTGGTTGTTTGGGAATATTAGGGTTTGGATGATTATGAGTAGAAGTGTAAGTGACAATAAGCATGGATGCATCTGTTCTACATATCTCCACTTGTTTCTTGGCTGAACAGCCTTTTGATGTGCTACATTTGTAGTATCCCCTGCAAAAATGAAGAAATCAATAATTGAATATGTTTATATAAAGTTGGTGAAAAGAGTAATGACTAAAGGACCTACAAAACCATAGGTAAACATTTATACTTAATATCCATCAAGTATAAACTTTAAACACACATGGACTATGCTACACAGTTTTGTGAAAAGTTATAATCTATTGTACCCTTGGTTTTTGACTAGCAGACACTATGATTGGTTTGATTTGAGTCAAAACTAAAACACTAGGACAGGAAAAGAAAATACAAGCTAGGGAAACCAGGAATCTATCACAGTTTTGTGAAATCTTATAATGATTCATACATGCTAAAAGTAGGAAGATGCTACACTTTCTTCCCAAAATAGAAGATCTAAAAAGTATGGTATATGCTAAGAGCATCTCTAATTGATTGTGAAAAGATGTCATTAGACATCTGTGGCGCTAAATGGCAACGAAAACGAGAACAAAGAGAGGGGTGGATGTTTGTTCGTGGAGATGGACGCCCACATACAAGAATAGATATAGCATCTCTGAAGGTAACCGACAAGGCACCCGTTCACAAAAAATAGGGTGTCAATCACATCGAGTTGACTGGTTACGGGTTGACGAGTTAAATTGTTAAACACAAACATGACTCATATTTTTATTTGTCTGAAAATGTCAATCCAAGTCAGCACGCTTAAATCATGTAATCCGAACATGATTCGTTTAACCCATTTATCCGAAGTGTTAGATCGGGTTTTAATTAAGTTGTAAACGTGTTAATTGGGTTGGTAGGTTGTAATATACATGTTAAATGGGCTAGTGGATCAGCTTGTCATATTATATAGGTTGGTGGGTCGACAGGTTAAACTAAACAGGTTAAGCATGTCAACTTGAACACGACCCGTATTTTAAACGGGTTATATATGCAACCAAAACCCGAATCTTTGTGTCGAGGTTGTGTAAAATTACCAACCCTAACAAAAAATCATAGGAGAAAACAAATCTTGATTAGTTGCAAGAAACAATAGTCCTCAATTAAACATTTTGGTGAATGGTGATGAAGTGAACCCACCAAACAATTATGAGTTCTAATTTTACAAGTTGTAAGTTTTATGGTGATCTTCTAATAATATTGTAGGTGTTTCTATTGAAAATACTACAAGAAAAGAAGCAATAAGTTAACACAAATTTGAAAATCAAGAACCTTGGATAAGGAGAGCCTTTAATAGGTTTTTGACCATATTTCCTCCAAGACCAACAATCACAAGAAGGGTTTTGATCACTCTTCTTTTTTCCTTCAAGTTTCACTTTCACCACAATCTTCTCACCCACCTTTCTATCTTGCATAAAGAACCAAAAAAAATGAAAATTTTGTGCTTTTTGAACTCATATAATTAGAAAGTAAAGTGAACATTGAACAAGAATCAAGAAAATCTTGGTCTTGATGAAGTGTGTACTTGCCTTTTCTTGGAGGCTTGAAAATCTTCCATTTGGATCTTGTTTATATGATGAGCAATCTGAAAAAGTGTTGTTGAATGTGTAAAAATGGAAGTAGGGGGAGAATGAAAGCATTAAAGAAAGACAAATGATTAAGAGGGGAAGAAAAGGAAATAAAGCAATAGGTGACAAGATCCACATCATGCACTTCACCACCTTCATTCATCTTTATGGAAATTACTTTAATACCCTTGTCCCCATGGATATAGTTTTTTTTATCCAAAATTTATTAAATATACAAGTGGGCATTATTATTATTATTATTATTTTTATTTGGTAGTAGTTGGGTGAGGTTAAATACTCAACACACAGGAAAAATAAATAATTTGAAGCATTATATTGAGTAGAGATATTTTGGTAGTATATATAATGAAAACATTTGGTTTAGAATACTATTGACCCATTCTCTGAAATAATACATGTTATCTTCATGCAAGGTTGTTGGGGAGCCTTTAATTTCTCAGAGCAATGGCTACATGCCATTAAATATGTTGGCATTTTGATATAATATTTTCCAGGAGTGAAAAGGTAATAGTGTACCCAAAATAACTTATGGACAGTTTGAGGTGTTTGGTATGCACTTTTTTAAAGTGATTATATTGCATTTTTAAATGATAAAAGTTAGTTTGTAATGTTATGGGTATAATGAATATAGAGTTAATTACACAACAGTCCATATCGTTTAATTATAAAAAATAATGTATTCCGAATCAAACTATGAAAAATAATGAGTGTAAGTGGAATCTAACTTCTAACTTTAATTAATAACTATGGATCAGTAAAAAGTTGCTGTTAATTTAAGTGGAATCCATTTGATAATTTTTATTCGAAGATGGGAAATATAGTATGTTTTAATTTAAAATTTTTGGTGAAAATGCTTGTATGGTGTAGAAAAAACCTCTAAGAATTTGTAAGATGCCTTTTCATACTTGATTCAAACAATCTAACCTATATATATGAACGAAAATACTGTAAAAAATATTTGATATTTTTTTGAAAGGCAAAAAAAAAAAAAAAAAAATACTAAACTAATAATCTATCCCATAAATCATCCTATTTGATCGAGTCAACTCAATACTTGGATCAGTAATTTTTCATGGTCAAATGCATTTTGTCACATCAACCAACGACATATTATCAACTGTCTACGTTTTAATCGACTTATAATAATGAAATTATCAATCTAGAAGATAAGATTCTTCAAACAAGTTACTTCTAAGGTTAAAAAAAATATAATAAACATTAATATGGATATCATAGAAACCTAAAAGTCACCGGAAGTTGTAATTCATGAGATATTTGACGTCCATACATGTATCTACACTATATTATATTAGAATGTATATGTGGTTATTGTTTTTTACATGAATTTTTAATTAAGAGTTTAGAAGAGTAAATTTTCTATATCAATTATATAACTAAATATAAAAACATGTAACTAAAGAAGCAAATAATAACAAAATTTATTTAGAAATTATTGGTGCATCATAATTCTTTGTCTCAATCATCTCAGAATCTTTTAGTACATTCAAACAAAATTTTTTTTTTTTTGTGACATACATATTCCTTTTTTGCTACGTGAGACCTTGATTCTCAGAAAGTATTTAAGTGTGCAAAGATCCTTAGTCTATAATTTGTTTCCAAACAACTTTAACCTCTGGATTCCATCTTTATCACTTTCAATTATTACTATGTCGTCTACGTACACATCGAGTAAAATGCAGCCAGCAGCAGATGATGTAAAGAGTATTGAGTTATCATACACGCTTCTCCTTAACCCAAACTTTGTCAATACTGTTTAAATTTCCCAAACCAAGCACATAGAGATTGCTTGAGACCGTTCAAGGACTACTTTAGTCTACATACCTTCCCAGACTCTCCTGAGCAACAAACCAAGGTGGTTGCTCAATATACACTACATTTTTTAGATCACCGTGTAGTAATGCATTTTTGATGTCGAGTTGATACAGACCCCAGTTATATGTGGTGGCCAAGGAGACAAAGAGGCGTAAAGATGACATCTTGGCCACAAGATAGCCGGAGAGAATGTTTATGAGTAATCTATGCCATAGATTTAAGCATAGCCTTTGGCTACTAAACGAGCATTTAACCGAGCCAGTGACCCGTCTGGATTAACCTTAATTGTGAACACCCACTTACATCCGATTGCCTTTTTGTTGATGGGTAAATTGACTAGAGTCGAGGTATTACTTTGACCAAGTGCCTCAATATCTCCAATCATGGCTTTAGGTCATCCAGTGTGTGCAAGAACCTCCCTTATAGTCTTGGCGATAGTGATAGAATCAAGAGTGGTAACAAATGAATAGGGTGCTGCAGTTAATTAATCATTGGAGACAAAGGAAGCAATATGGTAGGTACATGTGCATTTACCTTTCCACACGGCAATGGTGAGGTCAGTATCAGAAAGATCATTGTTAGCAGGAGTATCCGGACTCCGGTTGATCTGTCGACGTGAGCATTGGTTCAGGAGCAGAATCAGATGGAGTGCAGTCACCTCTCATATACTAGAATCTCAAGAACAGGATGTTGTGGCAACTCGCTTTACTGTTCAGGGACACGAGCTGGAGAAGGACCAGGTTATGATTCTGTGTCAATGTATAAGAGAGGAACTCCTCAATGATTCCTGATGGGAATGAGGTGACATAGTATAGAAGCGGACATTCTCGTGAAATGTAACATCCGGTGACACAATATACTATTAATGAATGAGGGAGTAACACCGATAACCCTTCTGTTGTTAGTTTTAGATGTTAGATAATAAGATAACATCAACCTTACTATCTAGGTACGATCCAAAGGGTTACACTTTGGGCAACACACAAAAAATGATAATTAATTATTAAGGAATATTTGATTTTAGTAATCTCAGTTATTGCCTATTGGCCGGTATTAATCCGTTCATCATATAGACTGTCGTTAAAATGAAACTAACTCCATTAAGAAAATTTCACTTTTTTATGATTAGACATCATGGTGGTGTCTTATGCGTGTTATGTGGCATTTTTTTTATGTATGTGAAGATAACCAATCATGATTAAAAACTAAAAAAACCATAATTATTTTTTTCATCATAGCATCAAAACATACAAAAATCCTAGAAAAACCTCTGTGTTTAAGCCCGGTCACAAAAACATGACATATAAAACGTCAGCGTAATGCCCAATCATCAAAAAATGATTTTTTTAACGGATTTAGTTTCATTTTAACGGTGTTTTGTTTATTTCCATCAAGATTTAAAACTGGTTTATTATAGGGAAAAAGAAAATACGGATTAATTTCAGCCAATAGATAATAACTGAGATGATTAAAATCTAATATTCCATTTTTAATTATGTGACAACGATGAAATAATTAGTGTAAACGTCTATAATTATTTATTGGAAATAATTATGAATAACGAAAATTAATTGCGATGAACATTTTATTTGGTTATAAAATGTAGATGAAAATTATGTGTATATATATATATATATATGTATATGTATTTTGATATATATATATACGGATAATTAATTGTGAATTATATATTTAAAACCCTTAACAAAATACAGCTTGAAAATGTAATATAACCTATTATAATAATGTCTTTGTAATATAATCTATTAAAATATTTATATAAATAAAACTGAATATTTTATTATATTCCTAACTCTAAACAAAGTAGAAGTGAAAAATCCATTTGATTTGATTATTGTATTAATAATGCACAATGTACAAGCCTTTATGCGTGTGTATGAGTGAAGCACTAGGTACAACTCCACTTGCTTTTTTGGGTCTCCGACATTAATTAAACACCACACCGTTGTTCGGCCGGTTGGTGGTTGGCGACTGTTGCCACAATGTTTGATCGACACTGTTCCCGTCCTTCTTCACTGTTGGTGCGCGTATGGTGGGTGGACGGTACCGTCCTGAAGACACTTGATAAATATCCATTATATAGTAGTATATATATATGTATATGTATATATATATATATATATATATATATATATATATATATATATATATATATATAGTGAGGTTCATTGTAGACACTTTCGCATGTGAAATAGCTATTTTTCATATGTGTTCACATGTGAAATTTTCTGAATAATGAGAAAAAAAAATTTAATCACACCTTATTGGGCCATCATTGGTGCTAAACACAACTTATTGGTTACATACACACCTTAGCGGGACTCATTATTTTATTACCTTTGAATTGTACAAGTTGAATATTATCCACACCTTCCTCCCATACCTACCCATCATCTCCATCTTTCTTTGGGTTTTTCTTCACCGGCGCCTCCCCTACCGCTCCATTCCCAGCACTACGAACAATTTCCTCCTTTCTTGCCGCCCCCACAACCACCTTATTAAACCTCGATCTCTCCTCTGAACTAGATTTCAAAGCCCTAATTTACACGATCGTGAATGTCTCTCTCTTAATTTATATGATGTTTGGCCTTGAAGAACCCCTCCGATTGTTGCAATTGATGTCGTCGCTGACAGTTGATGTGCCTGTCCTTCTTTGTAATCGATCTTCTGGAGCCATGGTTTGTCGTGGTCGGTTTGTTGTTCATCGCCGATTGTAGGTAACAGATTTCAACACCCTAATTTTTATTTGTGGTCGATAGATGTTAGTTTTGGTTTCAAGTTTAGGTTTGAGTCTTCTCTTTTTATTTGCAATGCCTGATCATAGATATGCCCGATTACACCAAGTTAGATTCACAAATTAATCTACTGCATCCAAAGAGAAATTTTGTCGCAGCGGCGATTTCACCTTCTATATGCCGCTTCACGGTGCTTCTTGGCCAATGCAACGCCAGACATAGTGGCTGACTTTTTCCTCAAGGTCCATTTGTTGTTCTAATATGCCGGTGTTTTATATGTGTTTGATAGAACCATTCGCAATTTGTATTTTTATCCCTAATATTATTATTCTGAGTTTTTATTGTTTATCCTACCAGATGAGAAATGTTACAAGGGATTATGGTCTTTAGGAACGATTAAATGCAAAGATGAATCGAACTTTTAAGGAAAATCAAGGTTTGCAATTCTACTTTTTTATGTTTCATCATTAATTTCTGCACTCTAGGCGTTTGTATAAATGAGTATGTGGTTTTGGCCTCCTTGCTTCTTTTTGTTAACGCTGATTTCTTCTTACTTTTTTTTGGTGCAGGTGTAGGAATTGATGCGTGTCGATCTGTTGTTGTGTGTGAGACATGCTTGCAGGACCCAACTGACATTGATAAACTTAAATAAAAGAGTCAATGACTACTTGGGTATTATGAGGTAGGTATGTTTCAATTTCTTTAATTCTTAGCTGGTGGTGATTAGGATTTCATATAGGTGATTATCATGCTAGATATCACTAAAAAAACGTAACATTCTTTCACTTTGTGCTTAGTTTAGAGTAGATCCGTGATAGTTGTTTAGTTTGTTCTTATTTCGTATCAAATAAAGTCTTTATGGGTTTATTGACTTTCTGTATGCAAATTTAAAAGTGTTGTTGATTTCTATTGATGTGGTGACAGTTGACCGAAGGATTGTTCAGAAAGAGGCTATTCATCTGTCCATGAAGCGTGGTCGCGAGGATACTAATGAGGAAGATCAAACGTCTTAGTTAATTGCTCAACTTGGCTATTCATCCGTCCATGAAGTGTCTGTTAGGGTTAGGGCAAGATATACTATTCGGTATATCAAAATCCCGGACGCCGTTGTGGTTAGTTAATTGCTCTGCTTATTTATATGTCTGAAATTAGTCAATTTATTTATCTATGAAATGAATTGTGTGAGAATTTAGTGACCATTTAAAAGGTCACCATACGCCTATATATAAGTATATAACAACCAAACTTCATTTATTAGGATAGAAAATACCAAACTTCATTTGTTTGGACAGAAAATCATTACACAGAAACCAAAATTTTGCTTCTATAACACCAGATTACTAAAAAATTATGTTGGTACTAAATATAAATTAACCACAACCCCAAAGCACATTACTCTAAGGGTAGGGGTTACTCATCTCAAAGCAACAAGTTGTTGGTTTTAGTTTTTTTTAATCTTTATATAGAACCATATAACCAACACACCAGTTTTCGAGAGTTTTATCAATACTTACTAAACACAGAATTTCTAAATATACATTACCCAAAAATAAAAAAGCAATGGGAAAACTTTACATGATTAATCAATGTATGTTTTGGTCATTTTCATATCGGAGTTGTAATTATAAGTCCCCATATATCTAACTCCAAATCTGTAGATAAAAATCAAACCTAAACATAATACAACTCAGTTTCCTAACATTTTTCACAAATTTATGTGGTTACTATCTTCCAATATTTATTTATATTTGGTTTTTTTTCCTTCCAATTCTGCTTCTAAACATATGTTTATGTTTTTTCACAGAATAACATAATAACAATTAGGTACTGAAAAAGCTACAATAAGAATTTCAATTTTGTTGTGGAAGTAGCTAAACATATGTTATAGATATATGCTTATCAACTATTTTGAAGCACCTTTATAGCTGTAGAAAATAACTTTAACCATCAATATACATGTAGAAACATGTATCCGCCTGTATTAAATATTGTTTATACATTAGGAGAACAAAAATTTTGTTACACAACCCTTTTGTTTGTTGAAGTTTGTATTTACCACTATACTAATATGAGTTGTCAGAAAATTTGATTGATGTGTTGATGTTGTATGTAAGAGTATGGTGTCATAAGAAATAGGTTTTAGAGTGAACCACTTAGAAGTTTATGGAATGCTCATTTTATGTGGACATTTTTTAGGGTGGCTGAATGATGTATTGCCGTAGGAGTTGTGGTTCTCTTTGATGGTTGTATAATATTGTGTTATATATTTTATGGTTGCAGGTATTCTGCTGATTTGGGCTCTTGCTGCTTCTGCAGGTAGATCTTTTATATGGTTGTTTGGTATCAAGTTGAAAATGAATGTTGTATGAATTGATTGGTGTTGCTCTACAAGATAAGTAGCAGTATTTACTTTTGTTTGTGCTGATAAAAGTATCATGTATTTTGTAAAGCATACACCTCAGCTTATTTAGGCAACAACACATTCACAGTTGTGTTTGTCGTTATTTGTTTAAAATCTTACATTCTGCCAAAAAATCAACCATTGTCATGCCACGACATGGGTTTGCAATGACAAACAAATGGGTAGAAATATTTTCTTTGTTACATAATTCTTTGGAGTATGAATAATGGGACTGGAATTATACCGGGCAACTTCAATTTAAATACAATATAGTAGGTGTAGAGAACCATTGAAGGTAGGAATATATGGGTCTTCAAATGATGTTGGTTTATTGGGTCTTTTCTTTTCTTTATTGGCCTTCAAATGATATGGGTTTTCTTGGATTTTGTCAATATATCTTCCAAATATTGGTTTATATAACCGTCCAAGTTTTCAAATTAATAGTATTGCAATTAAAGCCTTCTATTTTAAATGGCAGTTTTAGTCCAAGTTGAGATGTAAATCAAGAGGTTAATACCAAGTGTAGGGTAGCAAGTGTAAAAATTTATCTAGATTGATGAGTGTAGTTTATTATATTTTAAATGGAACATTGGTAAGAGCATATAGCGTTGTGAAATATTCTAGGATCTACTGTTGCGGTAACACGACAACTTAAAAGGGGACTTCTTTAAAACAACGTCAAAAAGGTCCGCCGCGAAGCGCGGATCGCAACATCTAGTATATATATATATATGTGTGTGCGTGTGTCAGTATATATGTATTACATATAGATAATTGTGTGTTAATTATTTAAAAGTTAAATGATTATCAAGTAGATTATATTTTATTAGATAAATATAATTAAAGGGTTTAGATTAATTAGCAGATAAACTTGGGGATCAAGTTACTGATCTTAAATACCATATGTAATCTTTTTTTGAACGGCCAACGAAAAAATCCTAATTGTTAGTGAGTATTGTTAGTATATTGAATGTTACTTATTAAACACAAAATTAGTTAGAATATATTTTACATTCTATTAACAGTTACGATATCGATGTAATTTGAAAAATAAATAATAAGATCAAGAATTTACTTGTTTATAAACGCGTCTAATGCATTATTATATAACTTTGCTCAAATACTCCTATAACAGCAACGACATTTAAGATACAAATTCTCAAACCAATTCAACCACAATATAAGATATCAAATTATACCCTAAATACAACCATAAGACATTACTTGTTGCAATTTACAAGATACACATTTCGAATACAAATCCCATTTTGAACTCAAATCAATAAATATGATAATCAAATCCATTCAAATCGAAAATGTTCAACAATTTTAAAGTCATATATGTAATACTTTTTTCAGATTTATCAAACAAGACAACAAAAAATTAAGAGAAGAATGAAGTGATAAGAGATCAAAATGTGAAGTGCAAATCAAAGAGAGGGCTCAAATTGAATCATTACAGCCTGAATTGTAGCAAGTAGCAATACATAGGCACATTAAGTTGGACTTAGGCTCAGAATATCACAATCATCATAGCGATAATCACTCAGATTCTATACGTCACTCAAGTAGGGTAACGACTAATTTCGCTTTATAAATGATGTTGTCAAACTCTCATTGTAAAGGAAGTAAAGTAACTTTCCTTTCAATCGAGAAGCGCAATAAAGAGTCGTTGCCAAAACCACTTGAGTTTAAAACCGTAAAGTGAGAAATTATCAAATCATGAAGGATAATGGTAATTGTTATTATTGAAAAACCTAGTACAAGGGTATATATAATAAGACAAGTCACAATGAGAACCCTTGACTAATGTAAAATATATACTAAGGTCTAATAGAAATCATCATAGCCAAACAAATTATTGTCAAATTCTAATCGGCACCAATTAGACAGAACCTAGTACAGTGATCCGCCTACATTGCAAGAATTCAAAATGCTATATATATAAACATAAAAACCACAAACTGTCTGTAACAGAGAATTCAGATGAACAACAAATAGAACGGCTCAAACCAATGGGTTTCATATCATTTCCAAATATACTATCTTTCAGCTCAAACCCTAACGGGTTTCATATCATCGCTGAATCTGGTAGAAATCTTAGATCCAAAACCCGACTCAAACCCTAATGGGTATCGACAAACAGAGAATTCAGATGACCAACAAAACGGCTCAAACCCTAATGGGTTTCATATCATTGCCGAATATATTGTCTTTCAGCTCAAACCCGAACGGGTTTCATATCATCGCTGAATCTGGTAAAAATCTTAGATCCATAACCCGACTCAAACCCTAATGGGTCTCATATCATCGTCGAATCCCGTGGCCATCAAAGGTGCACAGATCCAGAAAGCAAAAACTTACCGACAGTTACTCAACATCGCAGACGGAGCAACACAGAAGGCATGATGAGCCGATTTGCGGGAATACAGATCTAAGCAGCGGCGCCGCTGACAGCCACACACTGGCGGCCATCATCCATGACTAATAATGCGACGACGACACGCCGATGATCCACCAGAGCAACAAATGAAACGACGATCAGCAAATACATAGAAAAAAGTCATTCTCCGTCGAGCAAGGCCTGCCATCGCCAGCTAGGGTTTCGTTTTGGTGGTAAGTAAAATGAGAGAGAGAGCGGCAGAGTAAACATAGAAAGAGAGAGTAGGCTAGGGTTTCATTTTGAATGAAAGTAAAATGAAAGAGAGAGCGGCGGGGTAAAAAAAGAAAGAGAGAGTAGGTTAGGGTTTCTTTTTGGTTGAAAGTAAAATGAGAGAGAGAGCCGAGAGACGTAAAATAAAGAAAGAGAAGGGATACCAAATAGATGGCTTCTCCTCACTGGTTATATTTATAAATATAAAATTCTAATTGGACAGAACCTTGTACATTAATCCTCCTCACATTGCAAGAATTCAAAATGTTATATATATTAATTGCAAAACACACAAGAGAGAGAGAGAAAGAGGGAGAGATAGAGCACCAAAGAGATTTGGCGCCCCTTCCCTCCCTCCGTCTGATCACCGTTGACCGACCACCACCGGCCGCCACAACGCCGCCATAGGGTCGCCGCCAAGCTTCGTGTTCCGCCATCGTTTGCCTCGGTTTTTCGGTTCCCTACGAAAAGTATAATTGTTATTTGCTTTTAATTATTATCATTATGCTTTCGGTAGCAAACGCTGCGTACCGGCAAACCCTAATCGTGATCGTTGAGTCATCTAGCGAAACTGTTTGTTTCAACATTGTGTCCCGATTAGTTTATTCACGACTGGTTTAGTTTATCTGTCTAGTTAGGTTATTTGGATCACTGGTGGGATCGATTTAGAACCGATATCGTGTACACGCTTCCGTACGTTAATTGTACGATAAGTCACGGACTCTAAATTTTAAAATAATACACTGATTCCAAACATCTGCAACCAACAGTAACCAAGGAATATAAACTGAATGGATTGGGGATCTAATGTATTGAGGTGTTGACTAGTATCTCTAACAAAACATGTTCTGCCAAATATCTTTGGGGAATGAGAAATAACGATTTTTGAGGAAACATAACTGAGTACGGAATCCCATTGTTGAGAATAACTGATGGCATTTCGGTTGATGAGAAAACAAGCAGTGGACATATCATCAGACGAAAACGATTTTAGGACATTTTTTTGAATATAGAAGTGCTCGTGCTACTTCTAGAAGGTGCCTAATTTTACGTTCAGTAAGCCCATTTTGAGCAGGTGTGTCGACACAAGATGATCCGTGAAGTATACCATTTTGCAAATAGGACTTGAAGGTTTCAGATAAGTATTCTTTTGCGTTATCACTTCTCATTGTTTTAATAGAAGTGTTAAACTGTGTTTTGATTTTATTATGGAGTGCGTAAAAGTATGAGAACTTCAGTATAATTTTTCATAAAGTAGAGCCAGGTTACACGGGAAAAATCATCAATAAATAAAAGAAAATATTTGAAACTAGATTTAGACGAAACGGGAAATGGACTCCACATATCAGAATAGACTATTTCGAAAGGAGACGTAGCCCGTTTATAGACTCTAGGACTTAAGTACGTTGATGTTTTGCAAACTGACATTGTTGGGGGTATAATTTCAGGATGCTCGCAGGAAGCTCAGATGGCTCTAGAATCCTATTGTAGTCTGGGAATCCCACTAATCCAGGTATCATGATTCATTTTTATTCGACTAACCCTTATAATTTCCACGTGTTTATTTGATCCAGGTACTGTTGAGTTGTCAACTACCTCCGAAATACAAGCTACAGCTATCGAAGAACGTGGACTAAGTGGACGAGTGTAGCTCTAACGGTCAAGTTAGTTGGAGAATAGGATCCCCGGGAATCCCATAATGTTTGTTATTCATGTAAGCGTTATATAATCGAGGTCTCGATCGGTTTACGAACACACAACTCACTCACACTCAAGCTCTGAAAAGCTATAATCATTGTAACACATAGCCCGATCGATCAATCCTCCAAAAACACTTGTATCTTTTTAGTTTCTTATCAATAAAAGTGCTAGGAAGCATGCTCTTCAGGCTCGCTCCCGAGGTTTTTTGCCAGGATTTATAGAGGCAACTCGAAGGATTCTGGATTTCCCCTCGTTACATCTTCGTGTCAACATTCATACATTGATATTTCATCGTTTTGATCATTAAACACACTACCTCACATTCTAAGTTTGGAATACGAAATCACCTTGTGGATTTTTGACCAAAACAGACATGACTCACACTGTAATGACAATAACTGAGAGAATTCATGACATAACTTCTTGAGGGAATGGAGAGATTGATGACCTAAACGATAACGAGCCACGAACGGAGATGAGGTCGAGGAGGCTAAAGAACTTGGTGTCTGAGTTTCTAGTATGTATAGGCCATTAGATTCCCTTCCTTTATCAATAACTTTCTTCGTTGATAGATCCTAAAAGATACAAAAATTGTCACACCCCAACCGACGGCGGAATATGTCGGGGCATGATGAATGTTCAGATGCTCATGACAACTAAATTAAAGTTGAGATATACTTAAACATGCCTTCTTATTCATTTATTGAAATATTTTACAAACAGGAAACAGACAAAACATAACCAACATAAGTACTGTAATTTAAACGTCTTTTAACTAGGTCTAGCATCTTATAGTGATCACAAACTGGCTCAAACACGATTATCTGCAACATGTATAAGATAAAATGTCAACTACAAAAGTAGTTGGTGAGTAAACACAGGTTTAATCTATACTATATAATAAACAAAAAGTTTGATCATACTTTAATTAGTAAAAAATGACACCTGTCATCACCACAAAATTTTGGATTAAGTCAAATTTTAATAAATAATTATCCAAATACTAAATTTCCATATTAGAGTTTATTTAGTTTAAACTTTTAATAAATAATTATCCAATAAATAATTATTCAAATATAAATTTTTTATATTAAGGTTAGTAGTTATCCAAATACTAAATTTTAATATTAAGGTTAATATTTTATTGCATATATATTATATTTTGTTAAAATAATATATTTTATTACATATAATTTAATACTTTAATATATATAATATTTATAATTCTTTACATAAAATTATATTTTAATTTAATAAATTTCTACATCTAATATAAAATATTTTATTCTATTTAATTCTTATAATATTTTTTTACTTTAGTTAAGTTTAAATTCAAATTTAACAAGTATTTTATTACAATATAATATACAAAATTCTTATTTTTCGTGACTAAATTTTTTTTAACTGAAAACATTCCATTACCCGGGGGTCTTATTGTGGCAAACGATGTTACACACGACATGTTAGGACGACGGTTTTTTATGTCCGATTTTTTACGAGATTCAAACCGGCTGGTTTTTCCGGTTTTGACTTGTTGTTCCCGGTAAAGCGGTCGGGTTCAACCGATTTTCTTATTTTTTTATTTATTTTGAAATATTTTTATTATACGTGTATACTTTATTGTTATTTTTTATTAATATTAGTATAAAGCATGTGATCTATGTGTTAAGTGAACATTCAAAGAATATGATAAACAAGTAATGAAATAGAGTAAATAATAGCGTAGCAAACCCTTGACAATTAGGTTTCCAATCACCCATTGAAAATACGTTTCAATTTACCGGGTGGGTTGTCATACCAATAGATCTATTATTGTTGCCCCGGCTCGGTATGTTAATAAGTACGCTTAGAGTTTGAGTTTGAGCACAATCACAACAATAATCCACACAAGTTTAACACATCTAGAACATACATAACGAGCATAGGATTCACATTTTGTTTTAGAGAAATAAATATAGTGTTGGAGTTTGAGATAGAGATACATGTTGCACCCCAAAGTAATAAAAGAGAAAGAGGCTATGAATACTCACTTGATAAGAAGATAGGATATAAGAGATACGCTGAATTGGGAAAGATA
>JBCNJP010000014.1:4457967-4486963 GCA_039602395.1 Deinandra increscens subsp. villosa
ACACACATATATTTATATATAAAAAACATAAAACACCAAAATATTAATAGTAATATTAAATATCAATACTTAAAAGTGTTTGTAGAGTTTATAGATGCATGTGAAGATGACTTCAGATGACATTGATCGGAAGTTGGAAGAAGTTAGTGCAGCCTAAACCTTCGTAAACGTTATAGCACCGCTATATGAGACCGATATCAGTGCTATATCGGTCGCTATGACTGATAAATGTGAAACCGATATTTTAACTGTTATATGAGACCGATATTTAGTATAGGGTCCGCTATCCGCTATAGCATCACTATTTATTAACTGCATAGATAATAAATATACAACCACTTTATCTACAAGTGAATGTATTAGCTATATATCCTTCTAGAAGAGAATAAATGATATACTCCAACAATAAAAAAAATTAATTACAAATGTTTCAAATAAAGAACATGCAAGTATATACTTATTCAGGCTACTATATGACATAATCTATAATTTACTACGTAATTATTATATATAACTTGTAGTCTTGTAATATACTCCTTAACTTATTATAAACTCACAAATGTTCTCAACGATTTAAATAATTAAAAAATGTCACGCTTATAATATAATAATAACCGTAGATTAATCGGTTCCTATGTAAGTCGTCGTCCCCAACATCATGCAATGAACGACTGTCATTTGTCAACCAACAACCAAGTCGTGGAAACCACTCTATCCATAACCACTCGCTAAAACATATATATATGAATCATTTAATTCAAACAAAACATCAAATCAAATTCTTATTTTTTTTTCTCTAACTCATATTCATATAAAAATGACTTCTACCAAAATAATCAATGAAACCCTTCTCTTGAAATGGAGAACAACCCTTCAACTTCTCACAACCACCCTTCTCAGCCTCCTTCTTCCCCTTTCCTTCCTTCTCCTAGCTCGTCTCACCGCCGCAGATTACCTTTTGTCACGAAACGGTCTTTCTGCGGCTGAGCCGCCCTCAGTCGTCTTTTTCTCTCTCCTTCTCGATTCCATCCCGTTAAGCCCTCTTCATGTACTTGTTTCGGTTCTATGTGTCGCTTCCTTAGTCCACACTTTGAATGGCGGCCGGATCACTTCCCGTACGTTCTCCGTCTCACAGGAAAACATCGTGAGACCGCGGTTGTACACCGCGTGGATCGTTCTCTGCACTTTACAGGTATGTTGCTACTCGAAAAACACATCCTACTATAGTACACTTTTGTTAGAAATGCGTAGAAAAACATGTTTTCTATCGTATTTGGAATAAAATAATCTTAAAGGAAAAACAAAGCATGTAAGGAATTATTTGTGTCAAATTCCTGACACATTTGTCATAAAAGGGTGTGTAGGAAATTCGTATTTATTTACTACACACCCTCCACGATGATGATTATTATTATTATTATTATTAACGTTAAAGGTTAAAACTATTATTAATATCACTACTATTATTAATATAGTTAATTACCAAATACTGGTATTTTTGTTTAATTGTTTTCTAATAATATTGTACGTTACATTTGTTACATTTCTGGTGAAAGTAATTGAATTTAATTTTTTATTTTTAATTTTCCAGGTGTGTGTTGGTCTCGGGATCGAAGGCAGCATAGGCGCGGGAATCGAGGGATCGAGTTTCGGTCACGAGAGAAACTTGATATGTAGGATCGTGTTCTTCTTGGGATTGCACGCGACTACAGTGTACTGGTGGAGGACGATTGTGAAGCCGGTGGTGGACGACACGATGTTTGGTTTTGAGATGGAGGAGAGGTGGGTGGAGAGGGCGGTGATGGGCGGTAGTTTGGGTGGTTTGTGGTGGTGGAAGTTAAGAGACGAGGTGGAGTCGTTGGTGGCGGTGGCGGAGATGGGTGATGGTAGTGTTGGTGTTGTTGGGTTGATGGGTTGGTGGTTGTATTATTTGGTGGTGACAGTTGGGATTGTTAAGGTGGTTAAGTGGCTCATTTGGTTTGGTGTTGTTTTGTTGTACCAAAAGGTGGAACAAGTTAGAGATGACAATGATAATGATGATGACTCCCTTAGGGTTCAAGAAAAAGTGTAACCTATAAAATGGTCATATGTTGTGTTACTAATGTTCTCTCCATATGATTTAATACTTTTATATATTGTATATTCAATTTAATGTAACACCCAAATTTTCAAGTGAGGTTATATAACAGTTAACTAAGACGGTGGATCATTATTTAAAGAGACATTCTGATGGTAATTGATGTATTCTTCAACCGATAGTATGTTATCTTGGATCGAGATTAGAAAAGAAAGGGTTAGTGAGCATGAACTAGTGCTTAAACCAACTTGAACCGCTCACTCAAACCGGTTTGAGAATGAACCGGTTAGTCCCTGATTCGAACCCATTGTTTTTTAGCCAGGGGCAAAGTATAGTGAGGGTCCGACTAGGCCCGGGCCTTACCCACTTTTTCTCTCAGAAATGAAAATCTATACATGTCCGGTCCGAATTTTTCTTATGTACTTAGTCCGGCCCTATCCATTTTTTGACCATTGACTTTCGGCCTTATGCATATTTCTAGTCAAGATTCGCCCTTGTTTTTAGCTTAACACTTTTTTTCCACCAACATTACCGTCCTTGCAACCGCAAAGATTTGCCCTCATAATTTTTATAGGAGGCGTTGACTATAGCACTAGGCTATAAAGTCATGGGTAACCCACCAGCTTAATATCGTTCTTTATCGTGCTTGACCAAACTGGTTTCAACCGGGTATAACCTGATCCGGTCCGGTGTAAAATCAGTTTTAAAACCCAATTAGTTCGACATGAACCTGGTTATCAACACCGTAAAATCCAGCTTTATTAAAACCAGTTTTGACTTTTGTTGACCCAACCCACATCGGTTTCATTCTGGGCCGATTTGGCAAGACCACCGGGCCTCCGTTGGGGAGGATGAAATGAAATGCAGCTTGGGCTTTTACCATCTCATAAGTCATAAATCCAAATAAGATATTTTACAATGGAACTTAATTTCAAGTAAACATATTTTCTATTTAATTGATGAAATATTATAAAAGTTTAAATGTTTAATATACAAATTTTATAAAATAAGATATATATATATCATATATAATATAAAAGTTTTTAATAATTTAGTTATATAAAAAATTTATTATTACACATAATTATATTTTTATTATTCAGTTACTTTTTATATTTAAATATAACTAGATTCTACGACCCGTTCGTTTTCACAGGGATAAGTGAGCACACAACCGTTGCATCCTTTCTCTCTTTTGTTTTAATCTTGTTCTATTAGTTTTCTTGGTTCTTCCGTTATCACCAACTTTTGTCAAATCGAAATTACACTGGTTATAATCAATTAGATTTTTTCTTGGCTATTCTTTTCCAACACAAAATTTTCAACACTAAACGGGAAAAACTAAAAAAATTTGAAAATCGAACCGAACCGAACCCATCACAAAAACTGAAAAAACTAAAACGGAAAAAAAAAAACAAAATCAAACGGTTTCAAAAAACTAAAAAAAGAAAATTTCAGGGTGCGTTTGGTTGTGGAAAACACACATTTTTTTCCATTTCTGTTTTCTAAGAAAACATGGAAAACAGAAAACGCGTTCAAATTGTAGTTTTCCAGAAAATTTTTCCAGGAAAACAGAAACTGGTGTTTTCTAACTTTTAAACTAAAATTGGAAAACACTTTTTTTTTGTTTTAAATTTTCCGTTTTCGTTTTCCAAATTTCATAAGCGTTCATATGTAGGGTTTCTCCCCCAAAAAAAAAACACTTCGCGGCTTCTCCATCTTCTCCATCGTGAACCCTAGCTCCTCCGTCGTGAACCTAGCTCCTCCACTTCGAAGTTTTATGAAGTTTTTATTGGAATCAAGAAATGGAAAACCCATCTTTTGGTTTAAACGCGTTTTCAAAAATTTCCATGTGTTTTCTAAAGATGAAAAACCCATTTCATTTTCTAGAAAACTGAAAATGGAAAACTGGAAAACGTTTTCCATAACCAAACGCACCCTCAGGCTTTGAGATGGGCTGAGCCAAAAACCAACCCAGGCCCATTGTTGGTTTATGTAATATTGGTACCGTGAATGTTTGATCAAAACACGCATATAAAGGCTACTTTTCTGATTTTTTTAATTTATTTATCAAGTATTTTGGGAATAACTTAGTAGTAAAATGATGGCTCTCTAATTATAAAAAATGTTTGGGTTTAAATCTTACAAAATGCACATATCATGATTTAGCTGTTAAAAAAATTAAGTCATCAATTAAAATATAAACACTTACTAAGATATTTGAAATTAGTTGATCATGGATTAAGGATCAGACCGACTCGTACCCAAGCTATAATGAAATCAAAATCAAATACGATTTAAAGGACCGAGGACTGCACCCATATTGTATGATTTTGGTCATTCTCAGGCTGGTCCGGGTCGACTTAACGGTTTTCATGGGTTAGACCACAAGATGTCAGCTCCTATGTTGATCACGAGTTCAGGATAGACCGAGCCGAATCGGCACGACATGAAACCGAATAAGGCGACCAAATTGTGTTTTTCCAATCGGTCCGTTGTTTCATTAGTTTTCTCGATTCATGTCTTGAAATGCTCACCTTTTCTGGTACTATTTAATGTCCTAAGGATGAGCGGTATGCTCACCGAAATCCTTCGGCGTAGATGCAGCATGGGGTATGCCGAACTCGGCATGTATACCGAGTGTGTAGGCATCAGCGACATCGGCAATGTGGGGGTAGTTTTCGGTATATGTTTGCCGAACCATGCCGATATTTGTGTGTGTGTGAGGTGGTGCCCACTTCCAAGTTTGCCGATATTTTATGGTTAGGCATGCATACCCATCAATTCTACATTAATTTTATCACACCTGTTGGCAGCATGTGATTGGGCAAAAAACTATGCCTAAACCATATCTTAGGCAAGCATCCCCCCCCCCCCCCAACCCCACCCTAAGGAAATGACTTGGTGGTAAGCGTTATACTCCACAATTAAAAGATTTTATGTTTAAATCATCATAGACTAACTGTACAAATAACAACAACAATCATATCCAGTAGAGTCCAACTAACACATAAATAGTACTATTAGTAGAGCCTGTGAGGATATGATTTGGGTAAACCACACCCTACCTTAAAAGATAGAGACGTTGCTTTTAGGGAGACCCCAGCCAACTCCAAACCATAAGAGAAACACCAAAAGACGGAAAAAAGAGAAAAAGGAAAGTAAAACCACAAGCCAAAAAATTAACAATAATAAATAAATAATATAAACATTAATAAATAAAATAAAAGAAAACTAAATAAATAAATAATTAAATAAAAATAACAAATAACAGATAATAGTTATAGATAAATAGAAAAAAATAGTAAATACGTAAGGAAATGAAGAAATAAATAAATGAATAAGAAATAAAAATAATAATAACAACAATAATAATAAATAATAACAATAATGAAATATAAAACCCTTCAAATTCTTCTAGCAGTTCTTAGCCTTAATCTTACGTTGTCACGATATCCTATCCTTAATCATATCCTCAGAGAGATGCAAGTTTAACAAATCAAACCTAATACGTTCATCTAACGTTAGAGATGTACACTACAGTACTGGACTATAGCTATGATTGATTTATCTTAGAAAATCTATATGTTGTTAAAACTTTTATTAAATGCCTTTAAATAGCCTTGATTTTAGTCAGATATGATTATATGATTATATAATTATATGTAATATCATTACTTTAAAACTTTTATTACCACTAAACATTCAATTCACTTATTTTATTTTTCATTTTAATAATATTAGGTGTTACCTCCATATCACAGTTGTAATTCCATAAAGTTAATGTATGTAACATGTGATAATTCAATAAACCTTGATTTGTGTTACATATCAATATATCATACGAAATATAATATAGTCAATCTGATATACGTTACGGTTTTGCATGATTGATGTTTGTTGTAATTCATTTATGTTGTGCCTTTAAAAGTTGAATAAAAAAATTGTGTATAATTACTACACAATGTTTATAACTACATTTTATTACCCGCAAGTTGCAACGGAGATAAAGTAGATATACAAAAGTACAAAACAGACACAGTTGTATTTGTAAAGTGTAACGTAAAAAACGGAAATAAAAAAACAATATAAAAGTAAGAAGTCTGATTAAATAATAAAAATAACACTATACCTAAGACACTGGTGCAGGGGCGGACCTAAGAAGGCCCCAGGGGTAGCGTCCGCTGCCCCTGAACTTTTACCCCGACGTGCATTTTTTTTTTTAAGTTTTCGGTTTTTCGCGACCCCTGGAAGAAATTTTATGGTTTTTACCTAAAAATATGATCAAAAACCCCTTGAAAATATGATCAAAGCCCGTTAATTACCTAAAAAAAATTTCGGGAGCGCTGCCCCCGAACCCCAGTTAGTCCCGACAAATTTTTTTTTTAACGTTACCCCTGACTTTTTCTCCTGGATCCGCCCCTGCACTGGTGTGAAACTAAAATTAAACCAACTCCTTTGTTAAACTTGTTAACGTCTTAAAAAATAAATAAATAAAAAGAACCCCAAAAAAGTTAAAAAGAAAACTAAAAAACAGCAAAATAATATAATGATAAGGAAAAAAAACTCTAAGGACATAAGAAGTCTTTGTATTTTATATATAGGTAAAGTATATATATTATATTTATAATTATGTGAAATTACACACACTATAATATGATACATTGCTTTTTATAAAAAAGAATCTGTAAAATTAATATCTTAACATTATATTAAGTTAAAAAAAAAGAATAAAGTGGTTGAACTTACGTTATAATCTTATTAAAAAGCTAATGTTATTTACTTTTAAAAAATATGAGAATTTAAAAGGTTCAAAATATTAATAGTAGGGTATTACAAATTTAGTCATCCCTCACCCTCTTTTCATAAACACAAAACACTTCACAGGCATCAAGTTCACCAATAGTCTCTCCATCACCAAAGATTATGGATTCCAGCTTCACCAGCAACAATTCATCTAATTCTACGGTCTATTCTCTATCTCTATCTCTATCTGATCTATATATATACGCATCTATGATAGTTTGATTCATTAGTATTGCTAAAATATTGTCATTTTGAACTTGAATCGGAAGAATGTATGAATGCGATATGTGTGTTAGATATCGAAGATCTCTAGCGATTCTAATGTTGGTGCTAATTACGCGATTGAACAGAAACATTTCACATAAATGAATTATATTTGAAAATAAAAAAGTTGAAAGTGTGCATGTGTATGTGCCTGTTTATACGAAGTGTTTAGATACGGTTTATTGAAGATCTATTGACCATTCTAAATTTGATGCTCCAATGAATTTTGATTATTTGGTATATCAGCGTGGTAAAGCGCGAGTTTGCATTATCTAGTTATTACTAATATTATGTATTTTTAATTTTCTTTTAATTGAAAAAGGTTCATGAATTTTCGTTATAGCCGAATACAGATCACTTAAAATGTATCAGATAAAAATTATAAATAACTTTAAACTTAACCAAAACTGTATTTTTTTTTTTTTTTTTTTGAAATCTGCTACTAAAACCGAACTTTTTTATGGACCTACTAGAGAATTTACACAAGCCTATAAACATTATTTGGAAAACCTAAAAATATTTTTAAAGTTAATTGGTGTATTAGATTTCTGTCTTTATTTGTTCAAATACTATTTAAAAGTATTTAGCTGTAAACTTTGTAGCAGAATTATTAGAGGTGCGTGAGTTGCTCATAAAAACGTGTTTTTTTTTTTTGTTCATAAATACTGAAATTTAAAGAGTATATGTATATTATATCATGTAGTGATCAATTGTGAGTTACATTAATTTATTAACGTGCCATCTTAATTATTATTCTTGTTTGTACAAAATGACAGCATTTGCAGCGTGGTTTAACAAGCAAGATCACTCAACTGAAAAATCAAATTCAAGCAGAGAGGGTTGATACTGTTAAAGTGAGTCAATCTCTATTTTTTGAAAAAATAAATATTATTTCACATATGAGTAGAGATGAAAAAACCAACTAATCAAACCGAAACCGGAATTAACTAATAAAACCGTATCAAATTAACCGAACCGAATAAAAATCGATGGTTTCGTTTAACCATTTGCTACATTTTTATGTCATAAATGTGAAAATAACCACTAGTTAACTACCAGGAAAAAATCATGAAGAACAAAGAACAGGTAGAAAGTGATGTCTCTCATCATCTGTCTACAAGCAATCTCAATCCAATTCGCAACCGCAATGACTCAGAAAACCTGCTTTCATTAAGGATGCGTTTTCCCGTCCGGATGATACCTGCAATAGATCAAACATCACTTGACCAAGATAACAGCATCACCAACATTGACGAACTAAACATCCGTCCGGCTGCCACTCTTCCGGCTGTTCAGAAAATACCACCTTTTACGACTTGGAAATACACAACCAGGTGTTTCTTCATTTCACTTTAAGTGAAATATTAAACCTTCTTATTGACCTGAAAACATCCATCATTATGCTAAATATAGTTTATCATGAAACTCTTGTTAACATCTTATATGTACAGGAACCGGAAAATGACCGAGGATCAGTCGGTCAAAGGGAAAGGACATACTGCTCCATGCGAAGAACAACATGAATTTTCGGAGGGTGAAAAGCGTATTATAAGGTTAATTCGATCGTTTAGAACACAATTTATCACATAATGAATGATCTACTGGTTGCAGTGTCCTCTATGTTTATACCTGTCTTTTACTATACTTAATAATACCTTTCTGTTATGATGATAAACTCCACATGACAGTTGGCTAGCTATAACTGTTTTCCGGTTTTATAGTTGTTTCAAATGTTCAATATCAAAAAGAAAAAGAAAAAAACTCCTGCTGTTTCATTTTATTGTACCAAGATGTAAGAAACATGGTTATAACAGTTTTTCTATCTTATATTTCTTATCCTAGTAGCAAAAGCTAGGAGCATATAGATGTTGCTTTGATTCTCTTGGTCACACTTTATGTAACAGGTTGTACTATGCTGCAAAGTTTATAGTTGGAATATGTTTACAGTTACTAAATCTTTTGTTTCAAACTTTCATAACTTTTTCAGGATGGTTCTCCAAGATTATGAACCAAGTGAGAAAGTAGTTAAAACCTTGAAGCAGTTCATCAGTGGAACCACATCTGAAATTCGCGTAATTAACTTCTTACTAAGTTACTATGTCTTACTGAGAGACTGATAAATATTTACTAATTATTCGGTTATCTTTCTTATGCAGGAGGAACTTAACAGGCTTAACCAAAACGACACTGTTCCTGCAGAGGTTGAACATGATACGAGCACGTTTCTAGATAAAAGCCTTGCTAGTAACTTAGATACCTTTGATACCTTGTTTTGCAGACGGTGTTTGGTACTCGGGCTTACCATCTTTCTCATTTTAGATTCGGTTAATTAACTGTATGCTAATCAAACACTATACTTACCTCATAGGTGTTCGATTGCGGTCTTCATGGAAACAACCAACCTGTAATCACTCCTGTAAGCATGAATTCCCCTTTCATAATCGAAAAATCGAAAAATATATATATATAATGGAGTTGACTGCATAGAGTTGGGTTATATTGGAACCCACGTTGAGTTGAGGAATCCGTGGAACCTCTTAAAAACCGGGGTAAAAAAACGTTTTTTTCCTCAATTTTTTTTATGGTGCTTCTTTAGGTTATAGACTACTCTTAAATGGAAAAAAAATCAAAAAAAAAAAAAAACGCCTAGTAGTTTTTTTTTTTTTAAAGTTACATATGTAACTTTTTTTTTTGTGATATATTTTTTTAAAAGAAATCAAGGCGTTTTTTTTATTTTTTTATTTAAGAGTAGTCTATAAGCTAAAGAACCACCATAAAAAATTGAGAAAATAAAAAAACGATTTTTTTACCCCGTTTTTGAAGAGGTTCCACGGATTCCTCAACTCAACGTGGGTTCCAAATTACCCTTTGCCGTTGACTGCAACAGTCTAAATTAATGAACTGTGTTTGCATAAATATTGACAGGCTGAACGATTAGAGTGCCCCGTACCTGGATATGGAGAACATGATGAACCGTGTGGTGTTAAGTGTTACAAATGCTTGGACTCCACCGTTAGTGTTGATCCAGGTGATTCTGCACAAAATATTGTTTCAAAGAATATATGTGAATATAAAGTTGTTCTTAAATAAAAATATTCTGAAAGGTAGCAAAGCAAATAAATTAAGGGTGACTAGCTGATGCATTTAGGTCCTGTTTTGGAATTTCAACAGATAAAATCACTTGGAAACTTCTTGAGAAAGATCTATACTTGAAAGGCCTTGAGATATTTGGAAGAAACAGGTACATACATATACATGTGCTTTCATTACAACCATTTACCTTAACTAGACATGAGTTTGTTGAGATTTTACTAGATACGTTTGTCTGTTTTATAAACCTTAATTTCGACATGCAGTTGCCTTATTGCAAGGAACTTACTTGGTGGACTGAAAACCTGCATGGAGGTATACACCCACATGCATAATGCCGCGGGACCAACCGCCTCTTCAACCAGTGTTGATCATAAGGTTTTAACATCTTCCATTTCTTGGTTCTTCAACCCGCATTGCCTCTATACAATTCTTTTCGACTTTTACAACAAAGCGCGAAACAAACAGTAGTTATATATCAGTTTGTATAAATCATTGTTAACTAGGAGGAAGAAAACATAGCATCAGGAGGAAGAAAGGGTAAAGGAAAGAAAGGTGGTGGAAGATTGAGAAAAAAGTGTGGTGATGGAAAACAGCAGTCAGAAAAAGAATATACTCCATGTCAATGCAACTCTGTGTGTGGAAAGCATTGCTCCTGCTTAAAAAATTCTACCTTCTGTGAAAAGTATTGTGGGTATGTATTATTATTATCATATCTTTTTTTAACACTAAACACGCATCCTAAAATCTACTGTTAAAATCCATTTAATATCCACTTTGTGGGAGTTGAACACGCACCATTTTGATGTTAGGTGCTCGAAAAGCTGCAAGAATCGATTTAGGGGATGCCAGTGTGTTAAGACTCAATGCAAAGGCCAGCAGTGCCCGTGCTTTGCAGCGGGTCGTGAATGTGACCCGGATATTTGTCGAAATTGTTGGGTCAGGTAGGTAACTCATCAAGGTTCTTAAGACTTTATCTGATGTTTTCTTTAGACTTTTTCTAGAGGAGTGTATAAGTACTCTCAAAGGGGTTACCCTTACTATCTTTTTTTTTCCTCCCTTATGACCTTATCTATTGCTACTATAATTTACTCGTTACTTTATGCTAGTTGTAGTTTATCGCTATCATTATTAGTATTTTTGTATGGTTGTTGCTCTGCTTTCTTTAGCCACAATTTGTGTTATTTGGACTACCATACTATATATTGTACACGTAAAACAAAGTTTATAAAGTCGGGGTCTCAGTGGAAGCATTATCTCTATCCCATAAAAAAAGATGAGATGTGTCCCCACCGCAAACAACTCTGCTATGTGTGAGATTATACTTTCATCTTTTTAGCTTTTAGCTTTGCTAGTGCTCAATAAATTAGTTGATACTTTCATGCTTTGCCTAGCTAATCTCGGTCATCTGTATTAAACATGGGTAGAATTTTCAGGCTCAGTTCACTTGTTAATAAGGCTTGCAACCTCTATCGTTTGAGTACCCGACTACTTAGATCAACTTTGAACTTTAGCACAATTCGGTCATTCGACTTCAATGGAGTCTATTCCATATACTTTGAGTCTGTATTGAATGCTCCGCGGGTAGACTTGTAAACTGGATTACACCCATAAGTTTAAGAAATGTGATCATATATATGGGTCCAAACTAGTTGTTAGCTAGCACTAGTGCGTATAGTTGTAACCATCTGAGGAATAAAGACGAGGTAAATTGAATAGTAAAACACTTGAAATGCACACGATTAAGTCAACATACGAGTTAAGTTCGAGTAAAGCTTGATTATTGAGATACCTAGCTTGTAAAACTGGTGACTTTAGCCAAAGCTTTTGCCATTTTAGATCTTTACACTTTGTGCAAATGCATACTCTGTGAGTTGTTTTCTAAGTTGTGTTTTTAACTAGAGTCAAATTGAGCAAAATGGAATCGAGTCGAGCCAGTAAAAAATATATTGAGTTGAGTACTATACTTAGAACTTCAATACTAATTGAGTCAATTCAAGCCTACTTTAAATGGATGAAGCTTGAAAACTAAAGGCTTAATCAAAAGCTCTAGTCTTGTTTTGGATATATGTCAACTTGACTCGGCTCATTTACAACCCTTAACCGGTTCTTAATCGGTTACCGAGTATATAGACCAACTAGCACTCAGATATATTTTTCTTTGGATGTTTTCTTTTTCTCTTGTTTTAACTAAAAGTTAACTGCTAATCGAACCACAAATGATGGCTAACAACTGATAATGCTCGCTAACAACTGATAATGCTCCTCGACTTATTTAGGTTAACCAAACTGTGTTCCACGAGCTTGAAAAAATACCCACAAGCCGAGCTCAAGATCCGCTAGCTCATTCAGACCTCTAGGCTTAGGTTCTTATTTTTCCCACCCGTCTATATATTAGGTTAGGTTCCTAGTGATTTAGGTTAACAAAACCATGTTGTTCCTTGAGCTTGAAAACATACTCCCAAGCTTGTTACCAGCTTGCTCGTTTACACCTCTAGGGTTGGTTTTTCAAGCTAACTAAAAGGTTAGGTTTCTAGATATTTAGATTAACAAACCCATGACTACATGTTACTATTGTTTAGTGTTTAAACAGTCCTAGAATCATATTGATAAATTCGACGAACAAAAATGTGTTTGATATTATGAAATGCTCGTCAATTTAGCTCTGATGAAATATAAAAGACGGCCTCGTAGACAAGGTGGTTTCGAATATGGATTCGAGAAGTGGCATGGTTTCAACCTCATCACTGTCGAAGTGATTCCTTGTTTGCGATGCTAGATCAATCTGGTTGGACGCGCCAGATGCTCCGTGAGCTTGATTTACCTCAAATAACGGGCATAAGGCAGTTCGGTATACACCAGTTAGGTTTATATGTTAGAACATGAAGGCTCACAATTGAAAACATTTTCATGTGATGTATATTGTTCTTTCTCGTAAACGTCATATGGGACGAACAGCTCAATATCATCTGCACAATTATGCTAATTTCTAGTTCTGAAACATGTTACATATCGACTGTAGCGAGTTTCACACATGTCTTTGATTGCAGTTGTGGTGACGGGTCATTAGGTGAACCCTCAAGAAGAGAAGGGCAATGTGGTAATATGAGGATCCTTCTAAGGCAACGCCAACCGGTTAGCACTTTTTTAAATCCCTTTACAACACTATTATGTATAAAAAGAAATTATATAACAAAAATGTCATTTTCTCAGATTCTGATGGGCATATCTGATGTTGTTGGTTGGGGAGCATTTATAAAGGTACTACTAACTTATCAGCCAAAATTGCTGGTTATTAATAGGTTCAAATAAAAGTGTATTGGTTATTTTCTTTAGAACACTGTTGAGAAAGATGAGTATATTGGAGAATATACCGGAGAATTGATATCACATGAAGAAGCAGACCTGCGAGGCGGATTATATGATCGCGCTAACTCGTCTTTCCTTTTCAATTTGAATGACCAGGTAAGTTTTTTCTTTCATTTGTTCTTGCAATTGCGGTTTTGGAAGTTTCGTATTAGAAGTTTCATTTGAAACTCAAATCAACTTGTATGTATGCACTATGCAGTATGTCATTGATGCTCTTCACCAAGGAAACAAGCTGAAATTTGCTAATCATTCGGCAAATCCCAACTGTCAAGCCGCGGTATGTGTGTGCTTGTGTTTGGAATTGCTTGTCTAAACACCTTATCTACTTATTGTGGTTTTTAAAAGCAGATATACATTTTTAAATTGTGTTGATAACAAAAACTATTTAAGCTTTTTCCTATACAAAGAGTTGTTTAAATAAGCAATCCCAAAAACTCATCATGAATCCAATTCATTATGCGCAGATAAAAAGGGTGAAAGGAGATCACCGCGTTGGCATATTTGCTAAAAGGCATATTGAAGCTGGTGAAGAGTTATTTTATGATTACTGTTATGCTCCTGAACAATTACCTTTTTGGGCTCGCAAACCCGATGATCCTAACGGAAGTTCATCCGATCATCCTCAAGCCAGATCAAAAAAGCCACAACCCAATGATCCAAACAAAGGCCCTTCAGTTCCTTCTAAAGCTCAGTCTAAAAAGCCACAATTTCACCGTTAAAGAAAAAATATGTTTCTTTTGTTTGGAATAAAAACAGGCATGTGTTGTCTTAAGTCTAGGTGACAGATAAGATATCTTTCAATTTCTTGCAGGATTGAATTTCTTACTGTTTTTTTCATTATGGCTTTAGCTTTATAATGTTGACATTTGACAAAGTCAAACAAGCTTATGTGAACTTGTTATAACTTGCTAAATGAGACCAACTCAGTTTGTTCATAGATTGACTTACAGATAAGTCAATTTATGTATTATAGCAAAGATATGATTGCAAATTTAAAGAAAAATATAGTATTAATTCACTGAACGCACCTGTTTTTTCTAATTGTAGAATGTAGATGAACATACAGTATTTAATTCCATACATATGGCAGTCCAGGTACACACCAATGGCTGCAATCTTCACCTTTTACAAGCAGAACCACCTTTGCTTCCATAAATTGATGGATGACTATCAGTTCTGTAATGAGACAAATTCGTTTTATTTTCCAATTTAACACGAGATTTGATCTGCTTCATAAGCACTTCGACAATCAAAATTTTCTGGAAAATTATCATATTCATGATGCCCATGTTGTCACAGATTGTCTGAAAGCAGTTGATAAATCAAGATGAGGTGGAACATTGTCTCCTTGATAGTAATTGATCTCGCAAATTATATACATACAAATAGTTTGTGTAAATTAGAAGATTAATTCATATATATCAGTTTGTGTCATTGCAGTTTCACTGTTAACAAATAGGAAGCAGGTGTAGATATGTAGAAGGTTAGAATACAATATTGGATAAGTGTTCCTGAGACCTTGCTACCACAATTTAACTTTAATACCATTAATCTAACAATTCACTATTTTTTTTTAACACCAATGTATCATACTCCTACTCCTAAACTACACCCAGTATTTAAATATCCAATCAGCGTATATTATACCCAATTTTATGTGACCTTTCTAAAACGAAGAATTCATCTAATGTCTAACCCGCTATGAAAAAAGCCATTTTTAACCCATAAAGAGTCCGAATTTGGACCTTTCTGTAGGCATATGACTTACAGTAGACATCCTTAATCCACAGAAGCATAACATCAGAATCAATCTGCGCTTTTAAATGAATTTTACAACATGAAAAATATTGCAGCAATCTTTTTCATCAAGAATAAAACCTGTAACTCTTAATTCTCACCATGAATGATCAAAAACACAATGGAGAAAAATCCACATGTCCTTACCTTCGTATCTTCTCATGCGCAATCTCACATTTCTCATCTTTGGATATGTTTACCTTCCTGAAAATCTTAACTTCCTTGTGCATTTCATAAGTCAGTTCTTAATAAATCAAAAACCCTAATTTCTTCGCTTTCGTAGGGCCCATTTTTTACCATGGATTTTAGACCTCTTAAACGCTTTAATCTCTGTTGCTAAGCTTTCATTTAGGAAAGATAAAGTCTAATTAAGCAATTTCTCTTTCCTTCTCAAGCTTTGTTTCCTTCCATTCTTCTGTTTCCTCTATGGATAATTATCACAAGAAATCTATCCTTTAAACCTTACTCATTTATCTTTCATAAGATAGCTCCCTAATTATTTCCTTTCTTATATTGTAGATTGAATTACAAATTTTGTCTTTTAAGTTTGTACGGATTTCATGAATTATCCTTAAACTAAGGTACTGACACTCAGTGCCCTTTATATTGTACAAATCATGCACGTTTTCTCCCTTGGCCTAACGTCCGTCTATTTTCTTTGTTAAACTTAAAGAACAAAATTTGTAATTCACTCAAATATATTGTAACAATCGCTATAATATTATATAATCATTGTAAACTTGAGGGTGTTGCATTCTTGTTGGTTCATTTACATCTGAGAATGTTAAAACATTTTTCGTTAGAGCCATTTATGTTTGAACGTAATCTATATTTTAATTAATAAAAAAAGTCAAGCAAGTGTAAATAATAAATTTACACCTTAGTACTTCTTTTTTCTGTTAATTTATGTGTTTCAGTTCATGTGTGTTTATTAACGTTCGATCGTAGGCCTCCCAAAAGGTAACGGAGGCGTGCAAAGGTTTCCTCGGGCCGGACGGAGATTGGCCCTCGAGTAGCCCTACGAACCACATTTTGTATGCATTCTAGACTTTCAAAATTGGAGTTTGTTTATGTTTCATTTATATTGAACCATATAAAGATAGAAGATATAATATAGGTGCATTCCAAAATGATCCCCCATTGTTAAGAACACTTATAATTTAAATTATGATTTAAATCGAATATATTTAACATTTGAGGAAGCAATGAAGCATGTTACTTGCATTAGAGTTTACATCTTGACTTAAAAACCATCCTAAATGCTTTTAAGTTAAAACATAATTAGTATAGCTAAAATCTATATTTCAGCTAGCTGCTTAATCTAAGTGTTTTAAGTAGGGAAAAAAACGTTTGTGGATTTAGTCAAGAGGCAAGCCGCAAGAATTTAATAAGAAAAGGAAAGTTGTCGAGAAGGAGCGGGGATGATACACTATAGGACCATGCATTGGCCGTGCTATCTAACTCGCTTTTGCCAATATTGCTTCACTATTAATTTAAGCAACCATTCTACCCACACTTGAACTAACCTCTTGCACACTTTATCTTTCAACCATCATATATATCTCTAAGCGATGAATAGTTCTTTAAACACTTTCCATAAGAGGGCATATATTAGCAAGAGAAAAAGTTGTCTGTGTAGCAAATTATAATTTTTATTCAAGCACTTATGTTGTAGTTGTGAGCTACCAACATTAGGGAGAAGCTGTAAAGGTGATATGTATCTTGTTTATAGATAAGAGTGGTATTCCTTATCATGATTAGGACAAGTTGAAAAGGTGATCTCTACCTTCATTAGAGATAATATTGGTGATCCAAACAAAGATTAAAGAGAAGATGGTGAAGAGAACACTTGGTTGAAAACCAAAGAGTGGTTATACGGTGGAACAATAACCCGGTTAGCATCCCACAATCACAAACCACTACAAATCCGGTGACATTGTTTTCTCTTTGTCATTTCTTTATTACAAATTTTGTAGCGTCCCCACGGGTCATAATAAAATCCAAGTGAAAATAAAAATAAACCAACGACTAGTTACATGAACACTTTTTTTTTAAAGTTGAAAGTCTAATTTAAAGGGACTTTGAAGATATTAGCATATTGGCAAAAAGTTGCTTTAAAGTTTCTACCAAACTTGGTTTTAAGAAATTCAATGTGGCCTTGAAACATATTGATTCTAACATGTTTCCGGTGATCAAAGAGGCATGTTTCTGGTGATTAAAAGGGAATGTTTTAAGGAAGGAATCAAGAGTTTGTGCCTGATACTCTGATTTGAACCAAATATGAGATTTGTTTGCATTTCTATAAACTCTAGTGAAAATGGATGTGGAGAGACCCTCTAAACATGTTTCATATGATGTAATAAAAAAAATCTTTAAGGTTGGATCCCAGATAAAATTATATGTTAAAAAAAAAATAGTTTCCAAGTTTCGTGAGATTCATAAGATTTTGCACAACTCTTGGTTCAAAAGATCTTCTTGGGAAGTAAAGAAACGTGCTTTGATGTTTGGCAGTACAAAGAAAGAATTTTTAAAGCAATAAAAATAGGGAGAAAAAAAATTAAAAATATCACAAGGTGTCTTATAAGGGCAGTTATGTTAGGCCATACCCATGTGCCATTGTATCTAGGGTTTATTAGGCAATTATGTAACTATAATGTTCCTTAAACTAGATAACTCTGCAGATAGGGATTAAGAATAGTGACTGTTTTTAATATAACCTGTGGATTTAAAAAAAATTAAATGAATAAAGAAGCCAAATTTAACAGGAAATTTTTTTATAAATTGCTTTTAAACACCTTGAGCTTATACAGCTTTTGTTTTCTAGTAGGACCACCAATGTTTCGTGATAATATCAAAATACCAGCCCCTATAAACAGTAACAACTCTTAAAGTTTGTAAGCGTATTTTTTTGGCAAAGTTTGCCCTGCCCTCGTGTATCAAATAATGGAAAACATACTATTCAACCGAAAAAATCACAGAAAGCAAATATCAAACTAGTCTTTTATAGCTAAGCAGTTTGGGAATGCATATTTGCTTCTTGCCTTCTAGAATAAACTAGCCTTTAATAGCTAAGCAGTTTGGAATTGCATATTTTCTTCTTGCCTTCTAAAATAAGCAATTTCAAAATGCATAGCTCACTCACAAATATCAAATAAGATCATGATATAATATAGTATTTGGATGTGCTTCTAGAGTTTGAAATTATGACAATCAATTGTTTCGAGTATTTGACCAATTCCGATCAGTAAAATATTTGCATGTAAAATGACCCCTAAATAATCAAATAATTAGTTTTTTGTGTGTCTAATAAGGTCTAATTATTTAAGGATTTACATGTGATATAAGCACTAAATTTTACTATAAAAAAGTGATTGTTTGATCCATAAAGGTCTGACTTGAAAAAACAATAATGAGATGATAACTCTCAAAAAGGCAATAATCAATTAATCACATAAGCAGTTTAAAGAAGCAACTTCGAACACTCTCGAAACTGCAAATAAGAAGTTCTAATAAGCAAACCCAAACACCCCCCCAAATTCACATAAGGAACTTAAAAATATTGACACAAACGGTTACGCACTTATTAAATGATATACCACAAAACTCAAACACAAGTTTCCTCTCTCTTTGGAGATACGATATCAATATATCGTGCATACCCTTTTTGGATCATTAACTGACATTAACAAACATAGCATGGACTCCCACTATCTCGTTGATTTCTATCGATGTAATATCACAAACACTAGTTGTCTTCCTCTACATCAGGGTCAGCTTGTTTGTTGGATTGAACCAATATAGAATCAACTCATTTAGTTTTTCAAAATCAAACACCAAACTTATATGATACAAAATAACCATAACTCCATAACTCATAAGTGAAGCTGCAGAGTATAATGTTTGGATGTGCTTCTATTGTTTAAAGTTGTGATACCCCTAAATAACTGACTAGATTTTAAAGTGTTCACCAGATACTTGCTATTTAACATGTAAAATGACCCCTAAACAATCATATACTCATTACGATTTTTAATGGCAACCATAAGCAATCAGATAGAATTTTACTCTAATCAAACCCTAGAAACTAATCATTTGTGATTTGAAAACTCAATCGTCAGATAAACACTTTCAAGGCTAATCACTTTCTGCCGATAATCAAATACGATAAGTTTGAAGAGAAATATTACCTCGGAATGTTACAATCACGAAGCTTCCACCTCCGATTTATATAGTCGAAACCTTCATCTATAAAAACGACATGTGAAAGTGGAGTACAAAGATGACTCTCATCAAATTCAACTTTCCTTCAATCTTCTCAATCCCTTCACTGAGAGTAGTTTCAGTGAGATATGATCACATCGCTTACTCAGATATCGCCATGAAACCCTAGTTTGATTTAATTTAATTTCCATTTTCTTTTTAAGATATTGAATTAAATTTTTTTTTTAATTTCTACATATGATGACTTCTCTTAAATTTGTATGTTTTATTTAACTTAGTTTGATTTAACTTAGGGCTGAGTATCGGGTCGACCCAGATTGGAAACGAACCGGACCCGTGAATCCGTAAAACCGTGAACCTCTTAAAATCGAAACCGGAACCGGAAAACCGTGACTTATGAAATCGGTCTGGGTCGGTTCGCTTTCATGGGCCGGGTTAGCGGTTCTTTAAGTTGTGAACCACGAAATTTGATGCTTGGACCAATTAACCCCGTGAAATACTGAAATCTAATGAAATTATGAGTGATTCTTTAAAATTTCAGAAACCCTCAATAGTCTAATAAAATAATGAAGTCATTTCCATAAATTCACAAGTAGTGAAGAAGTAATCATTTATTTATCACTTGTGAAATAATAAACTAATCATTTGTAATACATGAATGTAATCTAATGGAGGCTAAAAACGCATACATGTAGATTTGATTGTCGATGGAGTCCTGGAGTGAAAAGATCGATGAACTTGGAAAAGATTGGAAACGTCAAACGTCAAACGTCAAACGTGATTATGCCCAGATTACATGATTAGGGCCAAGTAGGATTAGGGTAGCTCATCAAAAGTTAAAAGTAATTAATAATTATTAATTTTAAGTGTTTAAATTTTAATGAAAACCGGTTTCGCGGTTCCTAACGGGTTTTGGACCGGTCCGACCCGAATCCGCCAAAAGATTTAATGGAAAACCGCGAACCGGCCCGTTAATTACTTTCGTGGGTTTCACAGGCCGGTTTTAGCGGGTCTGGCGGGTTTCGTGAGTTTGAACCGGATTTTGCTCACCCCTAATTTAACTTTCCCTTCTATGGGTATTATTTGTAATATCCATAACTTTCACTTCTATAGGTATTTGTAATATCCATAGTAGTCTTCGGGTGCTATGGTGGAGGTGTTAGGTCGTGCGGTTATATCATTTCTTTCGTTAGGACGTTGAACTTTTGACTTTTAAACTTTTACGATGCTTAGTCATTACACTTTCTCCTCACCTCTATGCTCTTGCTCTATCTCTCTCTTCTCTAATTCTCTCTCTAACTTTTTTATAATTTTTTTTTTATTTTTGAACGGCGTTTAGAACTACTCTCCAAATCTTCCATACCCGAGTGAGCCTTCCTGAGACGGGATTGCAACCGTCCATACTGATTTTGACACTCCATACTTGGCTCACTCAGGAACATCATCAAGGAGGAAACTCACTATTTGAGAAAAACCTCCTTGAGTCAGGTTTAAACTTGAGACCTCAAGGTCCCCAAGCTCTAACCTCCATCCCCATACCATTGGGACAAATGCCCCTTGGTTCTAACTTTTTATAATTAACAAAGTTAGAGAAAGTTAGAGAGAGCTTAATCAAGGTTAACTAGTTGTTGATAAGTTTGAGGGTCTTTTTTTCAATAAGTAAACTTGAGAAACTATATGTGTCAAGTTGTTTCTTAGTTTGCTAGCATCATGATTAGTTAGAAAGGTTATAATCTTAAACACTCAATCTCGATTGTAATTCTTACAGATTTCTTCCGCACTGTTTTTCAAATTAATACAATCATTTTATCGTTTGAGGCTAGCTGAATTTTCAATTGTGTTCCTAGTGTTTGATTTTAACCTCCACTCATAAAAAACAATGTACGGGAGAAATCGTAGTCTTCTAGCTCTATTACAGAATCTTTGAAACAATGAAGCATGACATTATATAATGATAAGTCTCTGGAATGAAATTGAAACGTTGTCATGAACTGAAAACTTTTGTAGCTTAAAAACATATTGTAAGCCCCTAAATCTATATTAATGTAGCAAGGAAAAAAAAAAGATTTAAATCTCGTTGAAACCATAGAATTATAACAATGGTTGAGCTATATGTCAAAGTATCATGTGCAGGATAATTAATATCTAAGCTCAAAATTAATTTCTTCTATGGAGATCTCTAATCACTTTCAACAACTTGTGCTCGTTTAGCGGTTTGGAAACATGAATATCGATGTCCTTCACAAACTCATTAAGCTTTTCTCCTTCCGCATGAGCAGTTAACCCTATGATGGGGATGTGAACACCGTAATCTTTCTCCATTAACCGTATCTGTCTTGTTGCTTCACAACCATCCATCACCGGCATCTATAACATCATAGGTTTCATCATTTAACACGTTTAGATATTATAAAAAGAATTTAAATATCACTTGAGGTAATTAAGAAAATTGGGTAATGAATCAAACAGGTTAGTAGTATTAATGTAAAGTAATAAATTATAATGCAAACCCTTAAAAAAAAGTTACCTGACAGTCCATTAATATATAGTCATATGGTAGAATATGTGATGCTCCAAGATCTTTTTGATCAGTCAACCCTTTGGAGACAAAAGTCAATGCTTCTTTCCCATTAGTACACGTGTCAAATATCACACCATTTTTCAAAAAGATCCTCTTGGCAATCAACTCTTGTGTAGAGTTATCCTCTACCAGAAGCAATTTCTTCCCTCTCAATGGGCTCCTACAACTTGGTGAAACCCTAGTGATTTCTTGAATCGGTTCCGCTTGTCTTTCTCGGTTTTCGTGTGGCGGAGTGTCGGAGAATCTGTCTCTAAACTCCGGTAAAAGATCGATCAACGAGTATAAACGAGACCCATGAAGCGGCATTGGTATGATGACATCGGACGGTGGGAGTTGCGTCTCATCCAAACCATGGACATGCATGCACCTGAATCCTAACCAAACAACCTTAAAACAACAATCTTTCGAGTCTTTTCTAAATTCGGCCACCACCTTACATAGATCGCGAAAATCAGCTCGGGTTGTGTCAACCACAAGCAATATGAAGCCCGGTGGAGCGACCCGATTGTTCATTCGGGTTGTTGACGCATCTGCCCCATCCAATGCACTTAAAGGAACCTCCTTCGGGCTCCTACCGGGCCTTGTTAGATACCTGAAACTTAAACTCATATAAGAACCCGAAGAACATACTTTACTCGCGGATTGTTTAAACCCCTTGAGAGTTTCGGAAAGCTCTCCAACATTCTTTGATGTGAAAACTTTAACCCCACGAGCCCGTAGAAACTTTTTTGTTACTTTACGTCTTTCATCACCGCTAATGAAGAGAACAACCGAAGTAGAGTTATAATCCTTTCGTTTCGGGCTATAGAAGGGGGTGTTTGACCCTGAGGACATGCTGGTCTTGTCTTCTTCACTAATGACGTGTTGATCGGGTCGAAGAACCTTAAAAACGACATGAAACATAAAACATGTCCCCTTTTCTCCGGCTTCTTTGTCAACTATACTTATCTCTCCACCCATCAATCGTACCTGCATATTAATTAAGTGTTAAAAGACATTTTTTCAAGAAAACCAAAATAATGATGTGAAATTTGATAAATGTTAGCTTGGTTGGTGAGTTGACGAGTTAGTTGGTTGACTTGTACAACCCAAACATCAACCTCTAATTAAATATTTCAACCTAAACCGTTTTATTTATTGGACCATAAGATTATATTAAGTTTAGAGTTAACTTCGCTTTTGGTTCCTAAGGTTTGAATATTTTAACACTTCTAATCCAATTTAAAAAATTATAACATTTCAGGGCCTGTACTTTCAATTTCTTAACAATTTTAGTCACTTTTTGAAATCTCATTCAAATTAACGGCTAAAACCCGTCAAATGAGGGCTATTTTTGTAATTGAACATTTTCCCCTTGTATCACATAAATAAAAGGGAAGGATTCAATTAAAAAATAGCCCTCATTTGACGGATTTTAGTCGTTAATTTGGATGGGATTTTAGAAAGTGCCTAAAATTGTTAAGAAATTGAAAGTATATGCCCTAAAATGTTTTGAAATTGGACTAGAAGTATTAAAATGTGTAAACCTTAGGGACCAAAAGCGAAGTTAACTCTTAAGTTTATTATGATAGCCCATGGACCCAGTTTATTATTTTCGTTTTAAAATTCCGAGTTTATTCAGTATTCCATATTCTTACAAATAGTAAGGATGAAATGTTACCAGAGATTGGACGATTGCAAGCCCCAACCCAGTGCCTTCAAACTCATGTTCCGTTTCTTTAACCTGAACATAGTTTTCAAAGATCGAAGCTTGTTTCTCTTTTGCAATACCCTTTCCAGTATCATTAACTTCAAACACAAATTCCATGCAACTACGATCACGATTAACTTCACCAATTTCTTCAACATCACCAAGCTTCTCACTATTTTCGAGAAAGAAACACGATCGCCATCTTTGAAACCAATCGAGATTAGAAGCAACTATCGAGCTCTCCGGGTTCATGGCACGAGATCGAACACGAACACGAACAGAGACATGGCCCTCGGAGGTGAATTTGATTGCATTGCTTAATAAGTTTGATAGTATTTGTTTAAGCCTGCCTTCATCACCTTTGACTTGTGAAAATTTGGTCAATATATCATCTTGGACATCCAAAACCACATCAACTTCCTTTTTTAATCCAACAGGATAGAACAAGTCAACTACACCCTCCACCACTTTGACCAAATCAAATGGCTTTTCTTCTAACTCCATTTTCTTGGCTTCGATTTTACTTGTGTCAAGAATAGAGTTCAGTAAACCTGCAACAATTTTACTTGTGTCAAAAACTTCATTTTTGGTCCTTAAGGTTTGCTCATTTTATCCCTTTTAGTCCAAAGTTTTAAAAAATTCGATTTTGGTGCCTCACATTTCATTTTTGTATCAATTTTGTTCTAAAATCTAAAATCCGTTTAAAAGAACCGTTAGTTAATCCCACTTGAGGGGTATTTTTGTCATTTACCTTAACTCTTGGTCCAAGTATAAAAGGATCTCAGGCTGGGGTTAACTAACGGTTCTTTTAAGTGGGTTTTAGATTTTGGACCAAAATTGATACAAAAATAAAATGTGAGACACCAAAATCAGATTTTTTAAAACTTTGAGACTAAAAAGGATAAAAGAAGCAAACGTCAAGGACCAAAAACGAAGTTTACTCTTTTTATAATTTTGTTATAAAAACTCCTTTGACCTATAAGTAGACAAAGATTGACCCGTTGTGTAATTTATAAATTCCTTAGTGATCATCACTAAATACTTACCTTGAAGATCTTTCGTAGATGATTCTACATTTCTTAAGTTTGTGACCAACTCCAATCCTTGATGATTTTCATTGATCGATGCTTCTACCGATGCGCTAATCGCTCCTAACGAGGCACGAATATCATGGCATGCGGTTTCATATGCGACACTTTGGTTCTTGCTTTTTCTCTCTAACTGTTGTGTTGCTTCCTTTTGTTTGATAAGAGCGACTCTTAAACGCGATTCTTTTCTTGCCGATTTCACTGTTAACGCCATGGAAATAGCGACGGTTAGAACCATTAGCGACGAAAGCACCAACACAAATACGAGATTCAGATGCATCCTTCTTTGCACTTCATTGTATGGTAATGCCAATACATATACCTGCAAAATTCCCTTGTTAAAGTGAAAAAAAAAGAACTAAAAAAAACAGTACATTAGATTATATAGTTATAAAAATCGAGTCTTTTTTGTGGTATGCAAATAAAGCGTGTCATGTCCAATAAAGTCATTTGTCATGCTATTTCCATAATCTAATTTCACAATTCACACCATTGCAAATGGTTTTTTTTTTCTTATGATTGTTTGTACTTTAAAAGTTTAAAATAATCAAAACAAAGTAAATAACAAAAAAATCAAACTGCCTAGCACCCGAAAAACATATCAGATTTTGTTAAAGTGTTGAACTCTTTTTACGACTAGTCCTATAGAAAAACATAAAAAAACGAAAAAATTATATTTATGAAGTATTAATCATACCGTTTTCATCCCAAAGATGTTAAGTGACGAAGTGTACAAGACATATGTTGTACCCGAAATGTCGATAACATATGTTTTCGGCATTTCATAATTAAGTAGCAGTGTGATTCGGTCTCCATTAGCTTTCAGTATCTGAAAAGAAACCGTTGCATTTTCTTCAACAATGACACGCGTGTTTGGGATCCCGTCACTTACAACTTTTCCACTTTTTGTAGCCAAATACAATCCGCCACCAAACGGTTTAATGCTAGAAAACACATTTAACAACGATCTGAGTTCAAACCCAAGTGCGATAACACTAGCTTTATCCACACGGGCTATATTCAAGACAAGCGGATTCTTGGCATCATCCAATGAGTTCCCTAATAAAGTGGATCCGTGTGTAGTGTTCAATGCTTGTTGTAACCATGTTTCATTAACTAAAGCACGAAAGATAACGGCTTCTCCATATAAGTTCCCGGTCTCAGAATCAACACGCTGGGTGTACCATGGATGGTTAATCTCGGCACTTGTGGCTTTCGAAAATGAAGTATTTGAATAGACAGCAAAGATTTGTCGTTCGGGTTGCGAATATAATGCAAAAAACAAGCCATCCTTTTGCATATACGAAATCTGTGAGACTCGCGGGATCGTTAACAATGCTTCAAGTAATAGAGGAGCCACCTTTGATCAAAAGGATACAAGATTACATACATGTTGTTGATTATTTCTTGAAGGTAAATATGTATACAACAATGTTAGAAAAAACTATGCTATCATAAATAATTTAAACTTACATATATAATAATTTAAACTTACATATGAAAATTTTGAAAATAATAATTAAAGGTATGTAAATGTGAAAGATAAGCAAGCAAACCTTAGCTTGGATTTGAGAGAATGTGACGTCGTTTTTACCAAGTGATGTTAACACAATTTTGGCCAAATTGGTTGCTGAAGAATTCCCAATAAGCAATGTACTCATCGTCTTTTGTATTACTGACTGTATTTCTTGATGGGTTCTACTCGTCACTAAATCGACTTCATTTTCATTTTTTAATTGGGCAACCCATAATGGGATCAATAAGCAGATAATCAGCATCCCGATTAGTGACTGCAAATTTCAGTCGATATAAGGGCATTTAATTTCTAAAACGAATCATTAAAAATAGAAACTTAAACAAGATTATTATCAAGAGAATGTTACCGGTAGAAGCAAGAAAATTAGTCGTCTTGATATGATCATCTTTCGGTGACTATAATCAATGATAGAACCTGCAACCACAATATTAGATCCAAAATTTATAATTTTGGACCAATCTTTGAGCTTTTTCCTACAAAATAAGTTGCCCAAATAGCATTACAAAGAATTGGGTAAATATCTTTGTAATTGGAAACTAATCATTAAAGATAATTATCCTAAATAAGATCATTAATGATAATCAACATTCTCCGTAATTCATAATGATAATTAGAAAGGAACACTTAAAAAAAGAAAAAAAACCATGATCCTCCTACAATCCACCTAAAATGATGGCATTCATTCACCATTAAGAAAAATATATAATTTCATAAGATTTCAGGAAGCATATTGCATTTTTCTAGAAGTTCATATAATTTTAAAATAATGGCCAAAACTGAAACTGAAACTAAAACCCGAAGAAGCTTATTAGATGGATCAAAGTTGTAATACTTCATAGTTGAGGGGCTAAATCTTAGAGAAAATAAAATTCATAATCCCGTGTAGTAAATAGCTCCTTATCCATCCTCCTTCTTGACCGGAAAACTTTTATCACGACCCGACTCCGTTAACATAATCATGTTTTCATAACCGGACCGGATGACAAACCGGTTCACTGGTCGGACCGTTTTGACGACCGGCTAACGTATAAAACACGGACCGAGCTTTCATATCCGCCTTTGGTTACGATAAGTGTTGCAATAAGCACTTGGAAACATAACCAAAAATCTCTAATCATCGTATATAACCTTAAACATTTGTTAATTTAAAGCTTTTAAATTATTATAGGATCGTACCTTTAACTGCTCTCTCTTGTGACTTGAATGCGACAGCCGCCAACTTGATTCTTCTTAACTTTGCCGAGCAAACTCAACAAATTAGGGTTTAAGAGGGTGATAGATAAAATGGGATGATTTAAACCTTTGTGTTCCGACTGTTCTCCAATCACAACGTTTAATAATTTTGGTAAATTCTCATTTGAATCATTATCTTTCCAAATTGAGGTCCATCACCAAATCAGGTTTCACGTATTGGCAAAACAGGACCTTGTGATTTATTTAATTTTAAAATGCATTCAATTCTCTTTCCTATTCCATTTTAGGTCATTAGAAAGAATATTTAAGTTGTAACCCGACCACACAAGTTTAATTTTAAAATTTGAAACTTCTTTTTAGAGAAAAGAACTCTAGATATGATACTATGATTATAACACGATAAAGCTTAAGTACTAAAGAATCAGTCTAGATGCAACATGAAGTGACGGAGATGGATTTCAACATGCAAGTATGAAACTGATGAGAAAGTGTCTAATGAGTGGCAAGAACCTGTGATTTTAGCAAGTACAAAGACAGGAACTTATCGGGTCCATTTCGTTGCGGTAAAACAAATTGTATATATGTGATATATTGTGTAGATATAATCAGTAGAATACTGGTTCAGGATTCCTTTTACTATAATCAGATACTCAAAATTTTAATTCAAATAAGAACCCGAAGAACATACTTTACTCACAGATTTCCTAAACTCCTTGAGAGTTTTGGAAAGCTGAAAGTTTTATCCCCACGAGCCCGTAGAAACTTTTGTGTTACTTTACGTCTTTCATCGCCGCTAATGAAGAGAACAACCAAAATACAATTATAACCTTTTCGTTTCGAGCCACAGAAGGGCGTGTTTGGTCATGAGGACATGCTAATCTTGTCTTTTCACTGATGAAATGTTAATTAAGTCGAAGAACCTTAAAAACAACATGAAACATATATAAATGTCCCATTTTCTTCGGCTTCTTTGTCAACTATACCTCTCTCTCCACTCATCAATCGTACCTGCATATTAATTAAATGTTAAAAACCATTTTTTCCACAAAAACTTAAATAATGCGAGGAAATTTAGAGATGTTAATCGTGCGGGTTGGTTGGTTGACGGGTTTACTGGTTGACGGGTTTGCTGGTTGAGTTGTACAACCCAAACAAGACCGATACTTTTACAGTTTTACTCGTGTCAGAAACATCAACCATAACCCGCACAAACTTAAATTTATGCAACTCAAACATGATAACATATGTCCGGGCCGGATCCACCTGTCAGAGTCGGACCAAC
>JBCNJP010000014.1:4487463-4533922 GCA_039602395.1 Deinandra increscens subsp. villosa
TGCTCTAACACAAGTGCTCACGGACAATACCCGGATCAACAATGGTTTATGGACTCAGGCGCCTCTGCTCACATCACGTCCGATCCAGGTAAAATTCAGTTTCCAAGTTCGTTTCCTATAAGTCCTATTTTCGTTGGAAATGGCACTAAGCTTCAAATTAGTGGTTCCGGTAACGGCTTTTATAACCTACCCAATAAAAACTACAAACTCAACCAAATTATCCATTCACCCCAAGTCATTAAATATCTGCTTTCTGTACGCAAATTCACTATTGATAATAACGTGTCTATTGAATTTGATCCCTATGGTTTTTCTTTGAAGGACCTCAAGGATGGAAGCCTCCTTTCCCGTCATAATAGCAGTGGAGAACTATACCCGTTTACACCGCCAGCTTTTGTCCTTTCTGCATCAAGTGCCCCTGCACCATGGCATGATCGCCTCGGGCATCCCGGAGCGACCACGCTAAACTATCTTAGTACTTATTTTTCGTTTAAATGTAATAAAGCATCCAATGCTACCTTTTGTTCTTCTTGTCAAATCTCGAATAGTAAACGTTTACCTTTCGTTGATTCTGTCTCTAATACATTTAAACCTTTTGATATAATCCACTGTGATCTCTGGACGTCTCCTGTTTTAAGTAATAGTGGATATAAGTACTACATGGTGCTAGTTGACAATTTTTCGAATTATATCTGGGTGTATCCTCAACGTCATAAATCTGAGACCCTTGCAAATTTTATTAAATTTCACAAGTTAATTCAAACCCAATTCAACACATTCATCAAAACCTTTCAATGCGACATGGGGGGGGGGGGGGATTCGATAACAACAATTTCAAAACGTTTGCCTCTCAAAACGGGCTTGTGTTTCGATTTTCATGCCCTCAAACCTCTCAACAAAACGGAAGGTCTGAGCGAATGATACGGCGCGTGAATGACATCATCAGGGCCCTCCTTGTCCACGCGCACCTTCCACCTCAGTTTTGGGTGGAAGCCTTACACACCGCATCCTACCTCCACAACATATTACCAACCAAACGCCTCAAATTTCACACCCCTGCCTCCGTCCTTTACCGCCGCCAACCGACATACGATCACCTTCGTGTGTTCGGTTGCGCGTGCTACCCCAACATGTCCGCAACCCAAAATCATAAACTTTCACCTAGATCCATTCGGTGTGTATTTTTGGGGTACCCATCAGATTTTAGAGGGTACCGGTGCTACGATCCTCTCACGGGTCGAGTTCACCTGTCTCGTCATGTCGTATTTGACGAGACAAGCTTTCCCTTTAAAGACATCGATTCTTCCAAGCCAACCTAATCAATAGACTTCCTCGATGACTACCCCATAACCGATTTTCCCTTTAGCCCAAATAATACCACTGGCCCAAATCCACAAGCCCAACCGGACATACCTACTCCCACCTCTCCGGTTTCCCCTCATTCGACAGGCCCAAGCCCGCCCCCCACGCCTCAAACCCAATCCAGCCCGTCGTCTCCTGATCCCACCTCTCCTTCCACGTCCGTCTCACCCACTCAACCTTCCGCCACACCCGTTCATACTACTAACCAAAATGATCACCCCATGCAAACTCGGTCAAAAGCTGGCATCTCCAAACCCAATCCCAAATACAACCTTGCAGCCACAACTACCATCTCCCCTATCCCAACCACCCATTTAAAAGCCTTATCGGACCCTAACTGGGCCCGTGCTATGAACGATGAATTTAGTGCCTTGCAGGTGAACAACACTTGGGAGCTGGTTCCTCGGCCCAATGACCGACCGATTATTAATTCGATATGGCTTTTTCGCCACAAATTCAAGGCCGATGGTACCCTTGACAGATATAAAGCGAGATTGGTTTGTAATGGTAAATCTCAAACGGTTGGCATTGACTGCATGGAAACGTTCAGCCCGGTAGTAAAGCCCGCTACCATCCGAACCGTTTTATCTCTAGCGGTCTCTCGTGCATGGCCAATTCATCAATTGGACGTCAAAAACGCTTTCTTGCATGGGAAACTTGAAGAAACTGTCTATATGCATCAACCCCTCGGTTTTGTTGACCCCGCTTGCCCGAATCACGTATGTCTATTGCGGAAATCATTATACGGTTTAAAACAGGCACCTCGGGCATGGTATTCCAGGTTCTCAGCTTTCATAAAGTCTATGGGATTCCGAAGTAGCTATTGTGATAACTCTTTGTTTGTTTTTACACGGGGGAGCGACATAGCTTACTTACTTCTCTACGTTGATGATATCGTCCTCACTACAAATCAACCAGCTTTGCTACATCACATCATTTCTCGGCTGTCATCCGAGTTTGCCATGACTGACCTTGGCCCTTTGCATCATTTTCTGGGGATTCATGTAACACGAGATACCAAGTCGATGTTCCTTGGCCAAGAACAGTATGCTAAAGACATCATTCACCGGGCTAACATGGATTCTTGCAAACCTACCTCTACCCCGGTTGACACCAATACAAAACTCAGCGCCACCGAGGGGAATTTACTCACAGATGGGTCTCATTATCGAAGCCTTGCTGGGGCCCTTCAGTACCTTACAATCACTCGTCCGGATATATCCTATGCGGTCCAGCAAATATGTTTGTTTATGCATGCACCACGTGAGCCACATCTATTGTTTTTAAAGCGGGTACTGCGATACATCAAAGGCACTCTACATCTTGGTCTTCGGTTTTCGGCTTCACCGGATATCTCTCTTACTGCCTACTCGGACGCAGACTGGGGGGGTTGCCCGGATACTCGTCGGTCTACATCGGGTTACTGCATTTTTTTAGGCGATAATCTTATTTCGTGGTCTTCCAAGCGTCAGCCTACGATGTCTCGATCCAGTGCGGAGGCGGAATATAGAGGGGTTGTTAATGCTGTCGCGGAAGCCACTTGGGTTCGTAATCTTCTCCTTGATTTACAGGTACCGGTTCGAAAAGCAACAATTGTTTACTGTGATAACGTTTCCGCCATCTATCTCTCTGAGAATCCCGTGCAACATCAACGCACCAAGCACGTTGAAATGGACATTCATTTCGTACGGGAGAAAGTGCAGCTGGGGCACATAAGGGTTTTGCATGTTCCATCCGCTTACCAATACGCGGATATCTTCACCAAGGGCTTACCAAGACATCTGTTTGACAGTTTTCGATCCAGCTTGAACGTGTCTGCTAAATCACGTTCTCACTGAGGGGGAGTATTATCGGATATATATATTTTATATATATCTTTATTTAAATTAGTTGATTTGGTGATATTGTTTTCCTAATTTATTGTTTAGTTGGTTAGGAAACTTTGGGGTATTTATTCTATCTTTGTTTGTGCTAATCGATGAGGAAAATAACAACATTCTTTACCCGCATACCCGCCAAGAAGGCAGCACAAGAACATAACGCATCGGCTTAGTAGAGTTGCTTTATGTTTTATAGAGAACTAGGTTAGTAGCCGGTGTGTGCTTTGAGTTCACTTTATGTTTTATAGAGAACTAGGTTAGTAGCCGGTGTACTACACGGGCTGAATTTAGATTCATAATATTATATAAATACAAAAAAAAAACTAAGAGATTAGAAAATTATGATTGACGTAAATTCTTGTAGAACATTAAATGATAATCTAATAAATTAAAGAAAATTATTATGTTGGACAAATTGTTGATTAATAAATTTCTTAAAAAAATTTATAATGTTTGACAAATTATTTATTAAATAAATTTATTATGTTTGACATAATTGGTAATTATTCTTAATTGGTGATTTACTAAATTTGTAATTAATTGTGAGTTTGACATTTGGCAATGGTGATGTGGACCCTCTAAAATGAATACATGTGACAACTATTTTAGTGCTTTAGGCTATGTGTAATGGTTAAAGCACCATAAAGCCTAACATGGGGCATTTGTCACACCCCAACCGACGGCGGAATTTGTCGGGGCGCGATGATTGTCCAGATGCACATGACAACTAAAATTAAGTTGTAATACTTAAACATGCCCTTTTTCATTAATCAACTAAAGATAATGTACAAGAAGGTAAACATAAAATACATATTAACTGATTTTAAGTCTTTAAACTAGGTCCAACAATCCTAGCGTGATCACAACATAGCTCATGTATAGGTTCCTGCAACATGTATAAGATAAAGTGTCAACTACAAAAGTAGTTGGTGAGTAAACACGTGTTTAAATAATATAAGTATAATATCAATAACATCGATATATGTCTAATCAGATATTTTCATACGTATAGTCAAACAAGTAATGAGTTAAAGCCAATGAATGTGCGCATCAAACCCTAGACAACTAGGCTTCCAATCACAAGGCGCTACACGCGAAGCATGCCAAGTGGGTTGTCAAACCAATAGATCTATTATTGTTACCCCGGCTCGGTATGTTAATGAGTACGCATGCTAGATAAAGATAGTAACCGCTGCTAGATCAAACCAATCACAATAATCCACACATATTTAACATACATAGAACGTATCAAATCATCATATAATCGCGTTTGTGTTTTAGGTAAGTGATTTGAAATAAAGATACATGTTACACCCCAAAAATGTTTAAAAGATAATGCAGGTATGATTTCTCACAACTCGGATTATCATCCTAATGAATCACCATTAGAAATGATATTACGAATTGAATAGTCATAACCAACAGTATTAAAGGAGGGGGTTTAGTGGATACTCACAACACGGATTATCATTCTAATGTATCACCATTTGAATGATAATACGAGTTGATCATTTAGGCACAATCCCTAATATTTAAAGAGGGGGTTTTGTGAATTACTCACCTGATAAGTAGATCGGAAACGAGAGATAGAACCAATCGCGAGAGATAACAATCTGGAGATTATCCTAATGGAACGAACATGCTAAGTGAACATAGGGAATCATAATGATTATAGTTCTAAGGACACGAGGAACTTAAGGAGTGTTTAGGTCTTATTTGATAAAAGACCATTTTGCCCTTTTTGAAAAATTAGGGTTTTAGTAATTTATCCAATAACTAATTCATTTATCAATTTTGAACTCATATACACTTATTATATATATAAATATGTTCTAAGACCAAAATTCAAGTTTTAATACTTTCCGGTTTGTTTGATATTTAATAATCATATTCAAAACCCTAATTTTGAAATAATTATCAAATAAATAGTAAAAACATTTATAAAATTAAATAAAATTAGGGCTTTTACTTAAAATATTATTTTATAATATATTTTAAAGGATTAGCCCTAGATTTAACCCGTTTGTTCAATTTTGGCAAAGTAACATCGTGAAAACCCTAATTTTGATGTTTTTATTAAATAAATACCAAAACAATTTGTAAAATTGTAAAAACTTAGGGTTTTATTCATTATGATATATTATAATATTCCTAAAAATAGTAAACCCTAATTCAATACCGTTTATTTAATTTGGGCAGAACAACGACCCGAAAACCCTAATTTTGGCACATTTTTATATAAAATACCAAACGTTTAGATATCATGAAATTGACTTAGGGGTTCTTTAATATATATTATAACATCATATCCTGCAAAAATTCAGACCCTAACTCTTTTCTGATTAATCATAATTAAAGAAACATGTTAAGAACCCTAATTTTTAACCTAGTTTCAAAACTCGAATTTAAAGACAAAGTTAACAGAAATTGATTGAGGGCTTTTATAGATCATACCTAATAACGTGTAACTGCAGGAGATGAGCTTCTAATACCCCCTGGAACGATCGAATTTTGGTGAGGAATCTTCGGTTGCGGTTTAAGGGTTTTCAAGGTAAGAAAATCGTGAATTGGTGAGTATAAATGATCGATCTGAGCTCGAATTTATAGTGTTTAGGGTCGGAATTATGTGTAGACAACACATCAGGTGACTAATCGACCGAACTCGACGCGTGGATATGCAAAACGTAGGCTGCAAGTTCGAACAAAAGCCAAAAACTCGACTGGACCGGCTCGCGGTACGCGCCGAGGGCAAAGAGAAACCGCGCGATACGCGGGCCAAGTTTGGGCTAATGACAGTTTTAGTCCCTGCAACTTTTATTTACAGTTTAACCCTGAAGTTTGGGTTTTTTGCGATTTTAACCCCTAAACTTTGTGAAACTTAATATTTTATGCCCAAAATTAGTTTAGAATATTTTCCCATGGTTTTCTAAGTCTCGGGATACGCATAACGAGGTATAAAATATATAATTTATATATATATATTTATTTTATTTTTAACCGTTCGTGCTCGTTTTAATTCGTTAACCTCTAAAAATTTACGAGTGACTTATATTGACCTTATAAAACATCAAGGAACATTAAAATATGATTTTTGAAATTTACGTGATTCCCGGTTATTAACGGATTTGCACGAAAAACGATAAATTCATTTATTTGTAAAATAATTAACAAAATTGATCTAAAATATAACCAATTGGTTTTTTTTAATGTTATAAAATGATTGTAGGACTTTATATATTTTAAAATATAAACCCCGAGATTCCCGGTAAACGATAAATCGAATACCGAAATCGCGTAAAAACCAAAAATCGGTTTATTTTCGTTTTAATCGAACCATTTAACCTAAAACCTTGTAAATTTATTATTTTGTTTTCAAAAATGATTATCGAGTATCTCGAACATAATTTAATTGTATATTTTTGGATAAATTCTTCCGGTAATTGTTAAATCAGAATTTGATTTGCGTGACAAGTTCAAATTCGGGTCAGGTTTTGTAATTGGGCCGGACACAGGTGTTACAGCATTATCCGCCATGTGGACGCTGACTGGACAATGGGCTTTATGGGGCTTTATGGTGTAGTGGATAAAGCCCCATAAAGCCCCATCATCATTACTTATTTATTTATTTTTTTAACTTTTTTTTAAACTACTTTCATTCAAATAAATATTACAACTTAAAAGGTTGTGAATTGGTTTGGGAAATGTTGAGTGACGGGGTTCATTTGCGGAAATTGAGGGGAAGGCATGTTGAGCATCATATGCCAAAGGTTTTGATCGGTTTCGTTCTCGCCAGTATTAGGTCGAGAGTTGGGTTGGTTATTGGGTTGATTGGAAAACATTTAAAAAAAAATATAGAAGAGTAGAAGACTAGAAGTAGAAAGGAGTTGGTGTGGTGTGTGAAAGTTTTTTAAAAAGTGGGGTATTTATAAGTAAAAATGGGTGTAAAATAAAATTAAAACAAAAAGAAAAGGTTTCAATGGATATAAAAATAGCCGTTCAACGGCTATTTTCTGGATTCTCCCCCCCCCCCCCCTTTTGCGTGTTATAAGCCTGACGCCCCTCCTCGATTTTTTGCTCATAACGCCCCATAACGCCCCTGCGTAGTGGGGGTGGGCGCTATGGGGGGCGTTATAGGGCTTTATTAGGCTCAGTAACGCCCCATTACGAATAGCCTTATCAGGTTTAAGATAAGATAAGCTGTTTTAAAAAATTAACAAATGTCAATCAGGCCTAGCGGTTAAGGTTTAGAGGTGTGGGGTTTGGGCCTTCGTGGATTCGGGCTTGAAACGTAGATGGTGCATTTATTTTTCTATTTTTTATTGTCATTTTTTACATTATATTGGAATGTGTTAAAGTAGTACTTTGTTATATGTTAGGTCTCATTATTCTTACGATACCCATGTTTAAAAAAATATATACTTTTTTTTTATTTTTTTCAATGCAAGTGTCTTTTCCTTAAGGTTATTAATCTATATTTGAATATCTTCTTTCTATAAATTTACTTTGTGGCGTTGTTTCAAATGTTAGTTATGCAAAGCTATTGAAATTTCATATTCAAACCGTTTAATTTATTTCTATATGCTACACATACGTAATATAAGCTTTTACATTTTAGTTTTAGTAATATAAGTTATATTTTAAAACTAAAATAATACATTCAAGAGCAGCAGCCGGGTTAGTTTGTTTTTTTTTTTAATTTTTATTGATCGCATATTTTAATAGTTTTATACTAATCAAAATTTTTTTCTAGTTACAAGATTCGATCTTTATCAAAATTAAATTTTTTTTGATGTTTTAAATGAGTTTTTTTTAGCAAAATGGTGTTGTTAAAAAAATTATTTTCCAAAATAGTGTTTTCTTGAATTTTACAACATTCTCACTCCAACTTTCATTGAATAAATTTAAATCTCTATTTTATATGGATTATTCAATAAATATAGGAAAATTGGATTTAAATAATCCTATGTTTTGACTATTGGCAAATAATAATCCGACTTTTAACATTGGCAACTAGCAGTCCCACATTTACATTTATTTGTTTTCACTGGTCCCTCCGTTAAAAAAATTAACTCCGTTAACTTTTTCACCAAACTTTTCTCAACCCCAATTTTTTATTCACCATAACTTCTTCAATTCTTGATGAAAATTCAATCCGTAAGTTACTATGAACTCGTGACGAAAAACCGAACAAGAATATATCCATATTGCCTAGGTTTTAAATAGGTTATGATGATGAACAAAATCATCAAAGTTATGACTTTTTCATGACTTTGAATAAAATTTTGAGCAGATTTGACATGTTCTCACGAGTCTATAGCAAGTTACGAAATTTATTTTCATAGAGTTTTGATCGGATTTCAAATTTCACAACTTCATGGTTTTCATGAAGCTTCAACAATGGTAGATTGATCAATTCTCAATGGTTTTCAATGATTCTTGTTGCTATAGATTCGGTTTATGATCACAAATGTGTTAGTGAAATCAATTTTCAAAACCATTGATAATTGTTCAACCACCATTGTTGAAGCTTCATGAAGAACATGTTCATAATTATAATCTATTTAAAACCTAAGTAATATGGATCTAGTTTTGTTCGGTTTTTCGTCACAAGTTCATAGCAACTTACGGAGTGAATTTTCATCAAGAATTGAATAAGTTATGGTGGATCAAAGATTGGGGTTGAAAAAAGTTGGATGAAAAAGTTAACAGAGTTAACTTTTTTAATGGAGGAACCAGTGAAAACAAATAAGTGTAAACGTGAAACTGCTAGTTGCCAATGTTAAAAGACGGATTATTATTTGCCAATAGGCAAAACATGGGATTATTTAAATCCAATTTTCCATAAATATAAAGAAAAGCTTCTTGAAAAAATAAAATTATAAAATTATTTTTTTATTGTATCCTATTTTTTATAAAAACTTTTTTGTATGTTTTGCAATTCTTCAAAAATGTTTTAACTTTATTTTTTTAATATCTGTTAAAATGTTTCTTCTACAGATTCTTTATTAAACTTCTAGTTATATACTGGTTTTTAAAACATTTTTAGATCATCATAGAAGTATGTAAGAAAAAAAAATTATAATTTTTTAATTTTTTAATAAAGACTATTATAAGATTGTATTTAAAACTTTGGAAGTTTTTTGTATATTGTTTTTGAAAACGTTATTTGTTCTTTCAAAAGGAAGTAATAGGAACTTTAAATAAAACAAAAATAATAAGAAAAACTTTTATTTTTAAACAACATTAAATTAAAGGTTTAGTTTAGAAATATTTTAAAATAATGACAAAAAGTTCTATTTTGTAAACATTTAAAAAAAAATCTAAAACGTGATTTATAAATCTTTTAAAGGTTTTTAAACACTTTTGAATGTAATAAGTAAAGGGTTTGCAAATTTTTTTTTTTAATTTAATAGTGTCTTTTTACCTTCAAATGATAGTCTCTATAAAACATTTTTAGTCTATTATTTTCCAAGGACGAAAGTCTTTTTCGATTTCACAAACGTTTGTATAAATTTTTTTAGAAGGTTTGATAGAATTTTTTTTTATGTTTAACAAATATCATTAATTAAATAGAGATAAAAAAAACTTTTGAAAGAATTACAAAAATGAAAAAAGTTTTTATAAGAAGTCAGTATAGAAAGAAAAATTATATCTTTTCTAGAAACTATTAATTTTGTTGAATAATCCATATTAAATAGAGATTTAAATTTATCAAATAGAAGTTGGAGTGAGAAGATGTAAAATTTTAGAAAACACTATTTTGATAAATAATTTTGTATCAACACTATTTTGGTAAATAATTTTGTATCAACACTTTTTTAGTAAATAATCTTTCTAACAACACCATTTTGGTCAAAAACTCGTTTTAAACGGGGATCAGGGATCGAGTAACGTACGGTTCGACTTTAAACCTAGTTTAATAGATTGATTGGTTAACCCATGACCTTGTAGTCTAGTGGTATGGTGATTGCCCCTCCATGTAAGTGGTTGTGGGTTCAAATTCTTGCAAGTGCAAGGTTGATGGTATTTAGGGAAACAATTAGCTGTTCAAAAAAATAAAAATAGATTGATTGGTTGAGAAGCAAATGAAGTGAAGTGGTGTGAAGGTTGTTGGAAATAATTAAGAAGGATACAACCAACATTTCTTCCAAGTAAAGCCTTCCACTTTGCGTAACGAATGTTTTTCTTGTTTTTCTTAAAACCCCCAAATGAACACTTTTCGTTATTACTCGTTTGTGGTGAAAGAAAACCATTTTAGTAATTTAATTATATACATAATATACATAATATATTATATATATATATATATATATATATATATATATATAGGAATGGGAACCATTATTAACCATGTCTTGGAGAATTAACCAATTAACTAAATCTGGTGAGTTTGCTTTTTGATCCAATGGTTGAGATTAAAGATGATATTGTATGGTTCAAATTGATCTAAGGGTAGAATGGTAATTGTGGAACCCTATCTTCTAACACAAACTACATACGTAAAGAAGAAAGAAAGTTTAGAAAGAAAAAAAAAGGGAAGAAGAAAATAGGAGCCGGCCATTAACTCCAGTTCCACCGCCGCCGCTCCTGCCTCCAACGTCCAGTTCCACCGCCGCTACTGTTGCCGACCACCGCCGCCGCTCCTGCCTCCACCATCCAGTTCCACCGTCGCTACCCCATCAAGTCGCCTACGTCATTTTCCGATCTCCGATTTCTGCAACTACCCACTCGTCGCCGCCATCGGTGCTTTTTTTTTTACTCCGCCGTCGATGCTCTTTTGCAACTACCCCCGATTTCAGATTTGTTGCCAGAGGTATTTAAAGATAGTTCATGATTTTAAGGTAGTTGATGATTTCCGTTTTCCGATTTGTCGACCGATTTTCGATTTTAAAGGTAGTTGATGATTTCCATTTTCCGATTTGGGTTCCAAAGCTGTGTTTTTCACTTGACCGGGATTTTACGGTAATGTCTTTGTTTTTTTTTTTTTTTTTGTAATTTGGATTTTATTTGGATTTCACAACATTAGTGAGGTCAGATCTGTTAAAAATTTTGGGATCTTGCTTTAGATTCAAGTTTTGACTCAAATGTTTTAGAAGTGGTTTTTTTGGGATATTGTTTTTAGAACTTTTTTCCCATCGTAATGATCCAAAATTTATGACATTTTTATTGTCTTTTTTGTTAATTTTGGTGTTTTTAAATAGTAACATAAGTGTTACTGATCATTTATCCCAATGTTAATGATTATAACATCAGTGTTTTTTATGCATATTGATGCTTTTGTAGGTTGTAATACATGCATACGCAGCTGTATATTTTTATCATGTTTTTGTTGAATGTTGATAGCATCGATGTTATTGGTTATCACACCGTTGTTAATGGTTATTTTTGTAGTTTGTACTGGTTATGATTGTATGGATGTATGTTATAAGGGTGGGCGGTATGCATGCCGCCGCCCATCGGCGTAGAAGCGGCATCGCATGCCGAGCTTCGGCATGCATACCGTCGGTGTCATTCCATCGGCATCGGCATGTGGGATCGATTTTTGCGGCAAGTTTTCGCCGATTGACGCCGAGCAAAAAGAGACCGTTCAACGGTCATATTTTCGACCGTTTGAACCTTTTTTTTATCAATTCCTCCACTATATAAATCCCTTCAAAACCAATAAATTTTATACACCATTTCTCCTAAACAAACAAAAACCTTTAGTTTCTTTCTCAAAAAACATGAAGAAGAGCTGAATGCAAATCCAACACCGTCCTAGATTTGATTTTTTTTTTTAAATGAAGAATAAATGTTGGTTTTTTTTTAGGAATTTGGTAATTGTTTTTTTTAGGACTTTGTAAGTCTTTTTTTAATCTAATGAATTGTTTTAGTTTAATTTTATTAGTTTTAGATTAAAAAGAAAATGAAAAAAAAAATATTTAATACACGCCTAAACCATGACTAAATGAGCATACCCCCTACAAAATCATCATTCTACATCAATTCTACATCAATTTTCTCTCTCCTGTTGGCATCATCCTATTGGTCCAATTTGATGCCTAATACATACTTGAAATGAGCATACCTCCCACCCTAAGTTATTACAGTGATGTTAGAAGTTGTAACACTAGTGCTACAACGCACGTCTGAGAAAACGATAATAAAAAACGTCGAGACTATACTTGAATTAAAGATAAAAATGCGACGAGTTTAACGGTGAAACTTTTATAAAAAACCGACGAAGTATAAAAAAGTTATGAACTTTTTAAAATGAAGGGGGTGTTTTATGTGGGGTGTTAAATGACATAACTGCCCTTTATAATTAAAAAGAAAAAGAAAAAGACACATGGCATAATCTGGTTGAATCTGGTTTGTTTCCACCATTAGATGGTGGTTATTTGGTTAATCCTCCAAGGAAGGGTTATTAATTATTCCCTCCCCTATATATATATATATATATATACTATATATATATATATATATATATATATATATATATATAAACTTTTAATTTTGTTTTATAAAGGGGTATTAAGCTAACACATCGTTAACTTTTAACGACAAGCCCCCCACGTGACAAAAACGTAAGGACAATTTTGACAATTAACATTACCCCACATATATAGGGAGAGAATTATTTGAGAACTAATTGGTTTTGCGAACTTTTGAGAACAATTTTAAGTCATTGGTTTATATAATGAAAAACTCCCTATGAATTATAGTTGTCCCCATATGAAATTAGTGGTTGAGATTTAGTTCTCAAAACAAAAAGTTCTCAATGAACTTAACCCTATATAAAAGATTAAATATTATAGTCGTTCAACGACTATATTCTCGTTTCCTTCCCCATTTTCAAGCGTGAAAAATCTCACGCCACAAACACAAAAATCATTTTTCGCGCCCCACCGTAGTGGGCATAGGGGCGCGGTGGGGCGCCAAAGGGGCACGAAGAAGTGTTTCAAGCCCACTACGGATAACCTTAGTGGCTCAAAGTGGTTCTCAAAAGTTCTTAAAATCAAATGGTTCTCAAAAGTTCTCAAAATCAAATAGTTTTCAAGGGGAGTTCATTGGGAAACACCAAAAAATAGAAAACTAGAACCAATTTATTATATAGATTTCACATGTGAAATGCGATTGTTTGCATTTAAAAAAAATTAATTAATAATTTTTAAAAGTAAACAACATAAAATTTTGGTTTTTTAGAATATTGGTTCTCCGGTTCCTCTTTTTTTCTCTATATAACACAAATAATATGAAGTGAGAAACCAATCTATTTTCTATGTTTCACATGTGAATGCGATAGTTTACATATAAAATAAAATTAATTAATCATCTCTAAAACTAAATAATATAAATTTTGTTTTTCTTAGAAGATGATGATTTTTTTGTAAAGGTTCTTGGTTCCCCTTTTTTGGTGTTCCACAATGAACCTCTATATTTTAAGAAATATAAAAAAAAATTCTTTAAACTAACTATATATACAATTCACAAATAGGGTTGTTCAAAAAGCTCGTGGCTAGGAGTTCGCTCGAAGCTCGCTAGGAAATAGCTCGGAAGTAGCTCGCTCGAATGTGGCTCGGTTTGTAACCGAGCTGAGCCGAGCCAGCTCGGTTTGTAAATGAGCCGAGCACGAGCCAAGGGTGGCTCGGCTCGTAGCTTGCTCGGTTTTGGCTCGTTAGCTCGGTCGGTTTGGCTCGGTTTTTATTTACCTTATTTTATATCTTATATACAATATTTAAAAATGTAGAAGCCCATTTTACAGAGAGCTCAAATAAAATAACTCATGTTTTTACCCTAAATCCTTACGGTTTAGTCTTTCTTAATCTCCGCTTTGAACATTTATCTTGTAGTTGTTACCTTGTTAGATTTGATGTGTGGTGTATTTTGTACGTGTGTCGTGTATGTGTCAGACATGTCTTTTATAAACAATAGAGTGATTGTTAAACCGTTTTACTTTAATGTTTGGTCTACGATCTCTTTTTAAAATAGAGCCAAAACCAAGCCGAGCCGAGCTGGCTCGATTTGAAGCCAAGCCAAGCTCGAGCTCAAAATTTCAGCTTGGTTTAGAATTCGAGCCGAGCCGAGCCATCTCGGATTCTTGGTTTATAATTCAAGCCGAGCCCGAGCCAGCCCTAGCCCGGCTCGGCTCATCTCATTATCAACGCTATTCACAAATGGTGAATAGTAGTTGAGCTTGATTGGGCCACGTGGCTCTAAACATGACACTTCATTTTCTTAGAGTCCGTTTGGTATTAAAATGTTAAGTTTTTTGTACAAATGTTTTGTGTATGTGTGTTTTACGTCACAACACACGGTACGTTATAGTTTAGCAATACAATTATTTCGTAAATCGTATATTTGTGTTAATCTCGTGGTAACGCATCGATATTAATATTTAGTTTTATACTAATATATATATATATGAGAGACTGATAAAAAAATTCTATTTTTTTATTAATCATGGCACCCACACATTATTTTATTATTGCATTATTTTGTTAGCATTATTTACAACAAACATTAATGTACGTTTTTAACTTATTCCGGTAAAAAAAAATAATTAGTCTAATAGCAACGTTTTCTTCTTTATAATTGATGTGATAAAATAAAAAGAGAATATTTATTACTATTATTTTACGCAAATTCGAAATACATTAATAATATTTATACATGCTCGGTGTTTTGCGTCGCTCACATTTACATGATCTAGAGTGTCATGGGTCATTTGTGTAAGATTTATGTACCCTTAACTTATATTTTTGAAAATATGTTTTTATTATGGGTGTAAACGAGCAGAGCCGAGCCCGAGCTCGCCTAAGCACGAGATCGGCTCGTTTAAATTTAACAAAGCTCGAGCTCGAGCTCTGCTCGATTCGAGCTTTATTTCTGAAGCTCGAGCTCGACTTATGAAATTTTATTTAAGCTCGAGCTCGGCTCGTTTATTATTAATTATTATTTTTTATATATTTTTATAATTAAATTTGTATATCTTTAGAATTATACTTCTTTATATAGAAAATAATACATATTATTTACTTATTTTATCATAATATATAATAATCATTATTCTTAAATATATTTAAATAATTAAATAAAAATTATATAAATAAAATCTCGATAAGGCTCGCGAGCCAGCTCGAGCTCGATATGTAAAGCTCGGGCTCGAGCTCGTTTATTAAACGAGCCCTATTTCAAAGCTCGAGCTCGTTAAGACTCGGCTCGTTTCGAGCTTTTTATCGAATCGATCTCGAGTAGCTCACGAGCGGCTCAACTCATTTACACCCATAGTTTTTATGGTTTGATCTGCAACCTCAAGATCTCTTTGAGATTTGAATTACAATATACATTATTATAATTATAATATGGAAAATTGGATTTTAATAATCCAAGTTATTACCAATTGGCCAATATTAATCCCAATTTCAAAATTGGCCCACATTAATCCCAATTATTAAGGTGTTGGATTTCATTGGACCCCGTTAAGTTTTTCTTAACTCCGTTAGTTTTTTGCTGACGTGGCACTGATTAATAAAAGCCAGGTGGATGCCACGTCAGCAAAAAACTAACGGAGTTAAGGAAAACTTAACGGGGTCCAATGAAATCCAACACCTTAATAATTGTGATTAATGTAGGCCAATTTTAAAATTGGGATTAATATTGGCCAATTGGTAATAACTTGGATTATTAAAATCCAATTTTCCTTATAATATTATAAGTGTTTCAGATAAATATTAAAAATGTTTTATATTTCCCAATAACCCTATTTTGTTTAGAACGATTGATACCCACACCCATCTAAGGTCGTTTCTATGTGTACGCTATCTTTAAGACTTTAATAATAAATTTAACCGTCAAACTCAAAAACACGAAAATATAAACATTGAACATTTACACCCACTAACATAGTTTAGTCACTTTAGTGGCAAATGTGTATGATTTCTTATCTAAAGGTCCTGGGTTGAAGTCCCATTTGTAACAAAAAATTAATAAACGGGGGTTACAAGTTGGACCAAGGGGTTTTCTCACCAGTGGTGAGATTACTCCTGATGGGGATTGGAGATGATCGGGTGGGTGGTGTAATGTCCTCGTAATTGATCCAAATTTGCCGTTCAAAAAAAACATAAACATTGCACATTTAGTTTAGAAAATCTTGAGGTGTAAACATAATTGTTGTTGCTCCTTTGTACTCTTGGTCTAGCATCTTGTTTAGATCTTTTTATGAAGTTCATTTTTTTTCTGTTAGTTTAGCATCTTGCTTACATCTTTTTTAACTTTTTTTAACGGCAAATTTAGTTAATTGACGGGCCACCACTCGATCATCTCCATTCCCTATCATAAAGAAACTCACCATAGGTAAACAAACCCCTTAAACCCAAACTCGAACCCCAATTTTTTTTGTCACTGGTGAGATTTGAACCCAAAACTTTTCATTTTTAGTATTTTTGGATACCACTTAGACTAGAGATCATTGGTGCGTAAATCTTTTCACGCTAATGAAAAGAAAACACAAAATCCTAGTTTGAGCGTTTTAGCATGTTAATTCTTGAAGGAGATGAGGGTATATATATATATTAATGACCTTCACAGGCATAGATTCCTTTCCAACGCGAGTAGCAATGCTCACTACGACTTCCCACGCTACAATCAAGTGGACCATTCATTTTCTCAAATTTACCATATTAAATATCAAGGGTCTCAAAAGGGAAGCTCTAAGTTTTTGGTCTAATCTAAGCTAAAGTTCTAACATGTATTTCTTTCTTTAACGGTATCAGTCTATATCATACATATTTCACCAGTTCAAAAAGAAACCCATCAGTATAAGAAAAGCTTTAGAGTCGGGATAGAATATTTATTATTATTTTTTTTTTTTGAAGAAACGTCAAACTTTATTAACAATCAAAATAACGGTTACAACTCAGTCCGACATACGGGGCAAACGGGCAACAAGCTGCGCCGCAAGCCCTTTTTGAATAGCAAAACCTAAGCGGATAAAAACAAGTTTTTTAGCTCTAGGAGTCACTATATGTCCATGCATAATCTTCTGGATCCGCCCGAGCGTGTCCGCAGCCTCTGACGCGAGGTGCCCGAACGTGTCAAAAGCAAAGGGGACAAACACATGCTGATTCTCGAGACATGCCTTCTCGTGCTAAAAACCAAGCTTTAACTTTCTTTCTCAATACCATTAAACTAAAAGATCAATTGCTCGTGTTTATTTACCGTTTAAAATTTATCGTTGTGTGTTAGTTTTGATGCTAAACATAGCATTTGATTTCTGTATTTTAAATGACTTCCGCGAGAACACACGGATCATAAGTTACTAGTTTAAGTGCAACAAAACCCGCCACACTAGATTTTTACCTCCCCAATGGATGCGTGTAAAATAGTAGATAACCTTAGGGCATGTGGTATACTTGGTGTGATAACTTGGTGTTATCATGCCACGTAGGCGATGACTAGATAACACCGTTTGATAACACCAAGTGTGGTATACGTGGTGTGATGGTGTGGTGTGATGGTGAGTTATTTATATTGGTTTAAACAAAACAAAAAAACAAAAAAAAAATATGTGGAACAATTTAATTGGAGCAACCCCCAACCACACCCAAATTCCACGCCGTGGAGATTTCCACGTGAATCATCACGCCAAGCTTTTAACGCCGGAGGGGGGCGGTTTCACGGCGTTGTTGAGATGCCACATAGGCATCACGCCTAGCACCACGCCACCATACCGGGTGGCCTTATCCTCTAATTCACAACTTGATAGTGTTAAATAAAACCTACTCCCCGTACCCTCATTGTTTATGTAGGAAAGTGGGTCCCAACCGACCTCCTCTAGCACAAATCCTAGATTGCCACGTGTCAGTTTACATATAAATTCGTATATTTTCTCTCACTTTCAGCATACTCTTTGAAAGCTTGAAGTCGTTCTCTCTTTTTTTCTTTTTAGATCTGAGAGTCCATCATTTCATTATTAACTTAAATATGTTTAATTTGTGACTTAAGTATATTTAAACGTGGGATTAAAACACATAACAAAATCAAAATGAAAATTATAATTTTATGAAACATATGCATTCTATCAATATTTTTGATTAATCACACTTATAAACATGCATATTATTACTATTTTTATATGAAGTTAAAGTATAAATAAAGTGAATTTAATAACTTAAGGCCACAATACAATCGCTAATATTCGTTCATATTAACAATTTAACCAATTATATTCTCAACTAACTTTTGTTATAAAGAGCACTTTCCTCAAAATCATCACAAATTTACAGTTGATTTCGAATACAAGTAAGGTACGTCTTATCATTGTGAGACGAGTTAGATTCTCCTCAAGAATATAAAACAAAATTATCAATTAAAAACATGATAAGAATGAACTATTATCATCCAATAGATTCTAATATAAAGGGAAAAAGACGAAAATGCCCAGATTGAAGGAAAAGGTAACGGAAATGCCCATTTGAAAGTCAACAGCCACATTATGCCCACAACTACAGTCGCCACGACTTCAATTAAGGGTCGCCACGACCCAACCAATAAAAATCCGACACGTGTTACCGTAACAGTCGGCACGACCGTAGAATCCCCGACAACGACCCTACATGTCGGTCGTGGCGACCGTTAAGGTCAACGACCCCACGGACTGGTCAACGACCCCGTAAATTATAAAAAAAAAAATATATATATATATATAGGTGGTCGTCTCGACCCCCGACACGTGTCAGACGACCGTCAGGGAATGTCGGGACGACTTTTGGTTTTACACGTGGCAGGGTCGTTGTCGGCGGTTTAACGGTCGTTGTCGGGGATTCTACGGTCGTGCCGACTGTTACGGTAACACGTGTCGGATTTTTATTGGTTGGGTCGTGGCGACCCTTAATTGAAGTCGTGGCGACTGTAGTTGTGGGCATAATGTGGCTGTTGACTTTCAAATGGGCATTTCCGTTACCTTTTTCTTCAATCTGGGCATTTTCGTCTTTTTCCCTATTTTTATTCATAACCCACCTGATTTAACAAAAAGTCATGATCATATGAAACAAGAAAAAAGAAAGAAAAAAAAAACCATAACAAAAATTCACGGGACTTATTATCCTGATATAGTATATTACAAGTTAGACCACAACTTGCACCAAAAGCAATTATTCAAATTATTATTTTTCCTTTTTACAAGTTACTGATCAAAGCAATTCTCTTGCATCAAAACCATTTTTCATTTTTTTTTGCCCATACCAAACTTCAATGATTGTATATAAACCCCACTCCCCCCTTCATTTTCACAATCACCCGCGAAACAGATATGGCTGACGTCACCACCACCATGCTCCACTGTTTTCTTCTCGTCTGTCTCCTGGGTGTTTCTTTCCCTGCCGGAGTTAATGCCCGCCGCCCATTCGCCTGTGACCCGACAAACGCCGCCGTGAAGGGGCTGCCGTTTTGCAATGTTCGCTTGCCGGTGGCGGAGAGGGTGAGGGATTTGCTCGGACGGTTGACGTTTAAGGAGAAACTTGGGTTGTTGGTGGACAAAGCGACGGCGGTGCCACGGCTGGGGATGGCGGAGTATGAGTGGTGGTCGGAGGCGCTTCATGGGGTGTCTAATGTGGGCCCCGGAACAAGATTCGGCGGTGAGTTCCCCGGAGCCACCGCTTTCCCGCAGGTCATCACCACCGCAGCTTCGTTCAATACGTCATTGTGGGAAGAAATCGGACGGGTGAGTGAGAATGTCTTTTTTTATTAATTTTAATATTGTTTCATGCAAATTATTATAATAATTATAAGAATTAAAAACTGAGCTTACGAATTTCGAAGACGATTATATTTAATCCCATGTCTTTGTTTGTTGGGTAAATGCTTAAAGGGTAATTATGTAATTTAAGTAATATTCTTTCGACCTTTATGTGTATGGCTTTTCAACAAAGCAATATATGCCTTAACTATTTTGTCAAAAAGGAAAAATAGTAAAATAATACACTTACTCCCCACTACCATCATTATTAAATAATGTCACCTTTTTGTTAAACATATCTCTTTTTCATAAGATCGGTTGATCCGTTGCCATTTATGACACACTTAAGTTAATTATTATACATGTTTACAAGTTACCTCATTCATAATCGTAATTACTTGTCCGAGTGATTACTGACGATGAAGTAAGACTTGCAATTGAAATATTACAAGTTCGGACTCCGAGCTTACAGGTTTTACCATCCAACCGGTCACAAAGGTGGATTTTTATCTAGAACGGGTTAACTGGTGTAAATACTCCCGAATTTTTCTGCACATTCGTTAATCGCTCAAAAAAAAAAGTTTATCAACCCGTTTGACACATTTAGATAACATGTAAACATGTGTTTGAAATACACACTTTTGAATGTATTTGGTTAGCGTTGTGTCTTTTACGACAATAAATACGAATGTAGTGTTGGGGTGGGAACATTTTACCCGTTAACCCGACACAATTAACGCGCAAGTTGACGATAACTTATGATTGATTGGATGGATATATGGGGTATAGGTGGTGTCAGATGAAGCAAGAGCAATGTACAATGGGGGAGTGGCTGGATTAACCTACTGGAGCCCAAACATAAACATTTTCAGGGACCCAAGGTGGGGCAGGGGTCAAGAGACACCCGGTGAAGACCCAATAGTAGCCGGTGAATATGCTTCCCGATATGTTAGGGGACTACAGGGTAACCTGCCAGGTGACCGGTTGAAAGTGGCTGCATGTTGCAAGCATTATACGGCCTATGATCTGGATAACTGGAGTGGGACCGATAGGTTCCATTTTAATGCCAAGGTGAGATTTTCAGATATATACATATATAAATTCAAATTATAATATTATATTTTTAAAGATAAGGTAATAAAAATCAACGTTTTGAAAAGGACTCGTGAAATTGTACGGTTGAAATCGGTTCGGCTATGTTCAAGTTAAAACGGTTTAGACGTATAGAGTCCAGTGGGATCCAGGAAATATATCAGGGTAGCGGACTACGGGGTTGCAGGCCTCCGAAAAAATTTTAGGTAGTAACGGGCTTTTTATCATATTTTTAAGGGCTTTGATCATATTTTTAAGTAAAAGCCATAAAATTTCTTTCAGGGGTCGTGAAAAATTCGTTTCAGGGGTCGCGAAAAACCGAAAACCTATAAAAAAAAAATTTGCACGTCGGGGTAAAAGTTCAGGGGTAGCGGCGCTACCCCTGGACCTGTAGGTCCGCCCCTGATAGAGTCAGGAACTGAACTCAACATGCAACGTTAAGTCGGGTTGAAGTGAAATTGGTTTGCTGATCGGGTTTTGAAACCGGTTTCACTTTTCAAACCGTTTTTTTTACAGTCTCTAAATAAGAACATATGTAAGGTGATGTTTGGGTAACCATTAGAAATTAACTTATTGGCTTTAAAGAAACCAATAAGCTAAAAATATTGTTTTGAATAGAATAAAAACACTTTTCAAAATGACTTTTGAAGAAGTAAAAATGAGATTTTTAAAAGCACAAAAAACTTGGCTTTTCAAAACTCCATTTGGCTTTTATACAACAAAATTACCATAGTACTCCACAATAACCCATGACCTACCAAATTGATATATAAAGAATATCAGTTTTGGTCAATTTACACATATAAGATACTTTTTACACCATATAAGTTAGTTCAAACATTTTCTTAAAAACTCATTCTAAAAAGTAATAAGCCAATAAACACTTTTACCCAAAAGTGCTTTTGAACTCAAATAAGCACTCCCAAACATACCCTAAGTATTAAAAAGCCCGTGTGTTACATTTTTCACTGGAAAAAGTAACAGTTACTGTAAATAATAAATAATAGAATGGGTGTGATGCAAATGCAGGTAAGCAAGCAGGAAATGGTAGATACATTTGAAGTACCATTTAGACAATGTGTTATGCAAGGGAAAGCAGCAAGTGTAATGTGCTCTTACAATCAAGTCAACGGCATTCCTACCTGCGCTGACCCTCGACTTCTTCGCGACACTATTCGTGGGGCTTGGCATCTTAACGGGTAGTTAAACTATGCAACTTATGAACTTTGGGGTTAATGATTTCTACTTCTATTCCAATTTGGGTACTTTGTACTCTAATATGTAATTGACAAACACAATGGGGCACATTAAGACCCACAAAATGCTAAAAAGGGAGAAACAAGTTTATGCTGGGGGGGAGGTGCCTTCAAGGGGTTTAAGGTAGGAAACCAGTGAAAGCTGGATGCAAACCGAGACCTCTACCAGAGGGGGAATCAGACGCTTACCGCTGCCTTACCCCTTGAAGGTTCATAAAGTGACTTATCGTTATCGGTTTAAAATCTGACAATTTTTGGATTTGCTAATGAATACATTTGTTACCTGTCTCACTTATCTGTCTTTTATGTCATTGGTATTGTTTCCGGAAAAAGGTACATCGTCTCAGATTGCGACTCTGTAGGAGTGTTTTATGACAATCAACACTACACCGCGACTCCTGAAGAAGCTGCAGCAGACGCTATAAAAGCAGGTTATAACCATTTAATCCAACATATAAATACTATTTCTCACTAATTTGCATTATAATAACAAATCATAACATACCCAGAAATTTGCATTATAATAAAAGAACACACTATAAGAAAAACATATGATTTTTTTTTCTAGTAATTTGCATTATAATAAAAGAAAAAAATATGGTTCTGAACCGGACTGGACCGGAACAAGAACATAATTTTTAACATCATGGAGTGAATATTGCACACACTTCGTTATAAGTTCGAAGGAGTTTATTAGTTTTGTGGTGTTTTTAGGTTTGGATTTGGATTGCGGGCCATTCCTAGCTGTACACACGCAGGGTGCTGTTGACCGTGGTCTGCTGAAAGAAACCGATATCGATAGTGCATTATTTAACACCATTGCGGTTCAAATGAGATTAGGGATGTTTGATGGTGAGCCGTCATCCCAGATCTTTGGTAATCTTGGACCACGAGACGTGTGCACCCCAGCTAACCAGGAGCTAGCCCTTGAAGCAGCAAGGCAAGGGATCGTTCTTCTTAAAAATCATGGGCCGTCTTTGCCATTATCCCGTAAGCGCCACCACACCGTTGCTGTCATAGGGCCTAACTCAGATGTTAGTGTTACAATGATTGGAAACTATGCAGGTATACTGCTATTCTATGGCCCTTATACTTGGTAACTGAATATTAACAAACTTTTATATACTTTTAGTTATTTTTAGTTAATATTTGGTTTTCTGGACAGGTATTGCATGTGGATACACAACACCACTCCAAGGAATATCAAGATACGCAAAGACAATTCACAGGTCCGGCTGCTCAAATGTGCAATGCAGAAACGCTCACCGTTTTGGTGATGCAATTGAGGCAGCCCGTCAAGCGGATGCCACTGTTTTGGTAATGGGATTGGACCAGTCAATAGAGGCGGAGTTTAAAGATAGAGATGGATTGCTTTTACCTGGGTATCAACAAGAACTTGTATCTAAGGTTGCTGCAGCCTCAAGGGGCCCAACTATCTTAGTGTTGATGTCTGGTGGGCCCGTTGATGTTTCTTTTGCGGAGCATGATCCGCGGATTGGTGCCATTGTTTGGGTTGGTTACCCGGGCCAAGCAGGTGGTGCTGCCATTGCCGATGTGCTGTTTGGAACACATAATCCAGGTATACCATAGGAAATCTAGAATTTTAATTACAAAGGGTCTGGGAATATACAAAATAACAGCTTTTTAGTCTCACTTTTCTTAGGTCCACCCCTACCTTTATAACTATATATAAAATATAAGTAAGCAACTATAAATTCAAGTAATATTAATTGTAAATTCTTTTTCAGGAGGAAAGCTACCAATGACGTGGTATAATCAAGATTACCTCACCAAGGTGCCAATGACAACAATGGACATGAGATCAAACCATGTAACGGGTTACCCAGGTCGAACTTATCGTTTCTACGAAGGCCCAGTTGTATATCCATTTGGGCACGGGCTGAGCTACTCAAATTTCATTCACACACTCTGGAGTGCACCCAATATGTTCACGGTCCCAGTGGATGGTCGCCATAAAAACACAACCGCAGCCACCAATGCAGTAAGGGTGACCCATGCAAAATGTGGCGGGCTTTCATTTGGTCTACAGGTAGATGTGAGAAATGTCGGGTCAAAAGATGGGTCCCACACGATGCTCGTGTACTCGACCCCCCCAGTTGGCCACTGGGGTCCGAATAAACAGTTGGTGGCCTTTGCAAAGGTGCATGTTCCAGCAGGAAAACAGCTTAGGGTGCCTATAAATATCCATGTGTGCAAATTCTTGAGTGTTGTTGATAAATCTGGTATTAGAAGAATTCCAATGGGTCAACATAGTCTTCACATTGGTGATGTCAAACATCTTCTCTCCATTCAGTCAACACCACTAGGAGTGATTAAATCCTAAAGCTCTAGTGAACACTAAACTTAAAGGTTTTACACAATATAAAGTTTTCAGAAACATGATTAGAAGATCAAACAGAAGGATCGATGATATATATATCTCCTCTACTATTTGGAATTTTTATAGCTTAGCAATAAGAATTGTTGCTGAGCTCATTCAATTAGAGAATGAATTAATGATGTTTCAATTGAATATATGATTCTATCATTTCTATCAATGTTACAGTAATATAAAGTGCTCAAAAGAATGTTTGGTGATTTCTCTTTAGAAAACTTAAATTCGCTCTCATTCCATTAGTATATAACTAAATATGCAAATTGAATTAACGATTCATATAATCTGGACCAATATTACTACAATATAACCAATTTTTGTTGATTTCGAACATTAGAGATCGGAGATTTTCCGAATCGGACTCCGTAACAGTTACAGGTTCTCCAAAAATGCCCTAAATGTGCTAGATCAGGTTTTTTTATCACGAATTGAACAAATTACTTCCTGTATTTTCATCAATGACTTGTGATCATTCGATTCTAAAGCGATAACATATCGAGGAACAAAATTACCAAATGCATTATGTAATTAAACAGCTATAAGATAAACATGTGGTGATTAAACACAATGAACAAACATGAAAGTAGATCAAGGTTCAGAAACAGAATAATTATGAATTACGATACCGAAAATGATGATTCGAAGGAGGGGATTGGCAGCAGATGTTCTTCCTGCTCGACTTCAAATGTGGGAGAAAGAATAAAAAACGATTTTATCAACGGAGAAGAAATATATACACGGGCCTGAACAAAACTTAACATGGGCCTTGTAATATTTTAAAATTGGGTTTTGGGTCAAGTGGGTCGGGTTAAATAAGTCTTTAAACCGGTTCGGGTTAGAATTTGAGGTTTTAAGTCGGTTACTTTAAACTTATCCAATGTATTTGAGTGGTAGAATTTATAAAAACCAGAATTTCCAAGTTTTTACCCTAGTCTGAGCTCGATGCTAGGTTAGTGCCGGCATTACACACTGCTTAGGTTGTGGAAGACCGACAAATTCACATGAGTGGTCTGGAATTTGTTTGGAGGGACCTTTGTGAAAGAGAAATCCTTAGTCACCCTTCTACGTATTTGTTTTCTTTTTCTGTTCGAGTATTTTGTTTTTGATATTGTAACCGACTCTTAATTTCTGTAATCTTTCTACATCTTCTAAACTGTTTTCAAGTTCTTGTAATCTATTGATTGTAATTTCCATTTATTTTATGTGTTATTGTGATTCGAAAAATATTATACTGATTCTAATATGGTTATTTTATGAACGATGTTTCTACAATAATAATAACCTTTAGAGATAGAAGAGGGTTCGTCAAATAAACATGTGGGTGTACAATCAAAGTTTACTTTTTAGGATGAATTGTGTGCCTCTAATCTTTTCATTCTTTTCGACCATTAACTCTTTCTCTTAAATTTGGAAGATCTGCGATGCGAATCATGTTTGATTTCCCCAATCATGCGTTCTCCTTGAGCTCATGGCACGGTGTTCCGTAACAATAAAGCACACCACCTCAGACCCTATATGTATTCATCGTGTCAATACCTTCCACCCTTATATTTTCATTCTAAACCCTTAAAAGAAATAAAAGTTCCAAAATTAGGATTTGTTTCTCTTCTTTTTACATTTTATTTCATATTTCATGAATTCAGTTTATCAAACCATTATTTAAAATCAAAATAACAAATGATGAATCGATAAAACCATGAACAAGTATAAACCTATATTGGAGAATAAAATGATCTCTTTATGAAAGGAGAAAGCACGTGCAAACCACGTGAAGGGTTATCCACAACTTCCTTCTCTGCCATTGGTCCCCAACCAAACCCTTATCTTAATATTGTTTTCAAATCCATTTTTGTACTTTCACATAAATTATTTACATGTGAAATCATGAATAATTGTTTATTTATTGTTTTATACCCTTTTTTTTTTTAAATTTCACCCATCTTTTTAAAGGCAATTTTATTAGTACCAAAAAAACCAAACCTCCTTAGTAAGACGTTAGAGCGGCGGACACAAAACGCCACAAAACAAAAACAAGCTACAACATACTACCGACAGACCAATCTACGGCTCTTCTACTTTGATTCTCGATGTCAGGGTTTTTTTTTATGACATTACTAATCGAAGGAACTATTCCCCGGAACACGGCCACATTTTTTCCTTCCAAATATACCAACATGTCGTGAGAATGATACCATGAATCACTTCTTTCTTTTAGGTATTATCGAGATACATTTCACCTATCTACTTATTTTTTTTTTCAAATTAATAAGTTTTATATATCAAAACAATATTATACAACAACCATACCGTTATCTTAAGAATTGTGTACTATTAGTAGCTAAGGTCCAAGAAGGATGAGAACTAGACAAACTTTACATATACCCTAAAGGAAAGAAAAAAAAAACTGCTTTTAGGAAGTCTCTCAACTCCGAAACACAAACAAACACGCCACAATATTATATGATGATATATTTCAAGAAATCTAATTTAACATTTTTTTTACCGACAATATAATCTATGCATAACATCAAACACCATCAAATCAACGTATTATAGGACTCAAACTACTATTGCCCAACAATACCCATCTTACTATTGTTTTAAAATGATTGATAAATTTAAAAATATTGTTACATAAATTACAGAGACTGAGATAAAAATTCTATTCCGAAACAAACTGCTAAGAGAAATATACCTATAATAAAAAAAAAATCCCCGTAAAAACATGACTATAATCATAAAATTCATAGTGGGTAATTAATTAAATAATTAATTTATATTTAACATGTTGTCATGCATGAACATGATTTAAATTCTTTAAAAGAACTGTTGTACCCGTCAGTAAAGAATTAAAAGATACGTTATTATAAATAAAAACTGATAATAAAATAATATATCCAAGTGCTCCCTCAGATGGATACCAACACTTTACGCAACTTCATTTTATATTAATTATTTAATTTAATAATTATTTATTGAAGTGAAACATTAAATATTTATTGTTATTACTTGAATAGAGCTCCCCATGTTGTATGATTCCCTTTAAACCAGGAACTAGTTGTAAAAGCCTTGCACATCACATGCCCCCATCCTTACACTCCCACATTTCATTATTTTCCCTCCATTTTCAAAGTTCACTAACAAATTCGTAGATAAATTCAAATAATATATATGATTATAGATCTATAATCTAGCTACTACTACTCTATATGTTGAGAAAGTGGTCACTTTTTCGAATCTATTACACTTTTCTACTTATATTAAACATTAGTAACACGATACAACACTCATGGGGACATATATATTTAGGTGTGCTAAATTTGTGCTAAACAATTTAGATGTTAGCTTTTGGAAAAAAGCATATGTATATATTTATATATAATTTTAATTGAACTTAAAACCTAATATTTCGGGCAAATAATAATGTTATATGTAAAGGACAATTCGTGTATATTAACAATGTAGATGCATATGTGTTTTTATTTTTATTTTTCATGCGGGGTTTAATGATTAGGTATGTAGTATATTAACATATCCATATAGTGAACATTGTATATATGTTGTTTCTTGGTGACGACTTCAACTCATAATATTAATAGTTGATCATGTTATATAACCGGTGCAACATTATCTGCAATATAGTTTAATGATAGTAATTTATATGTAGTAAAGTGATTTTTAGTTTAATAGTATCAAGGTATTAATGTAACGTCTCTCATAAAAGACAAGATTTGTATAGATAAAAAAATAGATATAAATTATTATTTAGAAGTAACTCACAACTAACCATAAAATCTTATATTTTATATTTTATATATCCTATCTTGTCATTATAATAATGTGAAAGTCTATCTAGCTACATCCATAACAGTTAATTCTAACTCCGAAAAATTAATATGCATGTGCATGTCCATTTTGGTTTTATATATGTTAATGCAATGCTAACAAACCATTGCCGAAGAGGCAATGCCATCAAGGGTGGAGCTACCTATACGTGAGATGGTTTTTAAATTTTAATAAATTAATGATTTTTATAATCTATGTTTATTATTGTAGATATAATTTGATGATGTAATATGAAAGCATTACTACTAGAAGTTATATATGAACATGAAAAAGTTTTCTTTATAATATCATAAATAAATATGGTAAAAAATCGAGTCGATCTTTTATCAAATTGTTAAATTTAAAGTACAAGTCTTTCAAAGGATTTGTACTTCAGTGATATCAAGTTGTATGCCAAAATTAGTGATTATGTAAGTTAAGAGCTTGATTTTTCTTTTAATTACTAAGTTTAACAAAGTTAAACATCATATGAATAGTAAATATGTCTTTCTATGATGTCACGCCACGTGGTAGTCTAAATGGACGTCACATGGCATGAATAATTTTTTTTCTAATCATTTTTTTTCTTATCTAAGCATGCATAAAAATTAACACGTAATTGATGGTCTGATAAACATGATTATTTTCGTTTAGTGGTTGGTGTTAAGTTAATGTTATAATAAGCACAATCGTGTAACATAAATTTACTATTTCTAATCTCAACGAGTTTAGTGAGAGAGTTTGTGGTATAATAGATGTAGTCGTATAATATAGTTATTAGATCGTAGGCTAGATACTTTAAGTATTTGGGTCATAACACGTTATTTTCATATTTTCTTTATACGACATTATAGAAATACAACGGTTTTATAAGATCGTGTCATCTCGCTACAACTTAGGAAAAGTAAATTAAAATCATTTGTTAATAGGCATTTATCGTATCACAAATGATGAGTGTGTTACAAAATTAATGGAGAAATGAATGGCATTGCATGTGGCCTAAATAATAGAGGGTTGGTGTGTCCTACAAAGGGAGAAAGAAATGAAGTTTTAAGTTTTGACTTTTGACCTTTAAAACTACAGCTTTAAGTACTTGTACGTTGGAGTGCCAGAGCAATATCAATGTATATATACAACTATCGTGGATGCTTAGTTGTCATTCCAGATGTAACCTACCTGGCTTTTATAAAAAGGTACCTATCCTCACAGCTTTCTTTCTAGCTACCTAGACCACCCTTGGTTTCAATTACCCGGGACCATATATAGGACCAATGGTCCCTGGCCTGGCCTATGGGTCACCTTATATAGCCCTAACCCTACACAACCACCGAACCATACCATTTCGCAATGGGATATATGATCCACAAGTAAACCATGCTTGCCCCCAAATGCAAAAATTTATGTTAGGGGACAAAAAGTCACTAGTCATAACACTATATACATATTGAGACTATACCATGAATCAATTAACAAATAATCAAAAGATAAAACTACCAGAAATAAGAGCTTTTCATCCATAAAAAATTATTATATACGGATAATAATAATAAAACAAGACCTAAAAAGAGAAGAAAAAACCATCATTTTAATGTCTATTACTCGTCGTGGATGGGCGATCGTCTAGGTAGACAAGTGCCCGAAAAATGAAGAAATTTCAGTTTAAGCAGTACACGTTGGTAGCTTGTAAAATATCATTAACGGGAGTAAAAAATGAAAATGATATTTTTGAAACAAATTTAATACAGAGAAGAACTGTATGATTATTCTCATTGATATGAATGTTTATTTAATAAAGAGATAATAGATAAACATGTAACCGAATAGTAGATAAAATGAACAAATAAGAGTTGTATATCTGAGTTTATAACAATTTTTAAATATTGTCATTAGTTCTTCGGTGAATGTACTGTTAGTCATGATTTGTCACTAAGGCCCCTCCCAATGGTCCCTTCTTGGGTATTTCTTTACCATGTCACCAATGTTAACAATGTGTCATGGGTGTGTCACCATTCCTCATTTCTTCATAAAGAACATAATTTCTTAACAATTGTGGGTCCCAAATAAAATCTATATTTCTTTTTTTCTTTCATAAAAATAATAAAATATGTGAGGAAGAGATGAAGAAGAGGTGGAAAGAGATGCCATTGGTAGTAATATATCATGGGATAAAAAAATGAAGAAAAGATGATATGGCACTGAGGAAGAGATGGTGATTTAGTCACCATTGGGACATGCCTAAAGCACCCGTTGGTGAATTCTTTACCCACACCGATATCCTTGTGAAATTTAATTGACAGATTACCACAATCTCATCCGTACCCGAAGCCGCTGTCCCCCAAGCATTAACCACGTTCTGTTCTTTTTATTCTTGCTATGGAAGGACTTCACGCTATCATTAACCGGGAGGTTTAAGGTGGTAATTTTCAGCCGTTTCTTGTGGGTAAAGACAAGGTGCAGTTATCTCATTTGTTCTATGCTGATGATGTGATTTTTGTGGGTGAGTGGTCGGGAAAAAATCTTGAGACTATCAACCGAATTTTAGAGGAGTTTTTTGATGGTTCTGGACTTCGGTTAAATAATTCTAAAACGAATCTTTTTGGGATTGGTGTGGATAATCTAGTGGTTGGTTCTTTAGCTCATACCTATGGTTTCAAAGTCGGGTCAATTCCTTTCACTTACCTTGGCATACCGGTTGGCGACAATATGAAGAATTTAAAGGCGTGGGATCCTATCATTAATAAATTCCGGTCGCGTTTAGCTAAATGGAAAGCAAATCTCCTCTCTGTAGGGGGTCGCTTGACATTAATCTCCTCGGTATTAAGTTCTCTCCCTAACTATTTCCTTTCTATTTTTCGGGTGCCTATTGGGGTTCGGGATATTTTGGAAGGGATACGGACAAAATTTTTTTGGGGTGGGAAGGAGGATTCTCGTAAACTTCAATGGGTTAAATGGGATGATATTCTTGTGGACAAGGATAGGGGTGGGTTGGGTATTGGAAGCATAGAGTCTCTTAACCGGGCTCTTTTACTCAAATGGAAATGGCGTTTTTTATCTAATGGCAATCTTTTTTGGGTAAAATTGGTTTCTTCGATACATGGGGGTAGGGGGGTTAACTCGGTGTTTAACGCTACGAGTGGCAATGGAGTTTGGAATCGCATTTGTCAAAATTTTAGTGACCTTCATTCGAAAAATGTGATTCCGGATTCGGCTTTCAAGAGACTTATCGGTAGCGGTAATAACATCTTCTTTTGGACGGATACTTGGATTGGTGACACTTCTTTGGATACTAAATTTCCTAGACTTTATGCCCTTGAAAATTTTAAAGAGTGTAAAGTCTCGGATAGAATTATGGGTAACATTCGTATTTGGAATTGGAGAAGAAAAATTAGAGGCGGGATCGAAGAATCTCAATGGAATCGTTTGGTCTCGTTGTTGAATTCTTTCTCGTGTCAACATGGGAGGGATGGGTGGGGTTGGAATTTTGAAGGCAATAATGAGTTCGTGGTTCGTCAAGTTCGGAAAGTCATTGAAAAAGCTTCTCTTCCGGGTAACAATACAAAGACTTCTTGGAATAACTCGGTTCCTAAGAAAATAAATGTTTTCATTTGGAGGCTTCTTATTGATCGTTTACCGGTTCGTGCAAAGTTATTGGAAAAAGAGATACCTATCACGGAGTTTAATTGCATCTTTTGTGACGAAAGGCTTGAAACTTCTTCTCATGTTTTGGTTACTGTTCGAGATTTTTGGGTATTTGGTCGTCGGTTCGCAGCTGGCTCGGGTTGGTTGCTCCATCGTGTGGGGATCCAGTCGTCATCACTACTAGAAAAAGGGCTTTTCTTGACGCGCAAACGATGACACACGCTATTTTATGACGCGCAAAAATGTGTGTCATTAAAAATCTGTCATGAATTGTAGAATTTTAAAGGTAGATGACGCGCAATTTTGCGCGTCATAAATTTTCTGTCATAAACAAAAACACGGAGTACACCTTAAAAATGCGCGTCTTCTTAAAAATGTCGTTTTATATTTTTCATTTCCCGCTTAAATTTTTCCCTAAATTTTTATCACCGCCTAAAATTTCCCACATATCCATTCACACGCACCTCCTTCCTCTGACCTAATCTCAATCTCTCATTCACACGCAGCTCCTTCCTCGATTCTCAGAAACCGAATCCCACATCTCCATTCACACGCAGCTCTCCGGCGCTCATTCCACCTCCGTCTCCATCTCGCCGACGTAATCAATACCGTGCCCTAATCTCTATCACTCCACGAAGTCAAGTCTGCGAAGGTAAATTCGTGCCCTAATCTCGCCGACGCAGCCAATACCAATAACCTAATCCATCTCTTCAACAGCAACGCTCGAGGTAAATCCTTCACGAAGTCAAGTCTGCGAAGGTTAATCCGCCTGCATATTTACCGATTTTTTCTGTATATGAAGTCAAGTCTGCGATGGAGAATTAGGGCATGAAACATTTTCATCTTCAAGTGTAAGCACCACCATCAAATCGGCCTCGTAAATCTGTATATGAAGTCAAGTCTGCGAAGGTTAATCCCTATACTTTTAAGTTTCGAATCTTAAATACATGTACTGCTTGCGGTGGTTGATTTGATTGTTTGGACTTGATGAATTAGGAATCTGAATGTTTGATTTGATATAACAGGTGTTGTTGCGAGTATATCTGTGGTAATGTTTGCTTGTGGCGATTGAATCTTCGTGTTTGTAGTTTATTGATTGCTCTTCTAAGCAAAGAGAGATGGAATCAGAAGGAGAGATTGGGGTTAGTACCTTAATTGTATCCACTAATTACACTTCTTTTTGTTAACTGCTGCAGATTTGCTGATCTGATTTTTCATCTTAAAGACTGGAAATAATTTTTTAGATATAGTCTAGTTTCACATTTTTAGTTTAGGCTAGATGTGTAATCATGTTAATCCACCTTTTTCATCTACAATTGTTCATATTAAGGTGAAAATTTGATAAATTTTAGGGGTTGTGTACAGCACAAATTACATTTTATGGTTTTTCTTAAGAATTTTACATTTGAAATTTTGAGGACTACAGCATTAGCACATAATACATTAATGAATGCTCATTAATTGTATGAAGGCACAATATGAAATGATTTGGTTCATGAGAAAGTGTTATGATGCTGAGAAGAGACTGGTCATGGTACATTATTGCCTTTTTACTCCTTTGTATTGGTTGAGATTAAAAATGATCCAAATCTATAAATAAGCCAAACTTTGCTACCTCTAATAAGGCACACAGTTGGTAATCACCAATCCTAATGGGTTTTTTTTTTTCCTTACAGAAGGGAAGTAAGACTTTGCCAACGACAAAAGCTAAAGAGAGTCAAGAAAATCGCAAAGACCATGGTACCAGTTATCAAACATAATCTCTTCGATGTTCTGCAAATGAGGTAATCATTTTATTTTTCTTTGATTTAGTGTTTTTGTTCATTTGACATACTTGGGTATTCTTAAATTGAACTTTTTTGATTGTTGCTACTGGAATTGTCCAAATGGAGTTTATCTGCTTTTGAATTACTACAAACAGAAGTGAATCTTCTTTTTTTATTTAAGTAATATAACAATTTTTATTGCTCTGCCATATGCAACACCTCAACACACTTATCTTACAATCCCAACTATCAACCTTCTCTATGTATACGCACTCTTTACACAACTTTACTTAAAATCTGTATTACATAAAATTATCTATATATAAATTCTGAATCTTACTGCAACCTGTTTCTTATAAATTATTATTATTAGTCAACATTGGAATTGTGTATAAGTACTGATGTTGTGTTCTTTGATGAAGCCATGACCTCCTTTATAAATTGTACATGTGTTGATATAGTGGTAAATCAAGGTTACAGAAGCCAAAAATCTCTGCCAACTCCCTCAATTTATTGTCTTAAGTTCTAAAATGTAATTTTTGAAAGCATCCGCTGTTTACATATCTAGTTCTAAAAGGTTCTTTTTGATTTTTGGCATTTAACCAACCAACTCCCTCAATTTATTGTCTTAAGTCTCTAAAGTTTTCTTTTTCTTAGTTGTTTAGTTTAGTCTATAGAGATTGGTAACTGTTTCGTATTTTGCAAGGAGATGTTAATTTTGCTTTAATGATAGCTGGGTCGATTGGGGGATTCTTGGATGTTTTGTTTGATTCTGATTTGCTTTAGTTTTGTATCAGTCTTGCTGCAATTTTTTATAATAATTTGCTGTTGAATCAACAAGCACTATTGAACCCACTCGCCTACAAAATATCTTCGATTACATATACAGAGGAGCACACATGACATTATTTGACTGTGAAAGACAATCAAGTTAGTTACTTTTTCTCTAAAACTTGTATAAGTTTGTATATCCTTCTATGAAATATAAATGAATGAAAAGATTAGATGATATTATTTTTTGTGATATAAAAGATCAAATTCAATCAGGTTCTTTGCAGCTCTTTGTATTCACAATAAGCTTTTTTTCCTTATCATTCACTACTTGAGAATTAAAATCATAAGTCGGCTGTTTTATAACCTATGATAAGTCCACTTAATTGATTCTGGAATATATTAATATGTGGTTGAACTGTATTGATCAGGTTAGTTTTTAATTGTTGCTGTATATATATTGTTTCTGATTTGTATTAGACATTTAGAGGATTAGGTTGCTGTTAATTGTTATAATCTTTTAGGCTGCTGTTAATTGCTATAATATGTTCATGTTGTTAGAGGATGTGGGTTTGGAAAATTCTAATATTGTTACAGTAAGGGATAAATATATAGACATTATAACTCATCAGTTGATAGTTGTGTTTGATATGCATTGAACTTTGTGAATGACTGGTATGTTGTCCAAAACTATGTCTTCAGAATTCTTAACTACATAAATTGATTTCCATTCAATATTTGTGCAGGCTTCATACATCATTATGCTTGCAGCACAAGCCTCATTATATTGCTACTGTTCTTTGTTTCTTGTTGCTAAGTTTAAAAATGAAAAATTACCAACATCAAAAGGGAAGACTTAGTGGATGGAGTTTGATGTTTCACCCAAGCAGTTAGGAGGTATGTTTGGAATTTGAACTATCCAACTCTTTTAGTTTGCTGTTAGGTTGCAGCTGTGATTTTCTGGACACTTTAGTTCAATAATGCGCCTAATATTTGCTTCAGTCGTTATCTTTATATGTTTACTAAGGCTGTAATACTCATACATCCAAGGTGTACCTGCACTAAAACGGGAGCAAGGGAGAACCAAATTGTTGACAGAGGATGAAGAACTAGATGTATGATTATATAGTAAAGGAACTCCCAAACTTCTTAGTTATTTAGAATGTATAGTTTGTGAAAACATTCAAATAGTTGTATACAATGAATTGTTTTGCTATATATATGAAATGTGTTATTTTGTTGTAAGTGTACTTTTATTTTGTATTATTAGGTTAATTGTCATTTAATATAGAAATTAGTGATTAAATGAAAAAATATTTTTTTTATTTTTTATTTTTAAATCCTTGACGCGCAAAAATGCGTGTCATAAGCAGATTTATGACGGGAGCTTCCTTGACACGCTTTTTATGACACGCTTTGCGCGTCATAAAATGCGCGTCATTGTTCGCGCGTCAAGAAGCAGATGACGCGCATTTTGCGCGTCAAGAGGATTCTTGACCCTGCCTTCCTTGACGCTTTTTTGCGCGTCATCTGGGCCCTTTCTTGACGCGTAAAAAGCGTCAAGAAAGGCCATTTTTGTAGTAGTGCATCTTCCATTGGGTTGAGAGTTCGCATTTCAACAAGAGGAGCAAGGTTCTTATAAATGGCATATGCAGAATTATGTACTGGTTGCTATGGAAAGCTAGGAACGAGGTGTTACACAACAGGAACGACTTAACGCCTAGTCCCATTTTTGATTCTATTGTAAATGTTTCTTATTTATTTATGTCGACTAGGAATAAAAAGTTGTATATGTCCCGTAGTAGATGGGTTGAAAACCCGCTTCTATATGTGTAAACTTTGTATTTTTTTCTTGTTTGGCTAGGTTTTCTAGCCAACAAGGTTTTGTCTTTATATATTTTTGCTGTTAAAAAAAAAACTATATGATTTATAGTGTATTATATTTAGTAGAAGATGGTTGTTATAGCACGTAAACAACACGATGCATTATTATCAAACATCTTATCTTTTGTGTTGTGCAACGTTTATGTTTTATATATTAGTCCTAACAAAAACCTCAAAGTGCTTGGGGTAAAACAATAATGGGATTCAGGAAATAATGCATGGTAAAACAACATTTCAAAATTAGAAAGCGTTGATATTATATCATTATCAACTTGCAATTATACTATAATATTAATTGTGCCATTAACCATTATAATTTACAATATATTGTGTGGAATGTGGATACCTCTACCACTATAATTATATGTTATGTGTGTGTATAAATAAAACTAGAACGTACGCGTGACGTAATTTTAGAATCACATTCTATTTAGCATGCATATAATGGTGTTGAATTAATGAGAATGGTCTAACTAAGAAGTAGTTGTTATTTTGGAATTGAATTTTGAAGTTGACATATATGGTTGGTTGATTATTATATACAAATATTAATTAATCATACCAACTGCATGAATCGTATTTATAGCTACGTACGTACACATTACCGTGGAATTAATCAATGTGTGTGGTGTGGACAATAATTATAAGTCCCAATCGATCTGTTTTGTACGTGATACTGATCATTTATGCAAAAGTAATTGCCCCAAATTCCTCATTTGTATCGACATCCGTGGGATCCACGTGACACGTGGTCTGCATTAATTAACTGATGTGGCATTATGATGTTATATAGTCACCCCCAAATTTCGTAAATATACAATGTGGTCATGGTTCATAATTTTGTTTTGAAAACGACTAATAAATACAACCCAGACCATAATGGGCAATCTAATGGCAATAAAGGTCTCACACCCATTAAAAAGTAGATAATGTGGATTTTAGAAAGGGTTCGGCTATATCCACCCGAGGAGTTTACTAAAAACACCCAAATCACACAGTCGTTTCATGTGAAACGATCGTTTGGGGATCGTTTAAGAGGAAACGATCGTAATAAAGGGGGACCCCTGAATTTAAGGTTTCGTCGTCGCGACACGTGGCGGTCGTTTCATCTGAAACGACCTTGAAACGGTCGTTTCATACGAAACGACCGTATGGTTGGGAGTTTTTAGTAAACCCCTGGGTCTTTATATAAGAACTCTTTAGATAAAACTCAACTCGCATGAACGTGATGCACCAGAATGGAAAAAATATGTGGTTTTTAATAATCGAACTCATAACCTTAAAGTAGTGAGTCTCTTCATTATCATCGGATACCACTAGTACAAGTTCTAAGTTCTAAGTGTTTATACTTATACCACCAATTTAGTATAAGATACCACCTTAACCTTTTTTTCTCTTTCATATCCACTTATCAATCAATAATTCAATATGAAACAATGCCGTTTTCTTACCTTTACTTTTGAAGCTTCTTCGACAGAGAAAAAAAGACACGATACATGTGCCTCACAATGAGATGACACTATATTATATGAAACGACAAGTAAACCATTAACCACCACATATTATTCCTCTAATCATTTTCCAGCTTTCAAGGAGATTAAATGAAACCGGGTGTATGATTATGATATCTTAATTCTTAAGGTGTTGACATATAATTAATGGATATACAATTGGTTGAGTCTTAGTTAGGGTTATGTTAATTAAATTAAACACGTGTTGTATTGTAAAGAAAGGTTGGTCTATATGTTTTACCATTAAATTTTCGAATTGGCTTTAAACACTATATCAATGGTTTAAGAAAACCCAAGCATACCTTATATACATTTTATTTTTTAAGAGTGATTTCATTAACACACAGTAACACCAATAAGCAAGACGTTTAACCGGTCCCAACGTCAGAAACATCAACAAAACATCAAAAATCAAACTTACACCATTCGCTTCACTCAACCCTTAGCCCTACAATTAACTCAAAAATAACCTAAGGACTTAATCTCTGTCAAATTCCCGGCCAAAGGAGTCCTCTTCCCGTTGAACATCAAGTCATTCCGAAACTTCTAGGGCTGACAATTTTGACACGGACACGAAAACACGACTCGAAACACGACAATGTTAACATGTTTCGTGTTTGGGCTTAACAGGTTTCGTGTCGTTAACAGGGCGACGTGTTAAGACATGTTAATTTTCGTGTCTTAACAGGTCGAAACATGTTAACCTATTAATACACATTATATTTTAATATATATATATATATATATATATATATATATATATTTAAATAATATATTATAGATATATTAAAATTAGATTATTAAGTGACGTCTCTCAAAATTTCATTCTATTTCTGTGGTAACATACACTCATACATCTCTCAATTTTTAAACCCGTTAAAATACAGGTCGTGTTCGTGTCTAAACAGGTTAAGTGAAATAGGTTTTATCGTGTCGACCGTCGATTAGTTAAAATTTCGTGTCGAAACAGGTTTTATCGTGTCGACCCGTTAAAATACATGTCGTGTTCGTGTTTTGAAAACTAGACACGAAAAGTTTTCGTGTCGTGTTCGTGTTTGAGACCAATTGTGTCGTGTCTTAACAGGTCGTGTCTGACATGATTTGCCAGCCCTAGAAACTTCCGTATCACCTAGCAAATCGTTCGAAGCACCACATCCAGCAAAACGACTTTTTTTTCCTCAAAGGCCCTTTCGAAATCTGGACCAGCAAAATCGTGCACAGAGTAGATAAACCCCTGCGGCGTATGGCACCACTGAGAAATAAGGCTCCAAAAAATTGAGGCTTGACCACAACCTGTGAATAGGTGTAGCTCGATCTCGTCTTCTTCCTCGCACACTAGACAGGAAACCAAGGGTAAAATAATCCCTCGTTTGAGAAGACCAACATGGGTTGGTAATCTCTCAAGGAAGACTTTCCAAAACAAAATATTCATCTTGGAAGGAACCAATTTTCTCCATCTAGCCACCTGCCTATCTTGATCCTTGACTAGCATCTAACAACAGATGATGCAAAGAAGTCACTGAAAATTGACCGAATGGGTCGCCCTTCTAGCACCAAGAAGCACCATCATGAACCATGAGAGCGTCTAACCAAACCTCCTTTTTAAGGAGGTACATTTTCGATTTAGCAATATTCACCCACACACCCACCCTACCCTTTTTAGAAGGAACCAGACAATGCACCACTCCCCCACCATGAAAACTATCAATAATTCTATTCCACAATTTATAAGATTCCGAATTGTATCTTCACATCCAATTTACGAGCAGAGACATGTTCATAGATTCCAGCGAAACCAAGCCAATCCCACCATCCTTAACCGGTTTACACACAACCTCCTTTTTGATCTAGTGAATCTTTCTCCTCTCCAGCCCTTCTCCCCAAAAGAAATTTTACCGAATGCTCTCAAGCTTTTGTCAAAATCTAACCGGAGCTTTGTAAAGTGGGAAGAAATACAAAGGGATCAAATCAAGCACCGGTTTAACGAGCACCAACCTACCTCCCATCAATAACCTACTCGCTTTCCAACCCGACAACTTAGCCTCAAAAGCGTTAATAACCGGCTTCCAGCTTGAGACCTTATTCAAATTATCTTCAACCGCCAACCCCAATTGTTTAAAGGGAAAGGCAACCCCTTTGCACCTAAGGGCAGCGGCCTTGGTGAGCACCTCCTCCAAATCACAGTTTAGACCATAAGGGAGCACTTTTTCAATTGACCTTAAGATCCGAGACCAAGAACAAACACCTAAGTAATCTAGTTAATATGACTCACACGAGATAAGATTAGACTACTTATATGGCTAGAAGATGTTTTCCAATTGGTTGTCCTCAAGGTAGCAACTTGGTTTCCCTATTGGAGTCCACATGTGTCTACACAAATACATTTATATCATCATCAAGATTCATGCAACTTGAAGTATCTTGCCCAACCCATTTCATCTAAAATTTGAATCATCACAACATTCTAACTTTTACATTATATGGTTTATATAACCCTTAAAATCAACAATTATTTTATATAAGCAATCCTAACCCGTTTGACCCGTTTAGGATAAAACCGTCCACTTTATATTTGCCACTACCAATTTACTCAACAATAATTTAAGTCATTCCTGTGAAGAATATGAACGATGAATTCGAAAGAAAGATTACAGAAATGGAATTCAATTGGAAACGATTACAACAATGAGAAGTTTAACCTAACTGATTACAAGATCACCTATATAACGTAAACCTAATCAGCTCGATCAACTAACTCTAACGACATGATTACAACAGCTTTAACCAAAGTTTTAAAGCCTCTTGACTCTGGTGATCCCTCAAGTTCCAGAATATACCAAACAACCCCCTGAACTTATGAAAACAGTTAATTTTCATGTTTTAACTTCACAATTCTCCACCTTTAAAACATGGAACATACCAATTAACAACTAATGAGTTCCCTGAATTAGTGACAGCAACAAAACAGCTATAGATCACAATTAGCACCTTCTAATCAGAGACCCAATGGGCTTGATAACATGGTGTTGATCACTACACCTGTTTTGAGCACCAACTAACTCACCCAATGCTCATTAGTGTCAAACACTTGAGAAACTTTGAAGCAGGAAGGGCTTTGGTAAACACATCAGAACAGTTCTCTTGAGTGCTTACATACTCCAGTGCAATCTTTCCTTCATTTATCACATCTCTAATGAAATGAAACCTCACATTGATATGCTTGGTCCGTTCATGAAATACTCCATTCTTGGCCAATGCTATTGCACCTTGATTATCACAACATATCTTTGAGCTCTGCACTTGTAATCCCAATTCCTGCACAAACCCAGTTAACCATATACCTTCTTTAATGGCTTCAGTTAGAGCCATATACTCAGCTTCAGTGCTGGATAATGCCACAACAGGCTGCAAAGTAGCCTTCCAACTAACTAGATTTCCAAACAACAAGAAAGCATAACCAGTGACTGACCTATACTTGTCAAGATCCTTTGCATAGTCAGAATCTACATACCCCTGTATTCCTTCCAAACCTACACAGCCACTTCCAAACTTAATGCCAACTGACTGAGTTCCAGCTAAATACCTCAATATCCACTTAACAGCAAGCCAATGTGCTCTACCAGGTTTTGACAGATACCTACTAACTACACTAACACCATAACTAATGTCAGGCCTAGTACACACCATCAAAAACATAAGACTACCAACAGCTTGAGCATATGGGACTTTACTCATCTCTTCTAGCTCTTCCTCAGACTTAGGACAATCTTTACTAGACAATTTGAAATGAGGAGCAAAAGATGTACTAACAGGTTTACTCAACTCCATGTCATAACCCTTTAAGATTTTCTTAATATATGAACTCTGAGTCAACTTTAAAATCCTATTCTCCCTGTCCCTAGTAATCTCCATGCCTATAATCTTCCTAGCCTCACCAAGATCCTTCATTTCAAATTTCATTCCTAGCATTTCTATGGTTTCCTCAATCACCTTACTACTTCTGCAAGCTAAGAGCATATCATCTACATAAAGAAGAAGATAGATATATGAACCTGGCTCATACTCATAGAAATAGACACATGCATCATATTGGCTTCTAACAAACCCCTGTTGCACTATATGATCATTGAATTTTCTATACCATTGCCTTGGACTTTGCTTAAGTCCATACAAAGACTTATGCAGCAAACAAACCTTGGATTCCTGCCCAATTTCTACAAAACCTCTAGGCTGGTCTATATAGATTTCCTCCTCCAAGTCCCCATGGAGGAAGGCAGTTTTGACATCTAACTGCCTCAACTCTAAATCCTCTAAAGCTACAACAGAAAGAATCAATCTTATGGATGAATGTTTCACCACAGGTGAAAACACCTCCTGGTAGTCAACCCCTTCTCTCTGAGTATAGCCTTTAGCTACCAACCTAGCTTTATACTTGGGTTTTCCTTCAATCCCACTATCTTTCAACTTATACAACCACTTGCAGGCTATAACCTTCTTTCCTGCAGGTTTGTCTACTAAAACCCAAGTATTGTTTTTCTTAAGAGATCTAACCTCCTCTTCCATAGCACCTACCCAAGAGTTCTTATTTGAACCTGTCACAGCCTCTTCATATGAGATAGGCTCATGTGTACTTTCCTCTTCTGCTGCCAAAAACACAAAAGCAGATAGGCTCTCATCTCTGTACCTAGCTGGTATAGCAATATTTCTCCTATCTCTATCCCTAGCAAGTTGATAATTGCTTATAACCTGACCATGACTATCCCCTTGAGTTGATTCCTTATGACTAGTCTCACCACCATTGTCAATTCCCAACTCAGATCCTAGATCAATAGTCACTGGCTCCACCTCAATATCAACACTGTCCCTACCACTAACCTCAGTAGAACTATTCCCTGAAGAACTTTGCTGTGCACCTATTATGTCTTTATACATAACAGTTTCCCTGAAGGTAACATCCCTACTCACAAAAACCTTTGGACCATCACCTTCTATTCTCCAAAGTCTATAGCCTTTTACCCCTTCAGGATAACCTAACAGAATACATTTAACAGCCCTGGGCTCTAACTTCCCCTGCTTCACATGAGCATACACTAGAGACCCAAATACTCTCAGGTCACTATAATCAGCTCCTTTGCCTGTCCACAGTTCCATTGGAGTTTTCATCTCCAATGCAGCAGATGGGCTCCTATTAACCAAATAGGCTGCAGTTGTTACTGCCTCTCCCCAAAATTTCCTAGGCATTCCTGAGCTCATCAACATGCATCTCACTTTGTCTAATAGGGTTCTATTCATTCTCTCTATGATACCATTCTGCTGTGGTGTACCTGGTGTTGAGGGTGTATTTTCAGGATGCTCACAGGAAGCTCAGACAGTTCAGGAATCCTATTGTCATCTGGGAATCTCGTACATTCAGGTATCCTGATCATATTATTTTAACTAACCTTCATATTTTGCCACATGTCTATTTGACCAGGTATTACCGGAATCATCAACGACCTCCGAAACTTACGCTCCAGCTGAAGAAGATCGTGGACCAAGTGAACGGAGAGGCCTCTAACGGTCGAGTTAGTTGGACGATAGGATCCCGGGAATCCCGGAAAGTTAGTTATTATTGTATTTGTTATATAAATCGAGGATTCGATCAGTAGGAACACACACAATTACACTCGCACACTGGTTTCTCTCCACGAATTATTGTATCACTTAGCTCTGATCGATCAAACCTCCAACCCGTTGTAACAAATCACTTGATAATTAATAACATTGACTTGGTGGTGGTTTCCAGCCGGCACCCGAGGTTTTTATCCAGGATTCCTAGAGGCAACTCAAAGGATTCTGGAGTTTTCCTCGCTAAAATCCTTGTGTTATCACCCTTACTTGGATTACTTACTCATTTGATCGTTAAGCACTCTACCTCACAATCTAAGTTTGGAATACAGGATTCCCAAGTGAATTTTTGACCAAAACAGTTTGGCGCCCACCGTGGGGCAAGTGGTGCTTAATCCTACCAAAATCCCATATCTCATTCATTTCACTTGATCTCCGATCCAAAAGATGTCAAACCTACAAAAATCTGTCTCGGCCTCTACATCGTCCTCCATTCCCCCCCTTCCTTCCTTTCCAGGAAGCCAGAAGAAGACTAATGACCGTCAGAAGAAAGTGGACGAGCAGCCGAGAAAAACTGATTATCCTGTCTTCACAGGATCCCAGGTTCAATCTGTTGATCCGGTTATTACTAACAATGATTTGTTTTCCTTGATTAAGCAGGTAAAAAATCAAATGGATCAGCAAGAAAAAACTAATCAAACGGTGATGAAGGAAATTGAAGATCTAAAGAAATCCAGGAAGCCCATGGAAGAGCAAGTCCCCTGTTTCCCAGGCATCTCGATTTCAATGCTTCGGGATCCTCAGATCCGTTTCGCTACAATAACAAATCAACATCAGGATTTGCTACAGCCCCTACAGTGACTTCTCAGGCCGCTGGATATGCTGAAAGTACTGCTGGATTCTTAGGAGCTGTCCCACCAGAATCCTCACAGTCACGCTACAAGGCTCCATGGATTCCACCATTGTTGGGATCCTCAGCCTTGCCGTCTCAAGGATATCCTTTTTCTGTTGGGAATCCAAGCCAGAATCCCCAAGGATATCAATACTTTAACCCTTCAATTTCTGCAGGAATCTTCAGGACCAGCTCCTCAGAAGTGCATGATGGTGATGACATCCCCATGCAAACGGCAGCCACTACGGAGCCAAGCTTCCCAGCAAATTATGGCTACGGTCCCAGGATTCCGGCCCAGAATCCTGCCTCCGGTAACGTGTCCAATTCAATCCCTATTGTTTCTAACCAGGGTGCTCCTTATGATGCAGGTATTCATCCAAGTATCGCTAGGGAGCTCCAGAAGTTGAAAGAAATGATATCAAATGTTCCAGGGATCCTGAAACCTATCCCTGAAGTTCCTTTGGAAAGCCACAAGATCTCTAGATTTGCTTGGCCAATATCCCAAGTAGAGATCCCGAAGCGTTTTCAGACTCCAAGCATGAAGCTTTATGATGGGACCACGGATCCTGAAGAACACGTGGCACATTACCGGGAGCGTATGGAGATCAACCCCATTCCGATAGAGATCAAGGAAGCCTGTCTATGCAAAGGCTTCGGATCAACCCTAACAGGACCAGCCATGAAATGGCTACTGAGCATTCCTCCTAACACTATTACGTCGTTTTCCCATTTAGTTAACTTGTTTAACAATCAATTCTCTTGCAGCAGGACCTTTGAGAAGCTTACAGGAGACCTATACCGAATAATTCAGAAGCCAGATGAGCCTCTCAGAGACTATATTGCCAGATTCGGACGAGAATCTCTTGAGATTCCTAATCTGGATATGGCAGCAGCCGTGGAAGCCTTCAAAATGGGGCTCTCCAAAGATTCCCGTTTTTACGATGACCTTGTTATGGCTCCTTGCAGGAATCTTGATGAAGTACGCAGTAGAGCTCTGAGATTTATTCGTTTGGAAGATGACAAGAGGATCCACCAAAGACTGGAGGTTCCTAAGTATGATCCCAACAGCAAAAAGGCGGAATCCCCCGGGAAGCCGTATAGATCTCGTCCATATTCTAAACCAGAAAATCACAAAGTCAACGCCGTTGACCAGGACGATGATGATGAGGAATATCCTAAGGTATCTGAATACTGTTTTTCCGTTGACATTGGTGGTTTGATGTGTGCTATGCAGGATCTAGGTGAAAAAGCTAGATGGCCCAGGAAGGATACTAAACAAGGATCCTGGAAGGACAAGACCAAGTGGTGTGCCTTCCATGAAGATTTTGGCCACCTGACGGACGAATGTATAGCACTCCGAAAGGAAATCAGTTATCTACTCAGCAAGGGGCATCTTAAGGAGCTGTTAGGCAGAAAGAAGGTCAAGACCCAAGAAGCCGACAAGGTGCCCCAGAGAGCGGCTTCTCCACCACAGGATGCCCAGATTATCAACTTCATCTCAGGAGGCTCGGACATCTGTGGAACTTCATATTCCTCAGCTAAGAAACATGCCAAGGAATCCAAATCTGAACAGGGTGACAGACCTGTCCGGACATCCACCCTGACTCAAGACAAACTAATATCCTTTGATGAGAGTGACCGTTCTCATGTTCAGGATCCCCACCATGATAGTCTTGTGGTTACTTTATATATTGCTAACCATTTTGTTCGCAGGATTCTGGTTGATAATGGGAGCTCAGTAAACATAATCCGACTTGATGTGCTCAAAAAGATGGGGATCCCAGAAACTGAAATAGTTCCGAGATCCTCGGTTTTAGTCGGATTCAGCGGTGAAACTAAATTGATTGGCCAGAGCTGGTAGC
>JBCNJP010000014.1:4534422-4688826 GCA_039602395.1 Deinandra increscens subsp. villosa
TGAGATGCCTAGCTATACCCTTAGACTTACAATATTGATCAAACTCAACATTGCAAAACTCTAACCCATTGTCTGTCCTAAGTTTCTTAACCCTTCTGTCAGTTTGAGTCTCAACTAAGACTACCCAATCTTTGAACATTTTGTAAGCCTCACTCTTCAATTTCAAGGTATATACCCAAACCCTTCTAGAGTGGTCATCCATCAAAGACAGGAAATACTTAGCTCCTCCTAAAGTCTCAGTCCTAGCAGGACCCCATAAGTCAGCATGAATATAGTCAAGTAATCCTAAAGATCTATGAATACTCCTAGAGAACTTTACTCTATGAGCCTTACCCATTACACAATGCTCACAGAACACTTGACTAATTTCACTCAACTCAGGAAGCAGACCCTGCTTCTTCAACTCCCCTAGACCCTTCTCACTGATATGCCCAAGCCTACTATGCCATATCATAGTCTTATTCTCTACACTCTTTTCCTGTGTTACAGCATTCACAACACAACTCACCTCTCCATCTAACAAGTAGATGTTATTGCTGCCTCTAGTACCAGTAAACAAGACCATTGATCCCCTGATCACTTTGGCCTTTCCTTGTTTTAGACTTACACTACAGCCCTCATTCTCTAGAGTACCTAAGGATATCAAATTCCTAGTTAACAAGGGTACATACCTGACATTTTGCAAGTTAATGGTTGATCCATTTCCAAGTTTTAGACTCAGATCACCTATGCCTTGAATCCTGCATTCTCTGTTGTCACCCAATTTCACAGTTCCCATATCTTGATGCTTCAATGACTTGAAATAGCCTTCATGAGGTGTCATGTGAAAGGAACATCCAGAGTCCATGATCCAATCACCTCCACCTTGTTTCTGATCCACCACCAAAACATCTAAAGACTCATACCCATCAGAACCAGCATCACTATATGAACTTTTGTAACTAGAGTTTTGATCATTCCTTTTCTTCTTATACTCTGGACAGTCTCTCTTGAGATGTTTATCAGAATTGCAGATAAAGCATCTCAGTTTTGACTTGAACTTGGGCTTCTGTTGATTGCTAAACCTCTTCTTTTGACCCCTGGTATCTATCTGTTTGCCTTTGACAAACAGTCCCTCACTGGCATCTTCCTTCTCATCATTCTTTTTCTTCAACTCTTTTGAGTTAATTGCAGCCAGGACTTCTTCCATAGAGAGTTCATCTCTTCCATACATCAATGTCTCAACAAAGTGCTCATAAGAGCTAGGCAGAGAGGTCAAGAACAATATAGCCTGATCCTCATCATCAATCTTAACTTCAATGTTTTCAAGATCAATGATAACCTTGTTGAAATCATCTGTATGATCCTCAATTGATTTACCTGCTGGCATACTGAACGTATACAACCTCTTCTTCAAATAGAGGCGATTTGCCAGTGATTTTGTCATGTAAAGCGATTCCAACTTCAACCAAGTTGCGGCTGCAGTAGTTTCTCTGCTAACCTCCCGGGGTACCTTATCCCCCAAATTGAGTACAATGGCTGCATGCGCTTTGTCTAGAATTTCTTGCCAGTCATCATCCCCCATTCCATCGGGTCTTCCAGGTTCTCCCAACAACGCATCAGACGTCCCTTGATACACAAGGAGCGCTCTCATCTTGACACGCCATAGCCCGAAATCATTCTTCCCTGTAAACTTCTCGATGTCGAATTTTGCATTCGCAATCACCATCGCCAACACTTCAATTTCAGAGATCGATGAGCATCGACCCCCAATTAGAGCCACAACCTGAGCTCTGATACCAAATGTGAAGAATATGAACGATGAATTCGAAAGAAAGATTACAGAAATGGAATTCAATTGGAAACGATTACAACAATGAGAAGTTTAACCTAACTGATTACAAGATCACCTATATAACGTAAACCTAATCAGCTCGATCAACTAACTCTAACGACATGATTACAACAGCTTTAACCAAAGTTTAAAGCCTCTTGACTCTGGTGATCCCTCAAGTTCCAGAATATACCAAACAACCCCCTGAACTTATGAAAACAGTTAATTTTCATGTTTTAACTTCATAATTCCAATGACAATAATTACATTAAAACAAGGTTAAATCACCATTAAACTATCATTTTCCCCAATTTGTCATTTTCCCCAATTTCACACTCAAGAATACTAAATTCTAGTTCTTGATAAATTATTAACAATACCATCAAAATGATGTTTAAAACTATAAGTAATCACATACTAAATGTTCATAAGCTAGGAGCAAACTAAATTCAACCTAATTTCGGGTATATCTCGTAACACACCTTCAACCATTCGACAATAGTGATTACAATTGAGAAAATATGTTTAGCTCATGGTGTCTTCAACCCAATTTACGATTTTATCATCATGCAAGTCTTGAAACCCACGAATTCAACCAGCTTCATCCTCCATGTTCCAAACTCGTGACCAAGGGGTCTCACCCCTCTCCTCTTCACGTTTTTGCTATGCGACCTTTTCCCCTATATTTTTTTCTTTTCTATTTTATTAATTAAATTAGTTAGACAAAATAGATATTGCAACCTCCCCCCCCCCTCCCCCCCAATCATTTATAAAAATAGTCACCAACTAAAGATTTATATTAGTCTATACAAATAGATCTTATATATATGTTTCACTCTCCTTTAAAATTAATTATTTTACATCCCTCTTCGTTTAAGTAAAACCAGCCATATACAAATTAGGGATGTTACAATACGGCGCAATGATGAATGCATTTACCCTAACGTGTGGTGTTGAGTGATTATATTTTATCGTGTTTATAAATTTAAAACTTACAAAAACAGTGGTGTTTTCTGACTTATTATTATATTATTTTCTATATTTGTTCAAAACATCAGGTTTTGTCTAAAATAAACTTTTTACAGTTTTTGTTCAATAGTTTGCAATTGGTAATAGTTTTCGACTTTTCATCACTAAGACCGACTCCCGTTACTATTACTACCACAATACAAAACAAAAACACTTAGAAAGCAACATGAAACATAGGAGGAACCTAATTTCCCATGGTCTGCTCAAATATAGAGAAATCCGAATAACTGAAATAATCATACCGGTTCAACCATTCGAGAAACTCATGATTCGCTTTCAGTTACACATATATATCTTAGTAAGAAAAAAAAAACTAATAGGCACAAAAACACGAACACGTTACTTGATCAACTTTTTTATTTTTCTGTCGAAAAGGAAGCTTGATGATGACAATGCATCATGGCATCCATTCCGTCCACCCTAAACCACCATCAAAATATATACACCCCCCTAAAAGTATATTTTATAAACATTATACTTTGTGCATATATAACTTTGATAACTCGTGCATGGGAGATAGGATCCTTGACATGTTTTGATGGTAATGTTTTCAAATGCAAGTTTTGATACATATACATAGAAAAGAGGGTTGAAATGGTTACAATTTTACGGAAACCAAAAATGTTGGTCGTGGTTTAGCGCTTCAAGTAGCACATTGTATTATTCAAGAAAACCACAATATTATTTAACTAATTTAGGTCTAGTTAGTTTTATGGGTGAAATAGTAAATTAACACCGTCAAATCATGATCCATAAACGATTAAACGCCTAGCACTTTCATTCTTAACGAAAAGTATCAAAACAAGAAAGAAATCCAACTACAAATAAACGTATAATTTCTAAGAATTGACAGTGTGTTTTCACAGGATAACGTGACTATAGAAAACATTTGCATTTTTAAAGCGCAACGTAAATAAAACGGAAATACAAAAAGAGTACGCAACAACGTTAAAATTAAAAGCTTAGTTGGATATTACACTATAAAAGACATCGCGTGAAAGTAACACTAAAACTAATGAAACACTATAAAATCGATTTAAAAGAAATTATATTTTTATAAGTAGAGTGATATTATGTAAAGAAAAAAACATATAAAGTTACCACGAATCGGTTATAAATAATTAATAATGTTATCTATAATTTAATTAAAAGAAACTATATTTCTTATTTGAAAAACTATAATCTAACTGATTCTAGTAAATTAAAAGAATTAGTTATTTGATTAACAATGACAAAATAGTAAAAACTTTCCAATGATAAAAGATAAATATTAGAACTTTAACTTTAGTATGTAGGTGTTTAAGTAGCTAGTCTGAATAAATACATACTTGGAGAGTTAATATGGAAATATGTTTAAATTGAGAATTACATGTATAAATAGGTGTATGTATACCAATGATCTCTAGCCCAATTGGCTAGGGGGAGGTACCCAAGACATTATAAATGGGAGGTCTTGGGTTCAAGTCCCACTTGTAACAAAAATAAATAAATGGGGGTTACATGTTGGGCCAGGGGGTTTTTCTCACCTATGGTGAGTTTCCTCCTGATGGGGATTGGAGATGATCAGGTGGGTGGGTAATGCCCCCGTCAGTGATCCAAATTTGCCGTTCAAAAAAAAAATAGGTGTATGTTTCCTTAAGAGATAGTTTGATGGAATTACATGTATAAATAGGTGTATCTTTCCCTAAATGATAGTTTGAAGTTAACCTATACCTCCCTAAATAAATCCCTAGATAAATGATTATGAATTTAAATCTTAATGAACCGTTTAAATTTTTTTGTCTGTTATTTAATTTTAAATGTGTATCTAAATGTGCTTTAGAGACTAGATATAATAAAAAGTATTTTTAAGGTGACTTGTGTAAGAAGTGGATCTAAACCTTTAATAAAGGGAAGTGAGTTGCTAAGATTGAGATTAGGTGGTTACTATTTGTAATTAACTAATCGTTGTTTATGGATGAGAGAATAAATACTAATAATAGTTTATTTAATTATCATTTTTAAACGGACATGCCTTTTATATACTTGGTAATATTTTAAAAAGTATAAAATATTTTGCCAATGAGCTCTTAGCTTTTAGTGGTAAGAGGGAGACAGTAAGGCTTTCTGGAGGTTAAATAATGATAAATTAGATTTTAATAATTCAAACTTTAACCTATTTGTCGATAATTATCTATATTGTCAATTTTATCAATAAAATGCTCAACTTTTATTTTCGTTGTTAAAGGCAAACCCGTAACATAATTATCATACATTTATGCTTGATTTTCAGGTCATAATAATGACTTTAAACGAAACATAGAATATAAAAGCAAAAACAAGTCTAAATCAAGTGTAAATATATGATGATCACGTTAATAAGATTGCTCTTGACAATGAAATGAAAGTTAAGAATACTGTCGGCCAAATTGATAGTATAAATTATTACTAACCAATGAGTCATAGTTTGGATTATTATAATCTAATTTGCCCTTAATCATCGATATACCCTTACGAATTATGTTTTTAACTTCACATGGTTATGTATATAACTTTGAATCTTTATAGATATAAAAATGTATAATCAAAGGCGACTTCGAGGGTAGGCAGAAAGAGCGATCGTTTAAGGCCCAGTTCCTGAGGGACCCGAAACTCTTTAATTTATATATATATATTTAGGGTTAGGTTCAAATGAGAACTTTTTATTTTGAGAACTTTTGAGAACTAAATCTCCACCACTAATTTCAGGTGGGACCACTATAATTCATGGGGGGTTTTCCATATATATAAACTAGTGGCTGAGATTAGTTCTTTTTAGTTCTTAAACCCAATTGGTTCTCAAATGATCCTCTCTCTCTCTCTCTCTATATATATATATATATGTGTGTGTGTTATTTAATTTTTAAAGTACATGTATATTCATAAATGAGTTAGGTAGTTTATTATACACGCCTAGAGCCTTTGAATTTTCAAAAATCCCTTGGATTATTTGGTATGTACATAAGGTGGCATAAGTATATAGCGAATGGATCTACTAAAACAAATTGTATATAAACAATAATAACAAATCCTAGCCATTTTGTTCAATGGATGATTTTGATTGAGATTCAAAAAAACTTGTACTAGATTAAAATAGAGTTGTGCTGATTCAAACAAAGTTGTGTTAGATTCTAAGACCACCCACATCGGTGGTATGTGGGAGTGGTACGTGGCCACGTACCTGATGTGGTGGTATGTGGCATTGAGGTACGTACGTGGGGAAGTACCCTTACGTACCTACTTTTCTTTTTTTTTTTTTAATTTTTTCCCCTCACATAATTTGTAGTGTTATTATTTTAATAGGGTGGTATGTGGGGAAGTACGGGTATTTTATTGATGTGGAAAAAAGTGGGTTTTGTGGTATGTGGGAAAAACGTGACGTAACAGACGTATGTACCTCAACCGATGTGGGTGGTCTAATAAACATGTACCAGATTCAAACATCTGGTACAAGATTCAAACTAACTTTTATTATATTCAAACTAACTTTTACTACATTCAAATAGAGTTGTACTAGATTCAAACAAGCTTGTACAAGATTCAAACAGAGTCATACTAGATTCGAAAAACTCGTACTAGATTAAAATAGAGTTGTGTTAGATTCTAACAAACATGTACCAGATTCAAACATCTAATACAAGATTCAAACTAACTTTTATTATATTCAAACTAACTTTTACTACATTCAAATAGAGTTGTACTAGATTAAAACAAGCTTGTGCTAGATTCAAACAAGTCATACTAGATTCAAACAAACAAGTATTTCACCACCTCTAACGTGAGGATTTGTTAGGTGCTTGTGATGATGCGGAGGTTGTGTGCTTGGAATGCAGCGCCTAGCCACTGCCTTTCCTGACATGTGCTTCCTTTGGTTTTCTTTTTCCTTCTCACACACATATAACTTTTTTAACAACAATATTTTCATTAATCACCAGCAATATACAAAACTCGCGGCAAGGAGCTGGAGGAATAAACAACCCCATAGAGGCTCACTAAGACCAAAACAGGAACCAAAGAGGGTTTACTAAAAAGAACCCATCTCTCATTACAACTTTTGACTGCTATTGAACCATAATAAATAAATGCTTCTAATATCCTTGACAATGTCGCTAATAGAAGGGACTCTCTGATTAAAACAATCTCATTCCTGGTCTTCTCCAATTAAAAACCCATCTCCCATTGCAACTTTTGACTGTTATATACTGACCCATAATAAACAAAGGCTTCTAATCTCTTTGACAATGCCGCTAATAGAAAAAACTCTCTAATTAGAACAGTCTCATTCTAGTCTTCCATAGGACCCAACATGTAGTTAAGATCACCGACAGAATAACCTTGTTCCGGTTTTAATCCATCTTTAACGTTTTGTCTAACGTACATAGATATTTCACCATAAACGCATATATTTGAGGAATCTTGCACCACGTAGATATGATACTCCAAACGACCACCGACATCTCACATGAAATCATTAGATGCTCCACCGTTTCCTCCGAGTTCTTGCTTAAGGGGCACAAGGCCGTGCCATGCACAAATAGATATAAAATAGTTATAATGTGGGAATGATTATTTGTTATATTTTGGTATTTGTAATGATGTAGTGGTATAAAGGTGAAAATTATGTATAGTTGATTACTGATATTGTTAATATAGTTGCGTGAATATGAGTTTTATTTAAAAAGGAGAAATAGATGTGGAATTATTTGATTGGTTTAAAAAAAGTAAAGTAAACATTTACGCCATCGGCAATCCAAAAATGGGCTTAAAAACACCCAAAGGAGCGGTGTATAGATGACGTTTTAGAACTTTCACGGTGGATAAAACGCCCTAGTACACTTAGCCTAGTGTTTGAGAGTAAAAGATATATGTAAAATTGTTTGAGAGTAAAGCTACATTTGAGAATAGGTGCACTTAACATCGGAGATAGGCTAAGTTTTTCTTAAAAGAAATTACAAATACTTTGAAAATCATCTTTTAAAACAATATAATTAAATAAATGCCAGCAACAAAATACAAGGATGAAAGCTTTGTGTGAGGTCAAAGCTGGCACTTGTTTTTCATTTAAACACCCTCTCTCTCCCTCTCTATCACACACACTACTCTCTCTCTCTCTCTCCACACGCACCTCCTCTGCAAAATGAAGAATTTTAGCATGCTTGATTCTTAAATTCATCACATTCACATCCGATCAACAACAATAACAATGGTTTCATCTCCTAATTCTCATGGATGCATTGAAAAGAAGTACTGGTGGCTTACAAACAAAAAGGTATTTCATTACTTCAATTTAATCTCAAACTCTGCATTTCATCATGATCATAAAACTGATTGATCCAGTTTGTACTAAATTGTATGCATTTACTAATTTGTATGCATTTTCAGATTGTTGATATGTATGTGAAGGATGCGAGATCCATGATTGCTTCCCAAGATCAGAGCAACATTGCATCCGCCATTAATATACTTGATGCAGCACTTGCGTTATCACCGAGGTGTGAGGTGGCTATGGAGTTGAAAGCTTCGTCTCTTCTTCATCTCCGACGGTTCGGTGAAGTTGCAGATATGCTTCAGGATTACATCCCTAGCCTGAAATTAGCCTCCGACTCCTCCTCCTCCTCCGACTCCTCCTCGTCTTCATCATCTTCTTCGTCATCTTCGTTGTCTGATAACAGCTCGCAATCGCTCGCCAGAGAACGAGTAAAATTATTGTCACCGAATCGATCGGAGCAATCGTCGTTCAAATGTTTCTCCGTTTCCGATTTGAAGAAGAAAATCATGTCTGGAATCGTGAAAAATCGGGACAAAGAAGGCCAATGGAGGTAGTTAACTATTAACTAGTTACTGATTATTTGATTCCTGTTCATATTTCTGTAATTAGGTTTTTACCGAGATCTGATCGATAATCGATTGATCGCATGTCTACGATTCAGGTACTTGATTCTAGGTAAAGCGTGTTGCCACTTAGGGTTAATGGAAGACGGAATGGCTCTTCTCCAGACCGGAAAACGCCTCGCCTCCGCCGCGTTCCGCCGCGAAAGCGTCTGCTGGTCCGACGACAGTTTCACCTCCTCCGGCGAAACATTCACCGTCAGCAACCTGCCACAGACGCCTCCACGAACCGACTCCGAAAGCATCTGTCACCTGCTCAGCCACATCAAACTCCTCCTCCGCCGCAAAACCGCCGCGATCGCCGCCATGGAAGCCGGCCTCTACACCGAATCAATCAGACATTTCTCCAAAATCGTCGACGGCCGACGGTTTTCTCCTCCAGCCTTCCTCGCCGAATGCTACATCCACCGCGCCTCCGCCTACCAGTCCTCCGGCAGAATCGCGGAGGCGATCGCCGACTGTAATCGGACATTAGCGTTAGATCCGTCATCTATCGAAGCCCTAACCACCAGAGCTTCACTTTACAAAACAATTAATTGCCTCACCGATTCACTCCACGATCTCGAACACCTAAAACTCCTATACAACTCCATCCTCCGTGACCGGAAACTCCCCGGCCCGGCGTGGAAACGGCAAAGCTTCGGGTACCACGAGATTCCTGGAAAACTATGCTCAATTTCAACGAAAATCCAGGAACTGAAACAACGAGTAGCGTTAGGGGAAATCGGAAACGTGGATTACTATGCTTTAATGGGATTAAGACGTGGCTGTTGTTCTAGATCCGAATTGGAAAGGTCTCACCTATTACTTACTCTCCGTCACAAACCTGATAAATCCACAAATTTCATCGATCGGTGCGAGTTTTCCGACGAACGAGACGCGGAATCCGTCAAGGAACGAGCGAAAATGTCATCGTTGTTGCTTTACAGATTGATTCAAAGGGGGCACTCGAAGCTCATGAGGATCGTTTTGGATGAGGAAACATCTGAAAAGGAAAGAAAAATGCATGATGAACATCAACAATTATCAGAATCTGTTGTAATGGCGAACACGAATCCGAATCCAAATCCGAATCCGAATCCGAATAGGAATCAAGTTGAGAAGAAAAATGCATTTCAAGGGGTGTTTTGTAGAGATCTTGCAGTTGTTGGGAATTTACTGTCACAAACCGGGTTTAATCGTCCAATTCAGGTGAAATATGAAGGTTTAAGCTGCTAGATCATTAAAAGTTTAAAACCCCTTAATAATGATTAATATTGGTTGAAATTAATTCTAAATTCTAAATCAAGATTCCGATGAGGAGGTTATGTACAAATTGAATTTTGGCAGGACTTGTCTGTGTTATTATAAGTCGTACGTGTACAAAGTTGTATATTTCAGTAGCGGAAATTTTTCATATCCCCATGATCGATCCACAGTGACACACATCAATCAAATGTCTTGTAAACATCATGCAATGATTCACCTTTTTCTTTCACTTTCCCCATCCAAAACTTTCATTTGGTTTTGTCCTTGAGTAATCAATGTGACGACCATGATTGAACTTTACCCGACCCGGTATCCAGGAGAAGAAATTTTTTTTTGAACGGTTAACACATACATCCTCTAATTTACTCCTAAATTACACCTGAAATATCATTGTCAGGAATTGAACTAATGACCTCCAAGTAAGACAAAGCCTTACCACCTCCCCTTGACCATTAGGACAAGAGTGGTCAAGCGTCCAGGAGAAGAAATTAAAATTGGATATAAATCGAATTAGCTTAGTTAGTTTGCGGGTATAAGAATCAGTCAATAAACACCCCTTGTGAAGCTGTTGTGCAAACGTCTATGCGGCTACGCTATGTCATTACTAATCAACAACCACCAAGGCCGCCGTTCCAAAAAAAAAAACAAAAAACAACCACCAAGCCTTTTAATTGATATCCCAAGGGCAAGTTTCTTTTGGAGGAGTTGAAATGAGGGTGATGGTTGGGGGCTTGAGATCCTTAATGTCTTAAGTTCATGACCTAACTCCAGGGGGTTTCTCAAGTGGTATGTTTTTTTTTCTTGATGGTGTTCTTAGGTGAGTTAAACCTAAAGTGTCAAATCCAATATGCATGGTCGTAATCCAGTCTCAAAAAAATCACTCAGATATTAGAAGTAGTTCAAACTTCAAAACATGGTGTTCTTTGGTGAATGAAACCTAAAGTATCAAATCCAGTATACTATTATAGTCCCATTACAAAAAAACCCTCGTTCGCATATTTAAAGTTAAAAGTAGTTACAAACAGCGTTAAAATAAATTGAATTCCCTCGTTACAAACCATAGCTAGATCAAATGATTTAACTACTCCAAAGAAAGAAAATAAAATTGATTTAATTACTCCATAGAATACCGATGCTTAATCATGATTAATAATCATGTTACCATGTGGGAGAAAATTTCAACTACTTTGTCCTTCATTAACTATTAAATACCAAAAACATCCGTACATTAGTTTTTTATATTCCTCTAATGCGATGAAAAAATTCCAAAAAAATTATACTTCTCACCACACAATCACACATAGTACGTGTTAGTACAATCCGTAAACACTAAAAAACAATTAAAATAATACACATTATTTCAAATTTTATACATGTATTAGGTCATGTGTTATGAGCCCGGAGAGGACTTTGAGACTCCTTTTACCGATTCCAAACACTCATGGTGGTTTTCGTGGTTTTTGCGATTTGTAAATATTCACATTGGTATACCATGACTGATCCATTTACTCATATGTTATTGTGCATGACTTGTACATTATGTGTGATTATGTGTATATGCATATGAGGGATAATTTTAGAAAAAAGAATGAGAAAAACATCGCTTAATCTATATGAGAAAAATAAAAAAAATCGTTAGAAAATCTAAAGTCATGTTAATTTAGCATTTGAGGAAATCATGGAACAGGAAAACCTACCCTTTAATTAATTTATGTATGTCTTTCTATCATTTACTTTATTTTTTCTACATCTAAACCGCATAATATAACCCTTTAATTAATTTATGTATGTCTTTCTACCATTTACTTTATTTTTTCTACATCTTTTATATGTTTTCAGAACGAGTGTAAAAATATTCACATATACATTTGTTTAATATTGTATGTGACTATGTGTCTACTGAAGTTGGACCAAAGAAGTCTATAAATACTATATTTTTTATAACAATTCTTCGACATGTTAAAATTTAAATGTATTTATAGTCAATGTATACTTGCAATATATAATATATTATTACTTTTAAAATAAGCTTCCAACTATCTATATAATTGACTGTGATTAAGGTTGAGTCTAATAACAAAACTTATAGCAATTTAAGTGATGAAACTTCCTCTAAAAAATGCTTAAAAAAGAATACTTGAAATTAAAAGGGTCTAAGCATATCTACAAATAGTTAGTGTAGTATTTAACCATTAAAAAAAATGTATGTGAGGACGACCCTTAATACATTAAATTTGTTTATAAGAAAATATATTTATGTATTTTTTTTTTAAATTGATATCGTTGATATCGTGGACTGTATGGTTAAATCGATGAGAGTACAAATATTCCTTTGGTTGTGTCGTGTTGTGTTTTGGGATGCTAAACAAAACAAAAAAAATTACTTCGAAGTTTTAACTTCACTCATTGGGTTCACTGTATACAAAAGCCGAAGTCACATCTCCTAATTTGTAAATTACTTTTATTCTAGTAAGATGTGCTCTTTTGTAATTACCCAAAAACACACACACGGTTTATATATAACATATTCTAGATTCTAGATTCTTGACGATAGACGATGGATTTTAGTTTATAAACAAGATGGATGACCACCCCCGCGCGTTGCTGCGGGGGTGATTACTAAATGCGACCATAACAGAATGTATACGCAGAAAGACAATAGTAGTAGTAGAGTAAGTTTGTTACAGGCCTGTCAACCGAACATGAAACATTGTCATGTCGGTTTCAAAACATTTGTCACATCAGAACTTTATAAGATCCTAGTAAACATTAACATCAAATGTGAAAAATATACAATCTGCTTTTCATGAAAATGTGAGAAACATACAATTTGCTTTTGATGAAAATCCGAGGTAACACATATCCATTTTGTACATCCAACGTACATAAATGATCCCTGCTAAAGATGAACAAAAAAATTAAAAAGCAAATTAAAAAATCATGTGAAAAACAAACCTTACATCCAAACAGCATAGAACCATGTACAATCAATATCTGATGAATCATTTTTCTTTGCTGCCCTGATCCAGATAATGTTAACTGAAAATAGGAAATCAATGATCGTGATTAATGTATATAAATTTAAGTTGGTAAGAATAAGTCTCAAAACTTTACATAAAATCTCAAGATTCAAATGCCAACTATATTATATTGTATATCATAAGTATTCTTAGCCTGCAACATGCCAATCTTCTTTTTTTTTTAGTGATATATGGCTCAGATTATGTCAATGAAACCATCTCAAGGCTCATGCAGCAAAGCAAATGTTGGCGGCGAGAGACACATGGTCACCACCAAGCCTGAACATAGGCTACTGGAACATCACAGCAAAGGATGCATCTAAGTTTATAAATAGCAAAAATCATCATCGTCATTAATTGTGTTCATGATAAGCAACAAACCAACAATACATAAGTCCATAAATAGAACTCAAAGGCAAAGGCTCATATAAGTAAAGTATGTCATAAGCAACTAACCGTCAGTTCATAAGTGCATCAATAAGGCTCAAAGCCAAAGGCTCAGGTAAGAAAACCATTACAGCCATCTCAAAACATAAATGAATTTGAAGAAGCAAACTAATGAAATTACACGTGAAGAAAACCGTTTTCTCTAAGTCATCATCCCATCCACTCATTGCAATCATCATTCCATTTTTACTTCTGTTAATGATGAGTAACAAAATTAAAAAGCCTTCTAAATAAATCAGGCTTTTACCATTAAACTCAAACCTCTAACAGGCTCAGATCTGAACAACGGTTGCGGTTTTACCGCCTTCCTGTCGCTAGAAACATCACAGCCCAAAGAAAAGAATACCAAAACAATCTGAAAAAGATCATCAGAACCAAATTTGGAGGAACAAATCATGATCAGAACTAAAAAAAGTTGTTATTAAAGATATAAAGGTACTCACATTTCTAAGAAAGCCTACGATTAGAGGCTGAAGTTCATCATGTATACCACCATTATTTTCTTGATCCCAGCAGTATTCCTGCAATGCATAATTAACACTATTAGTCTCTTATTTGGCACCACATGATCAAGTAACATTATGAGTTTCATAGTTGAGATTTCAGTACATTCTTATTTGAAAGTAACAAAGAAACATTAAGTGGCGGCGACACACCAGAGATATAAATCACCATCACAGTCAAGAATCTTCTGACCATCATAGAATAAAAATAGTGAACATAGACACACATATGTTCAAGCACACAGATAATGATTTCATTAGCAGCAATATAGGCTCAATAAATATCATCATAGCCTTATACAAACTGTCAAAAACAAAGAAACATTAAGCGGCGGTGCGAACTGGAGATTGGTGGCCACCAATGCCACAGTCAAGAATCTTGTACCCACCCTAACAAAAGAGGGCAAATGATATAAATCACCATCACAGCCACTACGGCTCAGGATCATATCCTATGATGCACCGCCGTTAGTATAAGTGTCAGTTTGTGTGGGGCTCAGATCTGAAAACGAAAGAACAAAAGAGACACCAACCATGGCTGCAAGTTACTTGCCACGCCAAGATGAAGGTAATCTTGCATTATTCCAATCGAATCAGACACATACATAAAAATCATCATAGCCCTTAAGATCACCTGTTTTTTGACAAAAAAGCAACAGGGAACGAACCATTCACCAAATGAAAGACCATTATAATTTTTAGCAACAACTAAAAAATAGAGGCTCAGATTGTGAAATGAATAAACGGCTCAGATCTGGGGACTACAATAAACGCCTTGCCCTCACCAGACTAACATCATGGCCATATCACTGCGAATCAGGAACAACATCAAGTAAATTAGTCATACTCTTTAATGGTTATCAACACTTATCATTAACCAAGTGAAAGATCATTATAAATTTTAGCAACAACTTAAAAATAGAGGCTCAGATTGTGAAATGAAATCATCATTGCCTTTGTAAAAACCCATAAACGGCTCAGACCCGGAGGCTGCGATAAACGCCCTGCCCTCACCAGACTAACATCATGGCCATATCACTGCGAATCAGGAACAATATCAAGTAAATTAGTCAAACTCTTTAATGGTTATCAACATTTATCATTTTCTGCCATTAGCACCATCGTGAAGCCCATTAGAGCTCACTCAGAAACCCCCAAAAGTCTGAAGGCAATCATTTATCAGAACATAAATCATTAACATGGAACAACAATTCTGTCAACATAATCCATCATAGAAACCGACAGCAATCTGAAACAATGTTATCAGAAACCCCCAAAAGCCTCAAACCTGAACTTAAATACTGTCAACATAATCTATCATAGAAACGGACAGTGCTCAAATCAAAAAATATTCAAACCAAAAGATGCAGAAACCCTAACCCATCGGAAACAGACAGTCGAAGCAGAACCGAGCAACGGCTATACAGCCGTCACACACCACCGGATCTTTTAGACACCATCGGATCTCAGCCGTCACTTCTACTCGAAGAAACGGAGTTACCTTCCGATCTGAAAAGGAGTTAGCTTCCGATCTGAAAATCGAAAACCCTAACTTCGCCGCCATCACTATCGAAAAACCAACATAAGGAAATCCAGAAAACAAAACCCAATCATAAGAATCGGCAAACGGAAACCCGAAATCATAACAATCGACTATCAGAAACCCCCAAATCCAGCCAAAAGAAACTAACCCCCGTCACAACCGTCGCTCCGACGGTAACAAACAACAAATCCAGATGGAATCGATAACCTCCGACAGAGACGGCGAGTCATGTCGCCGCTTTAACGATCGCAGACGGAGCGGAGCAACAACAGACTCATCAACATCTCCTTAGAGGTTGAAGAAGAAATCTAAGATCATGCAGCATAGATGTTTTGGTCAAAAATTCACTTGGGAATCCTGTATTCCAAACTTAGATTGTGAGGTAGAGTGCTTAACGATCAAATGGGTAAGTAATCCAAGTAAAGATGATAACACAAGGATTTTAGCGAGGAAAACTCCAGAATCCTTTGAGTTGCCTCTAGGAATCCTGGATAAAAACCTCGGGTGCCGGCTGGAAACCGCCACCAAGTCAATGTTATTAATTATCAAACGATTCGTTACAACGGGTTGGAGGTTTGATCGATCAGAGCTAAGTGATATAATAATTCGTGTAGAGAAACCAGTGTGCGAGTGTAATTGTGTGTTCCTACTGATCGAATCCTCGATTTATATAACAAATACAATGATAACTAACTTTCCGGGATTCCCGGGATCCTATCGTCCAACTAACTCGACCGTTAGAGGCCTCTCCATTCACTTGGTCCACGATCTTCTTCAGCTGGAGCATAAGTTTCGGAGGTCGTTGATGATTCCGGTAATACCTGGTCAAATAGACATGTGGCAAAATATGAAGGTTAGTTAAAATAAACAATCAGGATACCTGAATGTACGAGATTCTCAGATGACAATAGGATTCCTGAACTGTCTGAGCTTCCTGTGAGCATCCTGAAAATACACCCTCAACAATTGCCCCTTGAATTTCAACAGCTGTGGATAAGTTTGACAGCTGTTAAAATTCAAAAAGATGCCATTTTAACGGCGTGTAAACGGTAAATATGGTTACTGATGTGACTGTTTTCTCGGCGTCCAAGAGATGTGACATTTTGCTTTAAATAGGAAGTAATTTCCTGAGATTATCTCCATCTTCTTCGCAAAAACCTCTCGAGCTTCTCCGGTATTCCAGGTCAGTTATCCTTCTCCTTCGTCGTCTTTTCTTCGCGTTTTTCGGCCATGGCCAAGAAAAACACTCGATCTTCTTCTTCACTAAACCTTCCGGTCGCCGAAGATTTCCACGATCAGGGGTATATCATCCCCTGTGAGGAGGAAAGTTGCACCTTCGACGATCGCGATATCCAAGATCTGAAAAACTCCGGCATTTTTCCGCCGGGGACCATTTTCCGACCCTACAGCTCCCTTGTTAAGTCCGATTTCGCTTCCTCAACCTGGGTTTGCTTCATGTACTATCCATTCTTGCTCGGAATGACATTCCCCTTTCCGGAACTTATTACTCAATTCTTCAAGACCACCCGCCTTTCTTATTCTCAAACCATGCCGATGGTCTGGAGAATCTTGTATTCTCTGGACCAGTTGAACCAAACCAGGAATCTCGGCATCGGGATTCCTGAGATCTGTGAAGCTTACAAGTTAAGAACCCATGGTTGTAGCCGATTCGTTCTTCAGGCTCGTACCTCCAATTCCCAGTTGATTCCCCGAGCCTCCCACAACGATCATGATTGGAAGAAGCGATTCTTCTTTGTCAAACGAGACTCGATTCCTGGGGGGACAGAGTTACCGTTGAAGTGGGTTGAGAAGGGTAGGAAGCTGAAGTTTTGCGTTTATTCCGTTGAATTTTCTGCACATTGTTAATTTCTTTGTTGTTTTCTTTCTTGCAGCGCCCAAATTTGAGAGTCTCATTAAGAAGCAGCCTGACTTCAAGAAGCTTGAAGCCATCTACAAGATTCCGGCCAACGAGAGAGCCCTGATCCTTGAAACAACGACCAGTGAAAACAGCTATTCGGCCGACCATACTCCCGCCATGTCTGGTAAGCTTTAACAGGATTCTGACTTTTTTGGTTATACGAGCTTCTCAGATACTGACAACCTGTTTCTGATTACAGCTTCCAAATCCAGCGCCTCGTTTTCCTTGAAAGATCTTGACAGCCTCCTGAAAGTCAAGAAGGAACAGCTCGAGCACCCCACCGTCTCCAAGCCACCTGTCAGCCGGCCTAAAGCTTCGGCTTCCAAGAAGAGGAAGGCCCCAGAAACTCCAGCAGCTCCTGTGGTGTACCTGGAATCCTTTGAAGATCTTGCTCCTTCTGAGGTCAGCAACAAGATCCTCTCCATGCAGACCATGATCAACCTGGTAAGAAGCTCAAGTAATATTTGTGTTAGTTTTATACCTGTCGCTGCTTCTGAATAGGATTCCTATTTGTGCAGGGTATTGAGAAGCTGAGCTTCCAAGCTATGGACATGGAGAAGAAGCTCGCCGAAGCCAACGAGAAGATTCAGGCCCAAGCTGAAACTGCCAAGGGTAAGACCCTTCTCTATGAGCATAAGCTCACTGAGCAGCGTCAAGCCCTGGAAGCCAAGATGGCTGCTGATGCTGAAATCGGTCAACTCTCGGCTGCCCGGAGCGTCCTAGAATGCAAAATTCAAATGGCAGAAGAGGCTGAAGCGGCTGGCTTTCAGGTACCAGGTTGGGATGTCGCAGGCTGGAGGCTGGTCTTGGAATCACTGGGAGGAGATGGTGATGGGGAAGGAAAGGACGGGACCGAAGGTGGCTCCTCAAAGGTGGTTCCGGATTCTCCGGTTGCCCCAACAAGGGCTTTTGTGATTGAGCTGGGAACTGGCAAGAAGCTGGAGGACGTGGTGAAGCCGGTGGAGGAGGAGAAGACAGTGGGCGATGAGGACATTGCAACGGTCTGAGCCCACTTTTTAGATTTTTAGGTTGTTCTTTTGGTGGTTCTTGTGGTTGAAACAATTTCTCTTTTCCTGTAATGAACAAGTAGCAAACAACAACAATGGTGGGGATCCTGGTGGAGGGATCTTGTGTTTACAAGACGAAACCAGGATTCCCAAAAAACAATCTTTTGACCTTCGAGCTTCTCAAGTGGAGGGATCCTGAGGTTTTCAGGACGAAGCTTGAGAAGCTCACAACCTTTTATGGCTTATGAATAATATTAGTATCTTTTGGGTTTCTCATATTGCCTTTTGTATTGAAATTTTGATTGGTATAATTAATTTGTAAAAACTCATCAAAAATAAAAAAAAATGATTTGCATGCCGAAAGACCATTTGAAATTCGATCAATATGTCAAGTTAGATTAAATAGTGAAAACTGACCTTTGAATTTTACCTTAGCCAACTTTCCAATTCCAAATACTCATATCTTTTTCTACCTGAATCGGGATTCTTGTAGGGATCCTGAACGCAGTTTCCTCAGTAATTTCTTCTAAAACCTGAAATAATTTCGAAAAGCTTCTTGGCCTCCGGCCGAAGCCGACATTTTCGAAAGCAAACGAGTTAAACAAACTGGGGACAAGCCCGGGATTCTTGGGACTAAGCCAAAACTGGGGACAAGCCCGGGATTCTTGGGACTAAGCCAAAACTGGGGACAAGCCCGGGATTCTTGGGACTAAGCCAAAACTGGGGACAAGCCCATGCGTATGTGACATGAAAATGCCAAAACCTTAGATAACACGTCAGTGTTATAAACCTTGAGAATCCGCCCGGCAGCCTCCAGTGACAAGATTATCAGCCACCCCTGGAGTGGACTGGTCCGGCCACCTTGAGCATACCGGGGGACAACGTGCGCTACTGGCGAGGGTCGTGCGCTACTGGCGATTACCCAAACTTAGGAGAGGAGTCAGCCTCTCAAACCTTAGAAGGTATGCAGGATACCTTAAACGTAGGAGAGGTGGCCAACCTCTAACTGGGGATATACCCAAAATTCTCTAGGATTCTCAAAATCTGCAAAACACTTAACGCTTGGTGAGGCGTGGGTGTTAGCCTAGCTAACACCACTCCGATGCTTAAGTCAGTAACTTATCACAAAAATAATAAGAATTAATTGAGATAGGATTAGCATACGTACCTTGGATTTATATATTGAGGATCCTTGGGATTCTGCCTGAGATTCTCAACGGGATTCTCACATAAAATAAGCTTTGAGGTGTATGGCATTCCAGGCTCTTGGCAGAGGTTCTCCTTCCATATTCACCAAACGGTATGCCCCCTTACCCTCTTCAGAATCAATAAGGTAAGGGCCTTCCCACTTGGGTGCCAACTTCCCATCAGCAGGATTGGTAGTATTCTGAAAAGCTTTCCTCAAAACCAAGTCACCTACTTGGAATCTTCTTAGCCTGGTGTTCTTGTTATAAGATTTTGCTATCCGTTGTTGATAAGAAGCCATCCGGATCTTGGCCATATCTCTGAGCTCCTCAATTGTTTCGAGATCCTGAAGGAGGTTCTGGTTATTTGTTTCAGGATCCTGGCAGTTGATTCTGGCCGTTGGGAATACAATCTCTGTAGGAATTACGGCTTCCGCCCCAAACACCAATGAGAATGGTGTTTGGCCGGTAGCATTCTTGGGTGTAGTTCTGTCTGCCCAAAGAACAAATGGCAACTCTTCGGCCCATTTACCTTTCCTGGAACCCAGCTTCCTCTTAAGGTTATTGATGATAATTTTATTACTGGATTCTGCCTGCCCATTGGCCTGAGGGTGGACAGGTGTTGAAGTGATCATCTTGATGCCCCAGCTTTCACAAAAGCTTGTAGTCCTTTTACCTATAAACTGGGAACCATTATCACATATAATCTCCGCTGGAATCCCAAATCTGGTGAGGATGTTTCTTTTGATGAAGGATATCACTTCCTTTTCTCTCACTTGAACATAGGCTTCTGCTTCAATCCACTTGGAGAAATAATCTGTCATGGCAAGCATAAACACCTTTCCTCCAGGAGCCTTTGGCAGCTTACCCACAATATCCATGCCCCACTTCATGAAAGGCCACGGGGATACTATAGGATGCAGATGCTCAGCAGGTTGGTGAAGGATATTGCCATGCCTTTGACAAGCATCGCACTTCTGTGAGAAGCTCGCGGCATCCCTCTTCATAGTTGGCCAATAGTACCCAAATCTGAGAACTTTAGAGAACAGCGCCCTGCCCCCGGTATGGTTTCCACAATCTCCACTATGGATGTCTTCAAGCACCTCAAGAGCTTCTGACTTCTCTAGGCACCTTAAGTAGACACCTGCAAGAGATCTTCTATATAGGATATTATCAATTATAGTGTAGGGTACTACCTTTGTACGAAAAGCTCTGGGGTTTTCTTCCTTAGGAATCTCCCCATCTTTGAGATACTTCCGGATCGGGTATGTCCAGGATTCCTGGGCGTCTTCAGGATTCTCGACGTCTGCCCCTGCGTTATCGCCAACAGCCTGAGCTTCCTGTTGAGCTATTGCTGGTGTCAAGACGTGAGTTATTGGAATCCTGACATCCTCAGGGATCCTGAGCGATGAAGCCAAGTTTGCTAGCGCATCGGCTTCCGCATTATCTTCTCTTGGTACCTGTGAAATGTTAAAATTTTCGAAAAATAGGGATAATTTTTTGACAATTTCAAGATATTTAATTAGATTCTCTCCTCTTACTGCATAGGAGCCATTAAATTGGTTAGTTAATAAGAGAGAATCAACAAATACTTGTATAGATAGGATTCCCATATCCCTAGCCAGCTGTAATCCAGCAATTAAAGCCTCATACTCAGCTTCATTGTTGGTAGCCTGAAATTCACAGGATATGGATAAAGGTATTATGTCCCCCTGTGGCGATTTTAGCAGGATTCCCAGCCCTGTTCCTCTAACATTTGAGGAGCCATCGGTGTAGAGGATCCAGTCTTCCTTGAGCTTCCCAAGTTGCTGGACTTCCTTTTCGACTTCTGGTTCAATGTCACTGCTGAAATCCGCCACAAAGTCGGCTAATGCTTGAGATTTGATTGCTGTTCTTGGTTCATACTTGATGTCATAGGCACTCAGCTTGACTGCCCACTTAGCCATCCTTCCTGACATTTCCGGCTTCCTAAGAACTGCCTTGATAGGATAGTTAGACATCACGATTATAGTATGTGTTTCAAAATAATGTCTAAGTTTAGTGGAAGCCATTATAAGAGATAAAATTAACTTTTCAAGGTGAGAATACCTGGACTCTGCGTCTAGCAGAGTTTTACTTACATAATATACCGGATGCTGCTGACCTTGATAATCTTTTACCAGGACTGCACTGATTGAGCTTCCGGAAACGGCAAGATATAAATATAGTGGCTCCCCATCTTCTGGTTTCATTAGCAACGGAGCTGCTGATAAGTAGTCTTTCAGGCACCTCAGGGCTTCTTCATGCTTCTCAGTCCACTCAAACTTCTTGTTTTTCCTCAGGGTATCATAGAAATCCTTGCTTTTTTCTGAGGAGCTTGAAATAAATCTGTTGAGTGCCGCGATCCTTCCTGTCAACCTCTGCACTTCTTTGACATTTGATGGGGACTTGAGATTCAGAATTGCCTTGATCTGCTCTGGGCTCGCTTCGATTCCTCTTTCTGTGACCATATATCCTAAGAACTTTCCAGCTCGCACCCCAAAGTGGCATTTGGAGGGATTGAGCTTCATGTTATATTGATCAAGGATATCAAAGGCAGTCTGGAGATCTCTGACGTGATCTTCAGCTTTCTTGGACTTTACCACCATGTCATCTATGTAGACTTCCATTGTGTCCCCCAGTTGCTCTTTGAACATCATATTGACGAGTCTCTGGTAGGTGGCACCTGCATTTCTTAATCCAAAGGGCATAGCAGTATAACAATATATACCTGTCGGAGTCATGAACGCTGTATGCTCTTGATCGCAGGGTTCCATCTGAATTTGCTGGAATCCTGCTGAGGCATCCATGAAAGTGAGCATCTCGTGGCCAGCCGTGGCATCCACCATTGCATCGATGTGAGGAAGTGGAAACGGGTCTTTAGGACAGGCCTTATTCAAGTCTGTGTAATCAACACAAACTCTCCACTTTCCATTCTTCTTCTGGACCACCACCACATTCGCTAGCCACCTAGGATATTTGACTTCTCTGATCATCTTTGTTTTGAGAAGCTTGTCGACTTCCTCCTGGATGATTATATTTTTTTCTGGAGCGAACTTCCTCCTTTTCTGCTGTATAGGCCTGAAAGAGGGATCTAAACCAAGTTTATGAGTAATTACGTGTTTAGGGATACCTGTCATATCTTCATGCTTCCAGGCGAAAGTTGAAGTTCTGGCTTTGAGAAGTATTAATAATTTCTGTTCAACATTTGTTGGGATGCTCGTTCCCATGAGCACCTTGATTTCAGGATTATTAGGGTCTAGAGGTATTTCTTTGACATCAAGCTCCCTGTCCTCCTGTGCTTCAGGCGCCTTTTTCTGTAATTGCTATCCCTTCGTCACCTTAGTGGTGCTCTTCATTGAAGTAGAGTAACAGTTCTTGGCTTCCTGCTGGTCACTTTCAATTCTTACGACTCCCCAGGGTGTAGGAAGCTTGATACATTGGTGATAAGTTGAAGGAACTGCTTTCATCTCGTGAATCCAAGGCCTGCCAAGAATAATATTGCAACAAGAGAGAGAATCTATAACACAAAATTTTTGCATAGAGTTTACCCCCTCTATATATACTGGCAACCTGATATCCCCAACGGTGCTTTTAGTTTCACCGCTGAATCCGACTAAAACTGAGGATCTTGGAACTATTTCAGTTTCTGGAATCCCCATCTTTTTGAGCACATCAAGTCGGATTATGTTTACTGAACTCCCGTTATCAACCAGAATCCTGCGAACAAAATGGTTAGCAATATATAAAGTAACCACAAGACTATCGTGGTGAGGATCCTGAACATGAGAACGGTCACTCTCATCAAAAGATATTAGTTTGTCTTGAGTCAGGGTGGATGTCCGGACAGGTCTGTCACCCTGTTCAGATTTGGATTCCTTGGCATGCTTCTTGGCTGAGGAATATGAAGTTCCACAGATGTCCGAGCCTCCTGAGATGAAGTTGATAATCTGGGCATCCTGTGGTGGAGAAGCCGCTCTCTGGGGCACCTTGTCGGCTTCTTGAGTCTTGACCCTCTTTCTGCCTAACAACTCCTTAAGATGCCCCTTGCTGAGTAAATAACTGATTTCCTTTCGGAGTGCTATACATTCGTCCGTCAGGTGACCAAAATCTTCATGGAAGGCACACCACTTGGACTTGTCCTTCCAGGATCCTTGTTTAGTATCCTTCCTGGGCCATCTAGCTTTTTCACCTAGATCCTGCATAGCACACATCAAACCACCAATGTCAACGGAAAAACAGTATTCAGATACCTTAGGATATTCCTCATCGTCATCATCCTGGTCAACGGCGTTGACTTTGTGATTCTCCGGTTTGGAATATGGACGAGATCTATACGGCTTCCCAGGGGATTCTGCCTTTTTGCTATTGGGATCGTATTTAGGAACCTCCAGTCTTTGGTGGATCCTCTTGTCATCTTCCAAACGAATAAATCTCAGAGCTCTACTGCGTACTTCATCAAGATTCCTGCAAGGAGCCATAACAAGGTCATCGTAAAAACGGGAATCTTTGGAGAGCCCCATTTTGAAGGCTTCCACGGCTGCTGCCATATCCAGATTAGGAATCTCAAGAGATTCTCGTCCGAATCTGGCAATATAGTCTCTGAGAGGCTCATCTGGCTTCTGAATTATTCGGTATAGGTCTCCTGTAAGCTTCTCAAAGGTCCTGCTGCAAGAAAATTGATTGTTAAACAAGTTAACTAAATGAGAAAATGACGTAATAGTGTTAGGAGGAATGCTTAGTAGCCATTTCATGGCTGGTCCTGTTAGGGTTGATCCGAAGCCTTTGCATAGACAGGCTTCCTTGATTTCTATTGGAATAGGGTTGATCTCCATACGCTCCCGGTAATGTGCCACGTGTTCTTCAGGATCCGTGGTCCCATCATAAAGCTTCATGCTTGGAGTCTGAAAACGCTTCGGGATCTCTACTTGGGATATTGGCCAAGCAAATCTAGAGATCTTGTGGCTTTCTAAAGGAACTTCAGGGATAGGCTTCAGGATCCCTGGAACATTTGATATCATTTCTTTCAACTTCTGGAGCTCCCTAGCGACACTCGGATGAATACCTGCATCATAAGGAGCACCTTGGTTAGAAACAATAGGGATTGAGTTGGACATGTTACCAGAGGCAGGATTCTGGGTCGGAATCCTGGGACCGTAGCCATAATTTGCTGGGAAGCTTGGCTTCGTAGTGGCTGCTGTTTGCATGGGGATGTCGTCACCATCATGCACTTCTGAGGAGTTGGTTCTGAAGATTCCTGCAGAAATTGAAGGGTTAGAGTATTGGTATCCTCGGGAATTCTGACTCGGATTCCCAACAGAAAAAGGGTATCCTTGAGACGGCAAGGCTGAGGATCCCAACAACGGTGGAATCCAGGGAGCCTTGTAGTGTGACTGTGAGAATTCTGGTTGGACAGCTCCTAGGAATCCAGCAGTACTTTCAGCGTATCCTGCGGCCTGAGAAGTCATTGCAGGGACTGTAGCAAATCCTGATGTTGATTTGTTATTGTAGCGAAACGGATCTGAGGATCCCGAAGCATTGAAATCGAGATGCCTGGGAAACAGGGGACTTTGCTCTTCCAAAGGCTTCCTGGATTTCTTTAGATCTTCAATTTCCTTCATCACCGTTTGATTAGTTTTTTCTTGCTGATCCATTTGATTTTTTACCTGCTTAATCAAGGAAAACAAATCATTGTTAGTAATAATCGGATCAACAGATTGAACCTGGGATCCTGTGAAGACAGGATAATCAGTTTTTCTCGGCTGCTCGTCCACTTTCTTCTGACGGTCATTAGTCTTCTTCTGGCTTCCTGGAAAGGAAGGAATAGGGGGAATGGAGGACGATGTAGAGGCCGAGACAGATTTTTGTGAGTTCGACATCCTTTGGATCGGAGATCAAACGAAATGAACGAGATATGGGATTTTGGTAGGATTAAGCACCACTTGCCCCACGGTGGGCGCCAAACTGTTTTGGTCAAAAATTCACTTGGGAATCCTGTATTCCAAACTTAGATTGTGAGGTAGAGTGCTTAACGATCAAATGGGTAAGTAATCCAAGTAAAGATGATAACACAAGGATTTTAGCGAGGAAAACTCCAGAATCCTTTGAGTTGCCTCTAGGAATCCTGGATAAAAACCTCGGGTGCCGGCTGGAAACCGCCACCAAGTCAATGTTATTAATTATCAAACGATTCGTTACAACGGGTTGGAGGTTTGATCGATCAGAGCTAAGTGATATAATAATTCGTGTAGAGAAACCAGTGTGCGAGTGTAATTGTGTGTTCCTACTGATCGAATCCTCGATTTATATAACAAATACAATGATAACTAACTTTCCGGGATTCCCGGGATCCTATCGTCCAACTAACTCGACCGTTAGAGGCCTCTCCATTCACTTGGTCCACGATCTTCTTCAGCTGGAGCATAAGTTTCGGAGGTCGTTGATGATTCCGGTAATACCTGGTCAAATAGACATGTGGCAAAATATGAAGGTTAGTTAAAATAAACAATCAGGATACCTGAATGTACGAGATTCTCAGATGACAATAGGATTCCTGAACTGTCTGAGCTTCCTGTGAGCATCCTGAAAATACACCCTCAACAATAGATTTCTCAGATCTGGAAAAAGATCACACAGAGAAAGAGGGAGAGAATGAGAAGGTAATGAGAAAGTAATGAGAAGCAAATGAGACGCGTGCCCACCACCGCCCTTGAAATCCAATAAGTGACTGACAGTTTAACAAAAGGACTAAAATTGCCAAAAACAGAAAATGTTGTGGTCAGTTTTCAAGAACTAAAAAAACAACTATTCATGTTAGATTTTCATTGTATTATTTAATAATTAAGTTATGTCACATCAAAAATAATTCAAAGGAGATTTATACTATTAAGCTGCTAATAATGGATACCATACAGCTCTTAGGGACCCAGTATGGTTTGGAGCCGGAGGTCGGTTCCAAGGAAAGCCGGGTGGCTCCGTGCGGCTCTTCATACCACCTCTCCCGGTTCATTCCCTGGTTCCGAGCTTTGCGGTTCCGCGTGGTTTCCAGAAGCCCGGCCAAGCCGGTGAAATTGGTCCGTTGGACTAGCCGTTACAACGGCTAGTTTCTTTTTTTTTATTTTTTTTTACCTTTTTAACAAATTACCTCTATAAATACCACCATATTTAACATATTTTGATCACACATCTTTCTTTCTTCTCTACAATCTTTTGATCTCTACATCTTTCTTTTTTCTCTACAATCTTTCACCATGGATAAATTATCCAAGAAAAAACCCGCTCTCACCAAAAAATACCCGCTCCTCCTAAAAAATTTAAACCAAAGGTACGAAATGCCGGTCAAACCTCCAACTCAAGTCCTCCACCACAATCACAACCCGTTCCCTACATACCACAACTGAATTTTTACACTAATCAACCGCATCATTCTCAACAATGCTATATTTGTCACACCCCCAATTAACCACTAACGGAGTTTATACCGTTAAGGGGTGCGAGCAAACCAGGATCACAACCATTAGTTACAAATACTAAACGAATCAGAGTAAAGTCCAAACATTCATCATAAAACAGTTTAAAAGTTTGCAGCGGAAAAGAAACATGAGTATCTTAGCACTAACCACGTGCTTAAGTTACAAAACATAATTTGTTGTTCAATTCCCAAATTTAAGTTCAAAAGAAATAAGTAACTTCGGGTGCCATGCCAACCTCCGGTGGATACTCCTCAGCGATCTGCAAAAGTGAAAACCACACAAGTGTCAACCTAACGGTTGGTGAGTTCACAGTGGGCATGTCATGCAGCGGCCCGTTCTCATAAGCGTATGTATCAACATATAAATAGGTAATAGTTTTGCAAAACAATGCCAAGTGCTGAATTATCGAATATGCACTAGTTAAGTAAAGATTAAAGCGGTCAACCGATATCGCGGGTAGCTAATCCGATTTCCATGCACTAAGGAAGTCTGTACCAAAGCTGACGTAACAGAGTTCGGCATTTGCCGATGGTTTGTGCCTCCAGTTGTGTTCCTCATGGGACCCACAACTAAAATAGGTTGATATTGAACTCCGTTCGGCCTCCAACCGGTTGGCTACACATTTGTGTACCGCGGAGCAGGGTTTGTCAAACCCTCAGTAGATCTACCCAACATCCCCTCGCTTTGCAAATTAATGGTACTACATTGTTGAGGACTTTTAAGTTTTAAGGCATCCTTAGAAATCATGTGATATCATTTGGTTTAGACTTTAACCTACACTAGTCATATTAAAACCGTTTATTCTGGATTTCATTTGAAATCCTAAAAAGAGTTTAAGTGTCAAAATGGTTGTTCCGGATTTCATTTGAAATCCCAAATGAGTTTAAGTATCAAATAGTTGGTTGCGGATTTCATTTGAAACCCCAAGGATGGACAGTTGCAAGTACTTCCCATAAAACACTCCAACTTCCATAACAGATATCCCATTTGGCAATACCTCAATATGTCAGCGTTGTTTTCCGTTAAGTAAATTCGTTGTGACCCAAACGGGCTCACAATTAAAGGGTTAGTGAAACTCACCTTAGGTTGCACAACTTACACTTCAAATAATCCAATTATGATTGCTAACGAAGACCTAATAATCACATTAAGGTCTTAGGTGTTAGGTTGTGTCTAAACTTTAACTACGTCACTATGGCCCATAACATAGCACGTTGGAACTACGACTCGACATACCGACACACGACACCGATGGTTGATCATAAACGAGGGTTCACATTACTCAGAAATCAAAGCATGTTTCATTATTGCATAATCATGTAAGTCATGGCATAACATTCAAATATGTTGCACAAGTTTGGGTTTAGGTCTGGCACAGTTTCGCTACACAGTTTCGCTACACAGTTTCGCTATGTGCACGGGCAGCACTTTCGCTAGGGAATACCCGATAACACAGTTTCGCTAGCTAGTTTCGCTCGAAACTGATGACACAGTTTCGCTAGCAAAGGTTCGTTCGAAACTGGTTTGAACTTTCGTTCAGGTTGTTTCGCTCGGTAGTTTCGTTCGAGCAGGTATACTTAGTTTTCACGGCGACACTATAGTTTCGTTGTATAGTGTCGCTGGAAGAATATTCAAACAGTTTGCGAAACTACAGTTTCGCCTAACGAATCTGTCAGTTTTGCTAGTCGCAGAAAACTCGCAAATTTGACAAAAAATCATTCTAACAGCTTGCATACTTCATACAATTCAGTATCTAGCATGCATAAACATTTACCAACATTAAACAGTAAGATCTAACACCTTAAACACGAGTTTTCACCATCAAATCACCAAGAACACTTTTTAAGCATAAAATGACCTAACTAGCATGGATCTTCATTATGGCATGATTTTACACGTAAAGTTGCAGTCTTTAGGCTAGATCTAACATTCCTAAGCATCATATCAGAAGCATACATGATTTCATGAAGATTTGGTCATGCTTTTTAAGAAAAACACATAGAAATGCAAGAAAATGGTTTTGGGGACTCACGGTTTGATCTCGGATCCGAATGGATGAGTTCACCAACTGAGATGACAGTGGTTCTCGGCTGGCTTGGTGGTTCACGGCTGGGATCCGACGAGAGAGAGAGAGTGGAGTATGTGTGTGTGTTTTTGTGTGATGTATGCAAAAATGAAGATTAGGGTTTTATTTTGGGTTTATATACTAAAGCTTTGGTGGGTTTTCATTGGGATTTGGGCCCCAATGATTAGTCCATCATTAGCCCATGATTAACATGTATGCATACACTCTAATTACTCGATTAATCATTTAACTAGGCAATTTAAACAATTTATCACATAATCAAGAATTTACAATTTGTCATGCTATTAATAATACTAAATCATGCGTTTAAATCACATTGCACATAATGACAATAAATATATAAACACATAACACATATGGACGGGTTCGGTGATCAACCAAAGGTCGTGGACGTATTCGGCCTAGTTAAGCATTAGTTACTACGTTAACACTCATAACGTAACTAACGGAGATTGTCTAACGGAAGTTAACCTTGGAATTCTCGGATATCACAATATTGATCTTCTATCCGGGCGTTACGGCCCTCAAGGGGAGTTATATCCCTCACATTCAACACAAGTGCAACAATTCTCCACGTCAAACGCCATGTACCAAAACGCGCATTGACCGGAGGAGGAGCTTAATTTGACAAAAGCTTATATCCATTGGTCCGAATATGGAAAAAAGGCGGATCAACAAAGTCGCGATTCGTTTTGGGGTAAAGTTCTTGCTCATTTTGACGGATTGATGAGTGAACCTAGTGGGCGAACTAGGGACCAAGTAAGTTCAAAGTGGAAGAAGTTGAACACGAAGTTGTCGAATTTCAACGCTCTCTACATTCAAACGGTAAAAACAACTATTTTTTTTTTAATTACTTTGAGATTTATAAATATACATATCTTGATTAATTTTTTTTAATTTTTATTTTTTGTAGTAGACTAACAATTGGGCAAGCGGGAGTGCGGGTGTGGATATTTTGTTGAAAACCTAAAACTTGTATAAACAAATATACGAGAAAATGGGTTTTCTCATTTGCCGTGTTGGCTCGAGGTGAAAGACCATCCCAAGTGGGCTCCGGTTCCGGTTGTAGCCGGTGAAATACCGGAACCGGCTAAAAGGACCAAGACGTCCGAGTCGAGGCACTACACAACTTCAAATGAAGTTGGGTCGACTCAATTGCCCGATTTAAATGACGACTCAACCCCTGCATACCCAAAACATAAAGGGAAAAACAAGTCGGGTGAGTCTTCGTCCACTGCAAAGAGTTCGGCATCGGAAAGGGCATTGGAAATGATGTCAGATTTTCAAGACAATTGGATGAAAGAAAGGGAGATGAAGGCAAAGATTCAGGACGAAACGTTTGGAAAGAAGCAAGCGATGTACGATGCGGTGAAAGTTACAATGGAGGCTCAACGTAATGTGATCGAGAACAAACTAGCACGTGAACGAAAAGAAAAAAAAAAGAAAAGTGATCTCGAGTACTTCATGAAACCGCACGACGATGTTGATACTCAATTCCTTCCACTTGTGCTTCAACAAAAACGAGAAATCGCGGAAGAATGTGGATGGGATTGCCCCTTTTAAGTTTTTATATTTAAAAAAATCTAGTATTGTTTTAAGTTTTTTTTAGATTTTTTTAAAAAAATTCCAAGTATTGTATGGTTTAATTCCTAGTATTAATTTTTTTTTAATTAAAAGTTGTTATTTTTTAAAGTTGTTTAAATAAAAAAACAAAAAAAAGGTAAAAATCGATTGGATTTGAAGCCACACCACCACCATACCATGTGGTGTGACTCCAAATGGCTTCATAAACACCTAAATTGAGTTGGCACTATTTTATTGGTTGGTGGACATGGCTTGAGAGAGCCACATGGCTACCATACCTCCTCCCCTTAGGCTATGTGTAATCGAGCGTTATAGCTCAAAATCCACCCATCATAACGCCCCTATAGCGCCCCTGGGCACCCCCCAGGGCGTTATGTTGGCATTTTTGGTCCTCCAGCGTGATGAGCATGGCGCCCCTCACCCTCCTTTCTCATTGGGCATCTTGATTTTCACCAGATTTGATTGGTTTAAGTTTTTTTCTTTTAAATAAATATAAATAATTGGGTAATAATTATAGGGGGGTTATGGGGGGTTATGACTACACCTACTTTGCTTATAACCCCCCTTTGATGAGTCAGAATACACGTGTCGCATAACCCCCAAAGGAGGGGGGTTATGACTACACATAGCCTTATAGCACTCAAAGCGTGGGTTTCAAATTCTTTCAGGGCGTAATTTTTATCACGCTTCCTTCCATATTTTTCTTGAAATGTGATTATACCGGAGGTTTAAAAACATTAAACAAAATAAATAATGAGAGGGTTTTATAAGACACGTTATAACTACACATATTGATGATGTGAAGATTCCTTAATATCGTGGGTGCCATTAACCCACCAAGGGGTTTATATTATGAATAATCTTAGTCACTACCTATTCTTCTTCACTTTCTTTAAAAAAAAAATGTTATTCTTCACTTGGTTGTAATCAACACTGACATTAACAGCGCTCAACTTCACTCAACTATAGTTATTTAAAAAAAAAATCTTCTGTATTATTTTAGTTTAATGCCATTACATAGCCATATTGTATTTGTCTCCTGCTTAGCTTGTGTTTTAACAATGTAAACTGATTTTTATAACCGTATTATCTCTGCCGCAATGCATGACTAGTAAAATAAAATCTAGTTAAAATATAAAATTTATATTTGATTTTTTTTTTTAAAATAGAAAAATTGTTGTTTTAGAATGCAACACAAATAGGAAACTAATATGTTATTATTTTTTTTTCTAAAGGGTAAAATCAACATTTATAATTTACAGGATTTAAAATAAAACAATAAAATTATCACTTAACCATTAAATTATCCACTTGAAAAATTATTGATAAATAAAAACAGAAATTAACTAGTTAATCATGAAATTCACTTGCTAAATATACTCGCAACTCGAATAAAGGTTCACACATTTTTTTATTAAAACTTACAGAAATCAAATTTATAATACCATATGGTAACCAATATTATTATTAAAGCATTTACAGCATGATATTATTTTCATCTTTATAATTTATCAAAAAACATATTTATTTATAAAATTGACTTTTTAAAAGAGTGGTTATAAAGAAACTCAGTGAGTTTATTAGTGAAAACCAATTTCTACGATCGTTTTGCCTAAAACGGTCGTTTCAGGCAAAACGAGGTGACGTGTCACGATGACGACAATCTTAAAATTCACCCCCCCCCCCTTTCCACAAATCGTATTGAGGTCGTTTTGGGGTCGTTTCACATGAAACGCCCGTGAAAAATAGGTGAATATATCAATTTCATGGGTGGATATATCTACAGCCTTTAAAAAACATTTTACATCACATTACTTTTCTTTAAAAAAAACCCCATATATGTGTGATGGATTACTATATTTACCAATCCCTTATATTCATTTCTTAAAATTTAAGGATAAATTTAATAATAAAGATGTCGATGTAGGAGAAAAAATAAACAATTTTTATATATTGTTTTAAAATTTAAGAATAATGTGTAATATAAAGAAGTTGATGTGAATTTTTATATATATTTACAAACTTAATAAATAGCATAGTTTCATGGTTTTTTATTTTTGTTACATTACTTTTACTATTTTAATTTTAGTCATTCTACTTTTATGTTTTTTCATTTTAACCATAGTATTTTTTTTTTCTTCATTTTAAGTACTTACTTTTAGGTTTTTTGTTTTCGTTTTTACCAAATTACATTTTTATTTTCCTTTTTTGGCATATAAGTTTATTTTTTTTTTAATTTTATCACATTACTTTTTCTTGTTTTATATTTTAATTTGCTCACGTTGCTTTTTGTTTTACATTTAGCTTTTCCATTTTCGCCACATTTTTTTTGCTACGATATATAATATGTTTTTTATATCGAATCGTGTGGAGCTTTTTAAATCAATATATTTTACCTTAATAGTATAGTTTTAAGTTTTGCAGTTTCGCCCGCATTACTTTTCTTTTTATTATTGTTTTTGCCAAAATACATTTTTTTTTACTTTTATATTTTCTTTTTTGCTATATTACTTTTCTTTTTCATATTAACCACGTTACTTTTAGGTTTTTTATTTCATTTTTGTCACATTAATTTTAATTTTTATTTTTGTCGTGTTAAGTTTTCTTTTCAATTTTTAAGTTTTTCATTTTTGTCATGTTACTTTTTCCTTTTGCTTTTAGTTTTTTTTTTCTTTTCATTTTGGTCACAATACTATTCGTTTTTGCTAATGTTTAAATGTCAATGTTACGGCATAATTTTTTTTATATCAAATCGTTTGAGGTTTTTTTAGTCAGTTCTTTTTTATTTACCTGCAGTATTGTGTCGCAACTCGCACATAAGTAAATAATCAGTTGTTCTAGAACCTTGAACCAGAGCCGGTATCAAAACCGATTCTGAAAAAAAATGGGTTATAAAATGAACAGAACTGAATAGTAGGTTTGAAATGTGTTTGTAGCCCCATATAATTCAAAACCAGTTTGTTACCCAACCTATTGGGCCAGTTGTGACCCAGCTTCAATCATTTTTTAATCCAAACGAGTTGGCCCAAGTTCTATTTTTTGCATGAAGGATGGGCCCTCAGGCCTATACATGGTACACCTGCACCTATACCTACAAAAGAGTTGTTAAATGGCCTAAAAATTTCCAGGAGCTATTTAAATTCAGAAAGTAAAGAATCTATGTAAAAAAAAGACCATTTCTACTTCTTATTTCTAGTACATTTTGTTTTTGGAAAGGTCTTATTTCTAGTACATTGAGATCTACTTACCAAAAATCCACTTTTAAACCGGAGGTTTACGTATCCGTTTTTATTTTTCTTTAAACCGGAGGTTTAAGTACCCGTTTTTATTATTTTTCTTCATTATTTTTAGTGTAATGTTGGTCATTTTATTTGCGTTTTATTTATGTTGCGTTATTTTTTGCATTTTTTTTCCCTATTTTCTTTTAGTTTTCATTCGTTGTAGTTTCGCATCTCATGTTTACATATCTTTTTTTTTGTTTTATCTATTAATTTAGTTTAAGGTTCTTTCGTGGTTTTTTTTTTCTTTTAGTATTTATCTTTTTTTTTATGTTGCAATTTAGCCATGCAGTTTTTTATATACGTTTTGTTTACATATATTTTTTTTTGTATTTATGTTTTTCATGTTGCATTAGTAAAATCTATTTATAATTAAAAGAAACATACCAATTATAGACACACCTGTAAGTTTGTAACCAAACAAAACCTGCAGCAAGACGTGGAGTCACATTCTTATTAGGCTATGTGTAATGGTCAAGCCCCATCCTTGCACATGATCCGACATGTGGACGATCACATGGCAAAGAAGCTTGATCACAAATGTGGTTTAGTGGTTTAAAGCCCTCATCAGGCCCCTCATCATTACACAATCCCTCATAAACATCCCCGCATCCCACGTGAAGAATCCAACGCTTCCCCCCATTTTCAAGCTTTCGCGCCCCACCGTAGTTGGTGGGGGCGCTATGAGAGCATGAGAGAGGCGCGAAAGGGTTTTTCAAGCCCCATTACACATAGCCTTATGTTTAAGAAAAAATGATATTATATTATATATAAATATAAAAAGCAAACTTTTAATGTCATTGAAAATGTATTATTTAATTTCTTATGGTTAAGGTATAAGCATTAACCTTAACACATGATTTGAAGTTAGAACCTAAGGATTTAAACTCATATATTTAACCACAACATCATCTAGTTTATTTGATAATCGAATCGTATTCAAACATATTTAAAATTTTTAAAAATATAAAAATTCGAGCCTTTGGAAGACCAAACTTTGGGCGGTCGTCCACCTTGCCCCTCATTTGAGCTGCCCCTGTGTACGTTCGAAATCTATCTGATGTGGATCATTAAGCAATAATAGATTGTTAGCAATGTGTTTTGAGTTAGAGGTTCAAATCATACAAATATGTATGTCAGAGGAAGTGACCCGACAACCCCTACTCATCAAACAAGTCGGAGCATCGTGCATAGGCTTGCCGATCAAAACTTGCTATCATTTGCGACCAATGGTGCACTTTTAATACGAACGACTTGTAATTTCTTTGTTGTGTCTTGTTGTAGTGTTTTTTCTTTTCCTGATGTTGTCATGTTTGGGTGCTTCGGCTTCCGCCTTGATAGTCCGTTAGTTTGTTGGTTAATAAAATTTCGTTGGTCATTAAAAAAATCATGCTTAGACTTTTCCGATCTAAACCCACACTAATTGGTCCTCAAATAAAAGTCTTTTAATACGTCTCGTTTTAGATGGACCAAATGTTAGGCCCTTTGCCCAACTACAATGGAAGAAATACCAAAAAGAAGATTTTACCGACCGGCAATGAGAAAATATAGATATTATCGGTATAAAGATTTATAATTAGCTAGATATCACTCAACCATATACATCCTTATACCATAATTTTTATTCAATATCATTGTTTTTATTTGTTTAACTCCTACAATTGTCCCATGCATAAAACTAGATTTAATATCGCTGTCGAGTGGATAATGCTAATAGCCACAAAACAATTGCATTGTTAATGTGTAATGTAAAGAAAACGGATATACAAAAAGACTACATAATGACGTTAAAATAAGAAGTCGAATACTAATTAAACTATCAAACTTAGAACCTAAAAGTAATGTTACACACGGCTCTACCCATTACACCAGATATTAGAAACTAGATAAAATTTCTTTTCATTGATATTGTTTATCGTATAATAGATATATCTTATGACACATTTGTTAGATTTGTTGTTGAAAAATATATTATTATATTTAGAATTAAACAAGTTATTAAATTGTTCGAAAGCTTCTGAAGTCACTAGTGAATATCACAATGAACTAGCAGCTAAATCGTCCTAGAGTTCGGGAAAAGATCAAGTTTCTTTTACAAATATTACTTTGATTAAAGATCGTTATAAGAATCAAGACTTCATTATATTAGCTAAATATTATTAATATCACAAGATACTAATCAAAGCAACATTGTTTATGAGACAATATTATTATCTCAAAAATTGGTGGCTTGTAAAAGTGTAGAATTGAGTTGCAAGTAGATGACACACAAGTTAAGATAATAACTCTATAAATAGAACAATCCTTGCTAAGGATTAACGTGATATATATTTTAAATAAAGTTTCTAGTGAGTTACCTTCTATATTGTTTCACGAGGTGATCTAAGTTTATTTCTTAAATCAACCCCTCTTCTTTGTTTGTTTCCGATAAAGGTTTAATTATTATATTATAACTAATACATGTTTATAGAATTAACAATTGAAGAAAACCCCTCTCATGATCTTTATCCTATCCTTTTATTATAAGATATCTTATAAGCACCTGACTCTACAAACGAACGAATGACGTGCTCATCATTCAACATGAGCTTCCAACGTGACCAACAATGTATTGTAACACGTGACTAATGAGAAGTTTATGATTCAAGTATCGTATATCTGGTATTATCTATGTTTAGAAAACAGATATAAACAAACACATAGTCATATGATGCTTTAAATGTGATTTATAAAAGTGGTGTTATCTATGCTTACAAACAGAATATAAACAAACACATAATCATATGATGCTTTAAATGTGATTTATATAAGTATCGTTAAAAGACACATACTTGGCCGTACATTAGGCATACATAGTCATCCTTCCATGGTAGGGATATTCATCGAATCGAATTCGGGTTATTTGAATTTAAAATTTTAAAACCCAATTCTAACTCGAATAAAATTAGTTGAATTCGAATTTGAATACACATAGTCGAATTCGAATCTATTCAAATAAACCAAATAAGGGTTAAAAATTTATCATAGAAACATTTATAGTTAATGCTTAATTTACAAATTTTAATAATTTAATGAAACCTTAATTTAATAAGTTTTTTTTAATCATAGATAACTACTCTAAAAGAGTCAAAGCAACCTCAAAACAGTCACATAACAATAGGGGAATCAAACATAAAGCAACCATGAAAGAACGACAAGATAAGATGAAGTAATGGAGAATATCTAATCTTATCTTAATCCTAATCTTATAATCCTAATAATCCTAATAAAGCCAAAATATTTGTTTCACATGTCTTATTTTCAAAGGGTCCACATCACCACCGCCACATGTCAAGCACATATTAAATGACCAATTTAGTAAATCATCAATTAAGATTAATTACCAATTTTGTCAAAACTAAACTTTAATTTTTTAAAATTTGATAAAATTAATGTAGATTTGATTAATTTACTCAATAATTTTAGTCATTTGTGGAAAGTAATCAACTTGTCAAACATGATAAATTTCTTAAATGTATTAAATTATTATTTAATATATTATAAGAATTTTATATCAATCATAATTTTCAAATTTCTTGATCATTATCTTTTTCTTTATATTTATCTAATATTATAAATTTATATTCAACCCGTGTAGTACACGGGTTACTAACCTAGTAATCAATAAAGATGAAGCGATAGAGATACCTTCTTGGTAAGTTTGAGTTAAAGGAGAATTTGTAAAGTAGTCTGAAATGTCAATGTCACCCAGAAATGGAAGTGTTACCAATGGATCTGAACAAGTTGTGAAAGGGTTATCTTCTTCGGATTAACTATCAAGATGAACTTCGGGAGAGCTTAAGGAAACTGTGGATTTGGTGTTAGGTTAGGTGGTAAAAGCAAACCTGGGAGACTTTCTTTTTGCAAGAACTTTGAGGGCATCTTGAGTTGCTTTGGTGGGTCTCTTAACCTTGCCTTTAGGTGGAAGTAAAGCTTTGGAAGAGACTTGAACAATATCCTTGGAAGAAGTTGCAAGAGGAGCAATATGTGACAAAGGTGCTGTAGTAATTGTTGTACTTGGGAAAATTAAAGGTTCGGTTGGAACACTCAATGAGTCACTTACTTGCTTAATGGCCTCGAAAGTGTCAGCAACATCACTTACAAATTCAGCATCTTTGACATAAACAGTTTCTTTCCTTGTAGCAGTTGTGCTGGAACTTTTGCTTCCTTGTGGTGCCTCTGTTTCTGCATCTCTGATTGGGTGAGAGGAAGAAGCGATTTGGTCGATAAACGGTTTTCTGTCTTTTCCAATCGATTCCGTAGCACATTCGACTTGCTTGAAACTCTTCAATATGGCACTACGGAGGTCCATTTCAAAAAACAAATGCACAATGTTGGTTAGAATTTTTGGAAAAGATATGAGAAATGCAAATGGAGGGAGTGCTTACCCTTGCCATCAACCTTTAATACTGGCCACAACCTTGGTGTAAACCAGGATTTACTAATTCGAGATAATAACAGAATTATCTCAGGGGTATTCACGAATGGGATGTTCATGTTCGACTAAGAGATCAAAATGTGCAGAGTTGTAGGAAGTTTCTTCAGGAATTTAATCACGGACCGGATCGTTCGATAATCAAAAAGTAATTTCTTCTGGAACGCACCGATCGTCAATATAAAAGTTTGTTTTTCAGGATCGGGAGTTATGGGGGGGGGGGGTGGTAAGGCGGTACATATTGGTGATTTTTTCCTTCGCCTCTCAAAACTATACCAGTTTCCGGCCATCATAAACGGTAGAAGACGCGAAATAGTGAAAAGTTGGGGGAAATGCCTTTTGCTCGACTAGAAATCTCGAAGTGACGAAGCCAAGAGATACCCTGAGGGTGCATTTGGGAGAGATGCATCCTGAACATCATAAGAGCCCTAATGAGGAAACGGGTGAACGAGATCCAATTGTTCCCACATTTCAAAATCTCGGTGTAAATTCCAATTTTGCCTTCTGGAACTGGATCGATAGATAGGCTTGTTGGGTTCTTGTAAGAAAGGATTTAGGTTGGAAGGAATGTGATACTGATGACTGTGATCGTCTAGTAATTTAGGGCTCATAGAAGAAAATGAAGTGTGTATATTATGTTTTGAAGATTCAACATCAGTTTTTGATTTAGGAGTAGCCATTTTAGACACAAAAGGAGGATAAGAATTGAATACTAACCTGGAAATCGGAGGTATGATTAGGCGGTTCAGGGAAGAAGGCGACGAAAAATCGAGAAGACAAATGAGGAGTCAAGAATATGGTGAAAAGATTTGGGGATTTTAAACCCTACAGACGGTTGAAAATATTCAAAATTAAAAATGCAAAAAGAAAACTGTCCTTTTAGTCAACAGAGAAATAACATGTATCCTGGAACCTGGTGTTGGAAATATAGTAACGATTCTGAATAATCGTTCAATTGAATACAATACAGAATACAAGTAATGAACGAAGATACAATGGATAGAAACAACTAAACATAATCTCCACAGAAATATGATGACGAGCGGTAGCTGTATTAGTCCCTGCAAAACAGAAGAACACATAAAAGAAAAACGAGAGGAACCGGGCTTGTGTTTAACACAATTCCCTTAAACAGATTCGTCGTCTGTTCCCAGGGTACACCGGTTCAAAACTGTGTGTACAGCCGGACAGGATACTTGCCTGAAACGAGACCGGAACGGAGGAGCAGCAGAGATCAGAGCAGCAGCAACAGCAGGACGAAATGTGTGTATTTTTCGTGTGTCTATTTCTGCCCCACACTCGTGTATTTATACACGCAAACGGAGCATACGAAAGGATCATCATTAACTAGTAGTGAATGATCAAATTATGTTCATTAACCAGTAATGAATGATCAGGTTTGGAATGCAAAAGGTTGGTTCAATGAACCAAAAATCTGTTCTAGAAAGGTCTCGAAAAATAGCAAAAACTGGTCATTACATGACCCCCGTTTCGGAGCTGCATTCGTGTCCGCAGGTCGCGAGTTCAGAATTTCAACCCGAATCACCATTTTTCGCACCCCCCCTGCGCGAGGATATGAGCCAGAGTAAAACATGACACAAGATATATCAAAGGCTTTGAAGTTTATCCTTATAAACCAATTCACCTTTTGTTCCCACACCAATGTGGGATAGCTCACATCACATTTTTCAAACTTGAACAAAATTTCTTTTGAGATAAACATCTCATTCACACACATTTTCCAACAATCCCCCACATGAATGGAGGTTGATCTCAGAAGCTACTTAATCCCGATCGAATTTCAACAGTTGAATCTTGCATACGATAGGTAGGTGTTACCCTTTGAACCTTCGCTCATGAAACACACTTAGTCTACTGGCTCTGAGTAGGCGGTGATGCCTTTGAACTCGTCTGCCGTTTGTGTAGGCGACAATGTGCTTCACACAAGACTCTCCTTGACAACATCAAGTCCTCATAGTTATGTTCGTTATGGTCATGAACATTAGCCTGGTTCTGCGAGAGCTCTTAGGTATCGTGCCCCCTCTCAATACCCTTCGAAGCGACCCCCACTTCTCTCTCACATAGGTGATTCACCACGTGTGGCTGCCTCAGCTGAATCATTAAAAGCCATAGGCTTAACCTCGTACTTGTCACTTTTAGGAATGGACTAGGAGATGTATCGATTCCAATTATGCATCCCCTTCTTAAAGTGCGTGGAGTTATCAATTCTTCCCCCCACAGTGACCTCACTAGTTCATACAATTAGGTTGTCCTATTGAACTCAGATCTTGGGATCTCCAGTCAACTGAGTTAGGTTTTCCTTCATATGAACTTTAATCTTTCAAGGGCTTCAGTCCCATTCCCATGGACGACTTCTGAACTACCTCTCTACTTAGGCCTTTTGTCAGCGGATCCGCAATATTATCCTTTGACTTCACATAGTCAACAGTGATAATTCCAGTAGAGATTAGTTGTCGTATCGTATTATGTCTACGTCTTATATGTATGTTCTTACCATTATACATTGTGCTATGAGCTCTGCCAATTGCCGATTGGCTATCACAATGTATACATATGGCCGTTGCCGGCTTAGGCCATCTTGGTATACCCTCCATGAATTGACGTAGCCATTCTCCCTCTTCACCAGCTTTATCTAAAGCGATGAATTCTGCTTCCATCGTGGATCTAGCAATAACCGTTTGTTTCGACGATTTCCACGATATGGCTGCACCTCCAAGTGTAAATACATATCCACTCGTTGCTCTAGAATCCTTCGTACCCGATATCCAGTTTGCATCACAGTGTCCTTCAATCACTGCAGGATATCTGGTGTAGTGCAGCGCGTAATCCCTTGTGTACCTTAGGTACCTAGGTAACCTAGTCACACATCTCCAATGAGTTGAACTTGGATTACTCGTGTACCTACTTAGCTTGCTTACAGCATATGCTAAGTCTGGTCTGGTACAACTCATCAAATACATCAAACTGCCAATAATTCTTGAATACTCTAATTGGTTAACAGGTTGTCCTCTGTTCTTAGCTAGATGTTGACATGTGTCAATGGAAGTTCTAGCTACATTAGAGTCATTTGCATTGAACTTTTCAAGAATTTTATCCACATAGTGGGTTTGTCCTAAAGCAAGTCCACTTTGGGTCCGTGTGATTTTAACTCCCAAAATCACATCTGCTAAACCCATGTCTTTCATATCAAATCTTGCTTTCAAGATGTTCTTTGTTGATTTTATCATTTTGTCATTACTTCCAGCAATGAGCATGTCATCAACGTATAGACACAAGATGACATAACCATCTGGTGTGTCTTTCACATACACACACTTATCACATTCATTGATCTTGAAACCAGAATCACGCATGGCATGATCAAACTTTTCATGCCATTGTTTTGGTGCTTGCTTTAGTCCATACAAGGATTTGACCAGTTTACACACTTTCTTTTCTTGTCCAGAGGCTCTAAAGCCCTCTGGTTGTTCCATGTAAATCTCTTCCTCTAGATTTCCATTTAAGAAAGCGGTTTTCACATCCATTTGGTGAACTTCCAAATTTCTAATGGCTGCAATGGCAAGTACCAACCTTATGGAGGTTATTCGAGTTACTGGTGAATATGTGTCAAAGTAATCTAGACCTTCCTTTTGTTTGTATCCTTTGACCACCAGTCTTGCCTTGTACTTGTCTATGGAGCCATCAGGCTTCATCTTCCTCTTGAAGATCCAACGATGACCTAGTGGTTTGCATCCCGGAGGAAGATCCACTAGTTCCCATGTATGATTTTGTAAAATAGAATCTATTTCACTTTTGATTGCCTCTCTCCATTGAGGTCCTTCTGAGGAAGTTACCACTTTATGGTACGTTTTGGGTTCACTTTCTACCATGTACGTGTAGAAATCAGGACCAAAAGACTTTTCAGTTCTAGCCCTCTTGCTTCGCCTAGGCTCAACCTCTTCTTCCTCAGATTTCTCTTGTTCTTCCGGAACACGTTCCGGTTCTTCCGGAACTCGTTCTAGTTGTTCCGGAACTAGCTCATCATGAATACGTTCATCATCTGCCCCAGACGTATTTCCATATTCTTTTGTAATGCATGGAAATATATTTTCAAAGAATGAGGCATTCTTTGATTCCATTATCGTTCCTTTGCGAATATCGGGAATCTTGGATTCATGCACAAGGAAGCGATACGCGCTACTGTGATCTGGATATCCAATGAATATACAGTCAACAGTTTTGGGTCCTATCTTTTGAGCCTTAGGTAGTGGAGCAACCACCTTGGCTAGGCACCCCCACACTTTGAGGTATTCGTAGGACGGTTTTCTTTTCCACTATAACTCGTATGGGGTTTCATCTTTTTTCTTATGGGGTATCCTATTCAAAAGATAGTTTGCCGAAAGGATAGCATCCCCTCACAAGTTTTGGTTTACACCAGAACTCACTAGCATGGCACTCACCATTTCTTTCAAGGTTCGATTTTTCCGTTCAGCAATCCCATTTGATTGGGGTGAATATGGTGCAGTGAACTCATGTCTGATTCCGTTTTGCAAACATAATTCAGCAAATGGTGAGACATACTCACCACCTCTATCACTTCGTACAACCTTGATCTTCCTTTCAAGTTGATTCTCAACTTCAGTTTTATATGCAATGAAAGCTTCAATTGCCTCGTCTTTACTTTTGAGTAAGTAAACATAACAATACTTCGTGCAATCATCGATAAACGTGATGAAGTATTTAAATCCATTTCTAGTTGGAATGGATTTCAAATCACACACATCTGTGTGGATCATACCCAGAGGTTCAGTGTTTCGTTCAACCGGTTTGAATGATGATCTAGTTAATTTTGCTTCAACACATGTTTCACACTTATAGTTTGAGTCAATATCAAAAGTTGGTATGCAATTCAATTTAATCAAACGACGAATGGAATTAAAGTTAACATGACCAAGTCTACCATGCCACACATTAGAAGACTCAAGCAAATAAGCAGAACTGGTACCAGTCTTATTCATAGCATTGTTAACTACCATTACATTTAGTTTGAACATACCATTAAGGGCATAACCCTTTCCAACATACACACTATTCTTGGTCAACACGACCTTATCTGACTCAAACACCATTTTGAAACCAAACTTATTCAACAACCACCCAGACACAAGATTCTTACGAATCTCAGGGACATACAACACATTAGTCAAGGTAAGCTCCTTTCCTGATGTCATTTTCAGGATCACATTTCCTTCACCTTTGACTTCAGTAGTGGCAGAGTTACCCATGACGAGTTTTTCTCCATTAGTAACTTCTTTGAAGGTGTTGAACAAGTTCTTGTCAGCACAAACATGGCGGGTGGCACCGGTGTCAACCCACCATTCCTTGGTATTCGAACCAACCAAGTTAACTTCAGAGATCATCATTGTGAGGTCAGAGATCATGGCAACAAGATTATCATAATCATCAACCATATTGGCTTGACGAGAGACATCTTTCTTTGGTTGTCTACATTCATTTGCCCGATGACCTGGCTTGTCACAGTTGTAACATTTGCCTTCAAATTTCTTCTTTCCAACCCCACCTTTGGGTTTAAGATTAAACCCTTTCCCCTTGTTCTTCTTCTCAGCCCGTCCTCTACTTTTGTTACCTTTGGAGGATTGGCCATATTCAACAATATTGGCCTTTGCTTGCTCGGGGACATCACTCTTCTTTTGAGCAAGTTTGTTGTCTTCTTCAATACGAAGACGAACCACAAGATCTTCAACGGTCATTTCCTTTCTCTTGTGTTTGAGATAGTTCTTAAAATCAACCCAGCTTGGTGGCAATTTCTCGATCATGGCAGCAACTTGGAACGTCTCGCTGAGTGACATTCCCTCCGCATGGATATCATGAAGAATGATTTGCAACTTTTGGATTTGACTCATAACAGTTTTAGAGTCAATCATTTTAAAATCCAAGAACTTGGCCACCACAAATTTCTTTGTGCCTGCATCTTCGGTTTTGTATTTCCGTTCCAAAGATTCCCATAGTTCCTTGGCCGTGTTTACTTTACAATACACATTGTAAAGTGAGTCCGCCAAACCATTCAGTCAAGAACCTCGCAAGGTTCAACGTTGTCAAATAAAACAGCATCTTCTGCTACCAACGTTTGAAGTTAAGACCGTTGAACTTTTCGGGTTTCTCAGCGTGGCTTGCAACCGCTCCAGGCAGCGGTGCAACCATCATCGTGGTAACAGCAACGGAAGACGTAAAAACTGCAGAGACCCCAGAGGTCTGTACACCAGAAGTTGGTAAAGGCTGAGATGAGTCCATTCTGAAACGCAATCAGAGGAGAACAGTCAGAAAAATTCGTACACAGAGTGTACACCAATCTGTTTAAGTTTGTTGGAAATATAGTAACGATTCTGAATAATCGTTCAATTGAATACAATACAGAATACAAGTAATGAACGGAGATACAATGGATAGAAACAACTAAACATAATCTTCACAGAAATATGATGACGAGCAGTAGCTGTATTAGTCCCTGCAAAACAGAAGAACACATAAAAGAAAAACGAGAGGAACCGGGCTTGTGTTTAACACAATTCCCTTAAACAGATTCGTCGTCTGTTCCCAGGGTACACCGGTTCAAAACTGTGTGTACAGCCGGACAGGATACTTGCCTGAAACGAGACCGGAACGGAGGAGCAGCAGAGATCAGAGCAGCAGCAACAGCAGGACGAAATGTGTGTATTTTTCGTGTGTCTATTTCTGCCTTCATTAACCAGTAATGAATGATCAGGTTTGGAATGCAAAAGGTTGGTTCAATGAACCAAAAATCTGTTCTAGAAAGGTCTCGAAAAACAGCAAAAACTGGTCATTACATGACCCCCGTTTCGGAGCTGCATTCGTGTCCGCAGGTCGCGAGTTCAGAATTTCAACCCGAATCACCATTTTTCGCACCCCCCCCTGCGCGAGGATATGAGCCAGAGTAAAACATGACACAAGATATATCAAAGGCTTTGAAGTTTATCCTTATAAACCAATTCACCTTTTGTTCCCACACCAATGTGGGATAGCTCACATCACATTTTTCAAACTTGAACAAAATTTCTTTTGAGATAAACATCTCATTCACACACATTTTCCAACACCTGGCACATAGAGCGGGTAGGCCATCATGTCCTGACACGGTTTGTTACAATATTGCATTTCCACATGCTATGAAGGGCTTTTTTTTCAAGTGTTGTGTTTTATAGTTGCAAGCAAGTGAATTACTCCGATAATTAGTCAGATATTATTTTATAATTACTGGACTAGGGAGACTTGATGATCAGAGAAAACTTTGTTAACAGTTATTATTGTAAAGTTTTTTGCAGGAAGTAAACATTTTTGAGATATCATTAGTCCATCATTATTGTGTAAATAACTAATGGACTAGGGAGACTTTATGACGATAGGTTAAATTCAGAATCACTTGGAGTCGGAAGTGTACCTAATGAGTCGGATAAGGATAGTTGCTAGCAAGTGATGACAGATGTGCCTCATATGGAAGTGTGACCGGTGCAGTTTCAAAGAAGTAAAGTGCAAGTGACTTAATGAACGGATGCGAGAATGCAACCTATAAATAGATCTTTAGAAGTTCATAGTTAGGACTTTTGACCTTTTTCACACATTTAAAGGTATACAATTGTCTCTGTAACTCATCGCATCTTCTGGATTTTTGTACACTCAATCAATCAATAAAACTTCTATTTGATCTATGTTGCTTTCTCGATCCATCTCTAATATTCTTCTAACCGCACGAAACATCAAATCACACCCCTTCATGGTGGAATTTTTTGTTTCATGACTTCATCAATAAGCATATTAATTAGAAATCTAATTAAAACTAATCAAAAATTCTAACTTCAACTTGTTGTAATAAAGGATCCTCTTAGCATTATAGATAAACTTTACATACACAATCTAAACCTAATCCAATTGCATGCTTTAATGATCCACACTCTTGCAAAAGGGACCAAAACCACCACCACCACCAAATACATGTTTTGGGTGGCAACCACCGTCCTCCACCACTCTCTCCCGCCATCCAACAACAACTTCACATGAGTTCCATTCACCACCACCACGTGCCACCAAAACTGCCGCCGCTGATGCCGCCTCATTCTTCGAACACGATTAAGCTCTTGACTGATCACCTTCCTAATCGATATCAAGTACGTATCAACGTCATGATCCCGCAAAATGGCTCCTTCTGAACCATACGCACATCGGTCGGTTAGAATCTCTAGAGGGTGCGGTGTGTTCAAGAAAATCGATTGGGCGGCTCGGGTTTGCTTCTTAGCCATGTTAGGATCGGGTGCTTGAGACCTCAAGATGTATAAGCCACTGCCTTGTGGAAGAAGGTCATGGCTTGGAGATAGTTTTGCATCAGGCTGCAGGATCAAAAACTCCCCCATTGGAGCATATAACATATTCTGTCATTTTAAAAAAGAAAAAATTAATTAATATTTTTTGAAAATAAGAAATACATCATTGGGTAACGTTCATCTACTAACCAATTTTTTATTTCACATACTTAAAAACCAACTATGTTGGATATATGCACCCATATTCACCTGATGACTTAAAAAATATAAAAACAAATTTTTTTTGTTTATCTTGTACGTCCAACTATGTTGCATATATACAACAAGGTATATTGCAGTATATTACATATATGTAACATGGTTTGTTTCATATGTTGCATATATGCAGCATACCATGTTGCATATATGCAACATATCATTCTCCATATATATGTTGCATATACGCAACATACTATGTTGCATATACGCAACACACTATGTTGCATATACGCAACACTATGTTGCATATACGCAACATACTATTCGGACACCCCTAAAAAAATTGTTTTTTTGGTTTTTTTTAAGTAATTAGGTGGCCAACATGTTGATAGACACGAAAATTTTAAAAAAAACACCAAAATTACCTAAATAGCCTTTATTTAATTAAAATTTAATAGCTTTTACATTATTTTTTAAGTTTGTACAATAAAAATGGTTTTTATTTGAACCTTACCCATAGATTATTTACTAAAAAAACAGGTCAATCGGGTTGTATTTTATCGTTAATATAACTGCCCAATTACCTGGTTATCGAGGCATGGGTGATTCCGGAAGTTCCCATTTACGACCTTAAGAAGGTGAGCAACTCGAGTCGGATAGTTGCACGAAAAAGCTCGGGGCACAATGTCGCGATGCATGGTGATTCCCCGAAGATGGTTTCTCGGTAAACCGAGGGTTTGAAGAAGACGATCACCACCGCACATAACCCACGGGGCTCCAAATGTAATAACGGGTAATAATGAAGAAATGCTAACTTGACCTCTTATTAATAACATGAGATTAACTAGCAATGATAAACTGCCCCCAAGAGAGTGACCGGTTAACCGGATTGTTGCTCGATTTCCATGGCGTTGAAGGTGGTCGTTTATGTAAGGTAACATTTCTTCGTAAACCACCTTTGCGGCCTCGTATATACCTCTATGCACAATCGCATCCATTGCCTAAAAAAATGTTTAAACTCGACTAATATGAGAACAATTACATTAAGAAAAAAGAGCAATAAAAATTATGTGAACCAGTGTGATTTTTTCATGTTATGTTTCAAGTTAGGTCATGAATTATCACCCCTAATAAAAATTATGAGAACTTGTAGATATAATAGAAGTACCTAATACGAAAATATGTTGATTTTCATGGTAATTTTTGAAACAATAAATATTACTATCAATAAAACGTGAAAATACATATCTGTTCACGAAATTGTCACTCTTGTTCAACACTTTTTTAAGAAACTAAAAAAGGTAAATTTTCACCTCAAACTGCATAGGCTCAAAAAGTAGATTGGCTTGCCATGATGCAATAGATTCGGATCCCTACAAGAATCATCATTTATCAATATTAACAACACCTTAATCTATCAAAAAGGAGAGATAATTTGACGGTAAAGTGATAAACCTTTTTCTACTTTTATCATAATATAAGATACTTTTTAAACATTGATACAACTTATATACGTCTTTAACTGTGAGTTTAACCAGAGCTCACCTGAATGACGAAATATCTCGTGTTGCTTTCATTGTCGTCACAGATGTACCATTCACAAGGTGATGAGCATATAGTGTTCGAATCATCAGTAACGCCAATATTGTCAGCTAGGTCTGGTTGGACCGTTTCCGACATCTTTTCTTTCTTGGCTTTCTTTTCTAACGAAGACGTAATGAAAACAAGTTTATGACGTTTTAGGAGATTTCCAAACTGTAACAATGAAGATATATTAGTTAACTAGGTTAGTAACCCGTGTAATACACAGATTCAATAAAGAATCATAATATGAGATAACTAGAAAAAAATTAATAAGAGAATTGAAAATTATGAATGACATAATTCTTTATCATTTTTGTAAAGTATGACGTGATTGAATTTTTGTTAATTTTGAAAGAAATTAATTTTAAAATTTTGTTTTTAAATTTGATAAGTTTGACATGATTATATTCAATATTTAAGGTAGGTATTGAGGTTGATTGTGATGATACCAAATGGAAAAATCCTAGATGGACACTCTAGAAAGAAGCCATGTGGCATCCGAGTTACTGCTTTATTAGATGTAAAGATTTTGTTAAAATCGTTCATGATCTAGAAAAATCCAATAAAAAGATGCAATTCCACATCAACACATCAAATTGAAACCTCTTTAGATCTCTTCAAATACTCCAAGATTTATATTAAACACACACACACTAGCATTATCGACTAGCCTATAGTCGCTGATTTATATTCACTCAATCATTTATACCCATTAATTATAACATAATTTCTTTGATGATATGTCTTACGTGTCAGAGAGTCAGGCTATGTGAATGGCCGAATCTTATGACACGTGACATACTTTATAAATATTAAGAAAAATATATATAAAAAAATAAAAAATAATGAAAAAAAAAAACCTTGATTTTTGGTATGGTGTAAGATAAGCTCCCCAAATAAGCCATTTTAGCATATAATCTTGCTTCACTAATAGAAACCCTCCAAAGCAATTTCGAAAATGAATTCTTATCAAATTCAAGTGTATCCTCTTCATCATCATCTTCATCAACCCTGCAAGTATGATCACACTCTTGATCGATTGAAATCCGATCATGATCATCGGTTTCTCGATTATCAACTTCTTTACTCAAATCTTGTATCCTATTATCACTCTCTTCCGTTTTCCACAACGACCTCACTTGCAAAACTCGCAACACCCAATTCCCATTTTTACCCTCCTCATCATCGCTCTCTTTAACCGGGATCGAGTCTTCCACCACCACGGAGTCGTGTCGGTTACAGTTTCCGGCGGTTAAAGACGAAAGTGGGTGTTTGAGGGAAGGGTTAAAACCCCATGACCATGTTTTCGTGTTTTCCGACGAAATAGGAAAAATGTGAGATGGGTTTGTACGGGTTTCGGGGCCGGAGATGGTGATCGGAATAATCCTGGCGGTTAACCGGAGACCATCCATCAGAATTGGTTCCGGCCGGTGAAGATGGAAAAGGGAAATGGGATTGAGTTTGTTGAAACTTAGGAAGTGTTGAATGAAAGAAAAAGAGGTTTATTGTGCGTTTATTACCGAAGCCAAGCCAAGCCTTCACACATGTTGCTTTGAGTGTCCTTTTCCCTCGGTTTTCTTTAGTTTTTAGCGTTTGAAACTTTTTGAATTTTATGTTTTATATAAAAAGGTGACATTTTTAAGGCGAATCGGGTGCAAGAGACTCTCATATGTTTATTGTGTGAGGGTTGTTGGTCTGCTGAATATGATGTAATATTATTACATCATATTTTGTATTTTACAAGAAAATGTTTTCACCACTTGAAACATTATATTTAAAAGGCTTTAAAATTAAAGAAATATATAAAAATCCTTATGTAGAATTCTTGATTATCATTTTTAATAATATTTTAGGCCCGACACGTTAAATTTGTTTAGTATTCCATCGTTTGTTTACATCTTTGATGTTTAATTATTATATAGGAATAAAAGAAAAAATATATTATATTATATATAATTTACAATATATTATATATCTAAACAAATAAAGTCCTTGGTTTTGATAAAATTGCAATAAAATACTCATGTATTGATTAAATTGACAAATTATTTATGGTGTATTAATTTGCAATACTTTAATGCTTATCATTATTTACATTATTTATAATTGTTTTCTTCTTATAAATTATTTTTATTTTTGTTTTTTAACTAAATTTTGATAGAGCGGTTGTGTTTTGGTTGTTACGTATTTTTGTATTTTTGTCTTCTTTACGTATTTTTAAAGCAATTCAACTATTTTTTATACTTGCGGTGTTCGGCAACAACGCGTAGTTGCTAGCAAATATCAAAACAGTCTGCCACAAAGCGCGAGTCGCTACATCTATTTCCTATCAAAACAAAGTTACTACTTCTTTTGTTATTTTAGTTGATCGCGTGTCTCATAAAATGAAAATACACTTTAGAATTCTGTATAAACTCAAAATTAAGTAAACAATCCTATTGGTTACGAGTTTGATGGAAAAGCATGTTGTCTTGGTAATGTTGGCTAATCCTAGATATTGACTATTTTTAGAAGGTTAACATACGCACCTTTCTAAGTAACATGCAATTACTAAGGTACTTATCACAATTTCAAAGTTTTGTACAACAAAAACTTGAGTTAACAACTTACGTACGTATCGTAGCATTATTATCCTATATCCTATATACAATAGGGGGGGGGGGGGGGGGTCTAATTGACAAGTCATTCGAGTAAAGGTGTTGCTCCTCAGTTGAGTCGAGCCCGCTAAAGGTGGGTTGGTGTAAAATTTAGCAAAAAAAAAAAAAACAACTTGATAAATAGTATTAGTGTTTTGTTTGTTTTTTTCCTTTGTATGTTTTTTTTTTCTTCATGTTTTTGTTTTTTCTGTATTTATCATGTTAAGGCATTTTTTTCTCTTTTACAGTCTTCGTAATAACACACAGGTCTTTGGAAACTAATTATTAGGCTAGGGAGATCAGTGATAGGATTTTATGATAGAAGTATAATTGGTTTGAATCAATAGGAGCGTGTCATACAAGAAGGAGAACGAAGTAGAAGTTTAGAAGAATTTAAGTAGTAGAATTAAAGTAGATGATGTAGATTTCTATTTATTTATTGAAATTAGTTTATTACAAATATATAAAATAAATATTAAATATAATATTAAACTTATAATAAAAATTACTATTACACTAAAAAAAGATTACATTTATTTTAACTTAAATAAAAATTACAACTACATTTGTAATTCTTCCTTCATAATACAACCTCCATATTCACGGCGATGTTTGACTTAATAGCATGTCGAAGTCGAAAATGTGTTTCCGTGTCTCGGAACTCTACGAAGATATTATCATCGTCAATCCGATCGACGGGAGGGTCTCGAATGTGTGACGGCGATATTGCTTTTCCTTCATCTTTTAAGATCATGTTGTGTAATATCAAACATTCATACATAACTATGGCGACCTTATCTCGCGTCATTGCTCGGACCCCTAGGTTGAGTATTCCCCATTTTGACTTTAAAGCACCAAACAAATGTTCAACGTCTTTCCTTGCCCCCATTTAAATCTTGTTTAATTTCTTATCATCGATGTCGACCAGATGATTATATGCTTTGAGAAAAGTAGACAAAGTTTGGTAGATACCACCGGGAAGGTAATAGCCACGTTTGTACTCCTAACCATTAACATGAAATGGACACATGTGCGATCCCATGTATCTTATTACTAAACAAAGGGGATTATTATGAACGTTGATGTCATTGTTGGAACAGGCAACACCAAAGTAGCTGTGCCAAACCCATAAATCATGTGATGCAACCGCTTCGAGTATGATCGTTGGGTATTGGCGATCACCCCAATGAAACTAGCCTCGATATTTTATTGGGCGGTTTCTCCAAACCAAATGCGTACAGTCGATGCTACCTAGCATCCCATGTAAGCCATGATATGCTTGATGTGCCTCGTATAAAAGTGCAATGTCGTGGCTAGTAGGAGCACGCAAATATTCATCCTTATACAATTCATAAATAGAAGTGACAAAATAGTCTAGTGTTTCACGTGAGGTTCTCTCTGCCATAGCTAAATATTCATCGTATTCGTCGGGAACATTATCGTACGCGAGTTAACGAATGGCATATGTGCATTTGTGTATAGACATGAAGCTTTCCCTCCCTCGCGTGTCCATCCCCTCTTGAAAGTATTCGTTATGTTGGCTTACCTCATAAACGAGCTTTGAAAACAATCTTTTTGACATCCAGAATCTATCTTCGAAAATCACTTCATTATACATGGCATCCTCGTTAAAGTAGTGCCTCATTAGTCGATCTTTAGCCTCTATACAATCCCGTGTAATGTATCTCCTTTTTGGAGGGCCAACTTCTAGTTCCATCGAGCCCGAGACAACTAGAGAGAGAAAATTTGATATCTCCAACGTTTTCGTCCGAGGATTCCAAGAATATCGGAGAGTCGGGTGGAATAATTTACATTCGCCTTATATTGGAATGGTTGTGTAAAAATGATAGAATAGTTGGAAAGAAATAGGAAAGAGATGTGAAAATATAAGGTGATATAAATGGTTATTTATATTGATTAATAAAATTATTTTTAATTCCCCGACGGTCAACCCCCCCCCCCCCTCCCCCAACACACAAACAGATCTCTTCCTCAAAAAAACGAGAAGCTGCAACGGCTACATCCCCCAACACACAAACATGTCTCTTCCTAAAAAAAACGAGAAGCTGCAACGGCTACATCTAGCTGTGAAACTAAGCTGAAGACGGTAGCCATGGCCCGAGAGGTGACGTTAGTGTTGCCGCCCAAGCCGCTCGACTTTGCCAAGCCCACTCTGTCCCCTTTATTACAGTTACTAAGACTCTCCGCATCAACGGTATTTAGCCGCGTACGTACCCGTTGTGGCGTACGTACGTACGCGCGTACGTACGTACCTACGTACGCATACATACGCACACAAGTGGGCCCATCATTTTCTTTTTCCTTTTTCTTTTTCTTTTAAACGGTTCTTTTTTTTTAAATTCAAAGATTTTTGTTTCATTTTAATATTTAATAATACAAATAAAATATAAATAAATTTCAAAAAAATCTGAAAAAAATTCTAAAATTCATAATTAATTAAAACATTAATTTTAGTATTTTTTTTAAATAACGGCTAATTTTTTTTTTGTCTTATTATAACGGCTAGTTTTTTAATATAAAATATTAATAACGGCTAGTTTTTTTGTATTTTTCCTAACGGCTAGTTTTTCATCACTGCTATAAATACACTCAGTATTCTCATTTCATTTCACACATCTCTCACAAAACCCTCTCAATATCAAATCTCTCTCAAACTCAAAACTCTAAAAAATGAATCCTGGTTTCCCTGGTATCCCTGATCTCAACATTCCCGACCACCTTCCCGAGCACATCAAAATAGCACTAGACATGAGTGATCTTGTCCAACTGGCGGAAGAGTACGAAGCGATGGAAGCTTCAATTGCTGCCACCGAAGCTGGTCCATCCCAACCAAGGAAGAAGCGAAGAGAAATAAACAGAGAACGTGAAAAAGGTGATGTGGGTTTGTTCAATGACTATTTTGCTGAGAAACCTGTGTATCATGAAGGCCTCTTTAGAAGGCGATACAGAATGACCCGTCGCCTTTATAACCGCATTGTTGCCGATATTACTACAGAAGGTATGTCTGTTAACTGGCGATACTTTACACAACGTCGTGATGCTGCTGGCAGACTAGGCCTTTCAACAAACCAAAAAATCACATGTGCCCTTCGCCAGCTAGCATATGGTGCTTCAGCTGATCAATGCGATGAATACATACGCATTGGTGAGAGTACTGCCATCAAATGTCTACACAACTTTTGTAGATCTATTGTGGAGATCTATAGGGACAAGTACCTAAGAAGGCCAACCCAAGAAGATGTTGATCGATTAACAGCCTTCCATGAGGAGAAGCATGGCTTCCCAGGGATGCTTGGTAGCATTGATTGTATGCATTGGGGTTGGAGGAATTGTCCAACTGCTTGGAAGGGGCACTATACTCGTGGTGACCATGGTTATCCAACAATCATGCTTGAGGCTGTTGCTTCACAAGACTTGTGGATATGGCATGCTTTCTTTGGTGTTGCCGGATCAAACAATGACATCAATGTGATCAACCAATCTCCGTTGTTTAACGAGATCTTACAGGGGCAAGCGCCTAGATGTGACTTCCATGTGAATGGGAATGTCTATAGGAAAGGTTACTATCTTGCAGATGGTATCTATCCTGCATGGTCAACACTTGTGAAGAGTTTCACATATCCCCCTGAGAACAACTTGAAGATGAGGTACTTTAAGCGTCGACAAGAGTCTGCCAGGAAAGATGTTGAGAGGGCATTTGGTGTTCTCCAGTCTAGGTGGGGAATAATTAGAGGACCATCAAGGTCAATGGATCTACCAAATATTGGTGATATTATGTTGGCTTGCATCATCCTACACAATATGATTGTGGAAGACGAAGGACGTGATGTGTTGAATTGGACTCCTGAGGATGGTGCACCTCCTCCACCTCCATATAATCATGGGGCACCTCAAGCATTTGTCCATAACCTTGAGAGGTTCATAGACTTGCGTGCTAAGGATCAGCATACGGCTCTAAGAAACGATTTAGTTGAGCATCTTTGGGCAAACAAGCCGGTGTGGGATGAAGATTAGTGCTCAAGGCCTTACTTTGAATAAGGCTTCCAATTATTGAATAAGTTGTGTTTCCTTTCTGTAGTTGAATAAGTTGTGTTTCCTTTTAGTAATCTTGTATTTCCTTTTAGTAATCTTGTATTTCCTTTTACTTCAGTTTAATATATTATTGAGTTCTCAATTAAAACATAATTAGATTAAAACTGAAAAGCAACCTAAGATACTTATTAAAACTAAAATAATACACGTTTAATTATGTCGGTAAGTTTTTTTTAAAATTAAAATAATATACGTCGGTAAGTTTTTTTTAAAATTAAAATAATATACGTTTTAAATAAAAGAATTAATTTGTTAACTAGTTTTTAAAATAAAGATTAAATAAAATGGTGATGTGGAAATAAAAGGTGGTATGCGGGGAAGTACTTGATGTGGAAAAAAAGTGGGTTTTGTGGTATGTGGTAAGTACGTGACGTGGCATGCTGACTGGACCAAAAAGGTGGTATTTAGTGGTATTTAGTGTGGTATTGATGTGGGTGGTCTAAATGAGATGAGGATGTCGTTTTCATTTCATTGTATATATAATTTCTTATTTGGTTGAATATAAACGCTTCACATACATAAAACTCTCATCTCCTGTTTTCGCATTTCGAGTTGAGATGCTTTAAAAAGGGCTAGACTATTCGTACCCCACTCCCTTACTTGTTGTACCCCCTCCCTGAAAAATTCAAACTTGTCATATTTACCCCTAATATATATATGTACTTTGAAAATATTTTTTTTCTAAAAAAATATTATAAGCACTTCGTTGAAAAAATAATTTACAAAAATACATTTCTTTAACAAAAAGTTTAAAACTTCTTTTTGGGGAAAATACTAAAAACAATTTTCGATCAAAAAAGCGAACATTATAGTTTAGAAAAAAATGATTAAAAAATAACAACATATATAAAACAAAAGAAGTTAAAAACTATTTTCGATAATAAAAACTAATATTGTAGTTTAAAAATACAAAAAATAACAACAAATATAAAAACCACATTTACTAATAAATTAAAATATATATTTCTTTTTAAAAAATATAGAAAAAAAATTGGGTAAAAGTAATCACATTTAAAAAACTATAGATAAAATTGTTATTTAAAAAATGAAAAATTATTTTTAAAAATAATGATTTGACTTGTTTAAACACAATATAAAGAGAGTTTGATTTGTTTTTAGGTGAGATTATTAGGTTTCTTTTTTCTTAATATTGGAATTAAGATTTTATTATGACGTATATATAAACTAAAAATAAAAAAGTTTTATTTAAGAAAATATAAAAATGGATATTTTTCATACACAAAAGTTCATTTTATTTGAAAAAAAACAAAAAGGTTTGAATTATATAAATCTAAAAGTTGGGGAGGGGGTGCAACAAGTAAAAAAGATGGAAGAAGGGGTACGAATAGCAACACCCTTTAAAAAAAGTTTCGACAAACCCGCTCATGTTTTCGCAGTCTGAGTTAACATGTTTTTAGAAAAAAAAATGTTTGGGCGAAACCGCCAACTATGGTTTGAGAAAAAGGCAAACCAAATTGGTACTCGGGACCAATGATCTCTAGCCCAATTGGCTAAAGGGAGGTACCCAAGACATTATAAATGGGAGGTCTTGGGTTCAAGTCTCACTTGTAACAAAAAAATAAAAATAGGGGTTATAGGTTGGCCAGGGGGTTTTCTCACCTATGGTGAGTTTCCTCCTGATGGGAATTGGAGATGATCGGGTGAGTGGTGTAATGTCCCCGTCAGTGATCCAAATTAGCCGTTAAAAAAAAATTGGTACTCGGGTTTGACAGTTTAGCGCCTTTGTTGAAAACATTGTTATTTTTTTTCAAAAGCACAACTGCACAAGTTTATATTAAGGTTTTAAAGTGATAAGGATGTTTAGTAAATTTTTGATAGATACGTTTTTCCTAAAAACGTATCATAACTTGAAAACCGAACTAGGAAACCAACTAGCTGTTTGACCTTTTATTATTTATATACTCTTTCAGTTTTCAAATTATGTATGTGTTATACATTTTCTGTTTTAGTAGATATAACACATATCATACTGTTTTAGTAGATATAACACATATCATAACTAGATATTCCTAAATGTGAAAGTAAATAATAAATGTTATATAATCGTATCGCTATTTGTAGTTGATAGATATCAAGGGTCGCATGTTTATCAAACATGTATGTTTTAGTGTTCAACTTTTCGAAGTGATTAATTCATCGGGTAGGCTTATAGAGACCCATCAGCCCTAACGAACACGAAATTCAGGTTATTCAGATAAACAGAAAATGAGAAAAAAGAAACAAGGATATGATGATCCTCATATAAACAAAACTTTATGAGTTTTGTGAGGATTAAGAATAACAGATCTAAAAAAACATTAGGACAAAAATGGATCTTAATAGTGATCAAGGAGCTATGACTGACAAAATTGTGCAATATTAAGTGGAGTAAGACTAACCAAGAACAGCTTGGATCTTTGTCTTCTGATCCTCTATTAGTGATGTAGGAAATAGAACCTCAAATGTTACATATAGGTCCCCCTTCTTGTTGCTGTAGTGCAAAGGCATCCCTTCGCCTTTAAACTTCCTCACTTCCTTCGGTTTTGTGATTTTCTATGACATAAAAAATGGTTATTTGCAAAATCAATGGGGAAACAAGAGCAAATGTTCAGCTCACAGAACGGGTTTAGTGTGTAAGTTTCGGTCAGGTTACAAACTTGAAACCGAACTAGTAAACCAACTAGCTGTTTGACCTTTATTATTTATATACTCTTTCAGTTTTCAGTTTTCAAGTTATGTATATGTGTTATAACATCATGAACCAAATCGTTATACCACCAAACCAGTAAAACTGTCCAGTCAAGCCAACAACTCAACCCGTCTGGCCTGTTTCGTCTTTTCTTGAAACCATAGTTAGCGATTCGGCTCAAAATTTCAAAACCGGGCGAACCAGACCCTGAACAACCCTAATTACATGTTTGTATTACTACTTACCCTTCAATTTAACATACTTGTCAGTTAATGCAACATATAACCATTTAATGTTGCATTAAGAGGAAGTTGCATGAGTATGAGTGATAAGCAGAGATTTTTTAACTAGGCAAATTTCAATTCCCAAAACACCCTCCATAGTTTAAATTTTAAGTGCTTACCTTTGTACCAATCTCCACAAGATGCTCATCAAGGTGTGTAATGGTCTTCTCAAAGCCAGTAAGAGCTTCCACCTAGTAAATTGCAAGGAGCTCATAAATGCATGCCATATTTTTAGCATATAATTCTTATATAAACATAAGAGTATACTGATAATATTATATAACAATTACCAGAGTTATGGTAAAAGTTGTGTGAAGGTTATTGCCTTCCCTTCTGAATTGGTCATGTGGTGCTGTGCGGATGCGAAACTGCCCAGAATTTGATATTTATTGTTAACATAAATTACAACTGGATTAAGTTTTGATGATTTTGTATCATCGATAATGACAATGATAATAAACTAACCTTTAGATCTCCAGGTTCACCATCAATGATTGGTTCACCTTCTTCATAAAACACCACCTCCTGTAAAAGGAAATGGTGAAATCGCTATTGCTATTGTATAAAAATTTACATATTTTATAAGCCAGATGGTAACAATCAATAAAAAAGGGACAGAGTTAAGATCGGGAAAGAAGAAAAATGAAAGAAGAAAAAAAATGTTGAGTTTCCATTTAGATTGGCATGAATCCTATATATGTGACAATTCCGAGTCATTTACTTGAGAATGGGCCATTTTGGTTGGGAAAATGTCAAAACAAGCTCTATAGAACTTCTCTAAATTCACAAATAAGTCACTGGACTTTATTTTTGCATGATTAAATTCCTAGACAGTAAAATATTAATAAAGAGGATAAAATCATGAAAGAATAAACAAGTTTCAATATTGCTTTGGTAAAGTCACCATACTTTTTTAACTATAAAAAAATCAAAAGAGAGATAAAAAGAAAACAGGTCCAACAGGCTGGAAGTCGGCCAAAATGAACTTTTAATTCATACAGCCTACTAAATCATGTTATTGAATACAAAAAGATAGAATCTCATTGTAACAATATGTTTTTGAAATCAAATTCAACTCATTGATTATTTCTAACAAATAGACAAAAAAAAGTGTTTAAGAGTCCAACAAGCCCAAACTGCACAATATTTTACCTGTTTCAGCCTTAACCCCTTTTGACCCCTTACCCAACCAGCCCAACCTTAAACTTATCAGGGATTAGACCACTACCGGATCATGATGGGGAAAAAAGTAAGATCATGAAGCATTCATGGATCCTTTTTGGTCTAGCGACAGCAAACATGAACTACTTGAAGCAAAAGCATAACATTCTAAGATATGATACAAATTAAACAAAACAAGTGCTTACTTGTCCATCTTGCATTCCTTTTTCGATATCCACAGTGATGAAGTTTCCTTCCCTTTCATACTTTACATTTGGGCATTGCTCACAGACCTAAAAAAGTAAAAAATGCATGTTTGATTGATGGAATTAACATCAATACCAATATTTTATAAACTTTTTATACATGTCACATGAAGGACATAGTGCCAAAGTATTGTCACAAGCAAACACAAGGGATACTTAAAGGGTGTTTGGTTTGAGGCTTGGTAAAAAAGCCACGAGGATTGCATCACGTACAAGAGGTGTTACTCAATGTAGACCAAAATAAGCTTTATTTACAACAAGAAGTTGTGTCTCTCTCATATGTTTTACATATCAACATTTTATCAAGTAAACCTTTCATAATTTCTTTATCCATTTGGTTGTTTTTACATATAAGCCTCATACAGACCCTATATTTGATCACATGGGGTGTTGCCTCAAACCCTGATGTGTTTTCCTCAGCGCCTCACGACTAAGGAGTGTGAACCTAATTAATGCTAGTGGGTCAGATCTGGCCCAGTTGGGGTGGCGGGTGTAAATGGGTCGAAGAATTGGTCAAAGTGGCTAAGTGGTGCAAACAAGAGGGGATAAGTGCCCACTCTCTGTGGTGGCTGAAGTAGTAGTTTAGGTTTCACTTTTGCTTGTCTTGGTAAATTTTGAACTCGTATTTCTTGTACTGGAGACCTGCCATCTTGAATTTGGCTTTGTTGGTGATAATCATCTGATTATCATCTTCTAATTACAATTCTACCTTGTTTAAATCTTGGGATTCCATCATTTGGTTCCATTGCAAGGAAAATTTCGAGAAGATGGTGCAGACATGTAACAATTCTGATGGCGGAGCTTCAAACCCGGATCCAATTGCTGCTCAATTAGTCGCTATTATGTCCAAGTTGGAAACTATGGATACGCTGAACGCAGATATCGCTACCCTGAAGGCGCAAGCTTCAATCAGGGACAAGAGTAAGGGGAATGATAGTCGGTTTGATGAAGCCAACAGCCACTGGCGACACTCTCATCACCACAGGCCTTACAACAAGAAAAGGTAGACGTGGCAGCCCTTCATTTGATTATCATCTTTTAGTTTCAGTTCTACCACGTTTAAATTCTGGGATTCCATCAGAGCGCCTTTTAAAACCAAGTGGTGTATAGGTTTGAAGGAATGGGGATGACACCCATGAAACAGGGTATCCTACAAACCCACCTAAGGGGTTTTGCTTAGATATTATCCATACCCATTTCCATTCTCATTCCATCCTTTTATCAAACACATATCCATAGTAATTCTTGGGTGAAAACCAAACTACACCTTAGAGATTACTAAAGAAGAGTGTACCTGCTCTTGCATCTGTTGGTACATCCCAGGGCCAATTTGCCTGTGATAAACCTCGTTCCTACAGTTACATCGTCTTTTGCCTGGAGCTGGCTTTAAAACGTTCTTTTCCCTCCATACCTAATAAAATTAAGCAGAAATTTCAAATGAAAAGATTAAAAAGTCCATAAAATCAGCAGGAACTAGATTAATATGCAAACTGTCACAAGGAAATAGTTACACATTCCTGCTTCAGCATAAGTATGCAATATATATAATAAATGGTTCAAAATTGGCATTGGTTAAAGCTCATACTAGTTTTGGCCATGGATTATTTCAAGGGTTATAACAAAGGGAACCAAGTGCCTTAAGTCTATAATGCGTTGTTAATTAAAGGCTCTACTGTATGCAATTAGCTGGTCAAAGTAGATTAATAAAGTTATTTTCACCTTTAATGACCCTCCCATGTATAAATCCTCCAATGGCGTGTCCAAGTCAATGATGACATCATCACCTCTTGCAACTTTCTCTTCCTCATCATGTCCTCCTCCTCCACCACCACCAAAAAACCTGGAAATTACTTAATGTAGTTAGTTTATTGCTAGGAGTCTAGGACAACATTAGGGAGTGCTTGGAATTGCTAACTAAAGTTGTTTTATTGGAATAAGATGACTTTTTATGCAACCATATATAAACAAATCAACAGGATGACTTTTATGCTAACTCACAAATCACAACAGAAAAATGCTATAATCTAAGCATATGTTTATTGTCTTTATAGATAACTTCTTCATAACTACAATCATCTAATGAATGAACTAGTCATGTAATTTTCGTACCCTAGGTCTCATATCCACGACACAGATATTTAAAATTTAAGCAATCAAAGGAATAAGCTGAGGCCGGAGTGAATAATCTTACGATTTAAATATATCTTGAAAGTCCATTCCGCCGCCCCTTCCGCCACCAGCAGCATGCTGTTTCAGACCTTCTTCGCCATGCCTATCATATATACCCCTCTTCTCGCTGTCCGATAGCACCTCGTAAGCTGAAAACGACGATTCAAACAAACAAACTACATGTCAAAATCGTATGCACAAAATGCAGAAGAGGATAAAAACTCGCCAAATGGCAAATACCATTGTTAATTTCAGCAAATTTTTTGTTCGCCTCTTCATTTCCTTGATTCTTATCAGGATGATACTTCAATGCGAGTTTTCTATACGACCGTTTGATCTGATCGTCTGACGCACCCTTCGGAACTTGAAGAATATCATAATAACTTTTCCTGCAAGCAATAAAACCAAAAAAACACATTGTTTAGCCATAGATTTATACGAATTCGTAAACAGGATCATTCAGATGAAATTGAATAGAGAAATTGGCACTTACGCTGCATTAGCAACCAGTAATAGTGATAAGCAGACTAAGAACAACAGTTTTGATTTACAACGCGCCATGAAAAAACTAGGGTTCCGATTCGAATCAAAGAGTTACGACGAACAATTCTGTCAATTAGTTAAACGATCGGGGATTCACACAAACACGCTGTTATGGAGTTGTGAAAAAACACTGTATCACGCAAAATTTTGAAGAAATGTAATCAAACGGCACCATCAGCCAAACAGTTATACGATTTTATTTCTCTACATACCGTTTTGCTGACGTGTAATTAGCAAAAGCAGATCAACGGCGATGAGGGAGAGCTTCCACGCCTATTGTCCAATATAATAAAGCCACGTACTACACCGATGCCAACGTGTTACTTACCGTTTCTTCGCTTAGAAGTGTGTGTAATTTGCCAAAAAAATTATATATATTAAGTCGGTTTCTACTCAATGTATTAATAAAATACTATATAGCTCAATGGGAGGCCCCGTGTTTCTCACCCGAAGGTCCTAGGTTCGACTCTTACGTCTGTTTTTTCTTTACAACTTTTTTTTCTTTTACGAAAAACCATAAATGTGTCACGACTTCTAAACAGTCACTCAAACACACATCGCACACCAGACGTTTAGACCTCTCACGCACACAATAGGACTTTGAGCCTTCGATTCATCATATTTTTAAGAAATTTCCAAGCTCCAAACTTCGATTCTTCATCAAAGGAGGCTTCGATTGAATCCTTCCAAACTTCGATTCTTGCGGTATATAACGTCGATTAATCCTTCGAGACCACTCAGGACTCACGCACAGTAACATAGATTGGTAAGCATCTTCACCCAGTTTTCTTTATCATCTATGTTTACCTACTACTCCATTAATTTGATTAGGTAATCCATGTCATTCGTTAATTTACGGATTCAAGTGTTGATGCTACGTCATTATTATATGTGTAAGCCCTAGTTTTGTTTATAAATTGTGTCTATGTGTGTATTGAATCCAAAGGCAAGTGTAACTCCGTGTTCATTATGACTGACCTTCCTAACTATAGTGCCCAAAACTCCATATCTATGCTTTTAATTTCATGATTGTCTCATATGTTTAGCAACCCATTTTTAGTATGAAATAACATGTTTTCAGTGAGGAGTTTAAGATTGATTATTTTTTGTGGCATTAAAAGCATATGTTTACTTTGTGGGTGAAAGTTGTTGTTAATAAGTTGATTAGTTGTTTATGCTAACAAGCATACTCATAAAATAAGTGTTGATCGAATCCTGAAATCGTTAATATAAACAGATAATAATATGTAAAGATTACTTGTGGTGAACTGATTGAGATCAGCAGCAGTCAGGTTGTCCATTCCTGTTAATAGCCTTGGTTCCCCTTTAGGATGTATAGTTTAGGATGGGAGAAAGAGTTCGTGAATAGTCACGAACTAGAGAGAGAGCCGAGAGAGAGAGAGAGAGAGAGGTCGAATTAGGGTGGTGGTGATTAACCTTTTCATCTCTCCCTAAGGGCTCTATTTATACACCCAAGGGGAAACCCTAGCCCATCTAGTAAGGGTAATTACGTCCATCAAGTAATACCAGATAGGGTCAAATACGTAATTGATTATTTAAGATAAATGATAAAGGACATAAATAAGATTTATATATATATATATATATATATATATATATATATATACGTAACATATATATATTTAGATATATATATAAATTATGTCTAACATTCTCCCACTTGGCCGAATGATCATTTATATGAGGTATTAGATAAGTCTGATCAGAATTTAATACTCATTTCAATTTTAAACCAAAATTGCAGCAGAAAAATACAGTCATAGAGTTGATTATCCAACTCAAGACCCCCATTAATCATACTACAATCCCAAATTTAAAATTCAACATAAATTTAGAATCAATTACCAAAGTAAGCCCTTTCCGTTGATTTATAATAAAACTGTCTATATGTCAAAAAGGCATGCATAACATATTAAGAGACAAAATCAAACGTAAGAGGAAATTTTATTAATAAGAAGTACAATATGCTAGTTAAGGTCTTTAGTAAAGCCCATTCTCGAAATAAGATCTTCGAACACTTTAATTGGGAGACCTTTAGTCATCGGATCCGCAAGCATATCTTTAGTACTTATATACTCAATACAAAGAACATTTTCCTCAACTCGTTCACGAACGAACAAATACTTTGTATCGAGGTACAGTCCAGCGCCAGTCGAACTGTTACTGTTCGAGAAAGTAACGGCAGCTGAGTTATCACAATAAAGCTTCAATGGTCTAGAAATGGAATTAACGATTTTGAGTCCAGCTATCAGATTTCTAAGCAACATTCCATGACAGGTTGCATTGTAAACAACAATGTACTCTGCCATCATAGTGGATGTTGTAGTTAGCTGTTGTTTATGACTCTTCCATGAAATGGGCCCGCCTGCTAACATAAAGATGTATCCAGAAGTGGATTTCTTATCATCTTTACATTTGGCAAAATCAGAATCAGAGTATCCGACTAACTCCAAATTATCGCTTCTTCTGTAAGTCAGTTTGTAGTCTCTCGTCCCATTCAGATATCTAAGAACTTTCTTAGCTGCTGTCCAGTGATCATGGCCAGGATTAGTCTGATAACGGCCTAACATACCAGCAACGTAAGCAATATCTGGACGAGTACAGACTTGAGCATACATAATACTACCGACTACAGACGCATAAGGTATCATTCTCATTTGCTCCTTTTCTTCATCTGTTTTCGGACATTGAAACAAGCCGAAAACGTCTCCTTTAACTACAGGAGCTTTTGAGGGGTTACTATGTTGCATGTTATATCGAGCAAGGACACGCTCAATGTAAGCCTTCTGGGACAAGCCTAAGATCCCTTTAGCTCTATCTCGGTGAATTTCGATGCCTATAACGTAAGAGGCTTCTCCGAGATCTTTCATGTCAAAGTTAAGCGAAAGTAACCGCTTTGACTCATGCAACATGTCAAGACTATTACTTGCCAATAGAATGTCATCTACGTAAAGGACAAGTATAGTAAAGTTGCTCCCACTCATCTTAAGAAAGGTGCACTGGTCCACTTGATTCTTCAGGAAACTTTTTTTCTTCATGACTTCATCAAACTTTAAGTACCACTGACGCGATGCTTGTTTTAGCCCGTATATCGATTTCTTTAGCTTGCAGACTAAATGGTCTTGACCTTCTGGTTTAAACCCATCAGGCTGCGTCATGAACACTTCTTCATACAAGTCACCGTTCAGGAAAGCAGTTTTTACGTCCATTTAATGTAGCTCTAAATCGAAATGAGCTACTAGGGCCGCAACGATCCTTAAGGAATCTTTTCGAGAGACAGGAGAAAAGGTCTCTTGATAGTCAATTCCCTCTTTTTGAGCGTAGCCTTTTGCAACCAATCGCGCTTTGTAGCGCTCAACGTTTCCTTGAGGATCCAGTTTAGTTTTAAAGACCCATTTACATCCTACCGGTTTTACACCGTCGGGTAATTCAACTAAATCCCAAACGTCATTTTTCTTCATGGATTCAAGCTCGTCAAGCATAGCTTTATTCCACTCAGAAGACTGATCACTGTTCATGGCTTCTTTATAAGAGGTTGGATCGATGAACTTTCCACCATCCGTTTCAAGCTCAGCCAGGTAAGTAACATAGTCGTCAAAGTTAGTAGGCTTTCTAACTCTAGTTGACTTTCTGGTTGGAACGACTGGTTCAGCGGGTTCAGCATTATTTTGTGGTTGTTCGTTTGGAATGTCGTCATGTACTGGTGAGGGAGGTTGAATGGGTGTAGTGTCAGCAACGGAGGCGTGTACAAGAGGAGTAATCGGAGTAATGGTAAGCGACGAAGAGTCCCTCCCCCCCCCCCCCCGCGTCTTGTACTTCACGCAGATCATCGAGAAAGTTTTCACTGCTCCCACTGATGTTATGATCTTCAAGGAACACGGCATTTCTGGTTTCTACGATACGAGTAACATGGGAAGGACAATAAAACCGATGACCTTTGGAATGTTCGGGATAACCGATGAAGTTACAGGTTACGGTTTTCATATCAAGCTTCTTTAAGAAGGGATTATAGAGTTTAGCCTCAGCAAGACAGCCCCATACTTTCATATGTCTTAGACTCGGTTTCCGTCCTGTCCAGAGTTCATAAGGAGTTTTAGGGACAGATTTGGACGGAACTCTGTTGAGTATATAAACGGCTGCTTTTAAGGCTTCGGTCCAGAGAAATAAGGGTAAGCCCGAGTTGGCTAACATACTTCGTACCATGTTCATAAGGGTTCGGTTTCTCCTTTCAGCAACACCATTCTGTTGAGGAGTACCTGGCATGGTGTATTGGTTCACGATCCCCTGGCTTTTGCAAAACTCATAAAATGGGCCAGGGGCCTGACCTAAGTCCGTATGTCTACCATAATACTCACCTCCTCTGTCCGATCTAACAACTTTTATTGGAAGACCGCATTGTTTTTCAACTTCAGTCTGATAGTCTTTAAAAGTTGTTAGTGATTCAGATTTTTCTTTAATGAGATACAAGTACATATAACGAGAATAATCATCTATGAAAGTGATAAAAGAGTTATGTCCAGTAATTCCAACAGTAGAGTAGGGGCCACTAATATCAGTGTGAATAATTTCTAATAATTTAGAACTCCTAGTGGCACCTTTCTTATTAGTGGATGTCATTTTGCCTTTGATGCAATCGACACATGTTCCAAAATCGGTGAAGTCAAGAGATGGTAAAATTTCATCTTTCACGAGTTTCGCTAAGCGATCCCGCGAAATATGGCCTAAACGTTGATGCCATAACATAGATTAAGTTTCTAAGTCTCTTTTAGGTTTTCTTTTTGTTGTTGGTTGATTAATATTATAAGACAACAAAGAATTAGAGAAAACATCATCCAGTTCTAATCGATAAAGTCCACCATCCAGATAACCAGAACCAAATACTTGAGAATTAAAATAGATAGTAAGTTTGCCATGATCATGAGAAACATCAAAACCGTCCATGTCTAACTTTGGTCCTGATACAAGATTCCGAGTAATCTCAGGAATATATAAGGTATCATAAAGTTTAATACATAAACCAGTTTTCATAATAAGATGTAAAGTTCCCACGGCTTTAACGGCTAAATCTTTTCCATTCCCAAGCTTAAGCGTTCTTTGGTTTCTTTCCAGCATCTGGATCGAATGAAAACCCTGAGTAGAGTTAGTTACATGGACCATAGAACCGGAATCAAACCACCATGAATTAGTTGGAACATTTAAATTAAAGGACTCAGTTATCATATTAAGATGATTACCTTTCTTAGCCAGCCAATCCTTGAAACGATTGCAGTCCTTCTGTTTATGTCCAAGCTTGCGACAGAACTTGCAGTAAGGTTTGCTAGAATTGCTAGGGCCGGAAGATGATGTAGCTTGATCCTTCTTCTGAACCCTAGGTTGCTCCCTTGGAATAGCCTTGCCCTTCCTTTTGTTGTTGTTGGAGTTTGCAGTCACGAGGTAAGCAACTTCTGGTTTGTCAAGCTTCTGACGCTCTTCCTCTTGCACGCACATTTCAATCAGCTCGCTCATCTTCCATTTATCCTTCTGAGCGTTGTAGTTGACCTGGAAAGTTTCAAAAGACGCAGGAAGAGAAGTCATAATGAAGTGGACCAGGAACGTCTCGCCGATCGGCATGTCTAAGGCCTTAAGTTTGTTGGCGACATCGTTCATAACCATTAGATGCTTACGGATGTTGCCCTTTCCATCGTATTTAGTAGTCAGCAACTTGAGAATAAGGTTGCCAGCATGCACCTTAGATGTTCCCTTGTAGTACTCCTCCACGGACGCCAGGTAGGTCTTGGCATTGTCAGAATTTGGTATGGCCCCCCGGATGACAATGTCAATGGACTTCTTTGTGATCAAAAGGCACATCTTGTTGCACTTGACCCATTTTTCATGAGCAGTCTTCTGTTCAGGAGTGCTCGGAGTAGTGAGGTCAGCAGGAGCATCATTAAGGAATGCATGATCGAAGCCCAAAATACCGAGAACCAGACTCAGAGAATCCTTCCAAGCAGCGTAGTTTGTTCCAGTCAGGGTTTCTATTCCGAAAGCCGAGGCTTAGAGTGGACAAGAGAGAGAGAATAATAAGATACTAAGCGGAGAGAGGTATAGGGATTAATCGGATAATTATAATAGTATAATAATTATAAGCATATGACATTAGTAATTATTATAATAACAATAAGCAGGCATAAGTAAGGACCATAGGAATGAAGCAAGTAAGTTGTGATAAGGTCTATAATAATCACCAAAATTAATAGACATAATAAAAGGTTCTACTTAGATGAATCAGCTTTCGCGTTGGTTACTTGCCTATCATCTAAGCATTATGAACTAAATAAGTGTATGTGCATAAAGTGATGCATCACATCAGCGTTGGCCAGAAATGATACACCATAAGCTTTATGTACAAATTAGTTTCGCTGAATACATGTGCAACTCATCAGCGTTGGCCATAAGAGAAACACTTGTATACGTAAGGCGAATGCTTAATTCTAAGTCGATAAACATTACAAAAACAACGAATCAGCGTTGGCCAGAATCGAGGTTTTAAAGATGTTATCAATTTAAGCGAATAGATTAGTTTTAAAGTAAATTGCCTGGTATTAGAAATAATTAGTGACATTAATTAAGGTAGCAAAACAGCGTTGGCCAGAATTACTACTTGTCATTTAACTAATACGAGGTAAGGAACTAATCTAAATTTTATTTTGTAAAACATAAAATTTTAAGGTTTTAAACAAAACAAAATTTTAATATGAAGCCCCAATTTTAGCAGAAAACCCCCTGTCAACAACCGCGGATCGAAAAGTCGGTCGAAAAGGGGTTTTCGATCGGAAAGGTATACCCTGATCGAAAAGTAAGCTTTTCGATCGAAAAGGGGTATCCGGTCGAAAAGGGTGTCCGATCGAAAAGTGTTACCCGATCGAAAAGTATGATTTTTCGATCGAAAAAGGGTATCCGATCGAAAAGCGAGCTTTTCGATCAAAAAGTAGACTTTTCGGTCGGATCGAAAAGTCGGTCGAAAAACCATATGGCCTGATCGAAAAGCCGATCGAAAAGCCGTATGGTCCGATCGAAAAGTCAATCGAAAAGCCACATGGCCCGATCGAAAAGTCGATCGAAAAGCCACATGGTCCGATCGAAAAGTAGGGAACCAAGCCACATCTTTCGATCGGAAAGTGAGTCGAAAAGCCATATGGCCTGATCGAAAAGTCGATCGAAAAGGGCCATATGGTCCGATCGAAAAGTAGGGAACCAAGCCACATATTTCGATCGGAAAGTAAAACGTCTGGTCGAAAAGTAACCTTTTCGATCAAGAATTTGTATCTTGATCGAAAAGTGTATAAACCCTCGAAATCAGTTAGGGTTTTTAACATGGTTTTCCAAAACTAAATCTGATTAGAGTTTTGGGTTTGTTTTAAAACCGATTTTCGTTATGTACTTAAAAAGACATATTAGGGTTTCACGATTTTGAGACAGAATCGAAAAGCCCATTTATCTGATTTCGAAAATTAGGGTTTTGACGATTTCAGAAACATGATTCGATTGAGCAACATATGCTCTGATACCACATGTTGATCGAATCCTGAAATCGTTAATATAAACAGATAATAATATGTAAAGATTACCTGTGGTGAACTGATTGAGATCAGCAACAGTCAGGTTGTCCATTCCTGTTAATAGCCTTGGTTCCCCTTTAGGATGTATAGTTTAGGATGGGAGAAAGAGTTCGTGAATAGTCACGAACTGAGAGAGAGAGAGCCGAGAGAGAAGAGAGAGAGAGGTCAAATTAGGGTGGTGGTGATTAACCTTTTCATCTCTCCCTAAGGGCTCTATTTATACACCCAAGGGGAAACCCTAGCCCATCTAGTAAGGGTAATTACGTCCATCAAGTAATACCAGATAGGGTCAAATACGTAATTGATTATTTAAGATAAATGATAAAGGACATAAATAAGATTTATATATATATATATATATATATACGTAACATATATATGTATTTAGATATATATATAAATTATGTCTAACAATAAGAAACTCCCAAACACCCACATATATGTTCAAACGAACAAACCTTGGATCACATAATGTAAACTATTAGGGAAGGGGGTATGGTTGTGGCATGGCTTGGTGAAGTCATGCTCACCATCCAATAAAAACATGACACTTGGTTGTGGGAAGGAACCGTCCGGCTCTCGCCGGTTTGAAGAAACCGTGGAAGACCAAAAAGTGGAGCCGCATGGGGGAGCCTTGCACACGCGGTATGGTTGCCACATGGAACCACGCGGTTCCCTTGGAGCGAGGCTAAGGAGCTGGACACCATACCGCCTCCCTTTAAAAGTCATGATTACAAATAATGATATCTTAAGGGTAGCTAGATACTCAGATACTTTGGGACAAACAAGAAAGCATAACCACATGTCTCAATTGTGTATAATTTTATATTTTACTCGCTACTTATATACTTTTTTGCTTGCTATACTTATTTTTAAAATATTAGTAGCTACACTTTGATAAAATTTTATACTCAGCAAATGTTCTAACTTCTAAATGAACTTAAACTATCATGAATGTCAAACCATAAGTCAGTTTTAAAATTAGATGTTTCAGTAATGTTACTAAGAAACGTTGATCAAGAATGAGTTATATAATGAAACAAAATTACATAGTAGAGATAATTTCTAGAAGTAATATTGGGACTCACTTTTATCCCTAGAATTAGTTTGACACCTTTTGATATGTAAATTCTTTTTAAATTTATAAGCAGACTAGTTTCCACTACTATATGTTTTGCGATGACAATAAAGAAGAGTTAAGGACAATCACTTTTCAAAGTTGGTTTGTAAATGAGAGATATATTATTTACACATGGTTTATTGTATGTTGCATTATCAATAGATAAGAGTAGAGACGGTTTTAAACTACTAATCTTTAATAAAGGTGGTAAGGTTACAAACAGAACATTAGTGTAGTATATAAAAAGTTATTTAAAAATTTATGAATTGTAGCTTTTTATTTTTCGTAATTATTTGTAATGCAATAATATAATTTGATTTATGAGAAGTAGTTATAATTAAAAAATTATGTGATTTTTTTTTTGTTTTCTTAATATTTTTTGTTTATTTGGCGGACACCTAATAGTTTGATATTTTATTACATATGGTTCATGTTTGTTTTGCCATATTACTTATATCATATGTAATTACATCATATTATGAATATAGCTTGAATATAGCTTTTACTTAACAGTGTATCAGTTATTCAACCCGCTTAATACACAAGTTACTAACCTAGTATATATAGATATATGAGCATTCATAACTCACTTCTTATCTTTATCTCTATTTCTAAATTACAAAGAAAATCATTAAAAAATCACTTCATCTTATTCTCTTTTAAAAATAAATAAAAAACTATTGTTTAATTAAATAGGGATAGAGGTAGAATATGAGATGTAGGACATTAAAAAAATAGTATTATTTATTTAGATGATAAGTATAAAAGTAGAGAATGAATTATAAACCTCTGAAACCATAAAAATGATGAATTTATTTTATTGTTTGGCATTATAAATTTATTATGGTAAATATAGTGTGACATTTCGAGATGCTTCGTTGACCTCTGTGCAGGGGCGGTTCTTAATGGGTACCAGCAGTGACCTCGGTCACTGCTGATTTTTTGTCCCGGGGTACCGAGTAATTGTCCCGAGGTACCGAGTATAGACGTTTTACGAAGAAATTTTTTATATATATCGTTTCGGTCACCACTAAATTTTTTTATATATATTGAGTTGGTCACCACTATTTTTTTTTTAATATTGAATGTATTAAGTCAGTCTCCAACGTAAAATTATTTATAAACGTTATGTATCTACTAAAAAAATATCAAAAATTAGATCTTAAATGACTTATTTTAACTAAAACAAAGTGTAGGGTTGTTTTGGTAACTAAAACAAAGTATAAGGGTACTCATTTATAGTTTTTTTGTTTCAACCGACTCGACCCGGATTCAATATTTTTTGTTCTAATGGATTGACCCGACCCGAATTCGTTACTTATATATATATATATATATATATATATATATATATATATATATATATATATTGGTTTGATCCGACCCGAATTCGTTAGTTATATATATATTTTTTGGTCACGTAACTTTCGGTCACCCACGAAATTTTTTTCAAGATCCGCCACTGCCTCTGTGACCTATTTGATTGAAAACACACAAATTTTGCTCTGTCAACATTAACACCAACACCAACAGACACCCGACACCCGACTTCTGTACCCATATATAACACACAAAAACAAAACTGAGTTTCATTGCCTACGAAGCACGACCCATCAAGCACTCTATAACTTCCTGATTATAATGTCTTTCATTATGGGTTTGTTTAACGACGATGATATAAATAAATATCATTTCTCACTATAAATATATGTAATGGTGTTTACATAAATTATATGTTTAATTTTTTTTTTCAAGATTAGATATAATGGTGTGGTTGGTGACCACTACACTGATCATGGTCACACAAATAGGCCTAACGCCTTTCTAGTGCGGTGTTTGGGTCCGGTAACAATGAAAACGTTTCCCATCATAAACACTCCGGAGGGCCTAATATAAATTAGGGGTGTTCAAAAATATCCGAATCCTAATCCGAATTTGAAATATCCGAAATATCCGAAGTCAAAATATCCGAAATTTCGGATATCCGAATTTTCGGATATCCGAAATTCGGATATCCGAATTTTCGGATATCCGAATTTTCGGATTCGGATTCGGATATTAATTTTGAACATTTTCGGATATTCGGATATCCGAAAAATATCCGAAATATATATATTTTAAAATATTAAATTATATATATTATTTAGTTTAACATACTTTAACTTAAGAAACCCTAAATCTAAAGTTCTAAACTCCAATGTTCACTCTCTTTGCCTCTTTGGATCTCGTCGTCCTCCAAATCTCGACCCTCACTGGCTCATTGCCTTAAACCGTCGATTTGTAGTTTGCCATCGAGTTTGTTGCACACGGATTCAAGCTTCAAAATCGAGACATTTTTTATTTTATTTGTTGGTGTTTGACTATTTAATGTACTTGTATTTGACTATTTGCTCATTTGGATGTTTATCACTAGTAATTTTAGAGATTGAATGTATTTTGTTTTTTTTTTACTTTTTTTTTTGTTTTGAAAATTTGGATATCCAATTTACTATCCGAATCCGTATCCGAAATTTCGGATATCCGAAATTCGGATATCCGAAATTTCGGATACGGATTCGGATAGTGAAAATCAACTATCTAAAATTTCGGATATCCGGTTTTGAACACCCCTAAATTATAAATACCTCTTTCCTATTCGCTTTCCTATTCAAATTTTGATAGCTTATATGTCAAAAACTAATTAATTCCTCCATAACAGAAAATAACACATGTCGGGTAGTTACAAATAAACACAAGCAAAATAAACAAGTACTTGTAACACTTTTTACACTTTTTGGCCCGTTCCATATAACACGAAATAGTGACATGTGTATTTGAAATACAAATTCACAAACACGTAAAGCATAAGCAAAACAAAGTACGTGTCTCAATATAAAAAACATAATCATCACTTAGCTAATAACACCTGAAAACCAAATGTTACAGAACAAATGGAAGTCTTTTGAATAAAATTTGGCTTTACGATCTTGTGTTGTCTAACTTACCATATTACATTATTACCCGCGCGCGGCCCCCAACTCTTACACCAATACGTTTTCATGTTCACACATCATGAAAAAGTATCCTACGGCTTCATGTCCACCCATTACTACACCATCAAATAATAAAGTTTATTTGATAATTAAATTATTAAGTGATTATAACAAGGAAGTAAGGTATAATATTTGTAATATATCAATAATCACCGAGACACAATTTTTGGAACATATTACTATGATAGCGTTACAATATTAACGCACCCTCATTGTATAATTACACGTATTTATTTATGAGCTCTGAAGGATTTTTTGACAAAAAGTGTTATTTTAAAATATAATATTACTATTGACAAATTTAAAATAATAAAAGTTTTATTTAATAATATATATTTTCTAAAATATAATATAAATTGTATAATATCTCCAACCCCTCCCTCCCCCCCCCCCCCCCCCCCGCAAGAGCAATTTTTAGATAAATTTTGATAATGCATAAATTAATTAATTTATACTCTTATATGTATATCTATATATATCTATACTATATTATAATACATTATAATATATATAACGAGTATAAAGTTGTCAATTACTTAAAAATTAAATTAAGAGTTTTAATGGAGTAAAATAGCATTTTAAACAAGAAATTAAAATGATCTTTTCAATAGAAACTATTAATGATCATTCAATAAGTCAAATATGATAATCTGTCTTTCATAAAAAAACGAGTACCACGATATAAATTATTTTTACCGCAGCATATTTGTTTATGTTTATCATTAAACCTATAACCACTCTTTTTGTATGGCTATCAACCCCATCGGTCAAAGTACGTATATCAATCAGTTTTAAGATTTTCTCTAATTCATACTCCTACATTTTTTCTCTAGTTTTCATCTTCATTGTTGATTGAGGTTTTTGAGCACCTTCCATCCTGGGCTACCAAAACTAAAGGGACCAGCCTCCTAAATCAGTTGACCAAGATTTTCTCTTTCACCTTGCCATATAAAGCCTCCCTTATGCTTTCTGCACTCACGAAAACACTCTCTAAATCTCTAAACTGAATTTTCCCAGATTCTGGAACAACTATGGGCAGAGCAATTACACGGTGGCTGAAGGCCCTTTTCGGCATTAAAAGATCACAAGATTCCGGTGACCGGAAACCCAACAACCTTTCATGCATCCGCAGGTCACCCACCATCTACTCAGTGAAGAGGAGCCAAGGGGTTTTGGCCGGCGGTGGCCCGGAAATCCCAGCCGCTGTCAAAATTCAATCGTTCTTTCGTGGATACTTGGTAATAAATAAAGGAAAAAAAGATGAAAATAGCTCATTTGACTAATCTTAGGACCATTTGACCAAGGGTCATAAGATTAATCAAAGGCCCTTAATCAAATGGGTTATTTTCGTCTTTTTCCGGTAAATAAAACCTTAACTAATTAATTTTTTTCTCTTTTTTAATTTTTTGTTAAATTACGGAAATGGGCATTGTGTGATGGATGAGAGTGAAACAGTCACGGAAGGCATTGAGGGCATTAAAGGGACTTGTGAAATTTCAAGCCTTAATAAGAGGATGCATGGTGAGAAAACAAGTAGCTGCTACCCTGCGCAGCTTGGAGGCTATTGTGAGAGCGCAATCTAGCATTTGTGCGCCGAAATCTCATGTCATAAACAAATTTCAACATTCAAAAGTACGTAAGCACTACTATTATGTAAACTCCTATACTCCCTCCTACAAGTATATTGTTCTTAAATAAAATTTTATCATTGACTAAAAGAATTTATGATCTCAATATTACAAACATTTTGTTAATCAAATTAATTAATTTTCCCATGAAAAAGTGTAACTTAGAATTGGATATATGTTGTGTAGGAGAGTTCGAATGAGGCAAGTGAGCATGCAAATATATGGGGTTGGACACCGGGTTATATCACTAACCCGAATGTCCAAATCCCCTTTTCACCTCAACGGCACAATTCTCCGGTCAGTTTACCCTTACCCAGCTCACAAACCCATGAGTTTGAGTGGGCCCCACATCTCGGGCCTAATCAGTATAGGACCGTCTCTCCATCGAAGAGTGATTACCCCGGCTACATGGCTAACACCATATCGTTCAATGCTAAGTTAAGGTCTCAAAGGGCGGCACCAAAGCAACAGCCCGAGTTTGGATTTCGGTACAAGAAGATGGTGGAACCAAGAAATAGTGTAAGTTGTCGGGGGAAAAGGCAAAGATCGACTTCGCAAGCACAAGAGTCGATTAGTTTCAAGAATGCGATTGCGGGTCGACTTGGCGGGCATTCAAATATTCGATGGTTACCAAAGTCTCTCTTGCCGGTGAAGATTCAACTTGAAATGTGATATTTGGATTCCTTGATTGATAAAGTGTGCATAAGATTTGAAGGCGAGATCAAATATCAGATATGAGATGATTTTGAGATTTGGGATTTAATGATTTATTATATTAAATAGGTTATGTTTAACCGCACAACAGATTAGTTACTACTATTATGCTCATTTATTTATTAAATGTTTTACTCTCTTGTTTTTTATTCAAATTGCCATCACCATCTCGCCAACAAACCGTGTGTTTAACTTGAGTGTGCAACTCTAGAACAATAATGAGTTTATGTACAAACTCAAACCGTTATTTATTCCTTTTACCAAGATTAAAATCGTATTAGGGTTTTAAAATCGATTAACCTTATTAAATTAATTAATTAAGTGGCAATTTATTGACAGAAGTTAGAATCTCACAAAGATTTCACATAAGTTACAAGTCAAAGTCAAAACCAAAGAAATCAAACCTTGTATCAAAATTATATTCTATAATAAACATAATAATACAAGTTTGTTGCTTAATTATATTGTTTTAATATTCGTAAAGCTTATGGTAATGTAATTTTATGCGGTTGCTTCTTATATTATGTGTTTATAGGCATGGAGATCACGCGTTGCAACGCTTGAAAAGACGAAGCAAGATGTTATGTAAATTGATAGCTGATATATATACTTGTAGCTTTATATGGGCTACATTACTACATTATTCTTTACAAAAGATGCAATGCATGTTTTATGTGGCCTATATTGACCATTTACAAAATTTACTAACTATTTTGTTGAAACTGACCACCGTTTGTTTCTTCTTTCAATCGGTGTTGTCGAGAGAAAAGGAAGTGATCAGAAAACATTACTAGAAAAACAGTCTTTTATGACGTGCAATGCATGCCAAAAAAGGATATTTTTATCTCTTATAATGTATATGTGTCTATTCATATCGATAATATCTATTATTCATGTGACTTTATTGATCCTGGCTTGTAGAACTACCCCCTGGTTGATATAGTTATCTTTAGGTTATTTAATCCAGGGCAAGAGACTTGACCGGATGATTGATGGATTTTAGATATTATTGGTTGAGTAGATGTGCTACCTTAGATTTGGATCCGATTAAAAGGGTTCGAGTCTATGTTAGAATCTTTCATTTTTACTAATGAGTTGATCATATTCTATGCGACCGCTAGGTACATCTTCTTAGTAATATTTAGGTGGTTCTAAGTTATAAGTAGGATTTAATTTAAAGTTTTCTTCATAGTCTTAGGCGGTTAACGTGTGTCTATAGCGTTAGTCTTCCTTTGATTGTGGGATTAGCAAGCCTCAGGTGAGTTGTTATTTCGTTCTAGCACTTGACACAACTGTTAGTTCTTCATAGTAGTAGGATTCTAGGGTAGCCAGACTATTGCTCGATGGCCTTAGATTTCTATTCGACTAAGTTGCAACCGGACCGGGGGATTAGTCAATTAAATGAGTCAGTCTAGATAGTCAAGATAAGTCAAGAGGATTTGAACCCTAGGTAATGCTTTTCTCTCTCTGATTTCCATTATCTCATTTTCTGTCTGCTTAGTTAATTGCTTTAGTTTTCAATATTAGTTCACCATATCAATTTCATCGATTAGATATTAGCAACGATTCATTATCGGGAGTATGTATACGCGTCCATGGATTGACACTCGGTACTTGTTGATAATATATTACACTCGACGGGTACACTTGTCATTTGTGTGTAGTTGGTCACTCGGTAATCTACCATTTAAAACTTGATCACATTTCATAGGCCAAAAATCACACATCAAGTTTTTGGTGCCGTTACCGGGGATGCGTTAGATTCTGAGAAATATCCGAGGCAGTAATTTGGCCACTTGTTTGCTTTACTTGTATAGTTGTTTTATTTGGGTATTTTAGCTGTTAGTCTGTTTATCTGTTTCTGTGTTTTCTTTTCGTGTTAAGTTAGACTTTTAGGTTAGTTTCTTTTCGTTTTCTATTTTTGTTTCGTCGTTTCTTTGCCGTTTTCGTTGTTTATGCGCATACGTCGCCACCTGAGCCGACTTTCACCGTTATCTGAACCAGAAAGGCTTTTCCATCACCTTCGACACATGGAGCGCACATTACCAATACCGATGGCCGCACCCGTAGATCAGAGGCGCACGCTTGCCGATTACGCACGACCCAACATCGATGAGGTACAACCAAGTGTCATCCGACCGGCTGTTGAAGCTCAGAACTTCCATATTCAGCCTAGACCATTACCATGATACTTAACTCTGTTGAATTTGATGGGTTACCCAACGATGACCCAATGGCTCATATCGCGAACTTCCTCGAAGTTTGTGATACTTCCAACTTAGTGGGGTCTTACCTGATGCCATTAATTACGACTCTTCCCATTTTCCCTTCACGGCGTAGCGAAGGCGTGGCTTCAGTCCCTCCCACCCGGATCGATCACATCATGGGCTATGTTGACCCATAAATTCATTTCCAAGTATTTCCCTCCATCGAAAGCTGTTATGTATCAAAACAAGATATATTCTTTCATGCAGGAGGATACTGAGAGCTTGTATGAGGCGTGGGAGAGATTTATGGAGTTATTGAGAAAATGCTCATCTTATGGTATTGAGCTGCACCAGCAAATACAGATTTTCTACAGTGGTCTGCATCCATTCATGCAACAGACGGTCGACAGTTCAGCTGGTGGTATTCTGAGCAGTAAAACACCAGAGGAGGCACATGATTTACTCGAGGAGCTTACATTGAACGGCTACCAGTGGTCTACCATGAGAAGTAAACAACCCAGACGGGGGGTGTTCATAAGGTAGATCCCATTACCGCTCTATCAGCACAAGTCGAGGCGTTTGTGACACCCCGAAAACCGCAGCGGAAGACTTAACGCGGATGGTGGTAACGGAAGTTGGTACCCATCTTAATTAATTGGCGACACGTTTAAATAATCGTATTTTAGAAAAATAATCTTGAGGAAAGACGTGGTATCATAATTATTGAATTAAAACGTCATTTGATTACAACCCGGGGGTTACGAAAAGCTTCACAAACTTATTTATTTAAACATGATACCAGACCTCAAGCGGTCCCAAACAAAACACATTCCGATTTCATTAGCCAACGTTCGCCAACTCCAACACAAGCCTCCATCCATACATCATGATTTCAACCCTGAAAATATGCCAAAAATAAACAGTCAGCATAAAGCTGGTGAGTTCCATAGAGTTTTCATATTAAAACACTCGGCGAGCCATGCTCCCGGAATAATTACTCCAACGTCCCAATGGGCGTTCTTTAAACATAATTGATCATAATTCTCAGGCAAATTTCTCTTATAATGACATTTCAACGTAAATTAGCTAGATTTACGTAAGTGATCTAACCATTGAGCCCATAATCAAACCAAAACATCCACACGCTATTTCTATTTATATCACCCCAATCTAGAATCCGATCAGCGCGACTGACCAGGGGCGGGTTGTCACACCCGATAGATCTATCAATACAAACAGTGGCTCATTTACCCGAGCTAATGATTATGGCTTAATAAATCAGCGAGGGACAACTTTAAACAAAACTCAAGATCATCACACATCATCTATAAGATCATGCCATTTCTAATTATATCAACAAAATTTAACATAAACATACTTTCCCCCAAAACAGTAAAAATAGTAAAAGTGGGGCTATGGAAACTCACTGTGATACTCCGATAATCTGAATTTTATCCGTCAATAAAGTGCCCTAAATAATTCATAAGGGACATGTAAAAATTTCAAGTCGTTTTAACGGGTAAGTTGATCCTCCAACTTACTTGATTTGATAATGATTCCGATTTATATTTTTATACACGTTTAACAACCCGTTGGTGACTCAACGAGCAATCCGATTAACCGTTTCCACCAAATATACATCTTAGCATGCTTGTAAATCATATATATATATTTTTGGAATTTTACCAAAAATAGTAACAATTTTAAGTCAAATATGACGTTTTTTCGGCCTTTTGCGACATAGTTTAATCCGTCACAAAAACATATACTTAGCTATATTTTTATATAACTTTTAAAAATAATTTTTTTTTCATAAAAAATATATATTCATTGCTGTTAATAATTTATTATACACGAAATCACGTTTTTAAGCCGATTTTTTACGTTTTTATGACTAGTTTTATAATATAATTTATTTTAATCCATTTTCTCAAATTTCTTTTATTTTTCTAAAGTATTTACATATATTTAGTTATTCCAGAATTTTGTTTATTTAGAACTAACTTTATGATGCTTTATGACAAAAGAATACTTTTAAAGATTTGTCATCTATACCTAGGTAATCATTATTTTTGTTTTTCCCCCATTTAAATACATATATATATATATATATATATATATATATATATATATCTTAATCCTAATAAATCAATAAAATGTCTTCCACATGTCTTCTTTTTAAGGTGTCCACATAAGCACTGCCACATGTCAAAACCAGATTCAATTATCAATTTAGTAAACTACCAATTAAGACTAATTACTAATTTTATCAAAATTAAATTTTCATTTTAAAAAAATAGGCAAACATAATGTAAATTTCATAAATTACTCAATAATTTGAGTCTTTTTAAGGAAACAAATCAAAATTTGTCATCTTTAATGTATTAAATTATTAATTAATATTTTATAATGGATTATGTCATTTATAATTTTCAATTTTCTTAATATTTTTTGAAAATATTTAGCTAATATTATGAATCTAAATTCAACCCGTGTAGTACACGGGTTACTAACCTAGTATATATATATATATATATAATTTCGGCATGTGTGAGTATGTATGCATATGTATACATTCATCCATTATCTCTTAATATATGTATGTATATGTCCCATTTGATAAACCATCATACATACACATATATACATATTTACGCATACATGCATGTATATATATATACACATTACGGCTCACACATATACATGCATGTAAACACCCAATTTGTATACATACATTCATACTCATAATCATATGAATGGAGATGTACAAATCTTACTTGAATGGGTTAATCAAAAATCCCCACCATATGTATATATATATACACATTCGAACACATGCATATACATATACATATGTACATTTCGACACATGCAATATATATATATATATATACATTCTCGAAAATACACATGCATGAACAAATTTTCATATTTTACTTCCATCTTTCAAGCTAGAACAAGATCAAAGTTCAAAACATCGAATTTCAAGTGGGTTTTTGAGAATCATCATTTTTCATGGTTTTAAATCCATGCATGTCATTTAATCTATATGTTTTTAAAGATTTAAGCTTTATATCAAGAAGGAATCATCATCTTTCATAGTTGGAGGATCAAATCTTCAACAAAACTCAAGAATTCTAGAGAGAGAGTAGAGAGAGAAAGCATGGTTACTTGAGTTTTTGATGAAAAATGGATGAGATGATGAAAGCTTGTTTGATTTCTTGTGTTTTGATGCTCAAATCTTGAAGAACCCTGAACTAAAAGCTTGAAAACCCTTGAGTTCTTGAAGGTTAGATGAAGATGATGATGATTTTCGATGGAGAGAGAGAAGGGGGGGGGGGGGGGGGCTACGGCCGAAATATGTGGGAGAAGGAGAGAGAGTGGCGTGATGGTGAGTGGTGTGTGTGATGGAGTGTGGAAGCCTTTTAATCTTTCAAGCTCATAGTCATTGCCTACCTAGTAGGCATGATCTACATGGAAACGTTTAGAAGCAAAAGGGTGGCAACTCAAGATGACAAGTGTAATCGAGCCAAGTGTATGCCAGGTGATATATATATATTGTGGTGTTATGGCGATGAACTGGTGTAATACTGGCATATCGCGGTATAACAGGTAAATTTTTAGACCCAAAACATAAAAATAATTACATGAAAATTAATGAAATTTAATTACGCTCGCAATGGTATAATCCAAATTAATTTTTGACATACTTGATTTATCAGTTAATTTTTATAGATATACTATTTCTTTTTGGTGGATACCGGGTTGGTCATATCTTGCGTTGTCACCAACGTAACTTAACAAAATATTTTTCATATGACGGCATTTAAACACTTATAAAATAGTATTTATATTATTAAATTATGACTTGTGGTACGGTTATTCTAACCTGAAAACGTCAGATGTCACAGTCACCCCTCCTTTTTGAAATTTCGTCCCGAAATTTTCGAATTCTAATCAGCCGAAAACAAATGAGGGTACTTTTTCTGCATTTGATCAGCACGCTCCCAAGTGTACTCAGGTCCACGCCTCGAGTTCCATCTAACTTTAACCAACCTGATCTTACTTCGTCGGAGTTTCTGCACTTTCCAGTCTTCAATCTCTACTGGTTCTTCGGTAAAGTTCAATTTACCATCTATTCGAATCTCCTTTGACGGTATGATCAGCGTTTCATCGGAAAGACATTTTCTCAAGTTAGATACATGGAATACATCATGGACGCCACTGAGTTTATCTGGCAGCTTCAGACGATAAGCAACAGAACCCACACGTTGAAGGATTTCAAATGGTCCAATATATCGGGGACTGAGCTTTCCTTGCTTACCGAATCTAATAACGCCTTTCCAAGGCGAGACCTTCAAAAACACTCTATCTCCAACCTCAAATTCCAAGGGTTTCCTTCTGTTGTCCGCGTAACTCTTCTGCCTAGCCCTGGCAGCTTCCAAACGACATTTGATTTTTGCCACCTTATCTGTCGTTTCTTGAATAATTTCAGGGCCGGTTAATTCCTTTTCTCCAATTTCTGCCCAACAGAGAGGAGATCGACACTTTCTACCATATAAGGCTTCGAAAGGTGCAGCCTTAATGCTAGCATGATAACTGTTGTTATAAGAAAATTCTGCTAATGGTAGATGAGTGTCCCAACTTCCACCAAAATCGATCACACAGGCTCTAAGCATATCTTCGAGCGTCTGAATGGTTCTCTCACTCTGACCATCAGTTTGCGGATGATATGCCGTGCTTAAATCCAACTTGGTGCCTAATGCCTTATGTAGTGATCGCCAGAATCGTGACGTGAATCGTCCATCCCTGTCAGAAATAATGGATACTGGCACACCATGACGTGATACAACCTCCTTGACATAAATCTCTAGCAAGCTTCTTCATTGAATCCGTCTCTTTGATTGGAATGAAATGAGCTGATTTAGTGAGACGATCAATGATCACCCAAATGGTGTCATGATTACGCGACGTTCGAGGCAATTTGGTGATAAAATCCATAGCAATTCGTTCCCATTTCCATTGAGGAATTTCAGGCTGTGTCAACAAACCAGAAGGCTTCTGGTGTTCCGCCTTTACTTGGGCACAAGTGGAACATTTACTCACATAAATTGCTATGTCACGCTTCAAGTTTGGCCACCAATAATGCATCCTTGACGTCTTTGTACATTTTATCAGAACCTGGGTGAATGGAGTACTTAGACTTATGAGCTTCGTCCAGAATCAACTCACGTAATTTTCCCAATAGCGGTACCCAAATTCGACCCATAAAATATCTAACACCATTGGTCAAGGCCAAATCCTTAATCATCCCTCGAAGATCCTCGTTTTTCAAATTAACATCCTTAAGTGCCTCTTGCTGAGCAATACGAACGTGTGAAATAAAATCAGATTGAATCGTCATCTCCATGGCTCGTACACGTCTTGGCTTATCCCGTTCCTTTCTGCTTAATGCGTCGGCTACCACATTAGCCTTACCAGGATGATATCGAATATCACAATCGTAGTCGTTTAGGAGTTCCACCCAACGACGCTGACGCATATTGAGCTCTTTTTGGTCGAAAATATGCTGAAGACTCTTATGATCCGTAAATATAGTGCACTTAGTCCCATACAAGTAATGCCTCCAAATCTTTAGCGCAAAAATAACCGCTCCAAGTTCGAGGTCATGGGTGGTGTAGTTCTTTTCGTGCGTCTTGAGTTGCCTAGATGCGTAGGCAATAACTTTATCCCTTTGCATAAGCACACACCCAAAACCTAATCTAGATGCATCGCAGTAAACTACGAATCCATCACTTCCTTCTGGGAGGGATAAAATAGGAGCACTACACAACTTCTGCTTTAGACATTGGAAAGCAATCTCCTGACTCTCCGTCCATACGTATTTCTTATCCTTCTGGGTCAACAGGGTTAATGGCTGAGCTATGCGTGAGAAATTTTCAATGAACCTTCGGTAATAGCCAGCTAATCCTAAGAATTGACGGACTTCAGTTGGCGATTGCGGTGCACTCCAATTCTTGATTGCTTCAATCTTTGCTGGATCCACATGAATGCCTTTCTCATTAATAACGTGACCCAAAAATTGGATTTCTCTCAACCAAAACTCACACTTTGAAAACTTAGCGTAAAGCTTCTCCTTCTTTAACATTTCGAGAATCAATCTCAAATGTTCCTCATGCTCCTCCTTGGTTCGTGAGTAAACAAGTATATCGTCGATGAACACAATCACGAATTTATCTAGATATGGTTTGCATACCCTGTTCATGAGATCCATGAACACTGCAGGAGCGTTAGTTAATCCAAAAGGCATGACCACAAACTCGTAATGACCATAACGAGTTCGAAAAGCAGTTTTTGGTACATCTTCCTCTGCCACGAGCAGTTGATGATATCCGGATCTCAAATCTATCTTCGAGTAGAAGCTAGATCCCTGGAGTTGGTCGAATAGATCATCAATTCTAGGCAAAGGGTATCGATTTTTGATAGTAATCTTGTTCAGCTCGCGATAGTCGATACACATACGGAAAGATCCGTCTTTCTTCTTCACGAATAGGACTGGCGCTCCCCATGGTGAAAAGCTTGGTCTTATAAATCCCTTATCAAGAAGCTCTTGTAATTGCTGGGCTAGTTCCTTCATTTCTGAGGGTGCTAATCGATAAGGCGACCGAGCAATAGGAGCAGCCCCAGGTACCAAATCAATTTTAAATTTGACTTGGCGCTCGGGAGGTATACCAGGTAATTCCTCAGGAAAGACTTCTGGATAATCTTTTACTACCGGTATATCTTCGATCCTTTGTTCCGCATTCTTTACGTCTATCGCCTTAACTAAGAACGATGGATATCCTTCCTGTAAGTACTTTCGGGCTTTCACGACATTGATGATTTTTAATGCAGAATTCCGCTTTTCTCCCTGAACGGTTAATACCTCGTTGTTGGCGATTGGAATACGAACAACCTTCTCAAAGCATACAACCTCCGCGTGATATTTGGACAGCCAATCCATTCCGAGCACGATATCGAAACTTCCGAGAGTAACCGGATGAAGATCAACAGAAAAGGAATGATTTTGGATTTCTATGGTGCAATTCTTAATTGCAGTGCACACATCCATCTTACCCCCATTGGCAATTTCAATTACAAACTTATTTCTTAATCTACTAGATTTTCTACCAAGTAGGGGTTCAAATTCTTTAGATACGAAACTTAAATCAGCACCGGTGTCAAATAAGACAGTGGCATAATGGTTATTGATGAGAAACGTACCCGTAACGACGGATGGTTCCTCACGAGCCTCCTTTGCATTCATTTCAAACGCCCTTCCCTTAGCGTTCTGACCCTTCAACTTTGGACAGTCCTTCCTGAAATGATCGGCAGCTCCGCACTCGAAACAGTTCCGCCCAGAACTCGCAGTCTTGTTTCCTGGTTTGGATCGGCAATATGGCGTATCGTGACCGTAACGTCTGCAATTTGTGCAGTAACGACATGCGCCCTTGTGGATATAACCACATGTACCACATCGGGGTTGGGAATCTGACGATCTTCTTTCTTCAGGCGAGTTTGCTACAAAAGCTTTGCGAGGCTTTTGTCTCCTGCGATCACCATTATTTCCTGACCACTTCCTTTTCAAATCAGACCTTTTCTCTTCACCTTCCTTCTTGACATTAACATCCAACGGCAACTTTCCACCTAACAATCCCGATCTAACCGCATCATCGGTCAGAGAATTCGCTAAAGCGATTGCACTACCGATCGTCTCTGGTTTAGCTGATGTGACCATTCCTCTAATCTGGGGTGCCAAACCCCATATGTATCTCTCAATGCGCACATACTCGGGAGTTACCAATCGTGGAACAAGCTTTGCTAAATCGTTAAATCTAGCAGTATAAGCTTTGACATCTGCGCCCACCATTGACAGATTCCAGAATTCCGTCTCAAGCTTTTGCACTTCGGTTCGGGGGCAATATTCTTTCATCAACAACTCCTTTAACTCATTCCAGGTCATCCCATAGGCTGCAGCTTCACCGAGAATCTGACGTTGAGCGTTCCACCATGATAGAGCATTATCAAGAAATGAACAAGTGGCGTACTTTACGATCTGATTTTCCGAACAGTTGCTGATAGCAATAACAGACTCCATCTTTTCAATCCATCTAATTATCTCTAACGGACCTTCACTCCCGGTGAAAACTTTTGGCTGGCATCCTTGGAAAGCTTTGTATGTGCACCCTTGATTTCCTTCTGGTGGACCGTTAGGCCCTGCTCCTCCTAATCCTCTTCCACGTCCTAGATTGGCATTTTGGTCGTTGTATTGGCCAATCGCGGCCTGCACATGTTCAGCTATCATGTCGGCCAGTTCAGCCGCTGTGGTGGGTAGGGGAACACCACGTCCCTGGCCGCGTCCTGCCATGATTGATGATGGCTTCTATACAATATATCAATACAAATTAGCAAATAGGAAAACAATCATCAATCATAAAATAATTACACACTTCAACAATAACCATTCCAATAGCCATACAATTCATTCAATATCATAGTCATCCATAAAAATTTCATTAATAACCAAAATACTTTAATAAGCATATTTATCATAATTCCATTCAGAGTTAAATGTTTCAATAAGCATAATCATCCATAATATCCATAGCTAATAAAGGTTAAGGAAATTTACACCGAATCACAAACAAAATCCAAAATTGTCAATCAATGACTATTCGGTGCTAATTCCTTCAAAACAGTGAAGTCACCCATAAATAACCTAATGATGGGGTCCTCCACCACCACCACCCTGCATCAAAACCTGTGATAGCATAGCCAGGCAAGTAGCCACGAGAGCCATGGCAGAGTCTGCCCGCTCCTGAGCGGTCGCTGCCGCCTGATATGCCGCAGCTACGCTCGCCTCTACGGCGCTCGTACGCTGCTGCAACATGTCCTGCTCATGCTGCTGATACATACCCCAAAGCTCCATACCTAACAACCTGTCGATCATCGCATCGTTAATCAAATACTGAATCCCAAACATCCCTGTCAAGCGATCGGTCTCCTCAACAAGACCATCGATGACCGGTGTCTTCTCCCCTAGAGAGGAGATACGATCCTGCAGCTCAGCGCACCGGGCCATCAGTAGCCCTAACCTGTAATCAGGAGTCCCGGAGACTGGTCCCCTAGAAGACTCACCCCTCTCGAAAGTGGATACTCCCGCATCCACAGCTACAGGAGCAACCGGATGGGTCACCCCATCCCCCTGCATATCAACACCAACACTAACATCGGTGCCAGCCGGAGCTCCCCGGTAACGCCTCCGTGAGTAATACAGACCATACCGACGTGGCCTATCATCAACGGGAGCAACCGGTATCACAGCTCCAGGTGACACAACTATCACCTCATCGCTACTGTCATCAAACACCCAGCCGTTGTGCTGGCCGTTTGGACAGTCACATCCTGCACCTGATCCTAACGCATCAAAATCTGACATCTGTAATATACGAACATCCGTACAAGTCTGCTTAGTCATAATTTAATAAATAAAAGTTTCAATATCAAACCAAATTTTTACCTCATGGATGGCAAGTGTTGGCGTACTTTTTCCGTTGTAGACTAGTATTACTAGTTCACTACAACCGTTGGCTCTGATACCAACTTCTGTGACACCCCGAAAACCGCAGCGGAAGACTTAACGCGGATGGTGGTAACGGAAGTTGGTACCCATTTTAATTAATTGGCGACACGTTTAAATAATCGTATTTTAGAAAAATAATCTTGAGGAAAGACGTGGTATCATAATTATTGAATTAAAACATCATTTGATTACAACCCGGGGGTTACGAAAAGCTTCACAAACTTATTTATTTAAACATGATACCAGACCTCAAGCGGTCCCAAACAAAACACATTCCGATTTCATTAGCCAACGTTCGCCAACTCCAACACAAGCCTCCATCCATACATCATGATTACAACCCTGAAAATATGCCAAAAATAAACAGTCAGCATAAAGCTGGTGAGTTCCATAGAGTTTTCATATTAAAACACTCGGCGAGCCATGCTCCCGGAATAATTACTCCAACGTCCCAATGGGCGTTCTTTAAACATAATTGATCATAATTCTCAGGCAAATTTCTCTTATAATGACATTTCAACGTAAATTAGCTAGATTTACGTAAGTGATCTAACCATTGAGCCCATAATCAAACCAAAACATCCACACGCTATTTCTATTTATATTACCCCAATCTAGAATCCGATCAGCGCGACTGACCAGGGGCGGGTTGTCACACCCGATAGATCTATCAATACAAACAGTGGCTCATTTACCCGAGCTAATGATTATGGCTTAATAAATCAGCGAGGGACAACTTTAAACAAAACTCAAGATCATCACACATCATCTATAAGATCATGCCATTTCTAATTATATCAACAAAATTTAACATAGGCATATTTTCCCCCAAAACAGTAAAAATAGTAAAAGTGGGGCTATGGAAACTCACTGTGATACTCCGATAATCTGAATTTTATCCGTCAATAAAGTGCCCTAAATAATTCATAAGGGACATGTAAAAATTTCAAGTCGTTTTAACGGGTAAGTTGATCCTCCAACTTACTTGACTTGATAATGATTCCAATTTATATTTTTATACACGTTTAACAACCCGTTGGTGACTCAACGAGCAACCCGATTAACCGTTTCCACCAAATATACATCTTAACATGTTTGTAAATCATATATATATATTTTTGGAATTTTACCAAAAATAGTAACAATTTTAAGTCAAATATGACGTTTTTCGGCCTTTTGCGACATAGTTTAATCCGTCACAAAAACATATACTTAGCTATATTTTTATATAACTTTTAAAAATAATTTTTCTCATAAAAATATATATTCATTGCTGTTAATAATTTATATATACACGAAATCACGTTTTTAAGCCGATTTTTGACGTTTTTATGACTAGTTTTATAATATAATTTATTTTCATCCATTTTCTCAAATTTCTTTTATTTTTCTAAAGTATTTACATATATTTAGTTTATTCCAGAATTTTGTTTATTTAGAAACTAACTTTATGATGCTTAATGACAAAAGAATACTTTTAAAGATTTGTCATCTATACCTAGGTAATCATTATTTTTGTTTTTCCCCCATTTAAATACATACATATATATATATATATATATATATATATATATATATATATAATTTCGGCATGTGTGAGTATGTATGCATATGTATACATTCATCCATTATCTCTTAATATATGTATGTATATGTCCCATTTGATAAACCATCATACATACACATATATACACATTTACGCATACATGCATGTATATATATATACACATTACGGCTCACACATATACATGCATGTAAACACCCAATTTGTATACATACATTCATACTCATAATCATATGAATGGAGATGTACAAATCTTACTTGAATGGGTTAATCAAAAATCCCCACCATATGTATATATATATACACATTCGAACACATGCATATACATATACATATGTACATTTCGACACATGCAATATATATATATATATACATTCTCGAAAATACACATGCATGAACAAATTTTCATATTTTACTTCCATCTTTCAAGCTAGAACAAGATCAAAGTGCAAAACATCGAATTTCAAGTGGGTTTTTGAGAATCATCATTTTTCATGGTTTTAAATCCATGCATGTCATTTAATCTATATGTTTTTAATGATTTAAGCTTTATATCAAGAAGGAATCATCATCTTTCATAGTTGGAGGATCAAATCTTCAACAAAACTCAAGAATTCTAGAGAGAGAGTAGAGAGAGAAAGCATGGTTACTTGAGTTTTTGATGAAAAATGGATGAGATGATGAAAGCTTGTTTGATTTCTTGTGTTTCGATGCTCAAATCTTGAAGAACCCTGAACTAAAAGCTTGAAAACCCTTGAGTTCTTGAAGGTTAGATGAAGATGATGATGATTTTCGATGGAGAGAGAGGGGGGGGGGGGGCTACGGCCGAAATATGTGGGAGAAGGAGAGAGAGTGGGTGATGGTGAGTGGTGTGTGTGATGGAGTGTGGAAGCCTTTTATCTTTCAATTCATAATCATTGCCTAGGTAGTAGGCATGATTACTTGTAAAGTGTAGAAGAAAGGGCGGCAACTCCATGAAATTAATCGAGACATGTGTATGCCAGGTGAAAATATATTGTGGTGTATGGTGATTAACTGGTGTAATACTGATATATCGGGGTATAACAGGTAAATTTTTAGTCACAAAACATAAAAATAATTACATGAAAATTAATGAAATTTAATTACGCTCGCAATGGTATAATCCAAATTCATTTTTGACATACTTGATTTATCAGTTAATTTTTATAGATATACTATTTCTTTTTTGTGGATACCGGGTTGGTCATATCTTGCGTTGTCACCAACGTAACTTAACAAAATATTTTTCATATGACGGCATTTAAACACTTATAAAATAGTATTTATATTATTAAATTATGACTTGTGGTACGGTTATTCTAACCTGAAAACGTCAGATGTCACAGCGTTATCCCAAATGATGAAAGGAATGCAGGTGAACCAGCAGAGGGAACCCAACAGCATGTAAAATTTTGTCAGTTGTGTTCTGGTCCTCATGATTACTAGTTGTCCCATTGTAGGTAGCACCGACCTCCGAGAGCAGGTTGATTATATGGCTGGCCAGGCCCGCCCACCACCCAATGCCTATAAATACATTCAGGGATGGAGGCAAGAGCCTAGTAGTTCAAACCCACTGGGGTTCCACCCGAGACCGCCACCGAGACAGCAGGGTTCCTATGACCCAGAGATTAGTAGAACGACCCCGATTGAGGACACTGGTATGAAATATATCAAGGATATGATATCACAACTTCTGTAGCATAATGATTTGGCAATGAAGAAAAATGAGCTAGTCATTCAGCATAACGATGCTTGGTTTACGAAAAACGAGCAAGATATAGCGGTTGTGGTTAAAGAGGTAAGCAACATAGGAGCCCATATGCAGAATTTGAAGAGAAGATTTGGCCAACTTTCAAAATCAATCTCTGAGCGAAAACCAGGAGGATGTTCGGGTAACACACAGACAAATCCAAAGCAAATCACCATGAGTGGAGTACCACTCCAGATCCAGAACCGGCAGTCAGTGTTGAGCAGGTTTATGAGGATAGTGATGATGAGATAGACGAATTGAGTTAGAGGTTCCTGGGCAGGTACAAACAAGGCTAAGCCCAGCAAGTACAACACAACCCGGGGAACCAACGGTAAAGAAGTACATCCCTCCACCCTATATCCCTCACGTTCCATATCCTGAGAGACTGATACAAGTTGAGGCGGAGTAGCACAAGAAATTCATTAACATGTTAAAGCAACTGCACATTAACATTCCGATTGTTGAGGCACTTAGGCAATTGCCTAAATATTTGAAATTTCCGAGAGATATGCTGAGTAACAAGAAAAAGATTCCAAATGTTCCACAAATCACACCCAACGAGGAGTGTTCATTTGTCATTAAGAACAAACTGCCACATAAATTAAGTGATTCTGGCAGTTTCACTATCCCTTATACATTGGGTAGTTTGTCTGTTCGGAATTCTCTTGTTGACCTAGGTGCTAGCATCAATTTGATGCCATACTCCCTAAAAAATAGCTAGACCTAGGTGAGCCAAAGCCGAGTCACATACGCATGCGGTTTGCCGATAGATCCATAGAGTTTCCACGCGGTATAATAGAGAATGTATTGATTAAGATTGATAAATTTGTGTTTCCCGTGGACTTTGTGATCTTAGACATGATTGAGGACACCAATGTACCATTCATTCTAGGACACCCTTTCTTAGCTACATCTAGTGCATTAGTGGATGTGATAAGTAGCACATTGAATCTGAGATTCGAGGACGAGGCTGTGACATTCAATCTCACCGAATCTACATGGCCAGAGAAAAGTTTGCAGGGTTTTGTTCATCATATTGAGGCTACATATCCATCCCAACAACATTTATACTCGCATGATACATTTGACGATCAGATGTTTGAGGAACTTGGAGACGATTAGCTGGTTGTGTCACTTGTGGTTGAGGATGCTGATACATTTGATCCAGATGGTGATCTTGAGGAGTTGGAGGCCATCCTATATAGAGGGCCAAGTATGGAAATTAAGGAAGAATCGCCACATAATGATGTGTTAGCAGAAAGCATATTTATTGAAGCCACAGATCCTCCACCCGACCTACACGTGGTTGTTATCGACACTCCTTAATCATTGAAGGACCCACAAAAGAAGAAGTGTGGGGATGAGGCAAGCGCTACAAAGAAGAAAAAGCCGTCCGATAAAAAGGCAAATGTTGCGATGAAAGACAGGCCTTGGGTTCCTGACGTGTACGCCATGTATCTGCACAATCGAGATAAGGGAGTTGAGCCCTGTTTGAAGAATGGCGCGTGTATGAGTTGGATGCGAGGAGATTTGGTAGTGAAGGTGGCCACATCCATGACCCCGCTTGACTTAACCGCGACAGCCAGACTCGTAAATAAATCCAACGCTTGGGGAGACAACCCGACTAGTTGTTTATTTATTTTGCTTGATTCGTGCTTAGTTTGACCTTTTGGTAGTTTCATTTGCCTTTGAGTTAGTTTAACTACATTTTTGTTCTTCCTGTTTTGTTTTACACGTTGTTTTATGTTTTACAGGTTTTTGAGGAAGCATGCAATAGTTGGATATTGCATTGACTCATCATTTTGGCTATGCTTCACGGGGTTATAAGTAACGCACAGTTTGTGGACCGTGTGTACTCAATCTCCATTCCCCCGGTTCGCAGGCGTGCTTTCGTGATTCTGTTCAAGGTTGGAGGATATGAACCGTCACTTCATAAATGACAATCAAACGGTCGGTATCAGGGTTTCTTGGGGTATTGACTTTTGGTCAAAGCGTACTGTTCACTTCATAAATGACAAACAAATGGTTCGGTTTAATCAATTCCTATTTTTTTGGCTCGGGTAGCTATTTTGATGATTGGTTGAGATGGTTGCATAGCAATTTGGTTGCAAAATTCTATTTTGGCAAAACAGGTCTTCCGATGCACACAATGCGAGTCGTCTGGTACTCAATCTCAATTCCAAAGGGTTCGCATGTTTGTGTTACAGACTCTGTAACACAATTCCATCTCAACCAATCTCAATTCCAATCTCAATTCCAAGGGGTTATAAGTAACGCACAGATTTGTGGACCGTGTGTACTCAATCTCCATTCCCCCGGTTCGCAGGCGTGCTTTCGTGATTCTGTTCAAGGTTGGAGGATATGAACCGTCACTTCATAAATGACAATCAAACGGTCGGTATCAGGGTTTCTTGGGGTATTGACTTTTGGTCAAAGCGTACTGTTCACTTCATAAATGACAAACAAATGGTTCGGTTTAATCAATTCCTATTTTTTTGGCTCGGGTAGCTATTTTGATGATTGGTTGAGATGGTTGCATAGCAATTTGGTTGCAAAATTCTATTTTGGCAAAACAGGTCTTCCGATGCACACAATGCGAGTCGTCTTGTACTCAATCTCAATTCCAAAGGGTTCGCATGTTTGTGTTACAGACTCTGTAACACAATTCCATCTCAACCAATCTCAATTCCAATCTCAATTCCAAGGGGTTATAAGTAACGCACAGTTTGTGGACTGTGTGTACTCAATCTCCATTCCCCCGGTTCGCAGGCGTGCTTTCGTGATTCTGTTCAAGGTTGGAGGATATGAACCGTCACTTCATAAATGACAATCAAACGGTCGGTATCAGGGTTTCTTGGGGTATTGACTTTTGGTCAAAGCGTACTGTTCACTTCATAAATGACAAACAAATGGTTTGGTTTAATCAATTCCTATTTTTTTGGCTCGGGTAGCTATTTTGATGATTGGTTGAGATGGTTGCATAGCAATTTGGTTGTAAAATTCTATTTTGGCAAAACAGGTCTTTCGATGCACACAATGCGAGTCGTCTGGTACTCAATCTCAATTCCAAAGGGTTCGCATGTTTGTGTTACAGACTCTGTTGACTTTTGGTCATTGTCGGTCGTCCGCTTCATAATTGAAAATCAAATGGCCCGCATTTGATAGTTGCCCAAAAACTCAAATTTTTTCAAAATTTCGAAACTCGCCTGATTTTACGACCCGATAGCCTTTGTTTCATTTGGGCTTTGTTTTCTTCCAGATTCAACGCAGGACCACCAACTACCTTGATTCACGGGTTTAGTAATTTTACCAAGTTGTATTTTCATTGATGTACTCATATTGTTGACACACAACTCGAGATATTTGATGTTTATTAATATATATTTATGATTGATTTGATTGTGTCTTGTGTTTGGATGATATTTTGTCTTGCCGAGACAATTATGGCACATGTACGAGAGCAGTTTCATGATGCATATTTTGACATTGTCGAGACTTTATGGCATTTGTGAACTCACCTCTGGCACTTGTTTAGTCAAGAGTTGTTTCGTTTTATAAGTCAAGAGTTGTTTTGTTTCTTATTTCAACATCTGGACACTGGGACACGACAGTGAAAGGGAGTATTTCAGTTCTCATTCCCCTTTATTTTGTTATGTTTATCGTACATTAGGGACAATGTATGAATTAAGTGTGGGGATGGGGTCAATTGAACTGAAATAGCTAAAAGTCGTGAAAAATTTAAAATTTTCTTATCATTTCCCCTGATTTAGTTGATTTAGTCCTTGATTTTGTCTATCATTAAATGCGAAATGATAGGCAAAACTAGAGTTTGGCTTTTTTAGTGAAAACAAAATAAATAAATAAAGTTGAAAGCGCACATAGTTTGAGATGTGATGGTAGGCCTAACCCGCTTTTGTTTGCTTAAAAATCTCGAGAATATTAAATAAATAAATAACTTCTTGTGGGTTTTCATGTAAGTGAAATAGCAAAGCCGAAACTGTTGATTAGGTTGATAGGTATTGCTTTTGATAAAAATGTTTATGACTTGAAAATTATCTGGCACACTACGATCTTTTTATAAAATAAATTCGAGAAGTAGTGGCGCCCCATTTTCCATCTTCCATCACAAGCTTTATATAAAAAAAATAATAAAAAAATAGAATAAATGTAATGAATTGCCGAAGCCTGTGTGTTACCTCTCGGGGTGGCGACTCGGTTGATACACGCATGGGTGAGGTTGATTTATGCATAAGAATTGAGATCTATGTGCTACCCACCGGGATAGTGATTTGACGGATGCACCACTAAGTCAAAGTTCGTGAAAAAAATAAAGAAAAATCATATAAAGCTCAAATCACCATCCATTCAATTTCCACAAGTTTCAAGTCATGAATGTTTTTATTAATTGTGGTTGGAAAACATAAACGGGTTAACCCATACCGAATCGTGCATTGAGACTGGATTAGGCCGAGTTGTGAATCTGAAAATGTGATACCCATAGATTGATTGAGAATTAAACAATAAATACATGACTGGGGGCTTTAATTGTCGTGGCTAGGTTTAGTCGGAACGAAATACTGGTAATCGCAATTAGCACATGAGTATCTATGAATGAAATAAAGAATAGTAGCTAAAGGTCGATTCCCCAGTTATGATTCCATTTCAGACTTTGTCGGGACGAAAAGGGTTTAAGTCACTACGTCAAAAAGTGGCTTTGGCCACGGTTTTTTTGATAACGCATAGCCACTGTTTTGAAAAAAGCGTGGCCAAAGGTAAGAAATTCTCGTTTTAGCCACACATATTTTGTACCCGTGGCCAAATATATAGCCTTTGGACCCTTTTAGCCACGTATTTTTTTGTTTATGTGACAACAACAATCAGGTGCAGTGGCTTTAGCCACTGTTTTACAAAAACATGTGGCATTTATTTGTCACACTTAAAAAAGAGTGGCGAAATGCACCAAACGGCCACGGAATTTTTATGATTTTTTATTCGTGTGACCAAAAAGGAATGTATGGCCACGCTTAAATAATGTTGTGTGACGGAAGAGTAGATTTTATTACTTAGTAAATTAAAAGAAAACAAAACTATTTATGCGTGGCTAAATGTGAGCAATGGCCACGCTTTTTACTTAGTTATGTGGCTAAAAGCTAGTACATATGGCCACTGTTATTAGGTTGTGTGACTAAATATTAGATGACTAATGGTCACGGTAGGTTGTGAGTGACAAAAATCTATTACCTATGGCCACATATATTAACCGTGACTAAATGGTAGGTTGTGAGTGACAAAATTTTATTTTATGGTCACGGTAAAATATTAAATGCGTGGCGAAAAATAGAAGTTTTGTTTCCCTCTAAAACAACGCGCTTTTTTCAATTGTACCATTAATTCGAGCGGGTTAAAATCTGCTACCCTATATATCATCATCATTGTTATTTTCCTTTTTACCGCCATCCCTTTCTTGATCTCAAATTCTCTACACCAATTCTCTCAAATTCTCTACGTACACCAATTCGTTTACACCAATTCTTGTATCAAATGGCCGATAATCAACGCTCCCTTAATTACTGGTATGTGAAGCATAACCGTATTTTTTTGGTTTACAGTAACAGGAGAAGAAGATCCTTCAAGTCCCACAAATCTGTGATTAAACACAACGATGAGAACATCCTGAAGCAACTATATGCGCAGAAGATTCCTGATTGTTTTGCCTACCATGTTGAGACAGCGAAATTATTTCGTGTCCTTGATACAAAATTCAATGAACCCGAAGAAGAAGATGAAGAAGAAGATGAAGAAGATGAAGATGAAGAAGATGATGAAGAAGATCATGAAGAAGCAGATGAAGCAGATGAAGAAGATGAAGAAGAAGAAGAAGAAGATGATGATGATGACGATGCAAGTTCATCAGGATCATACATATCCGAAGATTGCAGTGATCCGGATTATTAATTAATGGATGTTTATGTTTAATTATGAACAAATTAAGAACAATAGTTTATATGTTTATTTAGTTATGATATTAATTAGTAGTTATAATATATATATGATGGTTATAATATATGTTTATCATGTTTGATTATCTTGTGATATGGCCACTCATATTAAAACATTGGCTGCGTGACAAATTATGACAAATGGTCACGGTATATTAATTTTAGGTGGCTAAAAGAATACCAACAGTCGGCGCTTGTAATCATGATTTTTTCATTTACTTTTTCATTTACTTTATCTTTCAAATCTCCATCTACCACGCCCCTCGAGTATCGATATATACTATCTCTGTATCAGTTTTCATCATCATCTCCACCATGACCCTTTTCTCCCAGTCTTTCTCTCTCTGTTTTTCGTCCATCATCGACGGCAAAAAATGTGGAATTGGCATCATCCGTATGTGGAAAATGGTAAGTTATCATCTTCACCACTGAAATTCGATTGAAATTTTCGTCTCAGATTTGGTAATTTTATCTTGTGCAGGGAAAGATTGCACTCTGTATCTCCTGCGAGCAGATTTTAAGTTATTGTGGAAACCATGGAGACGAGGAGTCTCTAATGGTTCATACAAATGCTTTACTGCGAGCAGATTTTAAGTTATTGTGTAATTTTATAACAGTCAGCAGTAAGGGCACATGTTGAGATTTGCAGGACTTGTATTCTTCAGGTGCTTCTCTCCCTTTTTGGCCCCATGTACCTGATATTTCTTCAGCCACTTCTTCACCATTTTCAGTTGATCAGAAGCAAGTGCATGTGAGAAAGCAAGAGGGACTTGTTCTCTCTTTTCACTTGATCAGAAGCAAGTGCATGTGAGAAAGCAAAAGAGGGATTTTTCTTCAGCCGCTTCTTCTCCATTTTAAGTTAGTAGTTTTTCAGTTGTAATTTTATAGATCAATGTATTAATGGAATCATAACCTTTGGATTATGTATGTAATTGTGTTTGTTAAAGCAGCAGTTGATTTTGTTTGTTTATTTTTGACTTTTATTGACTCTGGTTTGGTCAAAGAGAGGAGACCTGCAGGCACAATCAAAAAAAGGAAACACTTGACTCAAAATTAAGATCCATAATATATATTCCAGAATACATAAAGAAAAAAAAACAATTATTGTTGATACTGTAGTTTGATCAATTAATCGGTGGTTTTTCGTAATATCATTCCAGTACAGTCAGCTCTGTAGTAAACATTGTGACGTGCATCTACGGATGGCAATACATTATCGTTGTGCGGAAAAACTACCGTACTAAATTCTTCATTGGCATCGTCTTCATAATAATCTCTGTAATTTCTGGGAGGTGTCATAAAGACAATATGCAGTTTTTTATCCAGCTGGTCTTTGACGTAAAACAACTGTTGTGCTTGTGATGCGAAAATGAACGGGTCCTCCTTGTGACCTAGTCTTTTAAGGTTGACCAAAGTGTAACCAAGACTATCTTTTTTGACCCCCTGTGTATTCTCAACCCAGTCGCACATAAATAGAGGGATGGTTTTAATATGGTAATCTAGTAGCCATATCTCTTTTAAAACCCCATAGTAAGGTTTTTTTCCATAGGTTAAGACCTCGTTAGAGATGTGCATGTCATTTACCTCTACACCAACCCCGCTGTTCTGGTAAACCCTACCGTCTCGAGATTTTGTACGAAATGAATAGCCATTGATGTCATATACTTCATATTTCCTCACGCTTCTGTGCGGACCATGTGAAATCCACCTAACGGTCTCTGATATAGTTTCTGGGGACTCCGCCATCTCCTTTTCAACCTGAAATTCATAGTAGGTTCATCAGGAGAGTTCATTAGGAATAGGAAGATTATAGCTCTTCCAAAAATAAAATAAAGTTGTTCCGGACAACTCAGGTCAGTTGTTCCGGAAAGTTACAGTTCATCCGGAATTAAAACTATAAGAAAAATAGTTTCAGTTCACCAGGAAGGTTATAGTTCATCCGGATAGAAAATAGAGTTATTCCGGACAACTCAGGTCAGTTGTTCCGGAAAGTTACAGTTCATCCGGAATTAAAACTATAAGAAAAATAGTTTCAGTTGATCACCAGGAAGGTTATAGTTCATCCGGATAGAAAATAGAGTTATCCCGGACAAGTCAGGTCACTTGTTCCGGAAAGTTACAGTTCATCCGGAATTAAAACTATAAGAAAATAGTTTCAGTTCACCAGGAAGGTTATAGTTCATCCGGATAGAAAATAGAGTTGTTCCGGACAACTCAGGTCAGTTGTTCAGGAAAGTTACAGTTCATCCGGAATTAAAACAATAAGCAAATTTAGCTGACCTTGTTGCGTAACCATTTACCAAATGTTGTGCTCTGCTTCTTAGTAAGGTCATTTAGTCTACTACCAGGATGTTCCTTTTCCAAAAATTTCATGTGTTCTCTGCAATTACATGAATTGAAGTTATCTATAAAAGTTTATAATTAATTAAACAGATAAAAAAAGGTTAATAATCTAAATTACTTACTCGATATAATGCTCAATTTCAGGCGTATTTAGCAACACAAATAAATGCGCTTTCGATAGGAGCTCTGGAGAGACTTCAACTGATCTACCAGCTGACCCAGGACTTCCATCCGCACTGCTATGCTTTTTAGTTGGAACACCAATAGTTGTGATGTTTTTTTGGTATTCGCTGAGAAACTCAATCGTTTCTTCTACAATGTTCTCCTCAGCAATGCACCCTTCTGGATAAGTTTTGTTTCTCACGTGGCCCTTAATTACCTTCATACACCTTTCAAATGGATACATCCATCGAAAGCATATTGGGCCACATAATTTTACCTCCCTAGTAAGGTGCACCGTCAAATGAAGCATAACATCAAAAAATGATGGCGGGAAATATTTCTCAAGCAGGCATAGTGTGACACAAAGATCTTCTTGCAATTTGTCTAGCTCTTCGACGTTGATCTCTTTGCTGCATATTGATTTGAAAAAAAAACAGAGCCTTATAATAGCATATCTTGTCGGTTCAGGCATGACTGACCGAATTGCAATTGGCAGAAACTGTTGCATCAGCATATGATAGTCATGTGACTTGAGCCCCACAAGTTTCTTGTCCTTTAGACTAACCAAACTAGAAAAGTTAGAACAATAGCCTTGTGGAACCTTCAAGTTATACAACGTGTCACAAAACTTTTCCTTTTCATCTTTTTGTAACGTGTAACACGCTGCAGGAAGTACTATGTTGTTCTTGTTCTGTTTAGGCTGCAACTCTGGTCTTAACCCCAAAAAGTTCAGATCCTTTCTCGCTTTCAGTCCATCCTTCGTCTTTCCGGGAAGGTTGAGCAGAGTTCCAACAAGACTCTCAGCCACATTCTTTTCAATATGCATGAAATCAATGCAATGTTGGACACTATTATGCCTCCAGTATCTAAGTCTTCGAAACCATATATTGAATTTCTTCCAATATGGTGGCTTCTCTTTGTTCTTTCTTTTTCTCTTATCAATCTTCCCCCCTCTTCCGGTTGAGGTCTCTGGGATTTCTGAATCAGTACACCTTAATCCCTTTCCCCATTTGTTGCTGATAAGTTGAACTTCTTCGTATATCTGTTCTCCGGTCATAGGATCAGCAGCAACTTCCAACTCTTGTTTACCATTGAAGGCCTCTGTTTGCTTTCGGAAGGGATGCGTATATGGTAGATATCTTCTGTGACCAGCATAACACTGCTTGGCTGAGAAAGGAAGCCTAATGCATTTAGTTTCTTCCCGACATACCACACAACCACGGAATCCACTGTACGGGCAACCACAAAGTGTACCAAGTGCAGGGTAGTCATTAATCGTCCATAAAACAACTGCACGCAAAGTAAACTGTTCTTGCGCATACGCATCATATGTTTCCACACCTGCCTCGAATAACAGCTCTAAGTCATCAATTAATGGTTCCAAAAACACATCAATATCGTTTCCAGGCGCTCCCGATATTAATAACGAAAGCATGATGAACTTTCTTTTCATACACAACCATGGTGGAAGGTTGTAAATGACAGATAGAACCGGCCACACACTGTGATTTCTGTTACCTCTATTTACGTCGACCCCATCAGTTGAAATGCCAAGACGAAGACTTCTAGGATCGTCAGCGATTTCGGGATATTTGTCATCGATGGCTTTCCATGCCGGTGAATCGGATGGGTGTCGTAACACACCGGGTGTTTTGGAACTGGTGGCATGCCATCTTAGATCCTCCGCTGTGGTTTTCACTTGAAACAGTCGTTTCAATCTTGGAATGATGGGGAAATACCACATTACCTTTGCAGGAGTATTGTCGTATAGTTTCTTAGTCCTCTCATCCACCTTCCACCTGGACTCACCACAAGTTGGACATACAGTTAGGTCCTTGTTCTCCTTCCTGTACAGAATACAATCATTGATACACACATGTATCTTGGTGTACCCTGCACCCATTGACTTCAAAATCTTCTTGGCCTCATATGTATTCTTCACAATCTCATTACCTTCAGGTAGCATCTGTTTCAGCAAAACTAAAAGTTCATTAAAAAATTTATCTGATCCCCCATGCTTAGTCTTCAAGTTCAGTAGTTGAACCAAGGCAGATAACTTTGTGAAGGTATGGCATCCTTCATACAGAGGCTTCTCAGCATCCATGAGTCGTTCTTGAAACTTCTCATGGTCCTCATCGAAATTTTCTTCAGTAGCTCTGACCATTTTTATTGTTTCGGCTGCATCCAATGGAACTCCGGAATCGAAAAATGATTCCGTGTGAAGCTCCTCTCCTGCGGGCTCGTCTATCTCTCCATGTTTAATCCACCTTCTATAAGTCTGATCGAATCCCTTTGAAAACAAATGAAATTCTACATCATCAGCCTTAAAAGAGTAATGGTTTAGACAATTAACACAGGGACATGGAATTTCATTACTCTCCAAATTGGTAACTGCAAACAATAAGAATGATTTAACTCCATCGGCATATGATTGCGTGGTTCTACTGGTTTTCATCCAAGACTTATCCATGTTTGTTTTGCAAACAGATACAACAACAAATTAAGATGATTAAAAACGATCAATACTGAAAATCCTTTTCAATAATCTTTACTGTGAACCTGTTTATTGGAGAAGTAATAGGACGGAGGGAAAATTCTGTCGATTGATATGTGAAATTTTCAATTGAGTTCGCTCTAATTTACCCCGCCTCTTTTAATATTTAGCGGGCCCAGTTAGAATCATATTTAAATAAATTAAAACGAAAATTACTCTTGATCCTGAGAAACTCTAGTTCATCCGGTTCTATTACTGAATAACTCTTTATAATCCTGAAGAACTCTAGTTCATCTTCCCTCAATCCTCATGAACTCAGTGGGTAATTTTGACTTTCTTCGTTTAATTTTGACTTCTTAATTTGATTCAAGAGATCGTGTGACAGTAATTTCGGATAATTTCAGATCGTGTGATTAAAATATTAGTGGTTTTTTGATATCGTGTAGGAATTTCAGTTGGAGAACGTGTGAAAATAATTTTTGTAGGATAACCAAAAGTCCAACAATTATAATGTGCAGTCCTCATGAACTCAGTGGGTAATTTTGTAATTAATCAAATAAGACCTATGGTATACTCTAGTGATTACACATCTGATAAGACGCATACTCAAGTGATTTGCACATATAACCATACCACTTGATCAGTAATGAGAAACTTCTCACCTCCAACATCAAAACCTTTTCAAAATCCTTATCAAACCTTTTCTCAAAATCCTTAAGAAACCCTTTCTCAAAACACTCAAATCCTTCTGAAAATGGCAAGCTTGAAAGAATTAGTTGAACATTATTTGCAGATAAAGATTGTTGCTACCCTGGACAGGTACGAGGTGATTATCAGGGCAGAGAGACAGAGTGTCTTAGACGGGATGGCCCTGCTCAACCAGGTACTTACAGAGCCACCAAGTCCATCAAGATACCAGATGGCTACTTTTCTGGTAGAAGAGATACGCGTCTCCGATGCCAGACTTCAAATGTTGGTTCAACAGAGGCAAGAAGCAATGAGTAGGCATTTGGAGTTGATGAAGGAGATGGAATCTAGGTTCCCGTGAACCTCAACATGCAACTGCTCTGTTTCTTTTTTTTTAGGAATGAACATGTAAATTAGGAAACAATTTTGTGTATGGAATTGGAATCAGTAGTATGAAATCCACTTATTGTTATATACTTGTTTATCTATATCTATTTTTGTTTATTAAATCAATCTGTTAAACAAAAACCCTAATCCTCGAAAACAGAGACGATCAAAAACCCTAAACACAAAAAAACAGAACCCCCATTTCCGATTGAAAGATGGAATTTTCATTTTCAAAATTAGAAAACTAGAAAACATGTTCAAATCAACTGTTTTCTATCTCTACATTACATTAGATTTCCGTCGACGATGCGTTGGAGCAGACGGCGACGGAGGTAACGGAGGAGAGGTCGAGCGGTTGTGCGTATAAACCCTAGAAAGTGAACGCCCATTTTCTTTTGTATATATTTGGAAAACGAAAATATAAAACAGAAAACAGTAAAAAAGGTGTTTTCCATTTTTAGTTAAAATTTAGAAAACACTATTTTCTGTTTTCCTAGAAAACAGTAAAAAAGGTGTTTTCCATTTTTAGTTAAAATTCAGAAAACACTATTTTCTGTTTTCCTTGTTTTCTTGGAAAACAGAAATGGAAAACACCCCCTGTTTTCCACAACTAAACGCCCCCTTAAATTTTGGGGAATTATAATTCTAAATAAATTATATAAAAAGATTTAAGATAAAAATTAAATAATGGGTCAATTTGGGGTCAAATGGGTCAATTTGATGTGTTTAGGACCAATGAGTCCCAATAAGGTGTGTAAGTAACCAATAAGTTGTGTTTAGAACCAATGATGGCCCAATTGGTGTGTATGTAACCAATAAGTTGTGTTTAGAACCAATGATGGGCCAATAAGGTGTGTATGTAACAAATAAGTTGTGTTTAGGACCAATGGGACCCAATAAGGTGAGTTTAGGGGAAACGAGGGCCAGTTGGGACCAATGAGTCCCAGTAAGGTGTGTATGTAACCAATAGGCATGTTTAGGACCAATGATGGCCCAATAAGGTGTGTATGTAACCAATAAGCATGTTTAGGACCAATGATGGCCCAATAAGGTGTATGTAACCAATAAGTTGTGTTTAGGACCAATGAGACCCAATAAGGTGTGTTTAGGGGAAACGAGGGCCTGTTGGGACCAATGAGTCCCAGTAAGGTGTGTATGTAACCAATCAGCATGTTTAGGACCAATGATGGCCCAATAAGGTGTGTATTAAATAAAGTTGTGTTTAGGACCAATGAGACCCAATAAGGTGAGTTTAGGGGAAACGAGGGCCAGTTGGGACCAATGAGTCCCAGTAAGGTGTGTATGTAACCAATAGGCATGTTTAGGACCAATGATGGCCCAATAAGGTGTGTATGTAACAAATAAGTTGTGTTTAGGACCAATGAGACCCAATAAGGTGTATGTAACAAATAAGTTGTGTTTAGGACCAATGAGACCCAATAAGGTGTATGTAACAAATAAGTTGTGTTTAGGACCAATGAGACCCAATAAGGTGTGTTTAGGGGAAACGAGGGCCTGTTGGGACCAATGAGTCCCAGTAAGGTGTGTATGTAACCAATAAGCATGTTTAGGAGCAATGATGGCCCAATAAGGTGTGTATGTAACAAATAAGTTTTGTTTAGGACCAATGAGACCCAATAAGGTGTGTTTAGGGGAAACGAGGGCCAGTTGGGGCCAATGAGTCCCAGTAGGGTGTGTTTAGGGGAAACGAGGGTCAGTTGGGACCAATGAGTCCCAATAAGGTGTGTATGTAACCAATAGGCATGTTTAGGAGCAATGATGGCCCAATAAGGTGTGTATGTAACCAATAAGCATGTTTAGGACCAATGAGTCCCAATAAGGTGTGTTTAGGGGAAACGAGGGCCATCTGGGACCAATTAGTCCCAATATTAAGGTGTGTATGACGTAACCAATAGGCATATATGTTTAGGACCAATGATGGCCCAATAAGGTGTGTATCTACCAAATAAGTTGTGTTTAGGACCAATGAGACCCAATAAGGTGAGTTTAGGGGAAACGAGGGCCAATTGGGAGCAATTAGTCCCAATAAGGTGTGTATGTAACCAATAAGCATGTTTAGGACCAATGATGGCACAATAAGGTGTGTATGTAACAAATAAGTTGTGTTTAGGACCAATGAGACCCAATAAGGCGTGTTTAGGGGAAACGAGGGCCAGTTGGGACCAATGAGTCCCAGTAAGGTGTGTATGTAACCAATAAGCATGGTTAGGACCAATGACGGCCCAATAAGGTGTGTTTAGGGGCAATGAGGGTCATTTTAGGATACAATTATCATTAAATTTATTGCTTAGTATTCCATTTTACATTTAAAGATTATTTTAAAGGTATGTTTAAAATAAAGTTAAATACGATTTGCGTTCCTGTGGTTTGGTGGTTTTAACTTTTTGAGTCCATGTTAACTCTTTAAAATTCAAGATAAATCGTATTAATTGAGTTTATATTAAATCCGATAAATGCTGTCACGTCCTTATTAGCTGAGATGTTTTCACCCGGATCGATCCTATTAATCCCCAAATTACTTCCCACCATTTTTCAAATTTCCCAAAATTCATTGATCAGTTCCTATTCAACTCCCTCTAACCAAAACTTTATCACCAAAACGATTCATTACTCTCTTCTTCCATATATCACTAAAAGTTCATCTACCTAATTGATTGATCAGTTCCGGATTCATCACACTATCATCTTCAGAAGATCACTACCTAATTCCCGTCAGTATATATTAATTTCACTGTCATCTTCAGTAGATCATTTTCATCTCAATTATTTCATCTTAATTATTCCATCGCATTTATTTCATTAATTCTCTATTTATTTCACTGTCATCTACAGGATTCATCTGATTTAACAATGGAAATTGAAGGTGAAGCATATGACAATGAATATAATTATTCGGAAGATGATGAAATGTATAACAATGCCGATCAATCGGATAATGAAGAGGAAATGGATAACAATACTGACGATGATTCGGGTGAAGAGGACATGGAAAACATTGATGCCCAAGTCGAAAATGATGCCCAAGTTGATACCCAAGTAGTCGACAATGAGAATGTGGAAGCCTCTGCTCCCCAAGCAAACAAGAGGGGGATGACGCGGTTGGTACAGTGGCGTGCCAGATTTGAGAAAAATGGTGAGGAAAAATGGCCACTAACATTTGATGCGCTGGGAAGGGTTGGCGGGGTCCATAGACCAAAATTTTCGAGTTTTATGGGAGACATTGTAAGGGCAGGGGTTGGATTGAGGTATCTAGAATGGAGGAAGGTGCCAATAGAGGACAAGAACAAAATGTGGGCAGCGATTCAGGTTATGAAACAGATTAAACATTTTCTCATATTAGGTTTGTTATTGAATTCCATGCGACTAAAATATCCTGTCATATGTTATTTTTTTAGAAATATTTCAAAATTGAAGACTTTCGAAGGAGAGCTATAATGGTACGGCTTGGTGGGTTGCTAAGGAGTTTTAGAAGAAATATGTTGGAAAAACACATTCGTCCCAACCTAGCAAAACCCACCGTGCTTGAGAAAGTTCCAAAGATGTATCGCACTATTGTGAAAAAGGAAGACTGGGACAGATTTGTAGCATATACAAGATCTGAAGAATTCGAGGTTTTTATTCAATTCAAACTGCAGATTTCATTAAGTAAGCTAATAAGTGTTAATTAATGAGATTATAATTATATATCCTACTGTTCTGTTGGAAAGGCTGCGTCAAAGATTGGAAAAGAGGTTCGAGCAAATTATACTTATGATCATTCAATGGGGCGGGGAGGATACGTCTTTCTGAGAGAAAAACTGGTAATAAGCTAAGTGTGTTACACCCAGTCATGGTTAAGAACGTTTATGTTTCAAGTCTGATATATATTATTATTATAATACAAGGTACAAAACAAAGAAATTGCAGCTGATGATTGCCCCTCTCGAGCGTTTATGTGGAGGAAAGGAAGGGTAAATAAAGAGGGGGAATACAAAACCCCTGTGGTGAAGGGCATAGCAGATGATATAGTAAGTTTAATTGCTATATATATACCTAATTATTCACATGTTAAAAATTAACAGCACCTCATTAAATTAACTAAATTATATTACTGCAGGCCGAGAATGAAACAAAGATAAATGCGGGATCTGTGACAGTAGAACCGGGAACGGATGCCCTGACACTGGTCCTTGGCAAGGAAAGGGGTGGATACCTAAAAGGTATTGGGTATGGAGTGACTTCCCGTGGATATTGGGGTGCTCCAAAAGGGCGATCAAAAGAACGGATCGAAAAACTTGAGGCGGAACTAATAAATGAAAGACAGCTGCGTGAGAAAAAGGATCAAGAGGTTGAGCGCCTCACTGATATGGTTAAATCACAGGATGAGAGAATTGATAAGCTTATGGCGGCTATGGAGTCTGTGATTCAAGATAAACAAGTTCATAGAGCGTCTGTAAGGGACAAACTATATATATATATATATATATATATTTATTTATTAATTAATTAACTAATTGAATTAATTGTACATAGGACATGATCAATTCTGCGCGCAATACATCGCGGAAACAATCTACTCAATCAAACTCATCTCAAAGGTCGGCCGATAAGGTACGGATTTGAAACAGTTCTGAATTTGAGTTGATCTGGAAGATTCTAGTTCATCTGGATGAACATGCGTCTCTACTTATAGTTCATCCGGATAGTTAGAGTTCATCCGGATAGTTAAAGTTCCTCAGGATAGGTAAGGTTCATCAGGATAGTAAAAAGTTCATCAGGATAGTTAGAGTTCATCGGGATAGTTAGAGTTGATCCGGAAGATTCTAGCTAGTTCATCTGGATGAACATGCGTCCCTAGTTATAGTTCACCGTGTTGGTTATAGTTCATCCGGATAGTTATAGTTCAGCAGTATAGGTAAAGTTCATCAGGATAGTCAAAGTTCATCAGGATAGTTAGAGTTGTTCCGGAATATAATTAATAATTAACTGTGCCGGCTATGATAAGTTCATCAGGATAGTTAAAGTTCATCAGGATAGTTAACTAATGTTTAGCCGGTTATGATCGATATGATTTTATTAATTAATTGAATTGTAGGTCTCTTCTGCGACTCTATCACAACACACTCCTACATCTACAACAGCGTCGCAAAAGGAAAGGGTAACTATTTTAATTTACACAGTTGTGTACTTCCCTTATAACTAATTGCTATATGATCATTTAATTAAATGCTGATGCTGTCTTTAGGTGAGAAAGAGAAAAATGACAGAAGCAGCAGCTGCTGCAGCCAGTGATGCTGGGGCATCAGAGCAGGAAGTGGTATATATATATATATATAATTAATTTAGAAATTTGACAAATCGCTTTGACGTTATCGTTAATTAATATATATATATGTTAATTACTAATCAGTTAATTACATGGTGTCAATTTAGGAAAAGAATAAGAGACATGCAAAACCTGCAGCTCGTGAAGTACCTCCTAAGAAGAGTGATCTTCAGTTGGAAAAACCAAATAATTATGATGCCATTGCAGCTGCTACCGATCTGCAGCCAGTAATCCAAGAGGTATAGATTAGTATATACCACAATTTTTGTATTCTATTTTTTACTTTAATTAATTAATTGTTTATATATATGCTATAATTAATATTATTATTATTATTATTATGTCACTTCTGATCAGGGGAGGCAAACTGCGACGTTGCACATGGAGTGGGATCCACTGAACGTCGTGGGAATGGGTGAATTATTACCAAAAGAAAAAGATGAGAAGATTCATGGAAGTCCATTAGCTCCTGGTTGCCGTAGAATTAGAGTTTATCAGGTCAAAAAGGGTGCAACATTTTTACCATTCCCAGTAGATGGTAAAACAACGCTTTCGGAGGTTGAAAATAATTATATTATTGCATGGCCGATTAACCGAATGATCCTTCATTCTAATAACAAGTCAGATAGATCACAGCCGGTTGATCATTCTACGGTGCAAAAAGTATTGGAACAACCACAGGTAATTACTACATTAATTAATCGTATCCGCTAATTAATTAACTTTATATATATATTATATATATCTGATCGGTTTTATTTGTCATGTTTCCAGGTAAATAATGATCGGAAAAAGATGCAGAAAGTAGTGTACGTAGCACCAAACCAGCTGAAGAATCAAAATGCGATAAATAGAAAAATCACACGGCACCAGCAGAAGCAGCTGATCACGGACAAGAAATTATAATTAATTAATTATTATAGAAATTAAACTTTGATTAGCTAGTGTCGTATGTTATCTTTTTGAACAGCGTCATGATTAGTGTATGTACATTAATTTTTAATTATAATATATGATTTTTAAGGTTTCTCTATACTAATTAATTAATATATAATTAATTGTAATTAAGAAAATATATGTGACCATATATATAATACCAAAGGCCACAGTTTTTATATTTTAACGTGGCCGTTGCCACCATTTGGCCACGGTTATTGGGACAAATTATCTGATTTCAACTACCCTTTGGCCACTTTTTTTTTTCCAATTATATGTGGCTAAAACACAAATATACGTGACCATATAATAACAAAGGTCACGCTTTTTATATCTTAACGTGGTCGTTGCCACCATTTGGCCACGCGTATTGGGACAAAATATCTGATTTCAACTACCCTTTAGCCACTTTTTTTTTCCAAATATATGTGGCTAAAACACAAATATACGTGACCATATAATACCAAAGGCCACGCTTTTTATATTTTAATGTGGCAGTTGCCACCCTTTGGCCACGCTTATTGGGACAAAATTTATGATTTCAGCAACCCATTTGGCCACGTTTTTTCATATCATATGTGGCTAAAACACAAATATACGTGACCATATAATACCAAAGGCCACGCTATTCATATTTTAACGTGGCGGTTGCCACCCTTTGGCCACGCGTATTGGGACAAAAATTATAATTTCAGCAACCCATTTGGCCACGTTTTTTTATAACATATGTGGCTAAAACACAAATATACGTGACCATATAATACCAAAGGCCACGCTTTTGATATTTTAACGTGGCCGTTGCCACCCTTTGGCCACGCGTACTGTGACAAAATGTATGATTTCAGCAACCATTTGGCCACGTTTTTTTATAATGTATGTGGCTAAAACACGAATATACGTGACCATAAAATACCAAAGGCCACGTTAACCAAACACATGTGGCCGTTGGAACCCTTTCGCCACGCTTTTCTGAAGAACTGTTTGATTACAACAACAAATATTGGTACCCTTTAGCCACGCTTATAGGTGGCTTCAGCCACTGATATTGTAACGTGGCCGTAGGGTACATATGGTCACGGCACCTATGGTGTCGTTTGGAATGGAAAAAAAAAACGTGACAAAACACCTTTTGTCACGGTTTTTTTCCGTGGCCAAAGGTGAATTTTGACGTAGTGAGTGTAAGGATGTTTGATGCGTAGCATCTTATTCATAAGATAAATAATTAAATCCCTTCGTTTAAATCGGGTTTTTCATTGAAAATTATTAAATTTGGAGCTTAATAGCTTTATTTTCGAATGGGTTTATGGTTAAAATTTGAGAAATATTTTAATTTTCACAATTAAATGTTTTATTTATTATTTATTAAGAAATTATAAAAATATGGTGCTTAATTTTTTTATATGTAAATTGTAGGTTGTTGGTGGGTTTGTGTGAATTTTAGAAGAAACCCGAGACTTGATGTGGATTGGAAGCTGGAAAGATATTTAAAATAATTAAATAGTTTAAATATAAAAGAAAAAATTTAAAAAAAAAAAGATAATAATAAAAAAAAGAAGGCAAATGAAAGTCTTCTTGAGCCGCCCCCAATTTACTTGTCTCATTCTCGGCCCACATGTTTGATGAATTAGCCAGCGGCCCAGAGAGATAAGTAATTAGAGCCCAAAGCAACAAGCGTGAGCAGCCCAGCAGCAATAAAAGTCGGCGCAGAGGAGACCCTAAAAATCGGAAGAGACAGCCGACCTTCATTTTTAACATTCCATTTCAGACAGCCGTCATTCTCGTATTATTAACACGATTATTTTTCATTATTTTTTTTACCATAAAAAATCTGGAAATTAAAGAAGGATTCAAGACAAATTGGATTTAAACAGTCTCATATTTTATCAATTAGTCAGCATTAATTCTAAGTAACAAGATGTTGCTATCAAGCCCAACTTTTAACATATTTTTCCACATCAATCCCAAATTAACAGAACACTAACGCCGTTACTTTTCTGATGAAATAGTGGATTTTAATAATCCTAAGTTTCATCAATTGGCCGGCAATAATCCCAATTTTTATAAAAAATAATCCTAAGTTTTATCAATTGGTCGGCAATAATTTCAAGTTTCATAAAAAAGTAGCGGCGTTAGTGTTCTGTTAGTTTGGGATTGATGTGGGAAAATATGTTAAAAGTTGGGACTGGTAGCAAACATTTCATTACTTGGGATTAATGCCGGTCAATTGATAAAACTTGAGCTTATTTAAATCTAATTTTCCAAGATTAAAAGACCAAGATTTAAGCTTTAGGAGCTAAAAGATTCAAGATTTGGAGCTTAATTGGATTGCCGCTTCATCTCGGTTCTTGTTCTTTATCTTTTTTTTTTGTTTCTTGATGCTGTATGAACTAAATACTCGATTTTTATTATTTAGATACATCATCTTGGCTAGTTTTACTTTGTATCACTTAGGGATTGATGAATCTTGATATTTTGATTGACTCTTGTTATGAATATGTGTGATTTTTGTTAAAACTTTGATTTTTATCTCTTATAATGTATGTGTGTGTCTATCCATATTGATGATATCTATTATTCATGTGACTTTATTGATCTTGGCTTGTAGAACCACCCCTTGGTTGATATAGTTATCTTTAGGTTATTTAATCTAACGCAAGAGACCTGACCGGGTGATTGATGGATTTTAGATATTATTGGTTGAGTAGATGTGCTACCTTAGATTTGGACCCGATTAAAAGGGTTCGAGTCTATATTAGAATATTTCCTTTTGACTAATGAGTTGATCATATTCTATGCGACCGCTAGATACATCTTCTTAGTGATATTTAGGTGATTCTAAGTTATAAGTAGGATTTAATAAAAGTTTGCTTCAAAGTCTTAGGCGGTTAACGTGTATCTATAGCGTTAGTCTTCCTTTGATTGTGGGATTAGCAAGCCTCAGGTGGGTTGTTATTATGTTCTAGCACCTCACATAGCCATTGGTTCTTCATAGTAGTAGGGTTCTAGGGTAGCGAAACCATTACTCGATGGCGTTTGGTAAATTATTTATGGGTGGACACCCCCAATTTCTTGTTGTATTTTGATTGTCCTTTAGGGTTAATATGTTGACCAAATGTTATAAATTAGAATTTATGCACCTGAATGTTGTGACTGGCTTTTTTTGAAAAAAAATGGTCGATATAGAGCATCTGAAATGATTTAATTTAAAACATAATAATAATTGCAAAAGAAAAAAAATAATAAAGACAACATTCTCCTCGATCTCATATAGCAAAAAAGGTAAAAAATTAAAAAAAAAAATGAAATATGAGTGACGTGAGCACAGTGTATATAAAAATAATAACAATTCTGGGTCAATTTCAACACCACTCTTGTGCAAGTTTTAAATTTATAAATCAAAATCACTAAACACCACACGTTAGGGAATATGCACCCATCGTTAGTGTAACATAGTGATGGTAAAATACCGAGGTCGTCCAAGGACACACTTGTGAGGGCTCTTGATACTAAACATTCGTCAACATCTAACCGAACCAAAAGTTGAGAGTTTAAAGAAATAAAATAAGAGAAAGAAAAATAAGATAAACGGGTTTTAAGTTATTTCAATCAAATATAATATCACTTGGTAAAGTTGGTAACCGTGTTGTTTATAAACTTCTCTTAAGATTGTTATACGAAGATAGAAAGGACCATCTCTCAGCCTCAAATCCAATCTTACGTTCCTCCCGTTGTTGACAAGTAGGGATGACTCCCGGGAGGACTGTTATGTTAAGTAACAAATATAATGTGTGTGAATTCCCTTTAGTCGTAGGACCTTATGATCAGAGCATCATTACGCTCGGATACGTTGTCATGAGTCAGCAAGGGAACAACCCACGCACCAAATTACATTATTGAGTAAAAACTTTGTATAAGGGATAAGGGCCCGTTTCCTACCGTGCACCGCTGTCGGGCTTACACAGTCAGTGTAGCCAATGCCAAGTCCACAAACACACTGCTCTCGCACATAGGAAGTGGCAAAATATTACCAACCTAGAATACCAACCAGTACCTTTAAAACGCTCTCACAGAGTCTCGTGTTTTTTTACATAGACATAAAACACGAATGTATTGTTTTTCACAAGGTTCGAATCACCGTAATACGGGTCATGCATCATCCTCTAGTCGGGTGTCACTCACAAACTAATATGCTTTCGAAGTCACAAATAGTGCATAATACACAAGGCACGTTTGTTCTTGAAGAACAGTAATAAACTTTCAATACAAAAAGTTTTTCTCAAAGTCATTGACACAAACCTGAAGGTTAATATATAAACTCATTTTACCAACTCACCAAATATTTGTTTTCCCCCAAGTGATTATAAGAGTTTAGCCACTCATGACTTTAAAGATTTTCTTAAAAGAAAGTGGTAAGTTCATAGAGAAACGTTATTCAAATTTTATTTTAAGCTTAAGTCTTACAATCTTGAAGAAATGACTTGAAACACCAAAAAACAATGGCTCAAAGTAAAAATTATATCTAAACACTAAAGTGGGAGAGAAGAATTGGGCAAAGAACAATGGAGGAAAAGGCTGGTATTTATAGACCCGAGTCGTATGGACGGCACGACCCGTGCTTTTCAGGGGAGTATCTGGATGCAAAAGTAAACGAATTTAATTTTGTTGTTTTCTGCCGTTCGGCACGACTCGTGCCAAGATTGGGAATGACCCATGCTATGACTGGGCATGACCCGTTCCGACCACAAAATCAGCTTCCTCCTCATCGAAATACTCAAAGTTTATATATTATGGGTCACATAACTTGTGACGCCCACTTCCATTCTTGGCTCTAGGAGGGGTCACGCGTCGGATTTACTCACGAACACAAGGTACAACAGAGATAACTAAAGCTGCAGAAATTTTAAACTTTTATTTATTTAAAGCCAAGTAACAAGTAAGATGGAAATATTCAGTGGTTATCTATAACTAGAAAGGATAACAACTATAATATGCTTCTATCTACAAGATAGCATGCTCCACAGCTTCCCTCCAACAACTTGCCCACCTTATTTGCTCAAACATGAGCTTTCCCCTGATATTCAGATCCTTAATATCACCTGATATTCAAACTTTAAAGGATCAGCTTACGTTGGTGAGTTCTACATTTTCTAAAAGAGTTAACTTTATATTACCCATTCATAATAACCTTCCCGGAAACAGTTATATCAAGTAATCACAATTTAAAACAGTTTATAGGTATTAAAACATTTTACGTATGTGTATCAACACAAAACAGGTAAAAGGCATTTCAAATACTTTTCATGTAAATAATTGAATATAGAACATTGTATGTATATCAGCCACTAGTACAAATATGACATTCGGTCACATCAGAAAAGGACCGTAAGTGATTAGTCACATTTATTTTTTCGTCAAATCTGTGACCAAAGATCGCACCACTATAGGCCAGATACGGTTACATTTAAATTCAGTGACCATATCATATGAAAAAATATGACAGTGTAATAAAATTGTGACTATTGAGTAGCGATTTATGTTAATGTAATCAATAATTTTATCCAACATTATGAACATAAACTCTTTTTAGTCACATTTTTTTTATTTTAATGACAGTACGTCGCGAAATGGTCACATGATTTTTGTCTTCACTGTGATGTTTTGCTAATCATTTGTCACATAACAAATGTTTAGTGTATCGTTTAGAGACACAATTTTTTTAAGTGTGACTATTTCGTGAACGTTGTTGTTATGTAGACATACACAGTTTTTAGTGTGACTCTTTGATATGTTTTAGACACACAAAAATTGTATAGAGTGACTATTGCTTTAAATATTGTCATAATTAAATTTTCGACATTGTTATTATTTAACACTAGGTTTGTAACCCGTGTGTCACACGGGGGCGTATATGTACAAACACAATATAAGCCGGTTAATGTGCTGTTTTTCAGTGGACATGTTTGCGATATAATTTGACGTGAACAAACCATCATGTTTTATATACCTCTCAAAACTTTTTTTATGCAACATTTGATATTTTGATGATGAAATTAACATCCTTGTGTAAAATTAATAGTTTTAGGTGCTTGAAGTAGAAAGCCTCTCAGCTCACAATAAATATTACTATTCTTTACACACTGCAAGTGTATGCATAGTTGCGACTTATGAGGGGAAAAAAATATTACACGGTGCAAGTGTGAAGTGTATATGTCTAAATTCAAGTAGATTACCGTTTGTATTTAGTCAGGAATGTTTTCTAACTTAACTCTACACATTTACCTTTGGATACATGTAAGGCATGTCAAAAACCAAAAACATTTTTATATTTTCTTTTCTCAATCTATGAAATTTTAATAGGTTTAAACAATTACAATAATAATCCAACTCTTTTGTAAAAACTACAAGAAATTTCAGACATCTTGAGTACACTCTAAAGCAATTATAGGTCACAAGCTATTTATTAAAAAAGAACATAATTACCTTTCTTTTAATAAAAGGCAACCAATATTCAATTGGCCATATATTTTTCTATTAAACGCCCAATAGATAATATTAAAAGCTAGCGAGACGCTAGCAAGAAGGTACAAAACAGTCAAAGTAATGAAAACAAACATTTATCTAAAACCAACAAACCAATTAGAAAAACGCAAAGAGAACCATTTCACCTCTCGTATATCTTTTCCTTTGCATAATAACACGCCTTTCCCTGTATTTTAATATGACATTTAGAAGCATTTTCAGCCCCAACCTTTTCCTTTAAATTTATCCACCATATAATATGTTCTATTAGAATCTGCTCTCTTACAGAAATTTGAACTAAAAATTATACTTTGCGGCACTAATTTTCTCAAAAGTGCGTTGTTTTTGTTAAAGAATTGTATTTTCCAGCACTGTTTTTTTTTTCTTTCAAAACTGCAATGTTTTGTTAAAATCTATATTTTCCAACAATGTTTTTTTTTTATCAAAACTCCATATTCTAGCACCGTTTTAAAATTATAATTTGCAGAGTTTTATAAAAACAGTTTCTTGCACTTTTTTAACAGTGACCAAAATAGACCACTTGATGCAAAGTTAAACACATAACATATTCATAACGAGTCAAAAGTAGAAAATTAGATTAAATAGAACATGTCAAATTGTTAGCTGAATATACCACTAATGTATTCAATGGTTAGAATGTCCTAAATCATCTTATCTAGAAGAAATGATCTTATTATGTTAAAAAAACTATTTTTATAATTATACGTTAGATATTAACAAATCACAAAATTACATGAACTCAACTTGAAAGAAGGATTTAAAGTATTATGAAGATAAGCAATTAGAATTGAAATTGAGATTTTTGGATTTAGTCTCAGTTCTATTATGTAACTCCCATCTACACATATAAAATGCATTAGGCTACCAATGTAGTATCGAAAAAGGGTTTTTTATCAAGTAGCATGCTTCAATCAGGTAAGAGAACTAACTAAGATAAATCAGTATGAACAATAAAGGATTTGTCAAAAAACTATTACAAAAACAAAAATGAAAGAAACTAATGGATTACCTTGGATTGAATACAATTTACAAAACAATGAACTCTAGGCCATAGTAGGAGGTTCTAAATCTTCAATATAAGATCACTATAGTAAGTCTGGTTTCACTACTTATACATATATATCTTTTTGTGACCAAATATTCCATCTATATGTGGTTCATTTCATTTTAAGAACTTTATAAATGTGAATATCCAGATCTTTAAAAGTTTGATATGATATTTATATGATACAATTACTATTATAGTCAAAAGATTGGACAATTCTGTTCAAGATGAGACAAGTCAACCAGTGTAACGTGAGTTTAGAAAGCATAATTGATGACTGAAATACACTTAACTTTCTAGTTTAATTTAATATAGTTAATAAGTACCAAGCAGTGATTGATGATGTTTAACTCGTAGGTTTTAATTAAGAAGGCTTAACCAAAGATATTGGTGAAGGATGCTTATAAATCCTAAGTGACTGCTTAAGTAGTTCTATACAGGATCTTTAAAAAAACTCTATCACATACTCCATGCTTAATCACCAAATCTTTGATGAAGTTGGTTTTTAAAAAAAAGAAAGACCCATACTCTTAACTACTTGTCCATACATACAATGATTCTATTCTACATTTCGGTCTTCTAAATCATTACATTTGCACTTGCTATTCTCACCTTTATTGAGGCATGATCTAGTATATTCCCAATATATCTCAAGTTCTCAGCCTAAAGATTGACATGAAAGTATCACCTAGTATCCACCAAAACAATATCTAAGGTGAAAAACGTAGTCTGTGTCTCAGTGGTACATGAGCACATCAAGTTTGTACTTCTTTCAAAACCTCATCGTAGGTGATCCTTTGGTGATATAAAAATCATACTATCATGACAATTGACATGGCATATTTTCAGCCCCATTAATCCTCATCTTTTACACAATCACAAAGGACTGCAAACAATTCCATATGTGCGGCACACATATACTTTCCTTGAGATGGTCAGAGAATGAATGAGCCTACAACTATCATATGAACAAAATATCTAATGAAATAAAACACCAACTTCCACAAACCAAAATGTGAAAGCATAATTTTGGACCTAAAAAATTTGGTACTCTAATTCATTGAAAACGATGAACCTTATTACCCTAGAAAGCATATGAATGTGCTATGTTGCTAATAGATAAAAATTGAGCGAATAGAGAGTTTTATTGGATTTATGTTTCAATAGTGGCAGCTAATCAAAGGAACAACAAAACAAAATTAAGCAAAACGCCTACCAATTGAATGTCATATGATTCTATCTTCGTCATCCTCATAAAGAAGTATATGAGTTAAACAGAGAACTTACTTGAATCGAAGAGCAATTGGCAGTCTCCGTTTTACGGGTTAGAAATGGTATTAAAGATTATACCTTACTAAAGATGCAGAATCTTGTATCACTCGAAGTGGAGCTGTGGTGCCTATTAGGCGGTGCAATTGTGCTATTATTCCGATCACGAACCCTACGATATTTATAAACACAAAGAGACTAATGTTATTTACACATTCCCAATTATAACTCTTAAGTATAATCAAGAATCAGATAAAGAACTTTACCAACCCAAATTAATTGTTGCAATTGAAGAGTATCGAAGATGATTGAAATCCCCACTTGAATCCCCTCCGCTGGACGAAATTCCCAATTAAATGGGGTGCTTCAACAGTCTGGGAGCCGAAACTGATGATTCAATGCAAATTAGGGTTACGTAGAAGGGGGCGGGAGAGTGTCTACATAGAAGAGAGATTAGCGCCAAAACACAAGGAAGGATGCATCGAGAGGCTGCCACGTGGTAAGTAATATCTTTAACATCCTTGTGTAAAATTAATAGTTTTAGGTGCTTGAAGTAGAAAGCCTCTCAGCTCACAATAAATATTACTATTCTTTACACACTGCAAGTGTATGCATAGTTGCGACTTATGAGGGGAAAAAAATATTACACGGTGCAAGTGTGAAGTGTATATGTCTAAATTCAAGTAGATTACCGTTTGTATTTAGTCAGGAATGTTTTCTAACTTAACTCTACACATTTACCTTTGGATACATGTAAGGCATGTCAAAAACCAAAAACATTTTTATATTTTCTTTTCTCAATCTATGAAATTTTAATAGGTTTAAACAATTACAATAATAATCCAACTCTTTTGTAAAAACTACAAGAAATTTCAGACATCTTGAGTACACTCTAAAGCAATTATAGGTCACAAGCTATTTATTAAAAAAGAACATAATTACCTTTCTTTTAATAAAAGGCAACCAATATTCAATTGGCCATATATTTTTCTATTAAACGCCCAATAGATAATATTAAAAGCTAGCGAGACGCTAGCAAGAAGGTACAAAACAGTCAAAGTAATGAAAACAAACATTTATCTAAAACCAACAAACCAATTAGAAAAACGCAAAGAGAACCATTTCACCTCTCGTATATCTTTTCCTTTGCATAATAACACGCCTTTCCCTGTATTTTAATATGACATTTAGAAGCATTTTCAGCCCCAACCTTTTCCTTTAAATTTATCCACCATATAATATGTTCTATTAGAATCTGCTCTCTTACAGAAATTTGAACTAAAAATTATACTTTGCGGCACTAATTTTCTCAAAAGTGCGTTGTTTTTGTTAAAGAATTGTATTTTCCAGCACTGTTTTTTTTTTCTTTCAAAACTGCAATGTTTTGTTAAAATCTATATTTTCCAACAATGTTTTTTTTTTTATCAAAACTCCATATTCTAGCACCGTTTTAAAATTATAATTTGCAGAGTTTTATAAAAACAGTTTCTTGCACTTTTTTAACAGTGACCAAAATAGACCACTTGATGCAAAGTTAAACACATAACATATTCATAACGAGTCAAAAGTAGAAAATTAGATTAAATAGAACATGTCAAATTGTTAGCTGAATATACCACTAATGTATTCAATGGTTAGAATGTCCTAAATCATCTTATCTAGAAGAAATGATCTTATTATGTTAAAAAAACTATTTTTATAATTATACGTTAGATATTAACAAATCACAAAATTACATGAACTCAACTTGAAAGAAGGATTTAAAGTATTATGAAGATAAGCAATTAGAATTGAAATTGAGATTTTTGGATTTAGTCTCAGTTCTATTATGTAACTCCCATCTACACATATAAAATGCATTAGGCTACCAATGTAGTATCGAAAAAGGGTTTTTTATCAAGTAGCATGCTTCAATCAGGTAAGAGAACTAACTAAGATAAATCAGTATGAACAATAAAGGATTTGTCAAAAAACTATTACAAAAACAAAAATGAAAGAAACTAATGGATTACCTTGGATTGAATACAATTTACAAAACAATGAACTCTAGGCCATAGTAGGAGGTTCTAAATCTTCAATATAAGATCACTATAGTAAGTCTGGTTTCACTACTTATACATATATATCTTTTTGTGACCAAATATTCCATCTATATGTGGTTCATTTCATTTTAAGAACTTTATAAATGTGAATATCCAGATCTTTAAAAGTTTGATATGATATTTATATGATACAATTACTATTATAGTCAAAAGATTGGACAATTCTGTTCAAGATGAGACAAGTCAACCAGTGTAACGTGAGTTTAGAAAGCATAATTGATGACTGAAATACACTTAACTTTCTAGTTTAATTTAATATAGTTAATAAGTACCAAGCAGTGATTGATGATGTTTAACTCGTAGGTTTTAATTAAGAAGGCTTAACCAAAGATATTGGTGAAGGATGCTTATAAATCCTAAGTGACTGCTTAAGTAGTTCTATACAGGATCTTTAAAAAAACTCTATCACATACTCCATGCTTAATCACCAAATCTTTGATGAAGTTGGTTTTTAAAAAAAAGAAAGACCCATACTCTTAACTACTTGTCCATACATACAATGATTCTATTCTACATTTCGGTCTTCTAAATCATTACATTTGCACTTGCTATTCTCACCTTTATTGAGGCATGATCTAGTATATTCCCAATATATCTCAAGTTCTCAGCCTAAAGATTGACATGAAAGTATCACCTAGTATCCACCAAAACAATATCTAAGGTGAAAAACGTAGTCTGTGTCTCAGTGGTACATGAGCACATCAAGTTTGTACTTCTTTCAAAACCTCATCGTAGGTGATCCTTTGGTGATATAAAAATCATACTATCATGACAATTGACATGGCATATTTTCAGCCCCATTAATCCTCATCTTTTACACAATCACAAAGGACTGCAAACAATTCCATATGTGCGGCACACATATACTTTCCTTGAGATGGTCAGAGAATGAATGAGCCTACAACTATCATATGAACAAAATCTACTACTTTAATAAGTAAAGATATTACTTACCACGTGGCAGCCTCTCGATGCATCCTTCCTTGTGTTTTGGCGCTAATCTCTCTTCTATGTAGACACTCTCCCGCCCCCTTCTACGTAACCCTAATTTGCATTGAATCATCAGTTTCGGCTCCCAGACTGTTGAAGCACCCCATTTAATTGGGAATTTCGTCCAGCGGAGGGGATTCAAGTGGGGATTTCAATCATCTTCGATACTCTTCAATTGCAACAATTAATTTGGGTTGGTAAAGTTCTTTATCTGATTCTTGATTATACTTAAGAGTTATAATTGGGAATGTGTAAATAACATTAGTCTCTTTGTGTTTATAAATATCGTAGGGTTCGTGATCGGAATAATAGCACAATTGCACCGCCTAATAGGCACCACAGCTCCACTTCGAGTGATACAAGATTCTGCATCTTTAGTAAGGTATAATCTTTAATACCATTTCTAACCCGTAAAACGGAGACTGCCAATTGCTCTTCGATTCAAGTAAGTTCTCTGTTTAACTCATATACTTCTTTATGAGGATGACGAAGATAGAATCATATGACATTCAATTGGTAGGCGTTTTGCTTAATTTTGTTTTGTTGTTCCTTTGATTAGCTGCCACTATTGAAACATAAATCCAATAAAACTCTCTATTCGCTCAATTTTTATCTATTAGCAACATAGCACATTCATATGCTTTCTAGGGTAATAAGGTTCATCGTTTTCAATGAATTAGAGTACCAAATTTTTTAGGTCCAAAATTATGCTTTCACATTTTGGTTTGTGGAAGTTGGTGTTTTATTTCATTAGATATTTTGTTCATATGATAGTTGTACATGGCATATTTTCAGCCCCATTAATCCTCATCTTTTACACAATCACAAAGGACTGCAAACAATTCCATATGTGCGGCACACATATACTTTCCTTGAGATGGTCAGAGAATGAATGAGCCTACAACTATCATATGAACAAAATATCTAATGAAATAAAACACCAACTTCCACAAACCAAAATGTGAAAGCATAATTTTGGACCTAAAAAATTTGGTACTCTAATTCATTGAAAACGATGAACCTTATTACCCTAGAAAGCATATGAATGTGCTATGTTGCTAATAGATAAAAATTGAGCGAATAGAGAGTTTTATTGGATTTATGTTTCAATAGTGGCAGCTAATCAAAGGAACAACAAAACAAAATTAAGCAAAACGCCTACCAATTGAATGTCATATGATTCTATCTTCGTCATCCTCATAAAGAAGTATATGAGTTAAACAGAGAACTTACTTGAATCGAAGAGCAATTGGCAGTCTCCGTTTTACGGGTTAGAAATGGTATTAAAGATTATACCTTACTAAAGATGCAGAATCTTGTATCACTCGAAGTGGAGCTGTGGTGCCTATTAGGCGGTGCAATTGTGCTATTATTCCGATCACGAACCCTACGATATTTATAAACACAAAGAGACTAATGTTATTTACACATTCCCAATTATAACTCTTAAGTATAATCAAGAATCAGATAAAGAACTTTACCAACCCAAATTAATTGTTGCAATTGAAGAGTATCGAAGATGATTGAAATCCCCACTTGAATCCCCTCCGCTGGACGAAATTCCCAATTAAATGGGGTGCTTCAACAGTCTGGGAGCCGAAACTGATGATTCAATGCAAATTAGGGTTACGTAGAAGGGGGCGGGAGAGTGTCTACATAGAAGAGAGATTAGCGCCAAAACACAAGGAAGGATGCATCGAGAGGCTGCCACGTGGTAAGTAATATCTTTACTTATTAAAGTAGTAGATTTAGTCACATATCTTACATGAATAAATGATTGTAAAACCCTTGTAGTAACACTTTTAATTTTTACGTGACTGTTTATGTATTTTAGACACAAATAATTAAGTATACTTGACTATATGTAGTTAATAAACATACAATTATTAATATAAAGTGACCCTTACATACCTTTTAGTGACATAAGAAAAATATAAATGTGATGAAAAACGTATTATAAGCACATGAAATATTTTAAGCGTCAGTGTTGTTTAACCTTTAGTCACACTATTCAATTTATGAGTTTACATTTTCCATTTAGTCACATATGTTACATAAATACATGATAATAAAACACTTGTAGTCACACTTCTATATTCTATGTGATTGTTTCTGTGTTTTAGACACACAAAAATAAGTAAACTGTGACTATATGCTGTTAATAAACACACAATTATTAATATAAAGTAACCATTTCATACCTTTTGGTGACATAAGAAAATAAAAATGTGATGAAAAACGTATTATAAACACATGAATTATTTTAAGGGTCACTTTTGTTTAACCTTTAGTCACATTATTTAATTTATGTTTATTCATTTTCCATTTAGTCACTTTTTGTTTAACCTTTAGTCACATTACATAAATACATGATAGTAAAACACTTATAGTCACACTTTTAATTTATATTCTATATGACTGTTTCTATGTTTTAGACATACGGAATTAAGTAAACTGTGACTATATGTAGTTAATAAACACACAATTGTTAATATAAAGTGACCATTATATACTATTTAGTGACATACAACAAATTAAAATGTAACGAAAAACATTTTATAATCACATGAATTATTTTAAGTGACACTTTTGTTTAACTTTTAGTCACAACATTATTTAACTTTTAGTCACTTTTGTTTAACAATTCTTTTTTCTTTTTCTATTTTTTTTTAGACAAACGTGAATCCCAAATCGGAAATGAACACTTGATTATTAAGCTATAAAAAGTCAATTCTTGGATACTTAATAAAAAGAACGTATTTTGCAATAAATATTGCCGGTATCCTGAAGAAAAATAGGGGATAAGTTCAAACTTTATTAACTAAGGGATAATTTAAAGGGTAGGAGGCAGAAATTTAGGTTAGAGAAACAGAAAATGGTTAAAATCTTAGTTGCCTCTATCACTTGATTATGCGTATCCAATTTTGTCAATTTTAGCATGTATTACCTTGACAAGTTCTACATTTTGTGTATCACTTGGCTAACATAGAGTTTCAACAAAAGAACGAGCATGTGTTAGTATATGTACATGTTGTAGGCTCAAACTCTTACAGAAAACGTGGAAAATGGGTTAAATGTGATTTTGTGTAAAAATAAACGTATTTTCTTTTTGCCAAAATTGAAAATATTTTAATTTTGTATAAATAATATCAATGGATTTTTAGTTGTTATATTTGGAGACACGACCATTATTTACAAGGTTTCAAAATAAAAATGAATTTTATAAAAATATTTTCGTAATTTTGAAAAATTTGGGGACATATAAAGGTCATTTTTTCAAACGAGTTTTGTGTAAGGCTTGAAAAATAGACAAACAAAAATTTAAACCTGCAGTTTCACATCCCCACAGTTAAATTGCACATTGCCCTCAGTGTGACCAAGTGCATACAAAGAGATGAACAATGAAAAGTAAAGAGTGAAAGAGAGAGAAAAATCTAACGTGACGTCCTCACACTTGGACGTTATCCTGTGGCCGATTGCCACATGTCATGCACAACCCTTGACTTTCTTCTACAATCAAATCACAATACCTACACTCTCTTTATTTTGCTCAAAACATAAACCTATAAAAGAAAAGAAAAACATAAAATTCGAGTATTGAAGGTTTTGGTTGTTTGCCGGCGTTACGCAGTACGAAAAATGTTAATGCAAAATTTAGATTTCAAAATTGCGTCGGGCGAACCAGTACCTTCATTTGTAAAAATAAAAACAGAACAACTTAATTTATTTACGGGTCCCAAGTTAGATCCAGTTTTATTTGATCTTTTATCATGTGGTTTTTTCCTTGATCTGTTTCTCACTCGATCCAGTTAGTTTTATTCTTTAGTAGTTTATTGGTCATTTAGGGTTAAAATGTTGACCAAATGCTATAAATTATAATTTAGCACCTACATGCTCCGGCTGGTTTTCCTTTGATAAAACAGTCAATAGAGAGCATAAAAAATGATTCAATTTTAAACAAAATCATTAATTTCAAAATAAAAAGTATTCAATAAACACATATCATTCTCCTCGATCTCATATAACAAAAAAAGTAAAAAAAGATTAAAAGATTGATCATTAGTGACTCTAATTGATCATTAGTGACTCTAATTGATCATTAGTGACTTTAATTGACCATCAATGATGATAATTGATCATACTTGACCATCAATAACCGTAAATAGCTATTAACAACACTATTAAAAAATTAATTATTAATAACCCTACCTATTATAACTCTAATTGACCGTGAATGACCATAATTGACAATCATCAATTACAATTATAAAAGAATATCACCAACCATTATCCACACATATACAAAAGCATATATATACAAAAGCATATAGGTATTTTACCTAAATAATATCACTAACCATTATCCACACATATACAAAAGCATATAGGTATTTTACCTAGACATTTACATGTATAGGTAAATTATTTATGGGTAAGCACCCCAATTTCTTATAATAGTTTGATGGTCATTTTGGGTTAATATGTTGACTATTTATGCACTTGAAGTCTTGAATGAATGAATGCTACAACTGGTTTTCGTTTGAAAATACGGTCGACAGGAGCATCTGAAATTATATAATTTTTAACAAAATCAATACCTGCTAAAGAAAAAAAAAAATCAATAAACACATATCATTCTCCTAAATCTCATACAACAAAAAAAAAAGTAGAAAAGATTAAAAAAAAAAATGACTATCAGTGAGTATAATTGATCATCAATGACTTTAATTGACCATCGATGATCATAGTTGACCATACTTGACATCTATAAGACTGTACGTAAGGTTGGAGGTAATCATCTCCACAAACAGTTATGGTTAAAATGTCACATCAGCTTTTTATCCATTATCTCAAATTCTTCACACAAACAGTTTTTAGCTTTAACGCTACACTTTTCGCAGCACACTTTTATTTACACATCATCATTTGTTTTCTATTTATAATAATGAAATATTTCATTAAAATTAAATTATTAAATAAAAATAATAAATATTTTTAAAATTAAATAATAAATATATATCAAAATAAATAATAGATATCATAAAACTAGTCATTATATACATATACATATTACACCTATATTTTTTTTAACGGTTATAATTCTATAACGGCTATATTTAATCCTATAAATATCAACTTCTGAGATTCATTTTACTTCATAACCATGTCAAACATAGAAGACATAATCAAACAATTCCACAATATAATTTCAGGTGCTGAAAAATTATACACCAAAGTTTGAACCTTCCATTCAGCTTCAACCTCCCCTATCTGTGTTCAACCTCTTGTTTTGGTTAACCTCCTGTTCCAGTTCAACCTCCGGCTCTTGTTCAACCTCATGTTCACCCCAACGTGGATGACATGTAGGAGGATGAAGCCTTCTAGAATTGGGCATTCGAATAATAGTTGCTCGAAAACCCACCGGAAGACCCACTTGAAGACTTTTATGAACTAGATAATGATTCCATCTTGGAGAAGAAGAACCAGTGATGAAGAACGACTAAAGGACGGGTATGTGTAGGAGGATGAATCGAGATCACCCATGTGGGGTTCATCAAACTCCGACTCCGACTCCAATTCCGATGATTGGATTATTAGGATATGTTTGTTTCATTTGGTATTTTATTTATTTTCAAGTTTAACATTTTTGGTTAAATTACTTAAATCAGGTGTATCTATAATTAATTAAGTGTAATTATGTTTATATTTAATTTTAATTAAGGTTTACTTATATTTAATTCTAATTATGTTTGATTAGTTTTTTAATCATAATTATTTATGTTTGAATAGTTTTTTTTAATTATATTGATTTTAAATTTGATTTAATCATATAAAATGGGGCTCAGATTTTACAAAAACATGAATTATTGGGGACGTGCGAGAGCCACAAAATGCGACAATGGACGAGAAGCCTCAACGTCACACGTTAGGCGTGCGGCTCAACGTGAGCGACGTGCGTTGGAGGTCGTCTAACCTTAAATAGCTATTAGCAACACTATTAAATTAGAAAAACTATTCATAAAATTACTTAAAATGTTTTTCTATTTTCTAAACATATCCCACTAATGGACCGATCGTATGACCATCTGATACCAATCTGATTAGAAAACACTAGTATATATAAACTTTACTCTTTTTTTTTTTTTTTAGAATATCTGAAAACATAAAGCTTCATAAGTCCCACATTAAAATTTGGTCCATTTTTCACACCTATCTATAGTTAGTGCTACAATTCCTCTACTCTACTTGTATTTGTACCCCGTCCCCAAACCTACATACATGCCACTTGATTCGTAAAATGCCATTATTGACTTGAGGTGAACCGAACCGGTTTTTAACCGGCAAAAACCATAGGTTCTAAAACAGTTTGAGTTTTCATATATAGAACCGGTCATTGTTCCACTCTATGCAATTTTAATGTTTCACAAATTTTCAGTTTCTTTTTTTATACCTTTTGTTTTTTTAACACATTCAACTTTTACATAACTTTCTTCATTTTTTATTTGTATTAACATACTATCTTTTTAATTTGATTTCGGTTATAGATAACCAGTTCTTTTATAGGTAAAAATAAAAATAACCTAGATCATAAACCGGTTACATATTATATAAATTATTTCTTAATAATTTTTACAAGATGTGCATCAACCCGCACGTTGCTGTGAGTGACATTTTATTTGCCATTTTTTTGCGATGACTTGTCATTTGTTTACCATGGCATCGTCAAATCTTTACATCCAAAACACAGTGAAATCCAAAGCCTAAATGGATTTGCAAGACATGATAGACGCTCACATCCTATTTGCTAGTTTTTTTTTATTTTTATTTTTTTGTGATTCGATGACTTGTTATTTGTTAACCATAGCATCGTCAAAGCCGCACATCCAACACAATCAAATCCAAAGCCTAAAGACATGAAAGAGGCTCAGACCACTTAATAAAGATTCTCATAGCCATATATCTTAAACATTCAACTACTTTAAGTAAAGTTAAAAATAAACTTCACAAAAAAAAAATACAAAATAAAAGACTCAATTTATATGTCAATCATCATAGCGGTAACCGCTCAGATCGTATACGGGACTCAAGTGAGGTAACGACAACAATCTGAAGATAGTGTCGTTGCCAAAACCACTAAGTCTAAAACCGTAAAGACAGAAATCATCACAACCTTACTATGACATGTATGTCAAAGAATTACTAGTACAAACGAAGCACGCTAAAGTGCCTCACATGAAACAAATTGCAATCTTTATATCATCACAACCTTAAGAAAGGTTTAGATCATCACAACAAAGAATTTGTACTCAAATCAGTTAGACATATATTAAATCAGTAAGGCATAGCCCACCATTTTCATCGAATAGGACACAGTTCCGATTAACCATCACCGCCCAAATTGGCATATCTAAACCGGCTAGATCCGAGATCGTTATCGCCTTCACGGCTCCGATCAATTGCTAAGATACTAGATAAGCTAATGCAGGTCAAAATTAGTCAGATCTCATCTCCACCAAAGAACATCAAATAAAGTTTGTGTGTAAAATCGAACCGACGGCAACGAAGAACAACAAAATTAAGTCGGATGCAAAGAGCATCAAGATCTCCGCCTTGCCGTAAAAAGAACCATACCAAAGGTGAAGCTCGGCGAAGGCAGGAGCCACAAAACTAACGTCGCTTCTCCGTAAAAAGAACCATACCAAAGGTGAAGCTTGGTGAAGAAACGAGCCATAAAATCAACATCAATCGATTGTCACCAACAGCGACGAAAGACGGCGGTAAAGCATCGCTATCGATGCGGCCGACATCGACTAAACCTCTTAAACAGAGTAAAAGTAACAACACTAATTGACGGTCACCAACAGCCACGAAAGACAATGGCAAACCACCACAATCAACGTCGGGCGACACCGGCAAAAACTCTCACAGAGAGGAAAAGTAGGAGTGAAGAAAGAGGAGGTGTAGATAAGGTAAAGATGGATATGTCTTCTACATCACATATCACATATGGAAGATTTTTATTGGCTTCAAAAATACATTGCAAAAAAATAACTGGTGCAAACGAAGCACAGCAAAATGTATCACATGAAAGAAATTAAAATTGTTAATATATATAATGTCAAATAAAAATCAAAATTACAGTCTGGTCATTGGGGTTGTAGCTCAATGATAAAAGACAAAGTCGCTTTGGTGAAGACCAAGGTTCAAACCTTGGTAATGGTATAAATGGGTGGAATAAAAAAATGTTGTTAAAAAAAAAAATAGTACAGTCTTAATTTTTTTAAAGGTCTCAAATTTATATTTCATTTTGAGATCAAAATAATTGAGTCGCTCCCATATTGAGAAATTATATATATAATATTTGTATAGAAACTAGCTTAGAAACTTGCTTAACTTTTATATTATAAAGTTTGTTAATGATGACGTGGGTCTGTCCGGCCAAACATGAGAAGCTACTCCTCACCAGGCCGGACCAAAGACCCTGCCGCACGGCTGTTGGCGACAACAAGATCGTTATCGGCGACAGCCTTCTTACCCATCACCTGCTCCACCCTCCTCTGCAACTTCCTTACCTCCTCGGTATTCAGAGCAACCAGCTGAGACTTACTCTCAGCTAACTCGGCATCCCGTGCCGCCAGATCTCTCTTCAGATCCCGGGGCGCGTCGCTGCTCAGCATGGCGGTGGATGAGGTCTTGAGTCTGGACGAAGGACTGTACCAGACGATGGGCGGTTTTCTTCATCGCCACGATATCCTTATCCTCCTCCGCCGCCGACACCACCACAGACGGAGCGGCATGCTGCACAAAATCCCATGCCCTCCTAGGTGTGGATAATACATCCCCAACTCGCAACTTCCACCCAGGCACATACACAGCATCGGGATCGGCCGTGGAGGACTCACTATCCTCCTCGGGCTCCGTGTTTTTATCCGAGCCGCGCGGCGAAGACATGTCACCAGCAGCCATGGCCTTGGCAATAGCATTCGCACCCTTGCCCATGTCAGGCTTTAATTTGCGTCCGACCAAGTCGGACATATAGTCACCGTCCGCCTCGAGCGCATGAGCAAAGCGCTTCTCGCTAGAAGTAGGGGACGCATCCCCCTCCGGACGGCTATCCGCATCATCCTTCGGCCCTTCCACCTCAGAGTCGGTGTTGTGAATGATATCCACATGTTCTTCGGACTCATCCCCGGCCTTGTAAGTAGGGTCCGGGGATCCGTCAGCAGAGGACTCGTCCACTAGGGCAGGGGAGGTGGACGTCCCAGATTTCTTCTTCTTGGATTTCGAAGGCCCCTTGGAGGACACCTTCTTCCTCTTACCCGAGGCTCTCCCAGCCGGAGCAGTGGCTTTACCCTTCGCTTGTGCTTCGGCACGCTGCTTCAGCGCCAGCTTGCGCCGCCGCTCGGCTTTCTGCTCCTCTATCAGGGTATGGGAGGCACCGCCCAGATCTTTCCCCGCAACCACCTTCTCCCCATCCTTCACAGAGAAGTCAGTAAACCGCCTCTCCTCGGTCACCTTCAAAACAGTAGCCTGCCCCTCCGGCATCGGCTTCGTAGTATGATCCACCTCCAGGGTGGATGGGAGCTTCAAATAATCCAGCAGGCCCATTTCTGCACAAAAAAGAAAAGAGTTAAGACAAGTATATTTCAAAATACAACAGCAATAAAATAAAGAAAGACCGTACCGGCCCCTTTAATCTTAAGACAAGGGTCGGTGAGCAACCCCAACCAGTTGCGGCTCATGCCGGTCATGACCAACACCTCCTCTGCCTGTTTGCGAAGGGGCATGGCGTTTGCAATCAGCATCGCGCGGAGAGCCGTGTCAAACGGAAGTTTATAAACGTCGTATGGCACGAGGTCTTCCTTCGGCTTCCTCCAGTGCATCTTCCCAAGGCAAACATCGTCAACCCAGAAAAACTTATCCTTCCACATCTTCAAACTGGTGGGAGGAGTAAACAGCCGCACGACACCTTCATGACGTGCAACTTCAATCAGGTACCAATCTCCCTGATGGTTAAGGCGAAAAAATTGCCTAAAAAGATTGACGGTCGGTTTCCCTCCGCACGCCCAGCAGGCAATTTCAAACTGGCTTATCCTCGCGACAGACAAGGGGGGAAGCTGCCGAATGTCGGCGCGTAGGGCCCTGACGAGGCTACGAAAAAAGACGGTGAAGGGAAGGCGAAGATGGGCAAAGCTAAAGTGGTGGAGGTAAAGCCCAATCTTACCGGCCGGACAGTCTCGGATGGTTTGGGTTCTCTCCGGCGAGGTGGGGTGCAACTCCAAAGGAATGCCATACCGCGCTACCTCCGCACTAAGGGTTTTTGGGGTCAGACAACTAAATTGAACGTCCATATCGGACTTACTACTCTCACCCATGGTGTAAAAGAAAAACAAAATACAAGGAAAAGGGGTAACGTATCGCGCGGTATAGAAGCAGAAAGTATTTTCAGCAAGAAGTTTTGGCAGCAAGTTTGGAAAGAAAACGATATGACCGAAGGGAGTTACGCCCAAGTATATATAGGCGATATACAGGGCACGGTTGATATTCCTGATGGGACGGTTACCGAGCCAGCGCCCGATCAGCGCCCACCAGCGCAGACGGCCTCGGGAGCTCGGCCCATCCAGGCCCAATAAGAAAACGGAGCCCGAAGCACCGCTACGTGACAGCAGCGCTTCGGCCTGGGGGGCTGATGACGTGGGTCCGGTCCGGCCAAACATGAGAAGCTACTCCTCACCAGGCCGGACCAAAGACCCACTCTAACAACATACAACACACATGAGTAGGCCGCACGACCTACGTTAACGCCGGCGACAGGCAATGATTGGCACATCATAAGCCAATCATGCGCCGCTTTACTCAAAATGGTATTGTGGACTACGCACCTACTGCGCTCGCCCATACCGTTAGCCGCCAGGAGCATTAATGACGCACCAGACAAAGGTAAGACATTATAAATACCCCCCAACCACTTGGGGGGAAAGACACTTAATCCCTCCGGACTACAACTAGCTCCGGCAATAAACATCTCTCTTGACCGTACGGCAGAGAAGATATCCTACTCCCCTACACTCACATCCTATATGCACGAGGGTAGACCTGGGATGGCAATGATGCACCTGTCAGTCCCAGAGTTAGCCGGAGGACAATCTCCCTCCTATGTTCTAACTCTTCCTTTGTATTAGGTACCCTAGGCTAACCCACCGAAGCAACCAAGGTGCTCCAGGCCGGAGCAACTTGCCTCGTTAATCATCCGGAAACTCTTCACCTAACCGGACCGGGTCATCCCTGATAGCCCGTCCGGCCGGGAAGCACCGTTTCTACAGTTAACAATAATTCTTCGCAAAGTATACAACGCCATAGTTGTTGAAGGCCCTGCTAGGGTTTGGTTTCTCAGAGACTCGGTTTCGACCCCGGGAAAAGTGTTTTTTTCTTTCTTTTCTTTTACCGCCACTCGTGTGTTATATGGTTTGCTAGCAATATAAGTCACAAATGATACAACGTTGCAGTGGTTTAAGACCCAGCTTCGAACTTCACAAACCTTTTTCTTTTCTTTCTCATATTTTCATATACATTTTTTCTATAGGAAAATTGGATTTTAATAATATCAGTTTTACCTAGTTGGCGGATAATAATACGAGTTTCAAAAATTGCACACAATAATATCAATTAACGAGGTAGGTGCTTATAATGAAATGTCGTTAGTCTTATACTAATGGTGTTAGTGGGTTGATGATGTGGCAAATGTTGAGGGACTGTTTTGTATTTTTTTAAAATGAAGGGGTTATCTTGTAACTTCTATTAAATTCTTAATTTTAGTTCCGATTTTTTTAAAATGGAGGGGTTATCTTGTTTATTATATAATATATTGTTTATTATAAATATATATATATATAGAGGAAGGATAAAATGAAAACCTCTCCGAGTTTCGAAAACCGTGAAAACCAAACTAAAAAATTGCACACAATAATATATATATAGAGGAAGGATAAAATAATATTAATTTTTTTAAACATTAATGGTATGGGTTGATGGTTAGAGCTTGGGGACATTGAGGTCTTAAGTTCAAATCTAACTCAAGGGGTTTTTCCCAAGCGGTGTGTTTTCTCCTTAATGGTGTTCCTGGATGAGTCAAGCCTACTGTGTTAAATTCAGTATGAACGGTTGCAATCCAGTATTTAGGAATGTTACTAAGGTATTGAAGATTTGAGTGTAGTTTCAAACGTCGTTCAATTTTTTTTAATAAAAATATATGAATTAAATGTTTATCTATATGCGTGTACGAATGTACGATCATGACTAACATAAAGGACTTTATATATAAATGCAATAAATTAAATTCAAAATTTTAATCGTCATATACACCTTTTAAATTCTAATCTCACACTTTTAATGGCAACTAATACGTTAAACCGCTAAGTCTGTCTGATTTAACAAAGGAGGTGGTGGAGTGGGTGTGTTTATGGCAACACCGTTTTATAATTATTGATTTCTATAAACTCTCATGTTCAAGGGTATCTTACTTAATCTTATATTATATAATATAGAGCGAGGTTATTGTGAGAAGTTTGGTTTGAGTAACAAGAATAAGAAGAAATCATAGGCATAGGATCTTCAACTAAATGAAGATCTATGGCCCAAAGTTTTCTTATGTAGAATTAGAGAGAAAAATAAAAGAAAACAAAAAGATGAAAGAACATTTTTGACTTTTTATCAAGTTCCCCTCATTTTTTAAACTTTCATAACTCATAGATACGATTTTTTTTAAATTACACCATAAAAACGAGCGTTTTATATCTTTAAAACGCGTACAGTGTTGTTATATATAAAAATAAAAAAATTACTCTTTTGATTATACCAAAATGTTCAGATCACTGTGTCAAAATATTCAGATAATTGTGTTATTGTGTCAAAATATTCATATCATTGTGTCATATTGTGTCAACAATGTTCAGATCATTGTGTTATATTGGGTTAATATGTTCAGATCATTGTGCCATATAGTTTCAAAAATCAAAAAAGTAGTTTTTTTTTAATTTATTTTATACATTGCAACACTATATATAATTTTGACAAAATGACACAATGGCCTAAACATTTTGACACAATAACATAATGGTTTGAACATATTCACACAATGATTACGTTTTTTGTCCTTTAACTTTACATGTTTTGCAATTTTTGTCATTTATCTTTTTTTGTTACAATCTTTTTTTAACTTTTTTTTGTGTTCACCTTTTTTTCTTTTAAACGGAATCCGTTAAAACCCACCGTTAATCAAGAGTATTTTTTTTTCTTTTTACCTTTTGGGTATTTTTGTAGTTAAATAAAGAGGGGGGGTGTTCTGTAAATATATCAATTCTTTCTCCCTTTATCACCTACAGCCATCACCGGTTCTTTCTCCGGCAACCATCTCCGACGATCCAACTGGCAGCCTTTCTTCTCCCTCTCTATTCATCGACCATCACCCTGTTCATCGAGAGCCACCAACAACATAGAATCTGAGTTCTAAACCTCGATATACATCTGAAAGAAAATGAATACCTCAAGTGGCTTTTACCTTTGGCCGGAAAACTGAGGTTAAACCCTAGCTGCAACACCATCATCACCGATGATGATGTATGGCGAAGCATTAATTGGCTCGACAGCTTCCGCTGCACATGTCGGCTGGTCGTGGATCGATGGTTCAGCCCTAACCACCAAGAATCAGGATTAAAGTTTTTTTGGGGTTTGTCCGTCGTCACAGTCATCATCGACGTAAAAGGGAGCAAAATCGGAGCTTTATGCTCGTTGGGGGTGTCATCAGAGCGATTAATGACTGGTGTCATCGGAGCGATTAATGACCGGTGTCGAAGGCCGTTAACACATCAGAACGATCCACTAGCCCGCGATGGTGGCAGTCGAGGGGGTTGGGGGAGAGTGCGCCGCCAGGGTTCGATTGGAGGATGAAAGGTGGGGAGGGTTCGACAGGGGTGGTCGTCGGTGAAGCAGGTGGCCTAGTGACCGCCGTCGTTTAACGAGGAGACGGTGGAGGGTCGTCGGAGGTTTGGTCGGGGCAAAGAGGGCTCGGAGATGGGACGCCGCTAGAAATTCGACCCGGAAAGAGTAGAAGGGGAGGGGGGATCGATGCTGCCAGTGGGCGTAGGGTTTTCATGGCGATGGTTTAGGGTTAGGGTGGGGTGAAGTGAGAAAGGAAAAAATAAGTACATATTTACAGAACACCCCCCCCCCCTGCGCCTTCTTTATTTAACTACAAAAAGTACCTCAAATGTAAAAAGACAAAAATACCCTTGACTTAACGGTGGGTTTTAACAAATTCTATTAAAAAGTACAAAAGGTGAACGAAAAAAAGTTAAAGGATAGAGAGTGTAACCAAAAAAAGATAAAAGACAAAAATTGCAAAACATGCAAAGTTAAAGGACAAAAAAATGTAATTTTGTCATATATATGGAAAACGCTCCCATGAACTTTTGAGAACCATTCTAAACCACTAGTTTATATATATGGAAAACGCTCCCATGAATTATAGTGGTCCCTACTTGAAATTAGTGGTTGAGATTTGGTTTTCAAAAGTTCTCAAATTAAAAAGTTATCATTTGAATCTAATACTATATATATATATAGGTAAAAGATCCGTGTAGACCCCTTATTTTTTGTAGACCCCGTAGACCCCTTATAAAACTCAATAAATTTCATTAAAACTCACTAAAAATAAAACTCAGTTTTGTTAATTTAGTTTTTTTTATTTGCGATAAGCTTTTAAGAACAAAAAAAGACAATTAAAAAAAAAGAAAAACGAAAAACATTAAAAATTGAACATTTTAAGACAATGAATTTTAAAAATTAATGAGTTTAAAACTCAATAAACTCAATAAAACTCAGTGTTGCGTTTAAAACTCAGTATTTTAAAACTCATTGTTTTAAAATGTTCGAATTTTAATGTTTTTTGTTATTTTTAATTTATTTATTTATTTTTTTGGTTCTTAAAAGCTTATCGTAATAAAAAAAAAACAAATTTACAACACTGAGTTTTATTTTTATTGAGTTTTATAGGGGTCTACGGGGTCTACAAAATTTAAGGGGTCTACACGGAACATTTCCCTATATATATATATATATATATATATATATATATATATATATATATATATATATATAGGGGTCGGATCAAATGCGGCAGGGGCATTTGCCTAAGTCCGGTGCGGCCAAATCTGGATCACTAGATCAATTTGATTGATGGATAAGATTAAAAGAGATGAGAGAGAAGGAGTGGAGGAATCTTAAAGCTGGAAGGGTATATGTGGAAAACAATATTTATTCAAGTGCCCCTCAATTTTTAAACGACCATAACTTTTTCATACGACGTTATTTTTGAAAACGAATTTCACCATATTTCTAGTCGTGATTTTGTCTTTAATTTGAGACTAGGTTTGCTTGATTTGGAGAAAAAAAAATTTCACGTTTTTTACGACGCTGGTCTGTGCTGGCTGTGCTGGTGGAATTGTGCTGGCTGTGCTGGTCTGTGCTGGCTGTGCTGGTCTGTGCTGGCTGTGCTGGTGGATTTGTGCTCTTGTGCTGGTAGACTGGTCTTTCAGCGCTGGTCTATGCTGGTATGTGTTGTGCTATGCTGGTGTACAATGTCAATGTTTTTTTTAAAAATTAAAAAAAAGATGTCTACGTTTCGAATTAAAATCTGAAAATTTTTAGGACCCTAAATCGCAGCTAGTACTACCCAAAAATTAAAAAAAAAAAAAAAAAAAAACTAGAAAAAACCCGGTTAAAACGTCAAAAAAAAAGTTTCTTCAAATCGAGCAAACCTAGTCTCAAATTAAAGATAAAATCACGACTAGAATTATGGTGAAATTCGTTTTTTAAAATAACATCGTATGAAAAAGTTATGATCGTTTTAAAAACTGGGGGAACTTGAATAACTACCAAATATACCACATATGGGGAGAAATCTGGACATTCCTAATATGCCCCTGTGTGTACCGGATGTAGGCAACTTTGCCTGATGCACGGGAACCTTCTATATATATATATATATATATATATATATATATATATATAGGGAGATGATCATTTGAGAACCAATTTGAATTGAGAACTAAAAAGAACTAATTTAAGCCACAAGTTTATTACATGTATCCCCCCTCCCATGAATTGTAGTAGTCCCCCCCCCCCCCCCTAAAATTTGTTGTTAAGATTTAGTTCTCAAAAGTTCTCAAAATAAAAAGTTCACATTTGAACCTAACCCTATATATATATATATATATATATATATATATATATATATATATATAATAATTTTTTTTTGTGTCTAAAGTATAAGCATAAGATATGTTTTTGAATTGTATTGTGAAAAAGGTATGTTTTAAAACCGAAGTAGTGGCCAAAATTGACATGCAAGTAAAGGCAAGAGGGTGACCATTGCTTTCACATAGCTATAAATGTAGTCCATAAAAATTGTTAGATAATAATTCATCAAATATAAGTTTTGATTTTGAAAGAAATTCGAATAAATCAATCTATTATCATTAGGTATTTATAAAGACTTCAAACTCTTTCACTAATTTAAATATTATTGATATTTTCGTTTGTAGGAAGAGAAATATATATTAAATACAGTGGCGGAACCATGAATTATTTTTTATTGGGTCGTTTTTTTTGTTCGAATTCTTAACCAGGTGACACCAAAATATTCAGGCCTGGTTGGTTCAGTTGGATCAGCAACATAATAAAACGAGACGCATTAACAACAAATACAATGTCATCTAGAAAACACATGATAAAAATACTTTGTCAATAAAAATGAAATTGATCTATATCCTTGCGTGTGAGTTTTGGAAATGCGAAGTTGGGTTTGAGAAGAAGAGAAGTTTTCTAACTTGGGGATGGAGAGAACATAAATTTTAAATGGCGGCATTGCAGGAGAAGGATGGATTGCGAGTTGGCTTTGGAAGAATAGAACGCATCGAAGTCTGGATTCTAGATGGGGAGAACAAAAGCCACTTTATGAACTGGGTGGATTTGGAGTGACAAAACAATTAGGTTTGCCGGGTTAAGAATGGGGGTGGGGTTACGTGAGAAAGGATAAAGAGAAAAAAATATTATTACCAACAACATGTTTTGAACTCATGACCTCTAAAAAAACACGCGTGACTTTGAGCTTAAGCAAGTTGGGGATCACCACCAAACCATTTCAAAATATCTAAAATGTGTTAGGGGTCAAATACTTATAACCATTGGGGTCAATTGAAATTTCGCTTAAATACGCTCTATTACGGTTTTCAATTTCATTGGGGTTGTTGGACCCCGACTCCTAAGAGAGAGCTCTACCCATGATTAAATATAAGTATGCATAGATAGGACATTATTTAAATAGAAAATTTTATACCTAGTAAAAATAGGATTGAGAAAATGAAGTTTTTAAAAAAAAATCACCCATTTTGGGAAATATTTTTTGAACTTGTGATGCCCAGACTTGGCCCCGGGGCACGTCACGCATCAGATTTACTCATGAACATCAAGGCATAACAACGATAACTATAACAACAGAAATTTAGAACCTTTATTTATATAGCCAAGTTCTACAAGTAAGAGAGATAATTTACATAAGGTAACTCTAACTATAAGATTATTACTATATCTATATCACTGATAGTTTACCCGCCTAATCCCTTATCACAAGGGCTTTCCCATTGCTACCTGAAGCCTCACCTTTACCTGACATACATACTTTAAAAAGTCAACTTACGTTGGCGAGTTCTATGTTGTAAAAAAACTTTACCTCGTTCTGAGTTCAGAACACCTAGGCCTGCAAGACCCCCTTTTCAAACATATATTAAGTATAACACATAACACAATTATACAACACGTAGCATTCCCAACAAAAAGTACCCTCTAGTCCCTCTTATAGCCCAACCTCTATTACCAGACCATACCCTAACTCTTATATGATAATTTATAAGCAGAGATACCCTTTTTCGTTTCAAATACGGTTTTGCTGACTACCGAGTTTACCCTTATGCCCACATTTTGGTAGCTCACCCACATGCCCACATTTCGGTGATCCCTGTAATGACCAGTCGCCCCCCCCCCCCCCTAATTTCAAAGGTCCTTTGTGTTCCCTAAACCCTTCGGGAAACACTACCCCTAACTTAAGATGTTCTACCCATCTAATACTGGACATCTTAATAGCAATCCCAACTCCCCTAGTACTACTACCCGTCCCTAATTAGATACCCAAGTGAAGTAGGATTATTAGTACACAGTGATAAGACATTCATATACTGCAACTAATGAGCATCCCCCAATTTAACATTGGTGTATGTATACAGGGTGTACCATCGCCATATCTTCCAGACTTCTGATATACCAGGCAACTAGTATTATATATATATATATATGTATATATATATATATATATATATATATATATATATATATAGGGAGAAGATCATTTGAGAAACAATTGGGTTTGAGAACTAAAAAAAACTAATCTCAGCCACTAGTTTATATATATATGGAAAACCCTCCCATGAACTATAGTGGTCCCCACCTGATATTAGTGGTTGAGATTTAGTTCTCAAAAGTTCTCAAAATAAAAAGTTCTCATTTGAACCTAACCCTACAAATATCTTGTTTTGATTTGGGACCCACAATTTTGGAGCAAACCAACGCTCTTAACAGTGGCGGACCCATGATTTTTTTTATATGGGTTCACTTTTTTTCGGTGGTTGGAATTCTAAGATGGAGAAAATGACCTGTTTGGGTAAGATAGTGAAATAACCCTGTAGATATATATTTATAATTTTATATATATATATATATATATATATGAGAGAGAGAGAGAGAGAGAGATGTTTATTCGAGACCAATAAGTATTACAAAAACAAAAAGAACAAACCTAAATCATTTAAATTTTTGTTCCATGGTTTAAACTTTTATGATTTTGTACTTCTGAAATACAAATATGCATATTTTTATAAATAAAAAATCATTAAATTAGTTTTTTCATACGTTTTTATATCTTTATAAGTTCCTTACACATGGGCAGATAAGAAAACCTACACATGTGTAGGGAAATGTATAAACTAAATTTCTTCATGTTTTGTTGTTTGAATTTCATGAAAATGAATAAGCATTACATTTATATAATTTTGTTATATTTTTAAACTTTGTTAAGATTGACAAAAATGAAAGATTCGTCTTGTTCCGCGTGTTCTTGCAATATTTAATGGTCTGCATAGAACTCTCCTATTAGGCTATTCGTAATGGGGCGTTACTGGGCCCTTTAACGCCCTATAACGCCCCGCCCCACTACGCTTAGGCGTTATGAGGCGTTATGGACGAAAATAATTCTTGGGCGTGAGCCAGGTAACGACGAGAGAGGGGAGAAGTCAAATGATTATGGGGCGTTATGGGGGCTTTATCCACTACACCATAAAGCCCCATAAAGCTCATTGTCCAGTCACCGTCCACATGACGGATAATGCCTCATTCGGGGCCTTATGGGGCCTTATCCATTACAGGTAGCCTTAGAAAATTGATTTTGCCTAAAAAGAACAGAAAACAATAAACTTTGACATGTGATACAATTAAGAAATAAGAGTAATGATATTTTGGTCTAAAAACAAAACAATACAAATAATGTTGTCTTAACGTAAAACATTACATACATAAAACAATGTTTTCTTAATGCAAACTAGCACAATTATACGTGTTGATTTATTTTAAAACAATACAAATAATGTCATCTTAACGTAAAACAGTACAAGTAATGTTGTATTAACGTAAAACAGTACATATATAAAATCTGTAAATTCTTAATGTAAACCAACACAATTATATGTGTTGTTTTACTTTTAAAAAACATAAAATGTGTTGGTTTAATACAAACAACACAGAGATAGATGTTTTGATGTAAAACTAATTAAACGTACAATGCAAAATAATACAAAATCATATCGTTTAAATATAAAGCAGTACAATTATTATAAACTAGTACATTTTTTTTAAACCAGTACAAATATCAGAAACTAGTACATTTTTTAAAAGAATTTCTTTAAAAAATTTATATATGAATACTATACTCAAATTAAAGAGAAAAAATGTTCGTTTTTATAGTGTAATTTTTATAAAACAAATAATGTCGTATGAAAAAGTTGTGAACATTTAAAAAGCATTGCGGGGAACTTAAAAAAAAGTCAACAAAAATGGTTATACAAAAAATAACTCCACCAATGATCCCTAGCTCAATTGGCTAAGGTAAGGTACCCAAAGACATTAAAAGTGAGAGGTTTTGGGTTCAACTCCTCCTGTGACAGAAAAATAAAAATAAAATGGGGGTCCAAGTTGGGACATGAGGTTTTCTCGCCTATGCTGAGTTTCCTCCTGATTGGGAATGAAGATGATCGGGTGAGTGGATAATGACCCCGTCAGTGATCCAAATTTGCCGTTAAAAAAACCAAAAAAAAAAAAAAAAAAAAACTCCTCCCCTTAATTTCCATCTTATTATATTGCACTTGAATCTCAACCTTTGAATTGTAATATTAATGAATGAGATCTCTTTCTATTCTTTTTAGGAGTGAATCTAACCCCAATATAAGATTAATGAGCGTTTTTATTGTTAAAAAAATAAAAAATCTTTCTTTTAAAGAAAAACAAATTTACCAATGGAATTCTCACAGAAAGAACTACTATGTAGAAAACCTTAGGTTGAAGATCAAACATAAGAACTTAATCTAAAATATTAGTCTAATGGGTAAAAGTGCTTATTTGGCATATAAACACTTCATTAATTATCCAAACAACTAATATGTGATAAGTTTTATACCTTACAATTGTTTCGATCCGTAACATACAAATTCCTCAAAAATATGTAATATCCACTGTAGAAACCGTGGTCCTCGGCCGGACGGTTATAAGGGGAAACCCGGTCCGGTGGAGTAAAGGGCTTCTGGGAAGTTGGAGAGTCAAGCCGCTCCGGCCTGGAGCGCCTTGGTTGCTTCGGTACTGTCGCCTAAGATACCCGTCACGAAGGGAGAGTTAGAACATAGGAGGGAGATTGTCCTCCGGCTCAGACTGGGACTGACAGATGCATCATTGCCATCCCAGGTCTACCCTCGTGAATATAGGATGTGTGTGTGGGGAATGGGGGTGTCTACTCTGCCGTGCGGTCAGGAGAGACGTTTTAGTGCCGGAGCTAGTTGTAGTCCGGAGGGATTAAGTGTCCTTCCCCCAAGTGGTTGGGGGGTATTTATAGTGACTTACCTTTGTCTGATGCGTCATTAATGCCCCTGGCGGCTAACGGTATGGGCGGGCGCAGTAGGTGCGTAGCCTACAGTCCCATTTTGGGTAAAGCGGCGCATGATTGGCTGATGATGTTCCAATCATTGCCTGTCCCTGTCACTCGAGATGGCCGTGCGGTCGACTCGTGTGCGTCGTGCTACACCTAGAGTGGGTGCTTGGTTCGGCCTGATGAGGGATGGCTCCCGATATTCGGCCGGACCGGACCCACGTCATCAGCCCCCCAGGCCGAAGTGTTGCTGTCACGTGGCGGTGCTTCGGGCTTTTCCTTCTTATTGGGCCTGGATGGGCCGGGCTTCCGGGCCCTCTGCGTTGGTGCGCGCTGATTGGACGCTGGTCTGGTAACCGTCCCGTCAGGAATATCAACCGTCGCTCCCCATATAGCCTATATATAGCCGAGCGTAACTCCCTTCGGTCATATCGTCTTCATTCCAAACTTGCTGCCATTCTTGCCGAAAACGCTACTTGCTTTTATACCGCGCGGTACGTTACCCTTTTCATTGTATTTCGATTTCTTACATCATGGCCGATAGTACTAAGTCCGACATGGACGTTCAATTTAGCTGCCTTACTCCGAAAACCCTTAGCGCTGAGGTAGCGCGGTATGGTATACCTCTAGAACTGCATCCTACCTTGCCGGAGAGAACCCACACTATCCGGGATTGTCCGCCCGGTAAGATTGGGCTTTACCTCCATCACTTCAGTTTCGCTCACCTTCGTCTTCCCTTTACTGTTTTCTTTCGCAACCTTATCCGAGCCCTTCGTGTTGACATTCGGCAGCTTCCTCCCTTGGCCGTCGCGCGGATAACCCAGTTTGAAATCGCCTGCTGGGCGTGCGGGACAAAGCCTACCGTTAACCTTTTTAGGCAATTTTTTCGCCTGAACCATCAGGGGGATTGGTAACTTATAGAGGTTGCCCGCCATGCGGGGGCCGTACGGCTATTCACTCCTCCCACCAGTCTGAAGCTTTGGAAGGACAAGTTCTTCTGGGTGGATGACGTTTGCATCGGCCCGATGCATTGGAGAAAGCCGGAGGAGGACTTGGTGCCGTACGACGTGTTCAAGCTTCCTCATGACACGGTTGGCCGTGCCACTTTAATTGCGAATAAAATGCCTCATCGCAAGCAGGCCGAGGAGGTTTTGGTTATGGCTGGCATGAGTCGTAATTGGCTAGGGTTGCTCACCGACCCTTGTTTTAAAATGAATGGGGCCGGTATGGTTCCTTCTTGTTGCTGCTGTCTTGTTCTCCCTTTTTTTTTTTTTTTTTTTTTACTGAACCTAACTTCCTTTTTCTTTGTGCAGAGATGGGTCTCCTGGATTATTTGAAGCTGCCATCTACTCTTGAGGTTGAGCATACGACGAAGCCAGTGCCCGAGGGGCAAGATACTGTTGTGAAGGCTACCGAGGAGAGGAGGTTCACTGATTTTGTTGTGAAGGATGGGGAGAAGGTGATCGCGGGTAAGGATTTGGGCGGTGCTTCCCACACCCTTATTGAAGAGCAGAAGGCCGAACGGCGTCGCAAGCTGGCGCAGCAGCAGCGTGCTGATGTGGCCAAGGGTAAGGCCACCGCACCGTCCGGAGGTGCTTCCGGTAAAAGGAAGAAGGCCGCCTCTAAGAGGTCTTCCAAATCCAAGAAGAAGAAAACTGGTACATCCACCTCTCCCGCATTGGTGGACGAGTCTTCTGATGAAGGGTCCCCGGATCCTACTTACAAGGCTGGGGATGAGTCCGTGGAAGATTTGGACATAATCCACAATACTGACTACGAAGTTGAGGGGCCGAAGGAATGGTTCCTTCTTGTTGCTGCTGTCTTGTTCTCCCTTTTTTTTTTTTTTTTTTTTTTTTTTTACTGAACCTAACTTCCTTTTTCTTTGTGCAGAGATGGGTCTCCTGGATTATTTGAAGCTGCCATCTACTCTTGAGGTTGAGCATACGACGAAGCCAGTGCCCGAGGGGCAAGATACTGTTGTGAAGGCTACCGAGGAGAGGAGGTTCACTGATTTTGTTGTGAAGGATGGGGAGAAGGTGATCGCGGGTAAGGATTTGGGCGGTGCTTCCCACACCCTTATTGAAGAGCAGAAGGCCGAACGGCGTCGCAAGCTGGCGCAGCAGCAGCGTGCTGATGTGGCCAAGGGTAAGGCCACCGCACCGTCCGGAGGTGCTTCCGGTAAAAGGAAGAAGGCCGCCTCTAAGAGGTCTTCCAAATCCAAGAAGAAGAAAACTGGTACATCCACCTCTCCCGCATTGGTGGACGAGTCTTCTGATGAAGGGTCCCCGGATCCTACTTACAAGGCTGGGGATGAGTCCGTGGAAGATTTGGACATAATCCACAATACTGACTACGAAGTTGAGGGGCCGAAGGAATGGTTCCTTCTTGTTGCTGCTGTCTTGTTCTCCCTTTTTTTTTTTTTTTTTTTTTTTTTTACTGAACCTAACTTCCTTTTTCTTTGTGCAGAGATGGGTCTCCTGGATTATTTGAAGCTGCCATCTACTCTTGAGGTTGAGCATACGACGAAGCCAGTGCCCGAGGGGCAAGATACTGTTGTGAAGGCTACCGAGGAGAGGAGGTTCACTGATTTTGTTGTGAAGGATGGGGAGAAGGTGATCGCGGGTAAGGATTTGGGCGGTGCTTCCCACACCCTTATTGAAGAGCAGAAGGCCGAACGGCGTCGCAAGCTGGCGCAGCAGCAGCGTGCTGATGTGGCCAAGGGTAAGGCCACCGCACCGTCCGGAGGTGCTTCCGGTAAAAGGAAGAAGGCCGCCTCTAAGAGGTCTTCCAAATCCAAGAAGAAGAAAACTGGTACATCCACCTCTCCCGCATTGGTGGACGAGTCTTCTGATGAAGGGTCCCCGGATCCTACTTACAAGGCTGGGGATGAGTCCGTGGAAGATTTGGACATAATCCACAATACTGACTCCGAAGTTGAGGGGCCGAAGGATGATGATGGCGGCCGTCCGGAGGGGGATGCGTCTCCCACATCCAGTGAGAGACGCTTTGCCCATGCGCTTGAGACTGGCGGCGACTACACGTCGGATATAGTCGGGCGGAAACTAAAGCCTGGCATGGGCAAGGGTGCTGATGCCATTGCCAAGGCCATGGCAGCCGGTGACATGTCTTCGCCGCCCGGTTCTGATAAGAAGACGGAGCCCGAGGAAGATAGTGAGTCTTCTGCGGCCGACCCCGACGCACCCTATGTGCCTGCCTGGAAACTGCGGGTCGGGGATGTGTTATCCACCCCTAAGAGGGCTTGGGACTTTGTGCAGCATGCCGTTCCGTCCGGGGCGGTGTCTGCGGCGGAGGAGGATAACGATATTGTTGCCATGAAGAGGACCGCGCAGCGCCTGGCGCAGTCCTTCGTCCAAACTCAGGACCTTATCCATCGCCACGCCGAGCATCGGAACACTATCCGCAATTTGAAGAGAGACCTAACGGCGCGAGAGGCAGAGTTGGCTGAGAGTAAGTCTCAGTCGTCTGCCTTAATCACTGAGGAGATAAGGAAATTGAGGAAGATGGTGGAGCAGGTGACGGGAGAGAAGGCTGCTGTTGACAACGAGCTTGTTGTTGCTAACGGCCGTGCGGCCGGGTTGGAGAAAGCCTTGGCAGAGGAGGGCGAGCGTCGGAGGGAAGAGGTCTCGGCTCGAGTTGTCGAACTGGAGACGGCGAGGAGGGAGAAAGCTGCCGTGGAGGCCGAGCTAGAGGCCCTGAAGAGGGATAAAGCTGGGGTGGATGCCGAGCTGGTCAGAGATCACGCAGTTGCTGACTCTGCGTGGGCAGATAGGAAGTGGTTGGTGGCGGAGGGCTTCCAGCACGTTATCCTAAGGCTGTTGAAGAGCCATGAATTTGAAAGTAAGCTGGGGGCCGTGCAGCAAGCCGTGATGGATGTGGGTACCGTCCAAGGCATCCAGACCGGCCATGATTTTGCCAGCTCGGGGTATGCCCTCGCTGACATTCCTGCCGTGAGGCCTAATGCCGATACGGACTTGAGGGAGGCGGTTACCGTTTTTGAGCAGCACAAGTATCCCTACCTGGAGGAGCTTGCCGGCCTTGCCTCTGAACCTCTCGAAGTTATCCAGGCTTTGGAGCCCAAGGCCGCTCCAAAGAAGGTGGTGGAAAAGCCTACCCCTGACCCTTCGGCCCAAGCTTGACGTCTGCCACCGTGCGGCTTTTGTAGTTATTTATTTCTCCTTGTATAGTTCTTGTAATTTCCTTTGGCTTCGGCCTTGTTTTGTAAATCCTTATCGTGTGAATGAAATCCTGCAAAGTTAAAATGCAATATAATGTATTCAGCCGTTCGGCTTTTATTTAGCATATGTTATATTTAGATGTTTGTCGTTTGTTTGAGCCGTGTGGCCTTTATGATATGTACTTGTGTTAATCGTATTGGCCGTTCGGCCTTCGTTATTCTATTTACATTTGTGCTGGCTTGTTGGCCGTTCGTGGTTGTACACCCACTTTGTTTTACTCCGTTCGGAGGTGTAGCGCTTTTTAACCATGGTAGTTGTGGTCCCATTTCGCTGTTTGATAGGGCACTGGGCCGTTAGAGCCCAGTGGCTCGTTAAGCGTGTTTGGGTCACCCACTGTAGGGTAGGGTTCTGGTCCGGCTAATCCGGTCCGTCTCCCTTTGTGTCCCAGCCTTCGGTTGGCCTATCGAGTGTTTTGCCGATGTTAATTACCGCGCGGCCGCGTATGGCCGTGTGTATGGTAAGTTAGGTTGTCGGTCTTGGATTAGTTTATAGGGTGTGTCGCCCCGTTAAGTGTTTGCTTTGCAATAAGATGTTGTAACAAACTATCGTAACAAAATGCCGACCGGCTTACTGAATGAAGTACAAATTACAAACAAGTGTTGCGCGATAATAGTAAGCTTAAATATAACATTTCTTTAGTTGCATGCCGTTCCAGTGCCTGGGTACGGCTTTCCCGTCGAGAGTTGCGAGCTTGTACGACCCTTTCTGATGAGCTTCCCGTATCTGGTACGGTCCTTCCCAGTTAGGGCCGAGTTTACCCTGCTTCTCCTGTCTTGAAGCTTCATTGTTTCGGAAGACGAAGTCGCCCGGTCTGAAGGTAACTGTTTTCACTTTGGCGTTGTAGTACCCTTCGATTTTCTTTTTGTACCTTGCCTCGTTGATTGCGGCCATGTTTCGCCGTTCTTCCGTTAGGGACAGGTTTACTAGCAGCTCGGTGTCATTGGTTTCTTCATTCATTTCCAAAATTCGCTGTGAGGGCATTCCTATTTCTGCCGGGATTACCGCCTCCGTACCGTAAGTTAGGCTGAAGGGGGTGTGTCCGTGACTCGTCCGTTCGGTTGTTCTCATCGCCCACACGACGCTTGGCAGTTCTCTTACCCAGTTTTTTCCTTCGGCCCCCAACCGTGCCTTTATTCCCGTCACTATGCTTCGGTTCGTTCTTTCTACCTGGCCGTTTGACTGAGGATGGGCGACCGAAGTGAAGATCTGTACTATTTGCAACTCCTTGCACCATGCCCGGAAGGGATTTTCCGCAAACTGCTTTCCGTTATCCGAAACAATCTTGCCTGGGAGGCCGAAGCGGCATCATATGTTTTCCCAAACAAAATTTATCATTTGTTTGCCCGTGATGGTTGCTAGTGGCCGCGCTTCCACCCACTTAGTAAAGTAATCCACTGCGACCACCAGGAACTTGATCTTTCCTGGCGCCTCTGGGAATGGGCCTACGATGTCGATCGCCCACTTATGGAACGGCCACGGCGACGTCACCGGTATCATCTCGCGCTTAGGGGCGCGCTGGACACTGGCGTGCACCTGGCATCCCCTGCACTTTCTAATTTCTTTCTCTGCGTCCGAGTACATAGTTGGCCAATAGAAGCCAGTGTTCAACATTCTTGTGACGACCGAGCGGGGCCCCGAATGGGTACCGCAGATGCCACGATGGAACTCCTGGATTACGTATAGCCCCTCGTCTTCCGTGAGGCACCGCAGCAATGGTTGTAAGTAGGCCGTGCGGTAGAGACGGCCATCCTTCAGTGTGTAGTTCACTGCTTGCAGGCGGAGCTTGTTTGCCTCCTGGTTGGACGTTGGTGTGGTGCCATCCGTCAGGTACTTGACGAATGGTGTCATCCAGGAGTCCGTCTGAGTGTTCACGTCGTTAACCTCCATCGGCTCTCCCATGGGTGTGGTGATTACCTCCACCGGTATTTGTTTCGTCAAGTGAGCGAATGCCAGTGAGGCTAACTTGCTGAGTGCGTCAGCTTTCTTATTCTGGCCGCGCGGTATCTGGATGATTTCGAATTCCAGAAACGAGGACGCGATAGCTTTTACGCAATCAGCATACTTTTGCAGCGCGGCTTCTCTTATTTCGAATTCTCCTTTTACCTGATTCGCGACCAATAAGGAATCCACCCGTGCGGATAGCTTTCTTACTCCCATCTTCTTTGCTAGCCTCAGTCCTGCCAGCAGGGCTTCGTATTCTGATTCATTGTTTGTGCTTGGGAATTCAAGCCTAATGGCGTAGGTTACTTCTACGCCGCACGGGTCGATGAGTACGAGGCCCGCACCAGAGCCATCTTTGCTAGATGCCCCGTCTGTGTACAGTGTCCAGGCATCTGAACTTGTGACCGTGGGAGGTAGCATCGGCGTCGCGGGGGTTTCTTGTTCGGTTTCTTTGCTGTCGAGCTCTGTTATGAAGTCTGCGAGGACTTGGCCTTTTATGGCCGTCCTTGGTCGGAACTTCAAGTCCAGCTCGCCGAGCTCGATCGCCCATTTCGCGAAGCGGCCGGACGTTTCGGGGCGTTGTACTATTTCTCTCAGCGGATAGTTGGTTAGTACACATACTCTGTAGGCTTGGAAGTACCGCCGAAGCCGCCTGGTTGTGTGGACCAGAGCGAGCAGGAGCTTTTCCAACTTCGAGTATCTTGTCTCTGGGTCAGCCATTGTTCGGCTGACGAAATACATAGGTATCTGCTTGTCGCGCCGTTCGGCGCACAGGACCGAACTCAGTACTTTCTCCCCTACGGCTAAGTACAAGATAACTTCTTCGCCTGGCTCCGGCGCGGTGAGTGATGGCAGTTCTGCCAGGGTTCTTTTGAGTGCCTGAAAGGCTGCTTCGGCCTCCTCGGTCCATAGGAAATCTTCTTTATCGGTGCACCTTTTCAAAGCTTCGAAAAATGGGGTGGATTTTTCCGCTAGCTTGGAGACGAAACGGTGCAGGGCGGCCAATCTGCCGTTTAGGCACTGAAGTTCTTTTAGCGATTGGGGGGACCTCATATCTAGTATCGCCTTGACTTTTGCCGGGTTGGCCATGATGTTTTGGTCTGCTACTACGTGGCCCAGGAATTTTCCTTGCTTCATGCCGAACGAGCATTTGGCTGGATTTAGTTTCATGTTGGCCGCGCGGAGGTTTGCAAAGGTTTCCTGGATGTCATTCAGTAGTGTGTCTTCTGTTTGGCTTTTTATGACCAGGTCGTCCACGTAGGCCTCCATGTTCCGACCGATCTGTTCTTTGAACACTTTGTCAATTAACCTCTGGTAAGTTGCCCCCGCGTTCTTTAGACCGAACGGCATCTTGGTGTAGCAGAATGTGCCCTTATCGGTATGGAACGCTGTTTTTTCCTCGTCTATTTTTGCCATCTGTATCTGGTGATAGCCCTTGTACGCGTCTAGGAAGCATTTAAAGGTGTAACCAGACAGTGCGTCCACTTTTGCGTCTATTGTTGGCAACGGGTAACAGTCTTTGGGACAAGCATCGTTGATGGCTGTGAAGTCTACACACATTCGCCAAGTGCCGTCCGACTTTTTTACTAGTACAGGGTTTGCCAGCCATGGCGGGTATTGTACTTCCCGCATGATGCCCGCCTTTACCAACTTGCTCACCTCATCACCAACCGCTCGGCATCGGTCTCGGCCCATCGTCCGCTTTCTTTGAACTACTGGCTTGTGTGCCGGATTTTCGTTTAGGTGGTGTTCGGTGATTTGCCTGGGTACGCCTGTCATATCGGATGGTGACCACGCAAATACGTCCACGCTGTTTCTCAGTAGGTAATACAGCCGCTTTCTCCCCTCGATGCTTAGCTCTTGGCTGATTGCTACCGTTTGGTCCGGGCAGGCATCGTTGATGACGCATTTCTCGCTGCTTTCTTCGACTGCCGCGACTAGGGTGTGTGGCCCTCTGTCGGACAGCAATGTGGCCACTCCCAGCCTGGTGGGGAAACGAATCATTCCGTGTGCCGTGGAGACTACGGCGCCGAAGGCCATTATAGCCGGGCGGCCTAGGATGATGTTGTAGGATGACGATCCGGCAACTATTATGAACGTAAGCCGCTCGGTTCGTGTCATTCTTTCGCCAGCCATGGTCACTTCTAACTGTATTTGTCCTCGTGGTAACACCTTTTCGCCGCTGAACCCGACCAGCTGTGTCTTGCAGGGTTGGATGGAAGCACGGATCTTTGCTGGTAGTTTCATGAAGCAGTGCTCGTACATGATGTCGGAGGCGCTACCCCCGTCTATGTACATCCGGTGTACTTTGTAATCCTCCACCTGTGCCGTGATGACCATTGGCTCCAATGTTGGCTGCACGTCGCCGAGCGGTGGGAAGTATATTGGCCTGTTAGCCCACCATTCGTGATTGACTTTTGGCCGCTTCAGCTGTCTTGAATGTACCATCAGGATTACTTTTTCCTCTCTTTCCTTTTTTGGCTTTTTTTCCTCTTTCACTTCCCTTACTAAGTGTGCCAGCTCGCCTGTTTTCACGGCCTTGTCGATTTCTTTCCTCAGTTGGTGACACTCGTTGGTGTCGTGACCCTTATCACCGTGGAATTCACAATACTTATCCATGTTCCTGTTAATGGCTTTGTCGCCCATCGGCCTTGGCGGCTTGAAGCTGAACCTGGCTTCTTCTGTCTTCAAGATCTCCTTTGGGGTTTTAAGTAAACCTCCATGGCTCTGTCCTTTGTCGCCTAGCCGGTGTGACATGCCGGACGGGCGTTCGTAGGGTGCGAACCCTGTTTTCCTCTCGTGTGTTTCGTTCTTGTCGCCCCCGCGCTGCCATGGGCGTTTCTCATTTTTCCCCTGGCCTTGCCTTGGGCCCAATCTTGAGCTGATTGGGCCTCGATTGTCACGCAGCTGGGCGGCTTCCTCACCTCGTAAGAAGGCTTCTGCCCGGTCGAGGGCTTCTTGCATGGTGCTGGGTACCCTGGCACTTAGTTCCTTTATGAGTTGTCTCGTTCGTATGCCATGTATAAACCCTGAAATCTTTTGCCGTTCGTCCACATTGCCGATTAACATAGACTCTGACTTAAACCTTTCGATGAACGCTCTGAGTGACTCGGAATCTCCCTGGCGGATGTTATGCAGTTCGATGGGGTCTTTTACGCATCGGCGCTGTTGGCCAAAGTGTGTTAGGAACTTAACGCGCAGCTCCTCGAACCGTCGGATACTTCCGTCCGGCAACGCGTTGAACCAAAGTCGTGCGGCCCCCGTCAGGGTTTGCACGAACATTTTGCACCAAACTGCCTCGGCCCACCTCATGATTTCTGCCGCTGCTTTGAATGAATGTATGTGATCTTCCGGATCGCCGCTGCCATCGTATGTCTTTATTGACGAAGGTAGTTTCGTCTTTGGAGGGCACTCGAAACTTTCCACGGCGCGGCTGAATTTGCTTCTGCTTGGTGGCACGTAAGGCGCGGCAGACATTGGTTGTTCAAAGAAGTCTTCGAAGTTTACGCCGCCGTGCGGTTGTCTTATCCCTTGTGTGTTTGGGACCGAATTGTCGAGTGGTGTGTAGCCACTGACTACTGGTCCTTGTGGGATACTGGGTGTGTCGGTGGCAACCGGACTTGCACCGTATAGCAGCTTCCACTGCTGCATTGCCCATAGGGGAAAATACTCAGGCGGTAGGGCAGAAGTTGGGACTCCTGCACTCATTAGCGGTGCTTGGAATATTGTCCCCGTTGGCTGGCTACCTTCTTGCGTGAACGTGGGTTGGCTCGGGTTGCTCGTCGCTGCGGCTCGGGCGCTACTTCGCAGGAGGAGAGCCCTGTCAGCCTGGTTGGTCACGACCGTGCTGTCTGTAAATACATTTCGGGATGTGGTCCCGGGAAAACGACGCCTTTCGGGAGACTACGGTGGCGTCGGGGTGGCCTCATGAACGTCACGGCCATCCCTGTCGTCTGCCTCGTACCTTGTGAAGTCGAGTTGATTTTGGACCCCTTTCAACCTTCTTTCCCGGGCCACTCTCTGCATCATCTGTTGCAGCTGGTCGTAGTTTGCTTCGACCATCTCCGGTGTTATTGTGACCTGATTTTCCTGTAATGTGCCCTCGGCGCCAGTGTTCGACGGAACCGGGGGGGTTGTTTCAGGTATCGAAGACATTGCTATTTTGCCGTGTAACGACGGATGGCGCCAATGTAGAAACCGTGGTCCTCGGCCGGACGGTTATAAGGGGAAACCCGGTCCGGTGGAGTAAAGGGCTTCTGGGAAGTTGGAGAGTCAAGCCGCTCCGGCCTGGAGCGCCTTGGTTGCTTCGGTACTGTCGCCTAAGATACCTGTCACGAAGGGAGAGTTAGAACATAGGAGGGAGATTGTCCTCCGGCTCAGACTGGGACTGACAGATGCATCATTGCCATCCCAGGTCTACCCTCGTGAATATAGGATGTGTGTGTGGGGAATGGGGGTGTCTACTCTGCCGTGCGGTCAGGAGAGACGTTTTAGTGCCGGAGCTAGTTGTAGTCCGGAGGGATTAAGTGTCCTTCCCCCCAAGTGGTTGGGGGGTATTTATAGTGACTTACCTTTGTCTGATGCGTCATTAATGCCCCTGGCGGCTAACGGTATGGGCGGGCGCAGTAGGTGCGTAGCCTACAGTCCCATTTTGGGTAAAGCGGCGCATGATTGGCTGATGATGTTCCAATCATTGCCTGTTCCTGTCACTCGAGATGGCCGTGCGCCCGACTCGTGTGCGTCGTGCTAACACCTAGAGTGGGTGCTTGGTTCGGCCTGATGAGGGATGGCTCCCGATATTCGGCCGGACCGGACCCACGTCAT
>JBCNJP010000014.1:4689326-4833118 GCA_039602395.1 Deinandra increscens subsp. villosa
GAATTGTAGTGGTCCTCCTGAAATTTATGGTTGAGATTTAGTTCTCAAAAGTTCTCAAAACAAAAAGTTCTCATTTGAACCTAACCCTATATATATATATATATATATAGAGAGAGAGAGAGAGTCGAGTTATCCTACATCAAGCAAAAACGCTACATCCATTGCGGATTGATCTGGGGCGTCCATCAAGATCATCCAACAGCCAAGATCTATGGTGTTTCCGCCTATGGCGTTTTCGGTGGGAAAAAAAAACACCATAGGCGGAAACACCATAGATCATGGCTGTTGGATGATCTTGATGGACGCCCCAGATCAATCCGCAATGGATGTAGCGTTTTTGCTTGATGTATTTTACCCTAAACCTATATATATATATATATATATATATATATATATATATATATCTGCATAGATGTGTGTGTGAAAAATACGCAATTGATAGTTAACGAGAAAGAAAAGGGGTAAAAATGTAATTTATATATATACTTGCTTATATTTCTCGTTATACGTGTCCCGAACCTTAAAAATCATAAGAAATATATCCTAAAGTGTTTTAGAGCATAAAATAATAGTTAGATAGGAGTCTGGGGTTAAATTGTACTAAATAAACTAGAAGGACCAAATCTGTCAATACCTGAAAGATGGTTGCGCATCGCGAAGCTTTTCGGGAAGGTCTTCGTGTACCTCCGCCTCTTGTTCTGGACAGCGACGTGAAGAAGACTAGTCACGCTACTTGGAGTGCAAGTTTGGCCTTCATACGCGTCGTTTTGGCCGAATTAGTCATCATACAACGTGGAGGGACCTTAGACGCCTCTAATCACCATGAAAGGGAGCTCCAATTCATCAGACATACTCGCCGATTCACTCAATTCAAACCCAAAAACCCTCTTTTCTACTAGAAAGTTCTTATGCGAAATTGGAGTTGCTCGTGAGGAATTAGAAGCAGGGGCGGAACTAGAAAAGTTTTTGAGGGGGTCCATAATTTTTTTTACGGAGTCACTAGTTTTAGATGTTTCAGTTTCATATAAACGTACATAAAGAAATTTGGTCTATTACTTACTAAATAGTTTTTAATGTAGGCGCGCGTTGCGGCACGACATTACGAGTAAATAAAAATAACCGATTAAAAAAACTCTACATGATTTGATAAAAAAATTCTATACCATAACATTGACAACGATATAATAGTAAAAAAATAATAGTAAATGGCTAAAAATGCAGAGAAAAGAAAAATTAACGCGTGAAAAAAAAATAATATGTCAAAATGTTTGCCTATTAAAAATTCTATATTTTTATATATTGTAATATTTCATTATAAAAAGGGTCTAGGATTGATGTATTTGAAAAGAATGACTCTATAATGAAAGTAAATAAAAAAGAGGTGGAAAATGAAGTACCCTCATTTACTCTCCTCATTTATATCACTAAAATTAATAAAGAAAGTTGAGAAAAATAAAAATATGTTAAGCACAAGATTTGAACTTGCACCCCTTCAAAATCAAGCAAGGGATCTTACCACTAGACTAGTTGCTTGCTTAGTTTCATTTTCACAAACTAAGTATTTATTAACTCCTCTTCAGATTTTTTTAAAAAAAAACCGTTCACATAATTTCCACTTTACGTACGAGGTTGAGGGGGTCCACGGGGACCCCCTGGGCCTAATATAAATCCGCCCCTGATTAGAAGCCTATTTTCTGTAGTCAACCATTATTTGATATGCTCTACAAAACCCCTCTATCAATTCTATTAATATGCTTGTTTAATTAGAGTTTTAAAAATGTATAAAAACTAGGGTTTTTAAGCTTGTTTTGCTAAAATTGGGTAATCGGAAAAGAATTAGGATCTGAATTTTGTAGGTAATCCTAAAATAATGTGTTTTAAGAAAGCCCTCAGTTAATTTCATATTTGGGTAAGGTTTGGTATTTAATTAAGAAATGAGTTAAAATTAGGGTTTTTGTAATATTGTTTTGCCAAAATTAAACAGACGGGGTTAATTTGGGGGGCTAATCATTTAAAGTATGTTATAATATAATATTATAAGTAAAAGCCCTAAGTTTATTTCATGTTATAAAGTGTTTTGATAATTAATTAAGAATTACGTCAAATTAGGGTTTTGAAAGATGATTATTTGATATTGAATAATCCGGGAGATATTAGGGCTTTGTTTTTGGTATTAGAACATGTTTATATATATATATATATATATATATATATATATATATATTAAGTATATACGAGGTTAAAATTGATAAGTAATAAAGTATTGAAAATACCGAGATATTCAGATACTTAGAAGTTTGTGCGGATCGGAAGGGTAAGAACATGTACTCTGGGGTTTTTGGCATAACAAGGATGTCGCATAAATCCTAGCTGGGACTTGGCATACCTCAATGGGCGATCCCGGAGTGAGCGTTTACTTATAGGAATGTGCATCTTCATATTATCATTAAAGGGATATTTTGCCTAAAAAGGCATTTTGGTCATTTTAGCCTTTAAAATAGTTAGTCTTAATAATTAAATATTATTAGATTAATAAATCATAAATATAAGCATAGAAGATGTTTATAATATAAAGCTTTGCATTAATGCGATTTGATACGCAATTAGGTTTAAATTGTGGACCATAACGTAGATTGTGTCCAAGTAACGAGTAAAGAAATAAGGTAGGTTCTACAAGCACTGTTTTAAATATAGTGAGTCTACGAGCTCACTTTTAAATGTTTTGATATTTTCGGGCTGGTATGTATACAATATTATGAAAATATATTCAATTGATAATTGTGAATTGATATATACGTGCTATGTGATCAAGTTGCTTTTAACTGCTTATACGTGTTATGCAATTAGATTGATTATAATGTAATATGTATATACTTGCTTTGAAATTAAACGGCCAAGTGATAAGGGAGTTGTTAGTAGACGTTTAGTGAATATTAATTCATATATGAGAACACGTGATGCATTTACTGTATTATTATGTGATGGATACGCCGCTGGTACATCCTATATATATATGTATATATATATAGGGTTAGGTTCAAATGAGAACCAATTGCTTTTGAGAACTTTTGAGAACCATTCTGTCCACTAATTTTCATGGGGGGACCACTCAAATTCATGGGGGGGATTTCCCTATAGATAACTAGTGGCTCAGAATGGTTCTCAAAAGTTCTCAAAACCAATTGGTTCTCAAATGATCCTCTCCCTATATATATATACATAATAATATAAGTTGTCCGGTATATCAAAAGTATGGTGGATATGCCACTGGTACATCCTATATATATACTCTAATAGTAAATTGGGGGATGCTTATTAGCTGCAATATATGAATGCCTTATCACTGTCTACTAACAAACCTAAAGCATTTGGGTATTTAACTAGGGGTGGGTAGTGTACATGGTTGGGGATTAAGTCATTAAGACGAGTAAATGACCTAATAGAGTTAAATATAAAGTTGCAAGTGAAGAATGAAGGTCGTTACTTTCCCATAGTGGTGACTTAGGGAACCGTTTACGGACGGAGCTGCAATTGGTCATTGTAACAACTATCTTACGCCAGGTGGGATGACGATTGCAGTGGTGGGTGGACCTTTCCTCGAAGATAGAAGAACGAAGACGACGAGTGCAGTGGCGAGGATAGTGGTGGCTTAAGGAACCATGTACGGACGTAGCTGTATTTGGTCGTTATAACAACTATCTTCGATGAGACGACGGGTGAAGTGGCGAGCGGAGTTTCATGGAGAACCAAAAAGTTAGTTAAATATAGTGACCTAGAAATTGTGTCTAGGGTTATGGGTAAGATCGTGGGGTAGTATTGTCATAGTAATTATGTGTTAGGTTTTTATATGTGATGTATGTGTTGTTAAAAGGTAAAACCGATGTTGTTACTTGAAATGATTTTGAACTAAAAGGTAGAACTCACTAGCTTAAGCTGACTTTTTGAAAATATGTATGCTAGGTTATGCAGAAGCATCTTCTAGCCGGGGCAATGTTAGGATGTAGGAGGCAATGATGAAGATCACTAGTTTGTTGTGATAACTAGCTTATGTTTTAATCTATCTAATATTGCATTTACATTTCCGGTGTAAGACTTCGAGTTGTTATATACATAAAAGTTTTAGTTTCTGCTGTTTTTGTTATCTCTGATCAAATCATATGCTGATGAGTAAATCCGACGGTGTGGTGGCTGTCTGCGAGGGGTCGGACGTCACATTCACTATACTTACTATTCAACATTATATTCTTTTATTTTATATTCGATGTGAGTGGTAAATGATAAATAATTTAAAAATAAATAAAGAACTATTGTTTAATTTAATATGAATATAGATAGAGAATGAGACGTAGGACAATTTAAAAAAAAAACATGAGTGATATATCTACAAAATCGTATTTCTTAATTAAATTATAAGTATAAATATAAAAAATGAATTATGAACCTCTGAAACCATAAAAGTGATGAATTTATTTTATTGTTTGGCATTATTAATTTTTTACGGTGAATATAGTATGACATTTCAAGATGCTTGGTTGACATCTATGACCTATTTGATTGAGAACACACATTTGTTGCTCCGTCAATATTAACATAAGCACCAACAGACACTCGAATTCTGTACCCGTAACACACAAAAACAAAACTGAGTTTCATTGCCTACTAAGCACGACCCATCAATCATTCTATAACTTCCTAACTATAACGTCTTTCACGTCTTTTTATAATGGTTTTGTTTAACGACGATGATAAAAGTAAATATCAGTTATCATTATAAATATATGTAATGGTGTTTACATGAATTTGATGTTTAATATTTTCTTTTAAGATAAGATATAACGGTGTGGTTAGTGGAAAAGAAAGGAAAAATACATTGTCTTTACACCACTACAGTGATCACGGTCACACAAATAGGCCTACCGCCCTTCTAGGAGCGATGTTTGAGTCCCGTGACGATGAAAACGTCTCCATCACGAACACTACAAAGGGCCTAATACAAATACCGCCTTTCCTATTCAAAATTTGCTGGCTTAGTTATATGATAAAAAGTAAAAACTAATTAATTCCTCCATAACATAAAATAACACATGTCGAGGAGTTACAAATAAACACAAGCAAAATAAACAAGTACTTGTAACACTTTTTGGCCCGTTCCATATAACACGAAATAGTGACATGTGTATTTGAAATACAAATTCACAAACACGTAAAGCATAAGCAAAACAAAGTACGTGTCTCAATATAAAAAACATAATCATCACTTAACTAATAACACCTGAAAACCAAATTTTACAGAACAAATGGAAGTATTTTGAATAAAATTTGGCTTTACGATCTTGTGTTGTCTAACTTACGATATTACATTATTACCCCCAATCTTGCACCAATACGTTTTCATGTTCACACATCATGAAAAAGTATCCTACGACTTCATGTCCATCCATTACTACACCATCAAATAATAAAGTTTATTTGATAATTAAATTATAAGTGATTATAACAAGGAAGTAAGGTATAATATTCGTAATGTATCAATAATCACCGAAACACAATTTTTGGGACATATATTCCTACTCTAATAAACAATTATAATTATTGACACATGTTAACATTAGATTTATTTCAATAAAAGTTTCCCTTCCAAATCTACTCTCTAATAAAAAAAATTATTAGAAATTATATCTTATTTTATAATCATAGTATATTTTTTATATCTATTTATATTTAAGGAACTATGAGAATCATATATTAATTTATATCTTATTTTTATTCAAAAATAATATTTAAACTATTATTATTTTCATTTTAAAAAATATGTAAAAACTTATAAATACCAATAAACACTTATTTAGTGTATTTTTAAATATATTTGAACAAACATATTTAATATTTTAATTAATGAATACCTAATAATATTTTACAAATTCAGTCAGCGTTGCGTTGCGGGCAGTGGCGGACCCATAATTTTTTTTATGGGGGTCGGAAATTTTTTAAGATGTATTATCTATTACTAAACACTAAATTTTTTCGGACCGATTCGAGTCGGGTCGGGTCAGGTCATATAATAAAACTCAATAAAAAATTTAAATTAGTTTCAAAAGGACTAGTTTTCTGAATATACCCTCCTCCCTGTATATATGTATGTATGTGTATATATATATATATGAGCTAGATCTCTTAACAATACTATTTTTTTTTTCTAAAAACACATATTTTACTAAATTTATATTAGACTTGTAAAAGAAAACAAACTCAATAAAAAAATCGTTAAAATAAAAAATTTCTAACGTTTTTAATAAAACATGATTTTATATGATGATCAAATCTCTCTCTTTATATATAATCTATTAGCATATAATATATATTTATTTTGATAATCCTAAATAAATGAAAGAACAAAGAAAATAAAAATAACTAAGCTAAATAAATAAACAACATATCATTTTTTTATGCAGAGAATTTTTATTTTTTTTACTAGCCTTAATCTTCTGTAAAATGCTTTTATAAACACAAACTAGACTAAAACCTATATGAAACACAATGAAAAGGTAAATAACATTAAAATTAGTTTTTGATCCGTGTATCAAATTAAATGTTTAGTTTGATTGTTTATAGTTGATTATGTTATATAGTATATCCTTTATAATAATTGAAATATTGATGGATTGCATTTGCAGAAAGCATGTACCTTTGTTTTTGAGAAGTGAGCTTTTAATAGCTGAAGACTTGAAGTGACGTAAAGAAAAATTAAAAAAAAAACATCCATCATCTTCTTCAATATTCATGTATCTCGCCTGCAACTTTCTTAGCGGTCGGAATTTTTTTTCCGATGTAGACTTCTTGCATTTTAAATCATGGGCCTCGGTCACAAAATCATGGGGGTCGGCCACAAAATTTCTTGGGGATCGGTCGAGATCAGATCATATATATAACACTAAAAATGAAAAATTCATGGGGGTCGGTTGACCCCCATCCGGTGGCTTTAGGTCCGCCACTGGTTGCGGGTGATACTATTTATATAGAAATTCATAAGCGATAAAAATCATGTTCATAGTATCCAATATTAAATACTTTTTCCTACCATATCAAATGAGCCATGTTCATCCAATTTAAAAATTTTAGACACCGCGACTAATACAATTGTAAGTTTTATAATGTATATCAACATAACATGATTTATTGATAACATTATAATCTTTTGATAATAATTTAGATTTTATACTCAACAATTAGAATGTGCTCATTATAATTTTGATAAAACTTTATATTCATATAACTTTCTATACAGACTTAAAGTCTCAAGTTTGTCAATTCATAATTCATGTTAGTCGCTATTGGGGGTTTGATTGTTTTTTAATCATGATCATGTTTATATTGCATTTTCTAAATATATAAGTAGAGACATGCCCCAAATGTATATTTTTTTATACAAAGAGTAAAGTCATCAATACCATATTATGAATTATACCTTTAGTTTTTTTTATCTAATATAATGTAATACGTTATTTTGGTAATAAGAAGAGTATGCATAAATTATCAATTATATATATATTTTTAATGAATCAACCCGTATAACATACGGGTTCTATCCTAGTTACTATGATAGCGTTACGTATATCAATCAGTTTTAAGATTTTCTCTAATTCATACTCCTACATTTTTTCTCTAGTTTTCATCTTCATTGTTGATTGAGGTTTTTGAGCACCTTCCATCCTGGGCTACCAAAATTAAAGGGATCAGCCTCCTAAATCAGTTGACCAAGATTTTCTCTTTCACCTTGCCATATAAAGCCTCCCTTTTGCTTTCTTCACTCACGAAAACACTCTCTCTAAACTGAATTTTCCCAGAATCCGGAACAACCATGGGCAGAGCAACACGGTGGCTGAAGGCCCTTTTCGGCATTAAAAGATCACAAGATTCCGGTGACCGGAAACACAACAACCTTTCATGCATCCGCAGGTCACCCACCATCTATTCAATGAAGAGGAGCCAAGGGGTTTTGGCCGGCGGTGGCCCGGAAATCCCAGCCGCTGTCAAAATTCAATCGTTCTTTCGTGGATACTTGGTAATAAATAAAGGGAAAAAGACGAAAATAGCTCATTTGACCAATCTAAGGACCATTTGACCGATTTAGGGGCTAGTTTGGTCATAAGATTAATCAAGTGGGCTATTTTCGTCTTTTTCCGGTAAATAAAACCTTAACTAATTATTCTTTTTTCTTTTTTAACTTTTTGTTAAATTACGGAAATGGGCATTGTGTGATGGATGAGAGTGAAACAGTCACGGAAGGCATTGAGGGCATTAAAGGGACTTGTGAAATTTCAAGCCTTAGTAAGAGGATGCATGGTGAGAAAACAAGTAGCTGCTACCCTGCGCAGCTTGGAGGCTATTGTGAGAGCGCAATCTAGCATTTGTGCGCCGAAATCTCATGCCATGATCAATTTTCAACATTCAAAAGTACGTAAGCACTACTATTACGTACATTACTAAAAGAATTTATTATCCTACAAACATTTTATTTATCAAATTAATTGACTTTCCCATGAAAAAGTGTAACTTAGAATTGGATATATGTTGTGTAGGAGATGTTGAATGAGGAAAGTGAGTATGCAAATACATGGGGTTGGACACCGGGTTATATTATTAACCCGAATGTCCAAATCCCCTTATCACCTCAACGGCACAATTCTCTGGTCCGTTTACCCTTACCCAGCTCACAAACCCATGAGTTTGAGTGGGCCCCACATCTCGGGCCTAATCGGTATATGCCCGTCTCTCCAACGAAGAGTGATTACCCCAGCTACATGGCTAACACCATATCGTTCAATGCTAAGTTAAGGTCTCAAAGGGCACCAAAGCAACCGCCCGAGTTTGGATTTCGGCACAAGAAGATGGTGGAACCGGGAAATAGTGTAAGTTGTCGGCGGAAAAGGCAAATATTGACTTCGCAAGCACAAGAGTCGATTAGTTTTAAGAATGCGATTTCGGGTCGACTTGGCGGGCATTCAAATATTCGATGGTTACCAAAGTCTCTCTTGCCGGTGAAGATTCAACTTGAAATGTGATATTTGGATTCCCTTGATTGATAAAGTGTGCATAAGATTTGAAGGCGAGATCAAGTATCAAATGTGAGATGATTTTAAGATTTGGGATTTAATGATTTATTATATTAAATAGGTTATGTTTTATGTTTAACCGCACAACAGATTAGTTACTACTATTATGCTCATTTATTTATTAAATGTTTTACTCTCTTGTTTTTTATTCAAATTGCCATCACCATCTCGCCAACAAACCGTGTGTTTAACTTGAGTGTGCAACTCTAGAACAATAATGAGTTTATGGACAAACTCAAACCGTTATTTATTTCTTTTACCAAGATTAAAATCATATTAGGCCTTTAAAATCGATTAACCTTAATAAATTAATTAATTAAGTGGCAATTTATTGATAGAAGTTAGAATCTCACAAAGCTTTCACATAAGTTACAAGTGTCAAAACCAAAGAAATCAAAGCTTGTATCAAAATTATATTCTATAATAAACATAACTAGAAATCGACCGCGCGTTGCTGCGGTATCTAAGGTTTTTATTAGTCGCATACAACATTATTGTGGATAAGAGTATGATTTTTTTTTTATAAACAAAAATCGAACGTAGAATAATAACGTTTTTTTTGAAATTTCGAAATTTGATATAGCTATTCTCTCTGATTCTAGAAAAAGTCCGAGAAAACCTGCTATGAAAAGGTAAGCGCGAACGAAGGTGTACTAAAGGAGTCGATGTATTTTGATTAATTTCTTTGTAGCAACGAAGGTAGAAGGCTTCGAATGTTTCGCCGAATTGCCGAACTCTCTTCTCCTCTTGATCTTAAACAGGATCAGTGACGTTAAAGCTTTAGGTTGTTTAAGTGTTATTTCTAGAAGACCCCAGTCCCCCGTTCCTCTGGTGGAAATTATTTAGTTATACAGTTAATTTAATAGATGGAAATCATTTATACATCAGTAAACGCATGACATAATTAAATATAAGATCGAGGTAACAAATGTATTAACTTCTTATTTAAACATAAATAAACATGTATATCTTAATTCAAATTATATTCTATCTGAATTGATATCATCGAAATCGCTTCCCCATATCTATTTTCTCTATACTTTAACATGTTATCAACACCTTAACTCTTCGTAAGCCATCCAAAAGTTTCCAGCTTGATCAGTCCCCACCGCCATCCGAGAAACTGATGTTGATCTTAACATTTAGAGAATTGATGGAGGTGAGAAGATGAATTAAACCTATCAGTCTCACGAAGTGCGAAATGAAATTAGTTCATCAGGTCTCAAATCTCATCTCTATAGAAATCACATTCTCCAATGAGGTAACAAATTCTCCTTGATTATACATAAGGTGCATGCATCGTATCTATATATATATATTCCAAAAAGTTTATTTAATCATATAAAAAATTTACATGATGAAAGTAATTCTAATCATCTTTAAGGTAGTTTTTTGTGGCTTGTTCATCTTAAAACAAAGTTCAGCTGTAATAAGCAACTATTTATGACATATACTTAAGAAAGAATGAACCAAAGCAAGAGATGTATATCCACGAATTCAATGATTATAAGGATAACAAATGCTTGTACTCAGGAAAAAAAAAGTAAATCATTTTCTATCTTATTGTAAGAATCCAGTGATCTAAAAAATAGTTAGTAGTCATGTTCTTATCCTAACTTTTTTTCTGAATATGATTCGTACTCACGCTTTAGTTTTGAAGTTTCATTCACAACAACTTTAAAAGTTATATTCTTAAGTGCATAAGTCATAACAAAATGGACTTCGAGTTCCTAAACCAAGGAAATGGTAGAGCACTAATGATAAAGAAATACAGCAAACTGATAACAGAGTAAAAACCAGCAAAAACCATGTTGATGATGGATCTGCCTCACGAAACATTCAGTCAGCTTCACTGCAATGAATTTGCCAAAGGCAAATGAGATGCCTTGGAAAATTATATCATGGTGTGGGGGGAGCAAATGAAAAGAAATAAAAAGAAAGAAACCTTAACTGAATATGAATCTTTTATATGTCTTCAAAATGAATTTCTTGAGAAGATCTACGCTTTAGTTTTGAAGTTTCAATCACAACAACTTTGCAAGTTATATTCTTAAGTGCATAAGTCATAAAAAAAATGGACTTCGAAAGACTCGAACTTGAGTCACGTGATAAGGGAGCAGAGGCGATAACCAATTGTGCTAGCAAGCGCTTTTGTTAATTTTTCTCAGCGGATGTATATATTATTAACTTGGTTTTTTTAAGAAAACATGGCACAATTCCATAAGCCACTTTGTCTATTGTATATATATACAATAATACAAGTTTGTTGCTTAATTATATTGTTTTAATATTCGTAAAGTTTACGGTAAAATCATTTTATGCGGTTGCTTCTTATATTATGCGTTTATAGGCATGGAGATCACGCGTTGCAACGCTTGAAAAGACGAAGCAAGATGTTATGTAAACTGATAGCTGATATATATACTTGTAGCTTTATATGGGCTACATTACTACATAATTCTTTACAAAAGATGTAATGCATGTTTTATGTGGCCTATATTGACCATTTACAAAATTTACAAACTATTTTGTTGAAACTGACCACCGTTTGTTTCTTCTTCCAATCGGTGTTGAAACTGATCAGAAAACATTACTAGAAAAACAGTCTTTTATGACGTGCAATGCATGCCAAAAAGGGATATTTTTATCTCTTATAATGTATATGTGTGTCTATTCATATCGATAATATATTATTCATGTGACTTAATTGATCCTGGCTTGTAGAACTACCCCTTGGTTGATATAGTTATCTATAGGTTATTTAATCCAGGGCAAGAGACTTGACCGGGTGATTGATGGATTTTAGATATTATTGGTTGAGTAGATGTGCTACCTTAGATTTGGATCCGATTAAAAGGGTTCGAGTCTATGTTAGAATCTTTCCTTTTTACTAATGAGTTGATCATATTCTATGCGACCGCTAGGTACATCTTCTTAGTGATATTTAGGTGGTTCTAAGTTATAAGTATGATTTAATTAAAGTTTTCTTCATAGTCTTAGGCGGTTAACGTATGTCTATAACGTTAGTCTTCCTTTGATTATGGGATTAGCAAGCCTCAGGTGAGTTGTTATTTCGTTCTAGCACTTCACAAAGCTGTTGGTTCTTCATAGTAGTAGGATTCTAGGGTAGCCAGACTATTGCTCGATGGCCTTAGATTTCTATTCGACTAAGTTGCATCTGGACCGGGGGATTAGTCTATTTAGGGAACATTTATCATAAAATGAGTCAGTCTAGATAGTCAAGATAAGTCAAGAGGATTTGAACCCAAGGTAATGCTTTTCTCTCTCTGATTTTCATTATCTCATTTTTTGTCTGCTTAGTTAATTGCTTTAGTTTTCAATATCAGTTCACCATATCAATTTCATCGGTTAGATATTAGCAACGATTCATTATCGGGAGTATGTACACGCGTCCATGGATTGACACTCGGTACTTGCTGATAATATATTACACTCGACGGGTACACTTGTCCTTTGTGTGTAGTTGGTCACTCGGTAATCTACCATTTAAAACTTGATCACATTTCATAGACCACAAATCACACATCAAGTTTTTGGTGCCGTTACCGGGGATGCGTCAGAAATATCTGAGGTAGTAGTTTGGCTACTTGTTTGCTTTACTTGTTTAGTTGTTTTATTTGCGTATTTTAGCTGTTAACCTGTTTATCTGTTTCTGTGTTTTCTTTTCGTGTTAAGTTAGACTTTTAGGTTAGTTTCTTTTCGTTTTCTATTTTTGTTTCATCGTTTCTTTGTCGTTTTCGTTGTTTATGCGCATACGTCGCCACCTGAGCCGATTTTCACCGTTATCTGATCCAGAAAGGCTTTTCCATCACCTTCGACACATGGAGCACACATTACCAGTACCGATGGCCGCACCCGTAGATCAGAGGCGCACGCTTGCCGATTACGCACGACCCAACATCGATGAGGTACAACCAAGTGTCATCAGACCGGCTGTTGAAGCTCAGAACTTCCATATTCAGCCTAGACCATTACCATGATACTTAACTCTGTTGAATTTGATGGGTTACCCAACGATGACCCAATGGCTCATATCGCGAACTTCCTCGAAGTTTGTGATACTTCCAACTCAGTGGGGTCCTACTTGATGCCATTAATTACGACTCTTCCCATTTTCCCTTCACGGCGTAGCGAAGGCGTGGCTTCAGTCCCTCCCACCCGGATCGATCACATCATGGGCTATGTTGACCTAGAAATGCATTTCCAAGTATTTCCCTCCACCGAAAGCTGTTATGTATCAAAACAAGATATATTCTTTCATGCAGGAGGATACTGAGAGCTTGTATGAGGCGTGGGAGAAATTTATGGAGTTATTGAGAAAATGCTCATCTCATGGTATTGAGCTGCACCAGCAGATACAGATTTTCTACAGTGGTCTGCATCCACTCATGCAACAGACGGTCGACAACTTAACTGGTGGTATTCTGAGCAGTAAATCACCAGAAGAGGCACATGATTTACTCAAGGAGCTTGCATTGAATGGCTACCAGTGGTCTACCATAAAAAGTAACTACCCAGACGAAGGGTGTTCATAAGGTAGATCCCATTACCGCTCTATCAGCACAGGTCGAGGCGTTATCCCAAATGATGAAAGGAATGCAGGTGAACCAGCAATGGGAACCCAACAGCATGTAAAATTTTGTCAGTTGTGTTCTGGTCCTCATGATTACTAGTTGTCCCATTGTAGGTAGCACCGACCTCCGAGAGCAGGTTGATTATATGGTTGGCCAGGGCCGCCCACAACCCAATGCTTATATATACAATCAGGGATGGAAGCCTAACCAACATAAGGGATGGAGGCAAGAGCCTAGTAGTTGAAACCCACTGGGGTTCCAGCCGAGAACGCCATCGAGACAGCTGGGTTCCTATGACCCAGAGATTAGTAGAACGACCCCGATTGAGGACACTGGTATGAAACATATCAAGGATATGATAGCACAGCTTCTGTAGCATAATGATTTGGCAATGAAGAAAAATGAGCTAGTCATCCAGCATAATGATGCTTGGTTTGCGAAAAACGAGCAAGATATAGCGGTTGTGGCCAAAAAGGTAAGCAACATAGGAGCCCATATGCAGAATTTGGAGAGAATATTTGGCCAACTTTCAAAATCAATCTCTGAGCGAAAACCAGGAGGATTTTCGGGTAACACACAGACAAATCCAAAGCAAATCAACATGAGTGGCAGTACCACTCCAGATCCAGAACCGGCAGTCAATGTTGAGTCGGTTTATGAGGATAGTGATGATGAGATAGACGAATTGAGTTAGAGGTTCCTGGGCAGGTCCAAACAAGGCTAAGCCCAGCAGGTACAACACAACCCGAGGAACCAACGGTAAAGAAGTACATCCCTCCACCCTATATCCCTCACGTTCCATATCCTGAGAGACTGATACAAGTTGAGGCGGAGTAGCACAAGAAATTCATTAACATGTTAAAGCAACTGCACATTAACATTCCGATTGTTGAGGCACTCAGGCAATTGCCTAAATATTTGAAATTTCTGAGAGATATGCTGAGTAACAAGAAAAATATTCCAAATGTTCTACAAATCACACCTAGCGAGGAGTGTTCATTTGTCATTAAGAACAAACCGCCACATAAATTAAGCGATCCTGGCAGTTTCACTATCCCTTATACATTGGGTAGTTTGTCTGTTCAGAATTCTCTTTTCGACCTAGGTGCTAGCATCAATTTGATGCCATACTCCCTAAAAAAATAGCTAGACCTAGGTGAGCCAAAGCCGAGTCACATACGCATGCAGTTTGTCGATAGATCCATAGAGTTTCCACGCGGCATAATAGAGAATGTATTGATTAAGATTGATAAATTTGTGTTTCCCGTGGACTTTGTGATCTTAGACATGATTGAGGACACCAATGTACCATTCATTATAGGACGCCCTTTCTTAGCTACATCTAGTGCATTGGTGGATATGATAAGTAGCACATTGAATCTGAGATTCGAGGACGAGGCTGTGACATTCAATCTCACCGAATCTACACGGCCGGAGAAAAGTTTGCAGGGTTTTGTTCATTATATTGAGGCTACATATCCATCCCAACAACATTTATACTCGCATGATACATTTGACGATCAGATGTTTGAGGAACTTGAAGACGATTAGCTGGTTGTGTCACTTGTGGTTGAGGATGCTGATACGTTTGATCCAGATGGTGATCTTGAGGAGTTGGAGGCCATCCTATATGGAGGGCCAAGTATGGAAATTAAGGAAGAATCGCCACATAAGGATGTGTTAGCAGAAAACATATTTATTGAAGCCACAGATCCTCCACCCGACCTACACGTGGTTGTTATCAACACTCCTTAGTCATTGAAGGACCCACAAAAGAAGAAGTGTGGGGATGAGGCAAGCGCTACAAAGAAGAAAATTTTACATGCTGTTGGGTTCCCATTGCTGGTTCACCTGCATTCCTTTCATCATTTGGGATAACGCCTCGACCTGTGCTGATAGAGCGGTAATGGGATCTACCTTATGAACACCCTTCGTCTGGGTAGTTACTTTTTATGGTAGACCACTGGTAGCCATTCAATGCAAGCTCCTTGAGTAAATCATGTGCCTCTTCTGGTGATTTACTGCTCAGAATACCACCAGTTAAGTTGTCGACCGTCTGTTGCATGAGTGGATGCAGACCACTGTAGAAAATCTGTATCTGCTGGTGCAGCTCAATACCATGAGATGAGCATTTTCTCAATAACTCCATAAATTTCTCCCACGCCTCATACAAGCTCTCAGTATCCTCCTGCATGAAAGAATATATCTTGTTTTGATACATAACAGCTTTCGGTGGAGGGAAATACTTGGAAATGCATTTCTAGGTCAACATAGCCCATGATGTGATCGATCCGGGTGGGAGGGACTGAAGCCACGCCTTCGCTACGCCGTGAAGGGAAAATGGGAAGAGTCGTAATTAATGGCATCAAGTAGGACCCCACTGAGTTGGAAGTATCACAAACTTCGAGGAAGTTCGCGATATGAGCCATTGGGTCATCGTTGGGTAACCCATCAAATTCAACAGAGTTAAGTATCATGGTAATGGTCTAGGCTGAATATGGAAGTTCTGAGCTTCAACAGCCGGTCTGATGACACTTGGTTGTACCTCATCGATGTTGGGTCGTGCGTAATCGGCAAGCGTGCGCCTCTGATCTACGGGTGCGGCCATCGGTACTGGTAATGTGTGCTCCATGTGTCGAAGGTGATGGAAAAGCCTTTCTGGATCAGATAACGGTGAAAATCGGCTCAGGTGGCGACGTATGCGCATAAACAACGAAAACGACAAAGAAACGATGAAACAAAAATAGAAAACGAAAAGAAACTAACCTAAAAGTCTAACTTAACACGAAAAGAAAACACAGAAACAGATAAACAGGTTAACAGCTAAAATACGCAAATAAAACAACTAAACAAGTAAAGCAAACAAGTAGCCAAACTACTACCTCAGATATTTCTGACGCATCCCCGGTAACGGCACCAAAAACTTGATGTGTGATTTGTGGTCTATGAAATGTGATCAAGTTTTAAATGGTAGATTACCGAGTGACCAACTACACACAAAGGACAAGTGTACCCGTCGAGTGTAATATATTATCAGCAAGTACCGAGTGTCAATCCATGGACGCGTGTACATACTCCCGATAATGAATCGTTGCTAATATCTAACCGATGAAATTGATATGGTGAACTGATATTGAAAACTAAAGCAATTAACTAAGCAGACAAAAAATGAGATAATGAAAATCAGAGAGAGAAAAGCATTACCTTGGGTTCAAATCCTCTTGACTTATCTTGACTATCTAGACTGACTCATTTTATGATAAATGTTCCCTAAATAGACTAATCCCCCGGTCCAGATGCAACTTAGTCGAATAGAAATCTAAGGCCATCGAGCAATAGTCTGGCTACCCTAGAATCCTACTACTATGAAGAACCAACAGCTTTGTGAAGTGCTAGAACGAAATAACAACTCACCTGAGGCTTGCTAATCCCATAATCAAAGGAAGACTAACGTTATAGACATACGTTAACCGCCTAAGACTATGAAGAAAACTTTAATTAAATCATACTTATAACTTAGAACCACCTAAATATCACTAAGAAGATGTACCTAGCGGTCGCATAGAATATGATCAACTCATTAGTAAAAAGGAAAGATTCTAACATAGACTCGAACCCTTTTAATCGGATCCAAATCTAAGGTAGCACATCTACTCAACCAATAATATCTAAAATCCATCAATCACCCGGTCAAGTCTCTTGCCCTGGATTAAATAACCTATAGATAACTATATCAACCAAGGGGTAGTTCTACAAGCCAGGATCAATTAAGTCACATGAATAATATATTATCGATATGAATAGACACACATATACATTATAAGAGATAAAAATATCCCTTTTTGGCATGCATTGCACGTCATAAAAGACTGTTTTTCTAGTAATGTTTTCTGATCAGTTTCAACACCGATTGGAAGAAGAAACAAACGGTGGTCAGTTTCAACAAAATAGTTTGTAAATTTTGTAAATGGTCAATATAGGCCACATAAAACATGCATTACATCTTTTGTAAAGAATTATGTAGTAATGTAGCCCATATAAAGCTACAAGTATATATATCAGCTATCAGTTTACATAACATCTTGCTTCGTCTTTTCAAGCGTTGCAACGCGTGATCTCCATGCCTATAAACGCATAATATAAGAAGCAACCGCATAAAATGATTTTACCGTAAACTTTACGAATATTAAAACAATATAATTAAGCAACAAACTTGTATTATTGTATATATATACAATAGACAAAGTGGCTTATGGAATTGTGCCATGTTTTCTTAAAAAAACCAAGTTAATAATATATACATCCGCTGAGAAAAATTAACAAAAGCGCTTGCTAGCACAATTGGTTATCGCCTCTGCTCCCTTATCACGTGACTCAAGTTCGAGTCTTTCGAAGTCCATTTTTTTTTATGACTTATGCACTTAAGAATATAACTTGCAAAGTTGTTGTGATTGAAACTTCAAAACTAAAGCGTAGATCTTCTCAAGAAATTCATTTTGAAGACATATAAAAGATTCATATTCAGTTAAGGTTTCTTTCTTTTTATTTCTTTTCATTTGCTCCCCCCACACCATGATATAATTTTCCAAGGCATCTCATTTGCCTTTGGCAAATTCATTGCAGTGAAGCTGACTGAATGTTTCGTGAGGCAGATCCATCATCAACATGGTTTTTGCTGGTTTTTACTCTGTTATCAGTTTGCTGTATTTCTTTATCATTAGTGCTCTACCATTTCCTTGGTTTAGGAACTCGAAGTCCATTTTGTTATGACTTATGCACTTAAGAATATAACTTTTAAAGTTGTTGTGAATGAAACTTCAAAACTAAAGCGTGAGTACGAATCATATTCAGAAAAAAAGTTAGGATAAGAACATGACTACTAACTATTTTTTAGATCACTGGATTCTTACAATAAGATAGAAAATGATTTACTTTTTTTTTCCTGAGTACAAGCATTTGTTATCCTTATAATCATTGAATTCGTGGATATACATCTCTTGCTTTGGTTCATTCTTTCTTAAGTATATGTCATAAATAGTTGCTTATTACAGCTGAACTTTGTTTTAAGATGAACAAGCCACAAAAAACTACCTTAAAGATGATTAGAATTACTTTCATCATGTAAATTTTTTATATGATTAAATAAACTTTTTGGAATATATATATATAGATACGATGCATGCACCTTATGTATAATCAAGGAGAATTTGTTACCTCATTGGAGAATGTGATTTCTATAGAGATGAGATTTGAGACCTGATGAACTAATTTCATTTCGCACTTCGTGAGACTGATAGGTTTAATTCATCTTCTCACCTCCATCAATTCTCTAAATGTTAAGATCAACATCAGTTTCTCGGATGGCGGTGGGGACTGATCAAGCTGGAAACTTTTGGATGGCTTACGAAGAGTTAAGGTGTTGATAACATGTTAAAGTATAGAGAAAATAGATATGGGGAAGCGATTTCGATGATATCAATTCAGATAGAATATAATTTGAATTAAGATATACATGTTTATTTATGTTTAAATAAGAAGTTAATACATTTGTTACCTCGATCTTATATTTAATTATGTCATGCGTTTACTGATGTATAAATGATTTCCATCTATTAAATTAACTGTATAACTAAATAATTTCCACCAGAGGAACGGGGGACTGGGGTCTTCTAGAAATAACACTTAAACAACCTAAAGCTTTAACGTCACTGATCCTGTTTAAGATCAAGAGGAGAAGAGAGTTCGGCAATTCGGCGAAACATTCGAAGCCTTCTACCTTCGTTGCTACAAAGAAATTAATCAAAATACATCGACTCCTTTAGTACACCTTCGTTCGCGCTTACCTTTTCATAGCAGGTTTTCTCGGACTTTTTCTAGAATCAGAGAGAATAGCTATATCAAATTTCGAAATTTCAAAAAAAACGTTATTATTCTACGTTCGATTTTTGTTTATAAAAAAAAAATCATACTCTTATCCACAATAATGTTGTATGCGACTAATAAAAACCTTAGATACCGCAGCAACGCGCGGTCGATTTCTAGTTATGTTTATTATAGAATATAATTTTGATACAAGCTTTGATTTCTTTGGTTTTGACACTTGTAACTTATGTGAAAGCTTTGTGAGATTCTAACTTCTATCAATAAATTGCCACTTAATTAATTAATTTATTAAGGTTAATCGATTTTAAAGGCCTAATATGATTTTAATCTTGGTAAAAGAAATAAATAACGGTTTGAGTTTGTCCATAAACTCATTATTGTTCTAGAGTTGCACACTCAAGTTAAACACACGGTTTGTTGGCGAGATGGTGATGGCAATTTGAATAAAAAACAAGAGAGTAAAACATTTAATAAATAAATGAGCATAATAGTAGTAACTAATCTGTTGTGCGGTTAAACATAAAACATAACCTATTTAATATAATAAATCATTAAATCCCAAATCTTAAAATCATCTCACATTTGATACTTGATCTCGCCTTCAAATCTTATGCACACTTTATCAATCAAGGGAATCCAAATATCACATTTCAAGTTGAATCTTCACCGGCAAGAGAGACTTTGGTAACCATCGAATATTTGAATGCCCGCCAAGTCGACCCGAAATCGCATTCTTAAAACTAATCGACTCTTGTGCTTGCGAAGTCAATATTTGCCTTTTCCGCCGACAACTTACACTATTTCCCGGTTCCACCATCTTCTTGTGCCGAAATCCAAACTCGGGCGGTTGCTTTGGTGCCCTTTGAGACCTTAACTTAGCATTGAACGATATGGTGTTAGCCATGTAGCTGGGGTAATCACTCTTCGTTGGAGAGACGGGCATATACCGATTAGGCCCGAGATGTGGGGCCCACTCAAACTCATGGGTTTGTGAGCTGGGTAAGGGTAAACGGACCAGAGAATTGTGCCGTTGAGGTGATAAGGGGATTTGGACATTCGGGTTAATAATATAACCCGGTGTCCAACCCCATGTATTTGCATACTCACTTTCCTCATTCAACATCTCCTACACAACATATATCCAATTCTAAGTTACACTTTTTCATGGGAAAGTCAATTAATTTGATAAATAAAATGTTTGTAGGATAATAAATTCTTTTAGTAATGTACGTAATAGTAGTGCTTACGTACTTTTGAATGTTGAAAATTGATCATGGCATGAGATTTCGGCGCACAAATGCTAGATTGCGCTCTCACAATAGCCTCCAAGCTGCGCAGGGTAGCAGCTACTTGTTTTCTCACCATGCATCCTCTTACTAAGGCTTGAAATTTCACAAGTCCCTTTAATGCCCTCAATGCCTTCCGTGACTGTTTCACTCTCATCCATCACACAATGCCCATTAGTTGAAACCAACATAAGGGATGGAGGCAAGAGCCTAGTAGTTGAAACCCACTGGGGTTCCAGCCGAGAACGCCATCGAGACAGCTGGGTTCCTATGACCCAGAGATTAGTAGAACGACCCCGATTGAGGACACTGGTATGAAACATATCAAGGATATGATAGCACAGCTTCTGTAGCATAATGATTTGGCAATGAAGAAAAATGAGCTAGTCATCCAGCATAATGATGCTTGGTTTGCGAAAAACGAGCAAGATATAGCGGTTGTGGCCAAAAAGGTAAGCAACATAGGAGCCCATATGCAGAATTTGGAGAGAATATTTGGCCAACTTTCAAAATCAATCTCTGAGCGAAAACCAGGAGGATTTTCGGGTAACACACAGACAAATCCAAAGCAAATCAACATGAGTGGCAGTACCACTCCAGATCCAGAACCGGCAGTCAATGTTGAGTCGGTTTATGAGGATAGTGATGATGAGATAGACGAATTGAGTTAGAGGTTCCTGGGCAGGTCCAAACAAGGCTAAGCCCAGCAGGTACAACACAACCCGAGGAACCAACGGTAAAGAAGTACATCCCTCCACCCTATATCCCTCACGTTCCATATCCTGAGAGACTGATACAAGTTGAGGCGGAGTAGCACAAGAAATTCATTAACATGTTAAAGCAACTGCACATTAACATTCCGATTGTTGAGGCACTCAGGCAATTGCCTAAATATTTGAAATTTCTGAGAGATATGCTGAGTAACAAGAAAAATATTCCAAATGTTCTACAAATCACACCTAGCGAGGAGTGTTCATTTGTCATTAAGAACAAACCGCCACATAAATTAAGCGATCCTGGCAGTTTCACTATCCCTTATACATTGGGTAGTTTGTCTGTTCAGAATTCTCTTTTCGACCTAGGTGCTAGCATCAATTTGATGCCATACTCCCTAAAAAAATAGCTAGACCTAGGTGAGCCAAAGCCGAGTCACATACGCATGCAGTTTGTCGATAGATCCATAGAGTTTCCACGCGGCATAATAGAGAATGTATTGATTAAGATTGATAAATTTGTGTTTCCCGTGGACTTTGTGATCTTAGACATGATTGAGGACACCAATGTACCATTCATTATAGGACGCCCTTTCTTAGCTACATCTAGTGCATTGGTGGATATGATAAGTAGCACATTGAATCTGAGATTCGAGGACGAGGCTGTGACATTCAATCTCACCGAATCTACACGGCCGGAGAAAAGTTTGCAGGGTTTTGTTCATTATATTGAGGCTACATATCCATCCCAACAACATTTATACTCGCATGATACATTTGACGATCAGATGTTTGAGGAACTTGAAGACGATTAGCTGGTTGTGTCACTTGTGGTTGAGGATGCTGATACGTTTGATCCAGATGGTGATCTTGAGGAGTTGGAGGCCATCCTATATGGAGGGCCAAGTATGGAAATTAAGGAAGAATCGCCACATAAGGATGTGTTAGCAGAAAACATATTTATTGAAGCCACAGATCCTCCACCCGACCTACACGTGGTTGTTATCAACACTCCTTAGTCATTGAAGGACCCACAAAAGAAGAAGTGTGGGGATGAGGCAAGCGCTACAAAGAAGAAAAAGATGTCCGATAAAAAGGAAAATGTTGCGATGAAAGACAGGCCTTGGGTTCCCGACGTGTACGCCATGTATCTACACAATCGAGATAAGGGAGTTGAGCCCTGTTTGAAGAATGGCGTGTGTACGAGTTGGATGCGAGAAAATTTGGTAGTGAAGGTGGCCACATCCATGACCCCGCTTGACTTAATCGCGGGTGCGAGTCTGGCTGACGACTCGTAAATAAATCCAGCGCTTGGGGAGACAACCCGACTAGTTGTTTATTTTATTTTGCTAGATTCCTGCTTAGTTTACCTTTTAGTAGTTTCATTTTCCTTTGAGTTACTTTAACTACATTTTTGTTCTTCATGTTCTGTTTTACACGTTATTTTAAGTTTTACAGGTTTTTGAGGAAGCATGCAACAGTTGGATATTGGATATTGCATTGACTCATCATTTTGGCTATGCTTCACGGGGTTATAAGTAACGCACAGTTTGTGGACCGTGGGTAGTCAATCTCCATTCCCCGGGTTCGCAGACGTGCTTTCGTGATTCTGTTCAAGGTTGGAGGATATGAACCATCACTTCATAAATGACAATCAAACGGTCGGTATCAGGGTTTCTCGGGCTATTGACTTTTGGTCAAAGCGTACTGTTCACTTCATAAATGACAAACAAACGGTTCGGTTTGATCAATTCCTATTTTTTTGTCCAGGGTAGCTATTTTGATGATTGGTTGAGATGGTTGCATAGCAATTTGGTTGCAAAATTCTATTTTGGCAAAACAGGTCTTCCGATGCACACAATGCGAGTCGTCTGCTACTCAATCTCAATTCCAAAGGGTTCGCATGTTTGTGTTACAGACTCTGTTGACTTTTGGTCATTGTCGGTCGTCTGCTTCATAATTGAAAATCAAACGGCCCGCATTTGATCAGTTGCCCAAAAACTCAAATTTTTCAAAAATTCGAAACTCGACTGATTTTACGACCCAATACCCTTTGTTTCATTTGGGCTTTGTTTTCTTCCAGATTCAACGCAGGATCACCAACTACCTTCATTCACGGGTTTAGTAATTTTACCAAGTTGTATTTTCATTGATGTATTCATATTGTTGACACACAACTCGGGATATTTGATGTTTATTGATATATATTTATGATTGATTTGATTGTGTCTTGTGTTTGGATGATATTTTGTCTTGCCGAGACAATTCTGGCACAAGTTCGAGAGCTGTTTCATGATGCATCTTTTAAATTTTGGAGACTTTATGGCATTTGTGAACTCAGCTCTGGCACTTGTTTAGTTAAGAGCTGTTTCGTTTCATATTTCAACATCTGGACACTGGGACAAGACAGTGAAGGGGAGTATTTCAGTTCTGATTCCCCTTTATTTTGTTATGTTTATCGTGCATTAGGGACAATGTATGAATTAAGTGTGGGGATGGGTCAATTGAACTGAAATAGCTAAAAGTCGTGAAATTATTAAAATTTTCTTATCATTTCCCCTGATTTAGTTGATTTAGTCCTTGATTTTGTCTATCATTAAATGCGATATGATAGGCAAAACTAGAGTTTGGCTTTTTAGTGAAAACAAAATAAATAAATAAAGTTGAAAGCGCACATAGTTTGAGATGTGATGGTAGGCCTAGCCGACTTTTGTTTGCTTAAAAATCCCGAGAATATTAAATAAATAAATAATTTCTTGTGGGTTTTCATCGTAAGTGAAATAGCAAAGCCGAAATTGTTGATTAGGTTGATAGGTACCGCTTTTGATAAAAATGTTTATGACTTGAAAATTATCCGGCACACTACGATCTTTTTATAAAATAAGTTCGAGAAATAGTGGCGCCCCATTTTCCATCTTCAATCACAAGTTTATATATAAATAAAATTAAAAAAATAATAATAAAAAAATAACAATAATAAATAGAATAAATGTAATGAATTGCCGAAGCCTGTGTGTTACCTCTCGGGGTGGTGACTCGGTTGATACACGCATGGGTGAGGTTGATTTATGCATAAGAATTGAGATCCATGTGCTACCAATCGGGATAGTGATTTGACGGATGCACCACTAAGTCAAAGTTCGTGAAAAAAATAAAGAAAAATCATATAAAGCTCAAAGCACCGTCCATTCAATTTGCACAAGTTTCGAGTCATGAATGTTTTTATTAATTGTGGTGGGAAAACCTAAACGGGTTAACCCATGCCGAATCGTGCCTTGAGACTGGATTAGGCCGAGTTGTGAATCTGAAAATGTGATACCCATATATTGATTGAGAATTAAACAATAAATACATGACTGGGGGCTTTAATTGTCGTGGCTAGGTTTAGTCGGATTGAAATACTGGTAATCGCAATTAGCACATGAGTATCTATGAATGAAATAAGGAATAGTAGCTAAAGGTCGATTCCCCGGTTATGATTCTATTTCAGACTTTTTCGAAACGAAAAGGGTTTAAGTGTGAAAATGTTTGATGCATAGCATCTTATTCATAAGATAAATAATTAAATCCCTTCATTTAGATCGGGTTTTTCATTGAAAATTATTAAATTTGGAGCTTAATAGCTTTATTTTCGAATGGGTTTATGGTTAAATTGTGAGAAATATTTTAATTTTCAGAATTAAATGTTTTATTTATTATTTATTAAGAAATTATAAAAATATGATGCTTAATTTTTTTATATGTAAATTGTAGGTTGTTGGTGGGTTTGTGTGAATTTTAGAAGAAACCCGAGACTTGATGTGAATTCGAAGCTGGAAAGATATTTAAAATAATTAAATAGTTTACATATAAAAGAAAAAAATACAAAAAAATATAATAATAAAAAAAAAGAAGGCCAATGAAAGTCTTCTTATCTTCAGCCGCCCCCGATTTACTTCATTACTTGTCTCATTCTCGGCCCACATGTTTGATGAATTTGCCAGCGGCCCAGAGGGATAACTAATTAGAGCCCAAAGCAACAAGCGTGAGCAGCCCAGCAGCAATAAAAGTCGGCGCAGAGGACTAGAGGAGACCCTAAAAATCGGAAGAGACAGCCGACCTTCATTTTTAACATTCCATTTCAGACAGCCGTCATTCTCGTATTATTAACACCATTATTTTTCATTATTTTTTTTACCAACAAAAATCTGGAAATTAAAGAAGGATTTAAGACAAATTGGATTTAAATAGTCTTATGTTTTATCAATTGGTCACCATTAATTCTAAGTAACGAGATGTTGCTATCAAGCCCAACTTTTAACATATTTTTCCACATCAATCCCAAATTAACAGAGCACTAACGCCGTTACTTTTTCTGATGAAACAGTGGATTTTAATAATCCTAAGTTTCATCAGTTGGCTGACAATAATCCCAACTTTTATAAAAAATAATCCCAAGTTTCTTTAATTGGCCGGCAATAATCTGAAGTTTCATAAAAAAGTAACGGCGTTAGTGTTCTGTTAGTTTGGGATTGATGTGGGATAATAATTAAAAGTTGGGACTGGTAGCAAACATTTCGTTACTTGGGATTAATGTCGGTCAATTGATAAAACTTGAGCTTATTTAAATCTAATTTTCCAGGATTAAAAGACCAAGATTCAAGCTTTAGGAGCTAAAAGATTCAAGATTTGGAGCTTAATCGGGTTGCCGCTTCATCTCGGTTCTTGTTCTTTATCTTTTTTTTTTTTGTTTCTTGATGGTGTATGAACTAAATACTCGATTTTTATTATTTAGATACATCATGCTTGGCTAGTTTTACTTTGTATCACTTAGGGATTGATGAATCTTGATATTTTGATTGACTCTTGTTATGAATATGTGTGATTTTTGTTAAAACTTTGATTTTTATCTCTTATAATGTATGTGTGTGTCTATTTGTTGGAAAATGGTTTTAATAAGTTTTGGCAAGATGTGTAATTCCCAGCAAGTTAGGGGGGTTAATTGTAAATTGTTTAGATTACCGTTGAGTTTAGTTGAGTTTATTAATAAGTGTGGTAGCTTAATCAGTTGTAATCAGTTGTTCATTTTTCATCAATAACACTTTACTTTTCTTGTCAAATTCTCTCAAATTCTTCCATTGAAATCGATCCTGTGATCTTGAAGTTTCATATGGTATCAGAGCGATCTAGGTGTCGTCTCTGATTTCTCGCAACTTCAGAGTCAAATTTTCTTCCGTTTTCTCTCTCAATTGAAAGGGGGATCTGAGATCCTCATTGTTATTCATCAAAAATTCTGCGATTACTCTCATCGCCAAGGAGGTCACCTCGCTCCCCGAGATTCAATTCGCCAAGAACTCCACCGAGAACTCCACCTCGTGCCGCCATGACTGATGTAGGCACAAATAGAGCACAGGTAAGGGAAAACTTCACTACAATTCCCTTACAGTGTCCTATTCTCTCTCAATCCAATTATACAATATGGGCTGTTAAAATGAAAGCTATATTTAACGTTCATGGCCTTTGGGAGGTAATTGAGCCAACTGAGGGGGCAGTTGTAGATCCTAAAAAGAATAGTGCTGCTGTTGCCTACTTATACCAAGCTATGCCAGAAGAATTGGTTCTTCAGGTTGCAAATTTGGAATCCGCAAAGGATGTATGGAATTCCATAAAAACAAGGTATGTAGGGGTTGATAGGGTGAAGAAGGCAAGAATTCAAACTCTGAAATCGGAGTGGGAAACCTTAAAGATGAAGGAGTCTGAAAATGTAGATGAGTTTGCCGCAAGGCTAACTGCCTTATCCACTCAGTTTTCTAGTTTAGGATCTGCATTAGAAGAATCTGTGGTGGTCAAGAAATTGCTAGATTCAGTCCCTAGCAGGTTTCTGCACATAGTAGCCTCCATTGAACAATTCATAGATCTTGAAACTTTGTTACTTCAAGAAGCAATAGGGAGGCTCAAGGCTTTTGAAGAAAGAACAGGCATGAAGTCAAAGGCTGCATTGACCAAAGATGATCAACTTCTGCTAACATATGCAGAATGGCAGAATAAGCATAAGGATGCCAAGAAGACCAGAAAATGGGATAAGAATAGTGGGTCTTCTAAGAATAATGGTGCAGTTGAGAGTGACTCAAAGAGTTCTTGGAAGTCAAAAGATGGAGGAAAGCAATGGAAGAATCAAAAGAATGGTACTAAACCTAAGAAAGACAAGTCAAAGGTGAAGTGCTTTAAATGTGAAAAGATGGGTCATTATGCCAGTGAGTGTTCTAAGGTAAATCCTAAAGATCAAGAGGCAAATTTGTGCCAAATTGAAGATGATGAACCTGCCTTACTTATGGTTAAAGAGGAACCAGATGTCAGAGAAGTTGTTTACTTAAATGAGCTCAAAGTTGTGCCTTCAAGATTTTCAAAAGAAGATGAAGGAAAGGAGTTATGGTACTTGGATAATGGAGCTTCCAATCACATGACAGGTATTGAGTCTTATTTTACTTCTTTAGATAGAAATGTTGTAGGCAATGTGACATTTGGAGATGGTTCAAGGGTTAAGATAGAAGGTAGGGGATCAGTTCTTCTAGAAGGGAGTGGTACTGAACAAAGGCTTTTGACTGATGTCTATTTCATTCCTCACTTGAAAAGTAGTATACTGAGTTTAGGACAGGCTACTGAAGGAGGGTGTGAGGTTAGGATGAAAGGTGAATATCTTTGGCTCTATGAAAGGAGTGGAGTCCTGCTAATGAAAGTGAAAAGGTCTCCAAATAGGCTTTATAAAGTAAGTTTGAAAACTGGCACACCAATGTGTTTTAAGGCTAGCTTAGATGACCCAGCCTGGCTATGGCATGGGAGACTTGGGCATGTGAGTTTCAGAACATTAGAGTCTATGACCAGAAATGAGTTGGTTTTAGGTGTTCCTAAGATATCACATTCTTCTCATCTATGTGAAGCATGCCTGGTAGGAAAGCATGTGAGGCAGTCTTTTCCTAAGGAAGCAACCTATAGGGCCAAGGTACCTCTAGAGTTAGTGTCTATGGACTTGTGTGGTCCTATAACCCCAGCCACAAAGGCTGGTAATAGATACTTTATGTTATTGGTAGATGAGTGCTCTAGGTACATGTGGATTTATTTGTTGAAAACAAAGGATCAGGCTTTTGAGATGTTCAAAAGGTTTAAGGTCTTGGTTGAGAAAAGTTTAGGCCTAAAAATAAAAGCATTAAGATCAGACAGGGGTGGAGAATTTACTTCACTTGAGTTTAATGAATTTTGTGAGGTTAGTGGGATAACTAGACTTTTGACTGCTCCTTATACACCACAGCAAAATGGTGTGGTGGAAAGGAGGAATAGAACCATTCTAAACATGACTAGAAGTTTTATGAAAGTTGCCAACATGCCTAAGTATATGTGGGCAGAGGGTGTGAGACACTCAGTGTACATTTTGAATAGGTTGCCAACTAAGATTCTTGACAGAAATACCCCTTATGGTGTTATTAAAGGAAAAAGACCTCAACTAAGTCATGTAAGGATTTTTGGTTGCATTGGTTATGTAAAAATTATTCGAGAAGGTCTTAGAAAGTTGGATGATAGGAGTGAACCTATGGTTTATTTAGGGGTAGAACAGGGGTCTAAGGCTTGTAGAATGTTGAATGTGTCAACTGGTAGAATTGTGGTTAGTAGGGATGTTGTATTTGATGAAACTAGGTTCTGGAATTGGGATTTGGGACAAGTTTCAGAAGGTCCTGCTATTCATAAGTCTAGTGACACATCAGGGGCATTTTGGGAAGCTTTTCATGTAGATGAACCTGTAGTTACAGAGGTTGTCCTAGAACCTACACAAGCTCAGGAAGAGTCTGATCAGGAGTCTGTACATAGTCAACATGAGAGTATGGCTAATTCTGATGATGAAAGTATAGATGTTCAGAGTAATGATCATGAGAATCAGGATGTACAAGATCAGGAGAGTGCAGTTAGGAGGACCTCTAGGAAAGTTACTGTCCCAGGTAAGTATAAGGATTTTGTTTTGGACAACAGAGTTAAGCAACTTACACAAAGGCAGGAAGAACTAGAACTAGTGGAGTTGTTGTTGGCACAGGAAGAGGAGCCATCTAATTTTAGGTGTGCTGTTAAGAGTAAGGTTTGGAAGTTAGCTATGGAGGAAGAGATAGCTGCAATAGAGAGGAATAAAACTTGGTTTTTAACTGAGTTGCCTGAAGGTAGTAAATCCATAGGTTTGAAATGGGTTTATAAAATAAAAAGAGATGAGGCTGGTAATGTAACTAAGTACAAGGCTAGGTTAGTTGCAAAAGGGTATGTACAACAGTTAGGTGTAGACTGTGAGGAGGTGTTTGCACCTGTGGCTAGAATTGAGACAATCAGGTTGATCATTGCTTATGCAGCTAGGATGAATTGGAAAATTCATCATCTTGATGTAAAAGCTGCATTCTTAAATGGTGATTTAAAGGAAGTAGTTTTTGTTGATCAGCCTGAAGGATATGAAAAGAAAGGTGCTGAGCATAAGGTTTATAGGCTAGAGAAAGCCTTATATGGCTTAAAACAAGCTCCTAGAGCTTGGAATGTAAAGCTTAACAAAGTCTTAAAGGATTTTGGGTTTGTTAGATGTATGCATGAACAGGCAGTCTATTATAGGAATAGAGGTAAGTCTAGTCTGATTGTGTGTGTTTATGTTGATGATTTACTAGTTACTGGAAGTCATAAAGAAGAAATAGATTTGTTTAAGAAAGAAATGAAGTCTAAGTTTGAAATGACAGATTTAGGATTGCTAAGCTACTATCTTGGGTTGGAAGTAATTCAAAGAGATGATGGAATAGTTCTTAAGCAGTCTTCATATGCTTCAAAGATTGTCAAGTTGGCTAGACTAGAGGAATGTAATCCATGCAAGACTCCTATGGAACCTGGTCTTAAGTTGCTTAAAGAAGAGGGAGGTGAGGTTGTGGAAGCAACTACCTATAGAAAACTGATAGGGTCTTTGAGATACCTTACTCATACTAGGCCAGATATTTGTTATGCTGTTGGTTATTTGAGCAGGTATATGCAAGAACCCAGGGAGGCACACTATAAGGCTGTTAAACATCTGATCAGATACATCAAAGGGACTCTTAACCATGGGCTGAGGTATAGAAAGGGTAAAATTGGAAATCTTTATGGGTATAGTGATAGCAGTTTTGTGATGGATAGCTGTGATGGTAGAAGCACATCAGGGAACATATTTTTTTACAATGGAACAGCTGTATCTTGGCATTCATCTAAACAAAGGACTGTGGCTCTCTCCAGTTGTGAGGCAGAGTTTATGGCAGCTGCATCTGCTGCTTGTCAGGCAATTTGGCTAAGTGGATTAATTCAGGAGTTAACAGGTGAAAAACAGAATGAAGTTATAATTCTGGTTGACAATAAATCTGCAATAGCATTGATGAGGAACCCTGTGTTCCATGGACGTTCCAAACATATAAACTTGAAGTATCACTTTATAAGGGAATGTATAGAAGAGGGTCAAATACAAGTTGACTTTATAAGTGGAGAGAAACAAAAGGCAGATGGGTTGACAAAGGCAGTGAATAAAGGGAGGTTTGAGGAGCTGAGAAGAATGGTTGGAATACTTGATTTCAATTAAGGAGACTAAGAAAGGGCTTCTGTAAATCTGTGCAGTAAAGGAAGGTGTGCAGATTTGTTTTGCTCCTTGTTTGATTCTATAGGAATGGGATATTGACACATTAGTGTATTCAAGTTCATTGAACCTCTGTTGCATGATGATGTTAATTTGTCATTGCTTGGAATTAGGGGGGAGTATGTTGGAAAATGGTTTTAATAAGTTTTGGCAAGATGTGTAATTCCCAGCAAGTTAGGGGGGTTAATTGTAAATTGTTTAGATTACCGTTGAGTTTAGTTGAGTTTATTAATAAGTGTGGTAGCTTAATCAGTTGTAATCAGTTGTTCATTTTTCATCAATAACACTTTACTTTTCTTGTCAAATTCTCTCAAATTCTTCCATTGAAATCGATCCTGTGATCTTGAAGTTTCACTATTCATATTAATGATATCTATTATTCATGTGACTTTATTGATCTTGGCTTGTAGAACCACCCCTTGGTTGATATAGTTATCTTTAGGTTATTTAATCTAAGGCAAGGGACCTGGCCGGGTGATTGATGGATTTTAGATATTATTGGTTGAGTAGATGTGCTACCTTAGATTTGGACCCAATTAAAAGGGTTCGAGTCTATATTAGAATCTTTCCTTTTTACTAATGAGTTGATCATATTCTATGCGACCGCTAGGTACATCTTCTTAGTGATATTTAGGTGATTCTAAGTTATAAGTAAGATTTAATTAAAGTTTGCTTCATGGTCTTAGGCGGTTAACGTGTGTCTATAGCGTTAGTTTTTCTTTAATTGTGGGATTAGCAAGCCTCAGGTGAGTTGTTATTTCGTTCTAGCACCTCACAGTCTCACACAGCCATTGGTTCTTCATAGTAGTAGAGTTCTAGGGTAGCGAAACCATTACTCGATGGCCTTTGGTAAATTATTTATGGGAGAACACCCCCAATATCTTGTTGTAGTTTGATTGTCCTTTAGGGTTAATATGTTGACCAAATGTTATAAATTAGAATTTATGCACCTGAATGTTGTCACTGGCTTTGTTTGAAAAAACATGGTTGATATATATCATCTGAAATGATTTAATTTAAAACATAATAATAATTGCAAAAGAAAAAAAATAATGAAGACAACATCCTCCTCGATCTCATATAGCAAAAAAGGTAAAAATAAAAATTAAAATATGAGTGACTTGAGCACAGTGTATATAAAAATAATAATAATTTTGGGTCAATTTCAACACCACTGTTGTGTAAGTTTTAAATTTATAAATCAAAATCATTAAACACCACACGTTAGGGAAAGTGCACCCATCGTTAGTGTAACATAGTGATGGTAAAATACCGAGGTCGTCCAAGGACACACTTGTAAGGGCTCTTGATACTAAACATTCATCAACATCTAACCGAACCAAAAGTTGATAGTTTAAATAAATAAAATAAAGAAAGAAAAATAAGATAAACTGGTTTAAGTTATTTCAATCGAAGATAATATCACCTGGTAAAGTTGGTAACCGTGTTGTTTATAAACTTCTCTTAAGATTGTTATACGAAGATAGAAAGGACCATCTCTCAGCCTCAAATCCAATCATACGTTCCTCCCCTTGTTGACAAGTAGGGATGACTCCTGGGAGGACTGTTATATTAAGTAACAAATATAATGTGTGTGAATTCCCTTTAGTCGTAGGACCTTATGATCAGAGCATCATTACGCTCGGATACGTTGTTATGAGTCAGCAAGGGAACAACTCACGCACCAAATTACATTATCGAGTAAAAACCTTGTATAAGGGATAAGGGCCCGTTTCCTACCGTGCACCGCTGTCGCGCGTACACAATCAGTGTAGCCAATGCCAAGTCCACAAACACACTGCTCTCGCACATAGGAAGTGGCAAAATATTACCAACCTAGAATACCAACCAGTAACTTTAAAACGCTCTCACAAGAGTCTCATGTTTTTTTACATAGACATAAAACACGAATGTATTGTTTTTCACAGGGTGCGAATCACCGTAATACGGGTCATGCATCATCCTCTAGTCGGGTGTCACTCATAAACTAATATGCTTTCGAAGTCACAAATAGTGCATAATACACAAGGCACATTTGTTCTTGAAGAACAGTAATAAACTTTCAATACAAATAGTTTTTCTCAAAGTCATTGACACAAACATGAAGGTTAATATATAAACTCATTTTACCAACTCACCAAATATTTGTTCTCCCCCAAGTGAGTATAAGAGTTTAGCCACTCATGGCTTTAAAGATTTTCTTAAAAGAAATTGGTAAGTTCATAGAGAAATGTTATTCAAATCCTATTTTAAGCTTAAGTCTTACAATCTTGAAGAAATGACTTGAAAACACCAAAAAAACAATTGCTCAAAGTAATAATCATATCTAAACACTAAACAGGAAGAGAAGAATTGGGCAAAGAACAATGGAGGAAAAGGCTGGTATTTATAGACCCGAGTTGTATGGACGACACGACCCGTGCTTTTCATGGGAGTATCTGGATGCAAAAGTCAATGAATTTTGTTGTTTTCTGCTGTTCGGCACGACTCGTGCCAAGGTTGGGAACGACCAATGCTATGGCTGGGCATGACCCGTTCCGACAACAAAATCAGCTTCCTTCTCATCGAAATACTCAAAGTTTATATATTATGGGTTACATAACTTATGACGCTCACTTCCAGTCTTGGCTCTAGGAGGGGTCACGCATCGGATTTACTCACGAACACAAGGTACAACAGAGATAACTAAAGCAGCATAAATTTTAAACTTTTATTTATTTAAAGCCAAGTAACAAGTAAGATGGAAATATACAGTGGTTATCTATAACTAGAAAGGATAACAACTATAATATGCTTCTCTCTACAAGATTAATATGCAAGCATGCTCCACAACTTCCCTCCAAAAACTTGCCCACCTTATTTGCTCAAACATGAGTTTTTCCCCTGATATTCATATCCTTAATATCACCTGATATTCATACTTTAAAGGATCAGCTTACGTTGGTGAGTTCTACATTTTTTAAAAGAGTTACCTTTATCTTGAAGGTTTATTTTAAACGCTTGGGCCTGACAGCCCCCCCCCCCCCCCCCTTAATAAACATTTATCAAATATAAAACATAACATAATTATACCAAAAAATAACCTTTAAATCATTTATCATTTAATCATCATTTAACTAAGCATTGTCTAGTGGAACAACGTTAGTTTCCTGGGCAACCGTCGCCACCCGAATACCTTTTTCGAGTAACCGTCGTTACCCCGGAGAACCGTCATCCTCCGCTTATAATTGTACAACCACCGTTTCCTTTTTACTCAAACAATATTGCTTAGGCCATTTCTCAAAAATCCATTCTGATTACTTTTCTTACTTTTTAGTAATAACATTTTTCAACCCCAGTCCACCACTCGGATATAGAATAGACATTTATAATTATAATGTTATTGGTTTTGTTAACTACAGTGATACCTGCACTGTACTAATTCTATATCATTTCCTATTGCATTACAGGTGTTTATATATGGGAAGTACTGCAGCGTATCCTCCACACCTGAAATACAAACGGATATGAGATAGTACCATCCCAGTGTAGATTACATCTTATAATCACAACAAGGCCAATAAGATCATATTTATCCGATACTTATTCACATACACAAGCTTAGACCAAACCTTTACTTTTTCCATTACTCAGAACTGTTTAAGAACTTTATATTACCCATTCATTATAACCTTCCCGGAAACAGTTTATCAAGTAATCACAATTTAAAACATTTTATAGGTATTAAAACATTTTATGTATGTGTATCAACACAAAACAGGTAAAAGGCATTTCAAATACTTTTCATGTAAACAATTGAATATATAACATTGTATGTATATCAGCCACTAGTACAAATATGACATTCGGTCACACCAGAAAAGTGTGACCGTAAGTGATTAGTCACATTTATTTTTTCGTCAAATCTGTGACCAAAGGTCGCGCCACTGTAGGCCAGATACGGTTACATTTAAATTAAGTGACCATATCATATGAAAAAATATGACAGTGTAATAAAACTGTGACTATGGAGTAGCGATTTCTATTGATGTAATCAATAATTTTATCCAACATTGTGAACATAAACTCTTTTTAGTCACAATTTTTTTATTTTAATGACAGTACGTCGCGAAATGGTCACATGATTTTTGTCTTCACTGTGACGTTTTGCTAATCATTTGTCACATAAAAAATGTTCAGTGTATCTTTTAGAGACACATTTTTTCTAAGTGTGACTATTTCGTGAACATTGTTGTTATGTAGACATACACAGTTTTTAGTGTCACTCTTTGATATGTTTTAGACACACAAAAATTGTATAGAGTGACTATTGCTTTTAATATTGTCACAATTAAATTTTCGACATTGTTATTATTTAACATTTAGTCACATATCTTACATGAATAAATGACTGTAAAACCCTTGTAGTCACACTTTCAATTTTTACGTGACTATTTATGTATTTTAGACACAAATAATTAAGTAAACTTGACTATATGTAGTTAATAAACACACAATTATTAATATAAGGAAAATTGGCTTATATTAATCCCAGTTATCACCTATTGGCTGATAATAATCCCAATTATGCTTTTTCCCCACAATAATCCCAGTTATTAACATGTTGGCCTGTACTGAACCGTCGTTAAGTGGACACTAACGGTGTTAAATTTTTGCTGACTGGACATCCAACTAGGATCCTAGTTGGCATTTGTTATTAAATAACATTTATATTTAATGAAAATAAAAAACCCTAATAAAGAATGAGAAGTTGAGAATCACGTTCATAACAAAAAAAAATCGTCATCGACAATAATCCCGTTCATAACGTCGACAATAGTATAATAATTGGTGGGGTTCTCTTGGGGCTGCATTTGTGAGGTTGGTGGCGTGGTTTTGAGGCTGGTGGATGTGGGTGGATTCTCATGGAGGTTATGTTTGAGTTGGGGTGGATTAATCGGGGTGTTACTGATCAAGTTTGGATGGATTTGGCAAGGTGATAACCGCGGGTTGAAAAGATTTGTGGGGCTGACTTTTAGAAATTTAGAAGGTGACTATTAGAGTTTTTTTATTTATTATTTTCTTAATTTTATTAAAAGTTTTATTTAAAAACAAACGCCAACTAGGATCCTAGTTGGATGTCCAGTCAACAAAAATTTAACACCGTTAGTGTTCACTTAACGGGGGTTCAGTACAGACCAACATGTTAATAACTGGGATTATTGTGGGGAAAAACTATAACTGGGATTATTATCGGCCAATAAGTGATAACTGGGATTAATATAGGCCAATTTTCCTTAATATAAAGTGACCCTTACATACCTTTTAGTGACATAAGAAAAATAAAAATGTGATGAAAAACGTATTATAAGCACATGAAATATTTTAAGCGTCATTGTTTAACCTTTAGTCACACTATTCAATTTATGAGTTTACATTTTCCATTTAGTCACATATGTTACATAAATACATGATAATAAAACACTTGTAGTCACACTTCTATATTCTATGTGAATGTTTCTGTGTTTTAGACACACAAAAATAAGTAAACTGTGACTATATGCAGTTAATAAACACACAATTATTATATAAAGTAACCATTACATACCTTTTGGTGACATAAGAAAATAAAAATGTGATGAAAAACGTATTATAAACACATGAATTATTTTAAGGGTCACTTTTGTTTAACCTTTAGTCACATTATTTAATTTATGTTTATACATTTTTCATTTAGTCACATATGTTACATAAATACATGATAGTAAATCACTTATAGTCACACTTTTATATTCTATATGACTGTTTCTATGTTTTAGACATACGGAATTAAGTAAACTATGACTATAAGTAGTTAATAAACACACAATTGTTAATATAAAGCGACCATTATATACTATTTAGTGACATAAAGCAAACTAAAATGTGAAGAAAAACATTTTATAATCACATGAATTATTTTAAATGTCACTTTTGTTTAACTTTTAGTCACATTATTTAACTTTTAGTCACTTTTATTTAACATTTTTTTTTCTTTTTCTATTTTTTTTAGACAAACGTGAATCCCAAATCAGAAATGAACACTTGATTATTAAGCTATAAAAAGTCAATTCTTGGATACTTAATAAAAAGAACGTATTTTGCAAAAAATGGGTTTGAAATAAAAGGTTTTTGGCTAAGTGGGTAATTTGCAATAAATATTGCTGGTATCCTGAAGAAAAATAGGGGATAAGTTCAAACTTTATTAACTAAGGGATAATTTAAAGGGTAGGAGGTAGAATTTAGGTTAGAGAAACAGAAAATGGTTAAAATCTTAGTTGCCTCTATCACTTGATTATGCGTATCCAGTTTTGTCAATTTTAGCATGTATTACCTTGACAAGTTCTACATTTTGTGTATCACTTGGCTAACATAGAGTTTCAACAAAAGAACGAGCATGTGTTAGTATATGTGCATGTTGTAGGCTCAAACTCTTACAGAAAACGTGGAAAAGGGGTTAAATGTGATTTTGTGTAAAAATAAACTTATTTTCTTTTTGCCAAATTTGAAAATATTTTACTTTTGTATAAATAATATCAATGGATTTTTAGTTATTATATTTGGAGACACGACCATTATTTACAAGGTTTCAAAATAAAAATGAATTTTATAAAAATATTTTTGTATTTTTGAAAAATTTGGGGACATATAAAGGCCGTTTTTTCAAAAGAGTTTTGTGTAAGGCTTGAAATATAGACAAACAAAAATTTAAACCTGCAGTTTCTCATCCTCACAGTTAAATTGCACATTGCCCTCAGTGTGCCCAAGTGCATACAAAGAGATGAACAATGAAAAGTAAAGAGTGAAAGGGAGAGAAAAATCGAACGTGGCGTCCTCACACTTGGACGTTATCCCGTGGCCGATTGGCACATGTCATGCACAACCCTTGACTTTCTTCTACAATCAAATCACAATACCTGCACTCTCTTTATTTTGCTCAAAACATAAACCTATAAAAGAAAAGAAAAACATAAAATTCGAGTATTGAAGGTTTTGGTTGTTTGCCAGCGCTACGCAGTACGAGAAATGTTAATGCAAAATTTAGATTTCAAAATTGCGTCGGGCGAACCAGTATCTTCAATTGTAAAAATAAAAACAGAACAATTTGATTTATTTACGGGTCCCAAGTTAGATCCAGTTTTATTTGATCTTTTTTCATGTGGTTTTTTCCTTGATCTGTTTCTCACTCGATCCAGTTATTTTATTCTTTAGTAGTTTGTTGGTCATTTAGGGTTAATATGTTGACCAAATGCTATAAACTATAATTTAGCGCCTACATACTCCGGCTGGTTTTCCTTTGATAAAACAGTCAATAGAGAGCATCTGAAATGATTCAATTTTAAACAAAATCATTAATTTCAAAAGAAAAAAATATTCAATAAACACATATCATTCTCCTCTAATTGATCGTTAGTGACTTTAATTGACCATCAATGATGATAATTGATCATACTTGACCATCAATAACCGTAAATAGCTATTAACAACACTATTAAAAATTAATTATTAAAAACCCTAACTATTATAACTCTAATTGACCGTGAATGACCATAATTCACAATCATCAATTACAATTACTCGTGAAAAACCCATAATATACCAGTCTTTGATAATTTAGTCTATGGTCAATTTTTTGTAGTGCACCAACGCCAAATATGAGTAAGACATATCAGCAACATATATCAAGTGTTAATCGTTATAAAAGAATATCACTAACCATTATCCACACATATACAAAAGCATATAGGTATTTCACCTAGACATTTACATGTATAGGTAAATTATTTATGGATAAGCACCCCAATTTCTTATAGTAGTTTGATGGTCATTTTGGGTTAATATGTTGACTATTTATGCACTTGAATGCTACAACTGGTTTTCGTATGAAAATACGGTCGACAGGAGCATCTGAAATTATTTAATATTTAACAAAATCAATACTTGCTAAAGAAAAAAAGCTGTAGATATATACACTCACCAAATTGATATATTCATCTATTTTCCACGGCCGTTTCATGTGAAACGACCTCAAAACGACCGTTTCAAATAAAACGACCTCAATATGATTTGTGGAAAAGGGGACCCCTGAATTTTAAGGTTGTCATCGTCGCGACACGTCGCCTCGTTTTGCCTGAAACGACCGTTTTGGGCAAAACGACCGTAGAAATTGGGTTTCTCTAGTAAACTCATTGGATTTCTCTATAACCACTAAAAAAAATCAATAAACACATATCATTCTCCTAAATCTCATACAACAAAAAAAAAAGTAGAAAAGATTTTAAAAAAAGGACTATCAGTGAGTATAATTGATCATCAATGACTTTAATTGACCATCGACTTGACCATCTATAAGACTGTACGTAATGTTGGAGGTAATCATCTTCACAAACAGTTATGGTTAACATGTTACATCAGTTTTTTATCCATCATCTCAAATCCTTCATCCAAACAGTTTTTAGCTTTAACGCTACACTTTCCATAACACACTTTTATTTACACATCATCATTTGTTTTCTATTTATAATAATGAAATATTTAATTAAAATTAAATTATTAAATATAAATGATAAATATTTTTAAAATTAAATAATAAATATATATCAAAATAATAATAGATATTATAAAACTAGTCATTATATACATGTATATATATTACAGCTATACTTTTTTTAACAGTTATAATTCTATAACGGCTATATTTAATCATATAAATATCAATTTCTGAGATTCATTTCACTTCATAACCATGTCGAACATAGAAGACATAATCGAACAATTCCACAATATAATTTCAGCACATTTAGAGGATGTGCTGAAAAATTATACACCAAGGTTTGAACCTTCCATTTAGCTTCAACCTCCCCTATCGCTTGTTCAACCTCTTGTTTTGGTTGACCTCCTGTTCCAGTTCAACCTCCGGCTCTTGTTCAACCTCATGTCAACCCCAACGTGGATGACATGTAGGAGGATGAAGCCTTCTAGAATTAGGCATTCGATTACTAGTTGCTCGAAAACCCACCGGAAGACCCACTTAAAGACTTTTATGAACTGGATGATGATTCCATCTTGGAGAAGAAGAACCAGTGATGAAGAACGACTAAAGGACGAGTACGTATAGGAGGATGAACCGAGATCACCCATGTGGGGTTCATCAAACTCCGACTCCGACTCCAATTCCGATTATTGGATTATTAGGATATGTTTGTTTTATTTGGTATTTTATTTATTTTTAAGTTTAACATTTTAGGTTTAATTACTTAAATCAGGTGTATCTATAATTAATTAAGTGTAATTGTGTTTATATTTAATTTTAATTAAGGTTTAATTATATGTAATTCTAATTATGTTTGGTTAGTTTTTTTAATCATAAGTATTTATGTTTAAATAGTTTTTTTAATTATATTGATTTTAATTTTGATTTAATCATATAAAATGGGGCTCAAATTTACAAAAACATGAATTATTGGGGACGTGCGAGAGCCACAAAATGCGACAACGGACGAGAAGCCTCAACATCGCACGTTAGGCGTGCGGCTCAACGTGAGCGACGTGCGTTGGAGGTCGTCTAACCTTAAATAGCTATTAGCAACACTATTAAATTAAAAAAACTAATCATAAAATTACTTAAAATGTTTTTTCTATTTTCTAAACATATCCCACTAATGGACCGATCGTATGACCATCTGATACCAATCTGATTAGAAAACACTAGTATATATAAACTTTACTCTTTTTTTTTTTTTTAGAATATCTGAAAACATAAAGCTTCATAAGTCCCACATTAAAATTTGGTCCATTTTTCACACCTATCTATAGTTAGTGCTACAATTCCTCTACTCTACTTGTATTTGTACCCCGTCCCCAAACCTACATACATGCCACTTGATTCGTAAAATGCCATTATTGACTTGAGGTGAACCGAACCGGTTTTTAACCGGCAAAAACCATAGGTTCTAAAACAGTTTGAGTTTTCATATATAGAACCGGTCATTGTTCCACTCTATGCAATTTTAATGTTTCACAAATTTTCAGTTTCTTTTTTTATACCTTTTGTTTTTTTAACACATTCAACTTTTACATAACTTTCTTCATTTTTTATTTGTATTAACATACTATCTTTTTAATTTGATTTCGGTTATAGATAACCAGTTCTTTTATAGGTAAAAATAAAAATAACCTAGATCATAAACCGGTTACATATTATATAAATTATTTCTTAATAATTTTTACAAGATGTGCATCAACCCGCACGTTGCTGTGAGTGACATTTTATTTGCCATTTTTTTGCGATGACTTGTCATTTGTTTACCATGGCATCGTCAAATCTTTACATCCAAAACACAGTGAAATCCAAAGCCTAAATGGATTTGCAAGACATGATAGACGCTCACATCCTATTTGCTAGTTTTTTTTTATTTTTATTTTTTTGTGATTCGATGACTTGTTATTTGTTAACCATAGCATCGTCAAAGCCGCACATCCAACACAATCAAATCCAAAGCCTAAAGACATGAAAGAGGCTCAGACCACTTAATAAAGATTCTCATAGCCATATATCTTAAACATTCAACTACTTTAAGTAAAGTTAAAAATAAACTTCACAAAAAAAAAATACAAAATAAAAGACTCAATTTATATGTCAATCATCATAGCGGTAACCGCTCAGATCGTATACGGGACTCAAGTGAGGTAACGACAACAATCTGAAGATAGTGTCGTTGCCAAAACCACTAAGTCTAAAACCGTAAAGACAGAAATCATCACAACCTTACTATGACATGTATGTCAAAGAATTACTAGTACAAACGAAGCACGCTAAAGTGCCTCACATGAAACAAATTGCAATCTTTATATCATCACAACCTTAAGAAAGGTTTAGATCATCACAACAAAGAATTTGTACTCAAATCAGTTAGACATATATTAAATCAGTAAGGCATAGCCCACCATTTTCATCGAATAGGACACAGTTCCGATTAACCATCACCGCCCAAATTGGCATATCTAAACCGGCTAGATCCGAGATCGTTATCGCCTTCACGGCTCCGATCAATTGCTAAGATACTAGATAAGCTAATGCAGGTCAAAATTAGTCAGATCTCATCTCCACCAAAGAACATCAAATAAAGTTTGTGTGTAAAATCGAACCGACGGCAACGAAGAACAACAAAATTAAGTCGGATGCAAAGAGCATCAAGATCTCCGCCTTGCCGTAAAAAGAACCATACCAAAGGTGAAGCTCGGCGAAGGCAGGAGCCACAAAACTAACGTCGCTTCTCCGTAAAAAGAACCATACCAAAGGTGAAGCTTGGTGAAGAAACGAGCCATAAAATCAACATCAATCGATTGTCACCAACAGCGACGAAAGACGGCGGTAAAGCATCGCTATCGATGCGGCCGACATCGACTAAACCTCTTAAACAGAGTAAAAGTAACAACACTAATTGACGGTCACCAACAGCCACGAAAGACAATGGCAAACCACCACAATCAACGTCGGGCGACACCGGCAAAAACTCTCACAGAGAGGAAAAGTAGGAGTGAAGAAAGAGGAGGTGTAGATAAGGTAAAGATGGATATGTCTTCTACATCACATATCACATATGGAAGATTTTTATTGGCTTCAAAAATACATTGCAAAAAAATAACTGGTGCAAACGAAGCACAGCAAAATGTATCACATGAAAGAAATTAAAATTGTTAATATATATAATGTCAAATAAAAATCAAAATTACAGTCTGGTCATTGGGGTTGTAGCTCAATGATAAAAGACAAAGTCGCTTTGGTGAAGACCAAGGTTCAAACCTTGGTAATGGTATAAATGGGTGGAATAAAAAAATGTTGTTAAAAAAAAAAATAGTACAGTCTTAATTTTTTTAAAGGTCTCAAATTTATATTTCATTTTGAGATCAAAATAATTGAGTCGCTCCCATATTGAGAAATTATATATATAATATTTGTATAGAAACTAGCTTAGAAACTTGCTTAACTTTTATATTATAAAGTTTGTTAATGATGACGTGGGTCTGTCCGGCCAAACATGAGAAGCTACTCCTCACCAGGCCGGACCAAAGACCCTGCCGCACGGCTGTTGGCGACAACAAGATCGTTATCGGCGACAGCCTTCTTACCCATCACCTGCTCCACCCTCCTCTGCAACTTCCTTACCTCCTCGGTATTCAGAGCAACCAGCTGAGACTTACTCTCAGCTAACTCGGCATCCCGTGCCGCCAGATCTCTCTTCAGATCCCGGGGCGCGTCGCTGCTCAGCATGGCGGTGGATGAGGTCTTGAGTCTGGACGAAGGACTGTACCAGACGATGGGCGGTTTTCTTCATCGCCACGATATCCTTATCCTCCTCCGCCGCCGACACCACCACAGACGGAGCGGCATGCTGCACAAAATCCCATGCCCTCCTAGGTGTGGATAATACATCCCCAACTCGCAACTTCCACCCAGGCACATACACAGCATCGGGATCGGCCGTGGAGGACTCACTATCCTCCTCGGGCTCCGTGTTTTTATCCGAGCCGCGCGGCGAAGACATGTCACCAGCAGCCATGGCCTTGGCAATAGCATTCGCACCCTTGCCCATGTCAGGCTTTAATTTGCGTCCGACCAAGTCGGACATATAGTCACCGTCCGCCTCGAGCGCATGAGCAAAGCGCTTCTCGCTAGAAGTAGGGGACGCATCCCCCTCCGGACGGCTATCCGCATCATCCTTCGGCCCTTCCACCTCAGAGTCGGTGTTGTGAATGATATCCACATGTTCTTCGGACTCATCCCCGGCCTTGTAAGTAGGGTCCGGGGATCCGTCAGCAGAGGACTCGTCCACTAGGGCAGGGGAGGTGGACGTCCCAGATTTCTTCTTCTTGGATTTCGAAGGCCCCTTGGAGGACACCTTCTTCCTCTTACCCGAGGCTCTCCCAGCCGGAGCAGTGGCTTTACCCTTCGCTTGTGCTTCGGCACGCTGCTTCAGCGCCAGCTTGCGCCGCCGCTCGGCTTTCTGCTCCTCTATCAGGGTATGGGAGGCACCGCCCAGATCTTTCCCCGCAACCACCTTCTCCCCATCCTTCACAGAGAAGTCAGTAAACCGCCTCTCCTCGGTCACCTTCAAAACAGTAGCCTGCCCCTCCGGCATCGGCTTCGTAGTATGATCCACCTCCAGGGTGGATGGGAGCTTCAAATAATCCAGCAGGCCCATTTCTGCACAAAAAAGAAAAGAGTTAAGACAAGTATATTTCAAAATACAACAGCAATAAAATAAAGAAAGACCGTACCGGCCCCTTTAATCTTAAGACAAGGGTCGGTGAGCAACCCCAACCAGTTGCGGCTCATGCCGGTCATGACCAACACCTCCTCTGCCTGTTTGCGAAGGGGCATGGCGTTTGCAATCAGCATCGCGCGGAGAGCCGTGTCAAACGGAAGTTTATAAACGTCGTATGGCACGAGGTCTTCCTTCGGCTTCCTCCAGTGCATCTTCCCAAGGCAAACATCGTCAACCCAGAAAAACTTATCCTTCCACATCTTCAAACTGGTGGGAGGAGTAAACAGCCGCACGACACCTTCATGACGTGCAACTTCAATCAGGTACCAATCTCCCTGATGGTTAAGGCGAAAAAATTGCCTAAAAAGATTGACGGTCGGTTTCCCTCCGCACGCCCAGCAGGCAATTTCAAACTGGCTTATCCTCGCGACAGACAAGGGGGGAAGCTGCCGAATGTCGGCGCGTAGGGCCCTGACGAGGCTACGAAAAAAGACGGTGAAGGGAAGGCGAAGATGGGCAAAGCTAAAGTGGTGGAGGTAAAGCCCAATCTTACCGGCCGGACAGTCTCGGATGGTTTGGGTTCTCTCCGGCGAGGTGGGGTGCAACTCCAAAGGAATGCCATACCGCGCTACCTCCGCACTAAGGGTTTTTGGGGTCAGACAACTAAATTGAACGTCCATATCGGACTTACTACTCTCACCCATGGTGTAAAAGAAAAACAAAATACAAGGAAAAGGGGTAACGTATCGCGCGGTATAGAAGCAGAAAGTATTTTCAGCAAGAAGTTTTGGCAGCAAGTTTGGAAAGAAAACGATATGACCGAAGGGAGTTACGCCCAAGTATATATAGGCGATATACAGGGCACGGTTGATATTCCTGATGGGACGGTTACCGAGCCAGCGCCCGATCAGCGCCCACCAGCGCAGACGGCCTCGGGAGCTCGGCCCATCCAGGCCCAATAAGAAAACGGAGCCCGAAGCACCGCTACGTGACAGCAGCGCTTCGGCCTGGGGGGCTGATGACGTGGGTCCGGTCCGGCCAAACATGAGAAGCTACTCCTCACCAGGCCGGACCAAAGACCCACTCTAACAACATACAACACACATGAGTAGGCCGCACGACCTACGTTAACGCCGGCGACAGGCAATGATTGGCACATCATAAGCCAATCATGCGCCGCTTTACTCAAAATGGTATTGTGGACTACGCACCTACTGCGCTCGCCCATACCGTTAGCCGCCAGGAGCATTAATGACGCACCAGACAAAGGTAAGACATTATAAATACCCCCCAACCACTTGGGGGGAAAGACACTTAATCCCTCCGGACTACAACTAGCTCCGGCAATAAACATCTCTCTTGACCGTACGGCAGAGAAGATATCCTACTCCCCTACACTCACATCCTATATGCACGAGGGTAGACCTGGGATGGCAATGATGCACCTGTCAGTCCCAGAGTTAGCCGGAGGACAATCTCCCTCCTATGTTCTAACTCTTCCTTTGTATTAGGTACCCTAGGCTAACCCACCGAAGCAACCAAGGTGCTCCAGGCCGGAGCAACTTGCCTCGTTAATCATCCGGAAACTCTTCACCTAACCGGACCGGGTCATCCCTGATAGCCCGTCCGGCCGGGAAGCACCGTTTCTACAGTTAACAATAATTCTTCGCAAAGTATACAACGCCATAGTTGTTGAAGGCCCTGCTAGGGTTTGGTTTCTCAGAGACTCGGTTTCGACCCCGGGAAAAGTGTTTTTTTCTTTCTTTTCTTTTACCGCCACTCGTGTGTTATATGGTTTGCTAGCAATATAAGTCACAAATGATACAACGTTGCAGTGGTTTAAGACCCAGCTTCGAACTTCACAAACCTTTTTCTTTTCTTTCTCATATTTTCATATACATTTTTTCTATAGGAAAATTGGATTTTAATAATATCAGTTTTACCTAGTTGGCGGATAATAATACGAGTTTCAAAAATTGCACACAATAATATCAATTAACGAGGTAGGTGCTTATAATGAAATGTCGTTAGTCTTATACTAATGGTGTTAGTGGGTTGATGATGTGGCAAATGTTGAGGGACTGTTTTGTATTTTTTTAAAATGAAGGGGTTATCTTGTAACTTCTATTAAATTCTTAATTTTAGTTCCGATTTTTTTAAAATGGAGGGGTTATCTTGTTTATTATATAATATATTGTTTATTATAAATATATATATATATAGAGGAAGGATAAAATGAAAACCTCTCCGAGTTTCGAAAACCGTGAAAACCAAACTAAAAAATTGCACACAATAATATATATATAGAGGAAGGATAAAATAATATTAATTTTTTTAAACATTAATGGTATGGGTTGATGGTTAGAGCTTGGGGACATTGAGGTCTTAAGTTCAAATCTAACTCAAGGGGTTTTTCCCAAGCGGTGTGTTTTCTCCTTAATGGTGTTCCTGGATGAGTCAAGCCTACTGTGTTAAATTCAGTATGAACGGTTGCAATCCAGTATTTAGGAATGTTACTAAGGTATTGAAGATTTGAGTGTAGTTTCAAACGTCGTTCAATTTTTTTTAATAAAAATATATGAATTAAATGTTTATCTATATGCGTGTACGAATGTACGATCATGACTAACATAAAGGACTTTATATATAAATGCAATAAATTAAATTCAAAATTTTAATCGTCATATACACCTTTTAAATTCTAATCTCACACTTTTAATGGCAACTAATACGTTAAACCGCTAAGTCTGTCTGATTTAACAAAGGAGGTGGTGGAGTGGGTGTGTTTATGGCAACACCGTTTTATAATTATTGATTTCTATAAACTCTCATGTTCAAGGGTATCTTACTTAATCTTATATTATATAATATAGAGCGAGGTTATTGTGAGAAGTTTGGTTTGAGTAACAAGAATAAGAAGAAATCATAGGCATAGGATCTTCAACTAAATGAAGATCTATGGCCCAAAGTTTTCTTATGTAGAATTAGAGAGAAAAATAAAAGAAAACAAAAAGATGAAAGAACATTTTTGACTTTTTATCAAGTTCCCCTCATTTTTTAAACTTTCATAACTCATAGATACGATTTTTTTTAAATTACACCATAAAAACGAGCGTTTTATATCTTTAAAACGCGTACAGTGTTGTTATATATAAAAATAAAAAAATTACTCTTTTGATTATACCAAAATGTTCAGATCACTGTGTCAAAATATTCAGATAATTGTGTTATTGTGTCAAAATATTCATATCATTGTGTCATATTGTGTCAACAATGTTCAGATCATTGTGTTATATTGGGTTAATATGTTCAGATCATTGTGCCATATAGTTTCAAAAATCAAAAAAGTAGTTTTTTTTTAATTTATTTTATACATTGCAACACTATATATAATTTTGACAAAATGACACAATGGCCTAAACATTTTGACACAATAACATAATGGTTTGAACATATTCACACAATGATTACGTTTTTTGTCCTTTAACTTTACATGTTTTGCAATTTTTGTCATTTATCTTTTTTTGTTACAATCTTTTTTTAACTTTTTTTTTTGTTCACCTTTTTTTCTTTTAAACGGAATCCGTTAAAACCCACCGTTAATCAAGAGTATTTTTTTTTCTTTTTACCTTTTGGGTATTTTTGTAGTTAAATAAAGAGGGGGGGTGTTCTGTAAATATATCAATTCTTTCTCCCTTTATCACCTACAGCCATCACCGGTTCTTTCTCCGGCAACCATCTCCGACGATCCAACTGGCAGCCTTTCTTCTCCCTCTCTATTCATCGACCATCACCCTGTTCATCGAGAGCCACCAACAACATAGAATCTGAGTTCTAAACCTCGATATACATCTGAAAGAAAATGAATACCTCAAGTGGCTTTTACCTTTGGCCGGAAAACTGAGGTTAAACCCTAGCTGCAACACCATCATCACCGATGATGATGTATGGCGAAGCATTAATTGGCTCGACAGCTTCCGCTGCACATGTCGGCTGGTCGTGGATCGATGGTTCAGCCCTAACCACCAAGAATCAGGATTAAAGTTTTTTTGGGGTTTGTCCGTCGTCACAGTCATCATCGACGTAAAAGGGAGCAAAATCGGAGCTTTATGCTCGTTGGGGGTGTCATCAGAGCGATTAATGACTGGTGTCATCGGAGCGATTAATGACCGGTGTCGAAGGCCGTTAACACATCAGAACGATCCACTAGCCCGCGATGGTGGCAGTCGAGGGGGTTGGGGGAGAGTGCGCCGCCAGGGTTCGATTGGAGGATGAAAGGTGGGGAGGGTTCGACAGGGGTGGTCGTCGGTGAAGCAGGTGGCCTAGTGACCGCCGTCGTTTAACGAGGAGACGGTGGAGGGTCGTCGGAGGTTTGGTCGGGGCAAAGAGGGCTCGGAGATGGGACGCCGCTAGAAATTCGACCCGGAAAGAGTAGAAGGGGAGGGGGGATCGATGCTGCCAGTGGGCGTAGGGTTTTCATGGCGATGGTTTAGGGTTAGGGTGGGGTGAAGTGAGAAAGGAAAAAATAAGTACATATTTACAGAACACCCCCCCCCCCTGCGCCTTCTTTATTTAACTACAAAAAGTACCTCAAATGTAAAAAGACAAAAATACCCTTGACTTAACGGTGGGTTTTAACAAATTCTATTAAAAAGTACAAAAGGTGAACGAAAAAAAGTTAAAGGATAGAGAGTGTAACCAAAAAAAGATAAAAGACAAAAATTGCAAAACATGCAAAGTTAAAGGACAAAAAAATGTAATTTTGTCATATATATGGAAAACGCTCCCATGAACTTTTGAGAACCATTCTAAACCACTAGTTTATATATATGGAAAACGCTCCCATGAATTATAGTGGTCCCTACTTGAAATTAGTGGTTGAGATTTGGTTTTCAAAAGTTCTCAAATTAAAAAGTTATCATTTGAATCTAATACTATATATATATATAGGTAAAAGATCCGTGTAGACCCCTTATTTTTTGTAGACCCCGTAGACCCCTTATAAAACTCAATAAATTTCATTAAAACTCACTAAAAATAAAACTCAGTTTTGTTAATTTAGTTTTTTTTATTTGCGATAAGCTTTTAAGAACAAAAAAAGACAATTAAAAAAAAAGAAAAACGAAAAACATTAAAAATTGAACATTTTAAGACAATGAATTTTAAAAATTAATGAGTTTAAAACTCAATAAACTCAATAAAACTCAGTGTTGCGTTTAAAACTCAGTATTTTAAAACTCATTGTTTTAAAATGTTCGAATTTTAATGTTTTTTGTTATTTTTAATTTATTTATTTATTTTTTTGGTTCTTAAAAGCTTATCGTAATAAAAAAAAAACAAATTTACAACACTGAGTTTTATTTTTATTGAGTTTTATAGGGGTCTACGGGGTCTACAAAATTTAAGGGGTCTACACGGAACATTTCCCTATATATATATATATATATATATATATATATATATATATATATATATATATATATAGGGGTCGGATCAAATGCGGCAGGGGCATTTGCCTAAGTCCGGTGCGGCCAAATCTGGATCACTAGATCAATTTGATTGATGGATAAGATTAAAAGAGATGAGAGAGAAGGAGTGGAGGAATCTTAAAGCTGGAAGGGTATATGTGGAAAACAATATTTATTCAAGTGCCCCTCAATTTTTAAACGACCATAACTTTTTCATACGACGTTATTTTTGAAAACGAATTTCACCATATTTCTAGTCGTGATTTTGTCTTTAATTTGAGACTAGGTTTGCTTGATTTGGAGAAAAAAAAATTTCACGTTTTTTACGACGCTGGTCTGTGCTGGCTGTGCTGGTGGAATTGTGCTGGCTGTGCTGGTCTGTGCTGGCTGTGCTGGTCTGTGCTGGCTGTGCTGGTGGATTTGTGCTCTTGTGCTGGTAGACTGGTCTTTCAGCGCTGGTCTATGCTGGTATGTGTTGTGCTATGCTGGTGTACAATGTCAATGTTTTTTTTAAAAATTAAAAAAAAGATGTCTACGTTTCGAATTAAAATCTGAAAATTTTTAGGACCCTAAATCGCAGCTAGTACTACCCAAAAATTAAAAAAAAAAAAAAAAAAAACTAGAAAAAACCCGGTTAAAACGTCAAAAAAAAAGTTTCTTCAAATCGAGCAAACCTAGTCTCAAATTAAAGATAAAATCACGACTAGAATTATGGTGAAATTCGTTTTTTAAAATAACATCGTATGAAAAAGTTATGATCGTTTTAAAAACTGGGGGAACTTGAATAACTACCAAATATACCACATATGGGGAGAAATCTGGACATTCCTAATATGCCCCTGTGTGTACCGGATGTAGGCAACTTTGCCTGATGCACGGGAACCTTCTATATATATATATATATATATATATATATATATATATATATAGGGAGATGATCATTTGAGAACCAATTTGAATTGAGAACTAAAAAGAACTAATTTAAGCCACAAGTTTATTACATGTATCCCCCCTCCCATGAATTGTAGTAGTCCCCCCCCCCCCCCCCTAAAATTTGTTGTTAAGATTTAGTTCTCAAAAGTTCTCAAAATAAAAAGTTCACATTTGAACCTAACCCTATATATATATATATATATATATATATATATATATATATATATATATAATAATTTTTTTTTGTGTCTAAAGTATAAGCATAAGATATGTTTTTGAATTGTATTGTGAAAAAGGTATGTTTTAAAACCGAAGTAGTGGCCAAAATTGACATGCAAGTAAAGGCAAGAGGGTGACCATTGCTTTCACATAGCTATAAATGTAGTCCATAAAAATTGTTAGATAATAATTCATCAAATATAAGTTTTGATTTTGAAAGAAATTCGAATAAATCAATCTATTATCATTAGGTATTTATAAAGACTTCAAACTCTTTCACTAATTTAAATATTATTGATATTTTCGTTTGTAGGAAGAGAAATATATATTAAATACAGTGGCGGAACCATGAATTATTTTTTATTGGGTCGTTTTTTTTGTTCGAATTCTTAACCAGGTGACACCAAAATATTCAGGCCTGGTTGGTTCAGTTGGATCAGCAACATAATAAAACGAGACGCATTAACAACAAATACAATGTCATCTAGAAAACACATGATAAAAATACTTTGTCAATAAAAATGAAATTGATCTATATCCTTGCGTGTGAGTTTTGGAAATGCGAAGTTGGGTTTGAGAAGAAGAGAAGTTTTCTAACTTGGGGATGGAGAGAACATAAATTTTAAATGGCGGCATTGCAGGAGAAGGATGGATTGCGAGTTGGCTTTGGAAGAATAGAACGCATCGAAGTCTGGATTCTAGATGGGGAGAACAAAAGCCACTTTATGAACTGGGTGGATTTGGAGTGACAAAACAATTAGGTTTGCCGGGTTAAGAATGGGGGTGGGGTTACGTGAGAAAGGATAAAGAGAAAAAAATATTATTACCAACAACATGTTTTGAACTCATGACCTCTAAAAAAACACGCGTGACTTTGAGCTTAAGCAAGTTGGGGATCACCACCAAACCATTTCAAAATATCTAAAATGTGTTAGGGGTCAAATACTTATAACCATTGGGGTCAATTGAAATTTCGCTTAAATACGCTCTATTACGGTTTTCAATTTCATTGGGGTTGTTGGACCCCGACTCCTAAGAGAGAGCTCTACCCATGATTAAATATAAGTATGCATAGATAGGACATTATTTAAATAGAAAATTTTATACCTAGTAAAAATAGGATTGAGAAAATGAAGTTTTTAAAAAAAAATCACCCATTTTGGGAAATATTTTTTGAACTTGTGATGCCCAGACTTGGCCCCGGGGCACGTCACGCATCAGATTTACTCATGAACATCAAGGCATAACAACGATAACTATAACAACAGAAATTTAGAACCTTTATTTATATAGCCAAGTTCTACAAGTAAGAGAGATAATTTACATAAGGTAACTCTAACTATAAGATTATTACTATATCTATATCACTGATAGTTTACCCGCCTAATCCCTTATCACAAGGGCTTTCCCATTGCTACCTGAAGCCTCACCTTTACCTGACATACATACTTTAAAAAGTCAACTTACGTTGGCGAGTTCTATGTTGTAAAAAAACTTTACCTCGTTCTGAGTTCAGAACACCTAGGCCTGCAAGACCCCCTTTTCAAACATATATTAAGTATAACACATAACACAATTATACAACACGTAGCATTCCCAACAAAAAGTACCCTCTAGTCCCTCTTATAGCCCAACCTCTATTACCAGACCATACCCTAACTCTTATATGATAATTTATAAGCAGAGATACCCTTTTTCGTTTCAAATACGGTTTTGCTGACTACCGAGTTTACCCTTATGCCCACATTTTGGTAGCTCACCCACATGCCCACATTTCGGTGATCCCTGTAATGACCAGTCGCCCCCCCCCCCCCTAATTTCAAAGGTCCTTTGTGTTCCCTAAACCCTTCGGGAAACACTACCCCTAACTTAAGATGTTCTACCCATCTAATACTGGACATCTTAATAGCAATCCCAACTCCCCTAGTACTACTACCCGTCCCTAATTAGATACCCAAGTGAAGTAGGATTATTAGTACACAGTGATAAGACATTCATATACTGCAACTAATGAGCATCCCCCAATTTAACATTGGTGTATGTATACAGGGTGTACCATCGCCATATCTTCCAGACTTCTGATATACCAGGCAACTAGTATTATATATATATATATATGTATATATATATATATATATATATATATATATATATATATATAGGGAGAAGATCATTTGAGAAACAATTGGGTTTGAGAACTAAAAAAAACTAATCTCAGCCACTAGTTTATATATATATGGAAAACCCTCCCATGAACTATAGTGGTCCCCACCTGATATTAGTGGTTGAGATTTAGTTCTCAAAAGTTCTCAAAATAAAAAGTTCTCATTTGAACCTAACCCTACAAATATCTTGTTTTGATTTGGGACCCACAATTTTGGAGCAAACCAACGCTCTTAACAGTGGCGGACCCATGATTTTTTTTATATGGGTTCACTTTTTTTCGGTGGTTGGAATTCTAAGATGGAGAAAATGACCTGTTTGGGTAAGATAGTGAAATAACCCTGTAGATATATATTTATAATTTTATATATATATATATATATATATATAGAGAGAGAGAGAGAGAGAGATGTTTATTCGAGACCAATAAGTATTACAAAAACAAAAAGAACAAACCTAAATCATTTAAATTTTTGTTCCATGGTTTAAACTTTTATGATTTTGTACTTCTGAAATACAAATATGCATATTTTTATAAATAAAAAATCATTAAATTAGTTTTTTCATACGTTTTTATATCTTTATAAGTTCCTTACACATGGGCAGATAAGAAAACCTACACATGTGTAGGGAAATGTATAAACTAAATTTCTTCATGTTTTGTTGTTTGAATTTCATGAAAATGAATAAGCATTACATTTATATAATTTTGTTATATTTTTAAACTTTGTTAAGATTGACAAAAATGAAAGATTCGTCTTGTTCCGCGTGTTCTTGCAATATTTAATGGTCTGCATAGAACTCTCCTATTAGGCTATTCGTAATGGGGCGTTACTGGGCCCTTTAACGCCCTATAACGCCCCGCCCCACTACGCTTAGGCGTTATGAGGCGTTATGGACGAAAATAATTCTTGGGCGTGAGCCAGGTAACGACGAGAGAGGGGAGAAGTCAAATGATTATGGGGCGTTATGGGGGCTTTATCCACTACACCATAAAGCCCCATAAAGCTCATTGTCCAGTCACCGTCCACATGACGGATAATGCCTCATTCGGGGCCTTATGGGGCCTTATCCATTACAGGTAGCCTTAGAAAATTGATTTTGCCTAAAAAGAACAGAAAACAATAAACTTTGACATGTGATACAATTAAGAAATAAGAGTAATGATATTTTGGTCTAAAAACAAAACAATACAAATAATGTTGTCTTAACGTAAAACATTACATACATAAAACAATGTTTTCTTAATGCAAACTAGCACAATTATACGTGTTGATTTATTTTAAAACAATACAAATAATGTCATCTTAACGTAAAACAGTACAAGTAATGTTGTATTAACGTAAAACAGTACATATATAAAATCTGTAAATTCTTAATGTAAACCAACACAATTATATGTGTTGTTTTACTTTTAAAAAACATAAAATGTGTTGGTTTAATACAAACAACACAGAGATAGATGTTTTGATGTAAAACTAATTAAACGTACAATGCAAAATAATACAAAATCATATCGTTTAAATATAAAGCAGTACAATTATTATAAACTAGTACATTTTTTTTAAACCAGTACAAATATCAGAAACTAGTACATTTTTTAAAAGAATTTCTTTAAAAAATTTATATATGAATACTATACTCAAATTAAAGAGAAAAAATGTTCGTTTTTATAGTGTAATTTTTATAAAACAAATAATGTCGTATGAAAAAGTTGTGAACATTTAAAAAGCATTGCGGGGAACTTAAAAAAAAGTCAACAAAAATGGTTATACAAAAAATAACTCCACCAATGATCCCTAGCTCAATTGGCTAAGGTAAGGTACCCAAAGACATTAAAAGTGAGAGGTTTTGGGTTCAACTCCTCCTGTGACAGAAAAATAAAAATAAAATGGGGGTCCAAGTTGGGACATGAGGTTTTCTCGCCTATGCTGAGTTTCCTCCTGATTGGGAATGAAGATGATCGGGTGAGTGGATAATGACCCCGTCAGTGATCCAAATTTGCCGTTAAAAAAACCAAAAAAAAAAAAAAAAAAAAAACTCCTCCCCTTAATTTCCATCTTATTATATTGCACTTGAATCTCAACCTTTGAATTGTAATATTAATGAATGAGATCTCTTTCTATTCTTTTTAGGAGTGAATCTAACCCCAATATAAGATTAATGAGCGTTTTTATTGTTAAAAAAATAAAAAATCTTTCTTTTAAAGAAAAACAAATTTACCAATGGAATTCTCACAGAAAGAACTACTATGTAGAAAACCTTAGGTTGAAGATCAAACATAAGAACTTAATCTAAAATATTAGTCTAATGGGTAAAAGTGCTTATTTGGCATATAAACACTTCATTAATTATCCAAACAACTAATATGTGATAAGTTTTATACCTTACAATTGTTTCGATCCGTAACATACAAATTCCTCAAAAATATGTAATATCCACTGTAGAAACCGTGGTCCTCGGCCGGACGGTTATAAGGGGAAACCCGGTCCGGTGGAGTAAAGGGCTTCTGGGAAGTTGGAGAGTCAAGCCGCTCCGGCCTGGAGCGCCTTGGTTGCTTCGGTACTGTCGCCTAAGATACCCGTCACGAAGGGAGAGTTAGAACATAGGAGGGAGATTGTCCTCCGGCTCAGACTGGGACTGACAGATGCATCATTGCCATCCCAGGTCTACCCTCGTGAATATAGGATGTGTGTGTGGGGAATGGGGGTGTCTACTCTGCCGTGCGGTCAGGAGAGACGTTTTAGTGCCGGAGCTAGTTGTAGTCCGGAGGGATTAAGTGTCCTTCCCCCAAGTGGTTGGGGGGTATTTATAGTGACTTACCTTTGTCTGATGCGTCATTAATGCCCCTGGCGGCTAACGGTATGGGCGGGCGCAGTAGGTGCGTAGCCTACAGTCCCATTTTGGGTAAAGCGGCGCATGATTGGCTGATGATGTTCCAATCATTGCCTGTCCCTGTCACTCGAGATGGCCGTGCGGTCGACTCGTGTGCGTCGTGCTACACCTAGAGTGGGTGCTTGGTTCGGCCTGATGAGGGATGGCTCCCGATATTCGGCCGGACCGGACCCACGTCATCAGCCCCCCAGGCCGAAGTGTTGCTGTCACGTGGCGGTGCTTCGGGCTTTTCCTTCTTATTGGGCCTGGATGGGCCGGGCTTCCGGGCCCTCTGCGTTGGTGCGCGCTGATTGGACGCTGGTCTGGTAACCGTCCCGTCAGGAATATCAACCGTCGCTCCCCATATAGCCTATATATAGCCGAGCGTAACTCCCTTCGGTCATATCGTCTTCATTCCAAACTTGCTGCCATTCTTGCCGAAAACGCTACTTGCTTTTATACCGCGCGGTACGTTACCCTTTTCATTGTATTTCGATTTCTTACATCATGGCCGATAGTACTAAGTCCGACATGGACGTTCAATTTAGCTGCCTTACTCCGAAAACCCTTAGCGCTGAGGTAGCGCGGTATGGTATACCTCTAGAACTGCATCCTACCTTGCCGGAGAGAACCCACACTATCCGGGATTGTCCGCCCGGTAAGATTGGGCTTTACCTCCATCACTTCAGTTTCGCTCACCTTCGTCTTCCCTTTACTGTTTTCTTTCGCAACCTTATCCGAGCCCTTCGTGTTGACATTCGGCAGCTTCCTCCCTTGGCCGTCGCGCGGATAACCCAGTTTGAAATCGCCTGCTGGGCGTGCGGGACAAAGCCTACCGTTAACCTTTTTAGGCAATTTTTTCGCCTGAACCATCAGGGGGATTGGTAACTTATAGAGGTTGCCCGCCATGCGGGGGCCGTACGGCTATTCACTCCTCCCACCAGTCTGAAGCTTTGGAAGGACAAGTTCTTCTGGGTGGATGACGTTTGCATCGGCCCGATGCATTGGAGAAAGCCGGAGGAGGACTTGGTGCCGTACGACGTGTTCAAGCTTCCTCATGACACGGTTGGCCGTGCCACTTTAATTGCGAATAAAATGCCTCATCGCAAGCAGGCCGAGGAGGTTTTGGTTATGGCTGGCATGAGTCGTAATTGGCTAGGGTTGCTCACCGACCCTTGTTTTAAAATGAATGGGGCCGGTATGGTTCCTTCTTGTTGCTGCTGTCTTGTTCTCCCTATTTTTTTTTTTTTTTTTTACTGAACCTAACTTCCTTTTTCTTTGTGCAGAGATGGGTCTCCTGGATTATTTGAAGCTGCCATCTACTCTTGAGGTTGAGCATACGACGAAGCCAGTGCCCGAGGGGCAAGATACTGTTGTGAAGGCTACCGAGGAGAGGAGGTTCACTGATTTTGTTGTGAAGGATGGGGAGAAGGTGATCGCGGGTAAGGATTTGGGCGGTGCTTCCCACACCCTTATTGAAGAGCAGAAGGCCGAACGGCGTCGCAAGCTGGCGCAGCAGCAGCGTGCTGATGTGGCCAAGGGTAAGGCCACCGCACCGTCCGGAGGTGCTTCCGGTAAAAGGAAGAAGGCCGCCTCTAAGAGGTCTTCCAAATCCAAGAAGAAGAAAACTGGTACATCCACCTCTCCCGCATTGGTGGACGAGTCTTCTGATGAAGGGTCCCCGGATCCTACTTACAAGGCTGGGGATGAGTCCGTGGAAGATTTGGACATAATCCACAATACTGACTACGAAGTTGAGGGGCCGAAGGAATGGTTCCTTCTTGTTGCTGCTGTCTTGTTCTCCCTTTTTTTTTTTTTTTTTTTTTTACTGAACCTAACTTCCTTTTTCTTTGTGCAGAGATGGGTCTCCTGGATTATTTGAAGCTGCCATCTACTCTTGAGGTTGAGCATACGACGAAGCCAGTGCCCGAGGGGCAAGATACTGTTGTGAAGGCTACCGAGGAGAGGAGGTTCACTGATTTTGTTGTGAAGGATGGGGAGAAGGTGATCGCGGGTAAGGATTTGGGCGGTGCTTCCCACACCCTTATTGAAGAGCAGAAGGCCGAACGGCGTCGCAAGCTGGCGCAGCAGCAGCGTGCTGATGTGGCCAAGGGTAAGGCCACCGCACCGTCCGGAGGTGCTTCCGGTAAAAGGAAGAAGGCCGCCTCTAAGAGGTCTTCCAAATCCAAGAAGAAGAAAACTGGTACATCCACCTCTCCCGCATTGGTGGACGAGTCTTCTGATGAAGGGTCCCCGGATCCTACTTACAAGGCTGGGGATGAGTCCGTGGAAGATTTGGACATAATCCACAATACTGACTACGAAGTTGAGGGGCCGAAGGAATGGTTCCTTCTTGTTGCTGCTGTCTTGTTCTCCCTTTTTTTTTTTTTTTTTTTTTTTTTTACTGAACCTAACTTCCTTTTTCTTTGTGCAGAGATGGGTCTCCTGGATTATTTGAAGCTGCCATCTACTCTTGAGGTTGAGCATACGACGAAGCCAGTGCCCGAGGGGCAAGATACTGTTGTGAAGGCTACCGAGGAGAGGAGGTTCACTGATTTTGTTGTGAAGGATGGGGAGAAGGTGATCGCGGGTAAGGATTTGGGCGGTGCTTCCCACACCCTTATTGAAGAGCAGAAGGCCGAACGGCGTCGCAAGCTGGCGCAGCAGCAGCGTGCTGATGTGGCCAAGGGTAAGGCCACCGCACCGTCCGGAGGTGCTTCCGGTAAAAGGAAGAAGGCCGCCTCTAAGAGGTCTTCCAAATCCAAGAAGAAGAAAACTGGTACATCCACCTCTCCCGCATTGGTGGACGAGTCTTCTGATGAAGGGTCCCCGGATCCTACTTACAAGGCTGGGGATGAGTCCGTGGAAGATTTGGACATAATCCACAATACTGACTCCGAAGTTGAGGGGCCGAAGGATGATGATGGCGGCCGTCCGGAGGGGGATGCGTCTCCCACATCCAGTGAGAGACGCTTTGCCCATGCGCTTGAGACTGGCGGCGACTACACGTCGGATATAGTCGGGCGGAAACTAAAGCCTGGCATGGGCAAGGGTGCTGATGCCATTGCCAAGGCCATGGCAGCCGGTGACATGTCTTCGCCGCCCGGTTCTGATAAGAAGACGGAGCCCGAGGAAGATAGTGAGTCTTCTGCGGCCGACCCCGACGCACCCTATGTGCCTGCCTGGAAACTGCGGGTCGGGGATGTGTTATCCACCCCTAAGAGGGCTTGGGACTTTGTGCAGCATGCCGTTCCGTCCGGGGCGGTGTCTGCGGCGGAGGAGGATAACGATATTGTTGCCATGAAGAGGACCGCGCAGCGCCTGGCGCAGTCCTTCGTCCAAACTCAGGACCTTATCCATCGCCACGCCGAGCATCGGAACACTATCCGCAATTTGAAGAGAGACCTAACGGCGCGAGAGGCAGAGTTGGCTGAGAGTAAGTCTCAGTCGTCTGCCTTAATCACTGAGGAGATAAGGAAATTGAGGAAGATGGTGGAGCAGGTGACGGGAGAGAAGGCTGCTGTTGACAACGAGCTTGTTGTTGCTAACGGCCGTGCGGCCGGGTTGGAGAAAGCCTTGGCAGAGGAGGGCGAGCGTCGGAGGGAAGAGGTCTCGGCTCGAGTTGTCGAACTGGAGACGGCGAGGAGGGAGAAAGCTGCCGTGGAGGCCGAGCTAGAGGCCCTGAAGAGGGATAAAGCTGGGGTGGATGCCGAGCTGGTCAGAGATCACGCAGTTGCTGACTCTGCGTGGGCAGATAGGAAGTGGTTGGTGGCGGAGGGCTTCCAGCACGTTATCCTAAGGCTGTTGAAGAGCCATGAATTTGAAAGTAAGCTGGGGGCCGTGCAGCAAGCCGTGATGGATGTGGGTACCGTCCAAGGCATCCAGACCGGCCATGATTTTGCCAGCTCGGGGTATGCCCTCGCTGACATTCCTGCCGTGAGGCCTAATGCCGATACGGACTTGAGGGAGGCGGTTACCGTTTTTGAGCAGCACAAGTATCCCTACCTGGAGGAGCTTGCCGGCCTTGCCTCTGAACCTCTCGAAGTTATCCAGGCTTTGGAGCCCAAGGCCGCTCCAAAGAAGGTGGTGGAAAAGCCTACCCCTGACCCTTCGGCCCAAGCTTGACGTCTGCCACCGTGCGGCTTTTGTAGTTATTTATTTCTCCTTGTATAGTTCTTGTAATTTCCTTTGGCTTCGGCCTTGTTTTGTAAATCCTTATCGTGTGAATGAAATCCTGCAAAGTTAAAATGCAATATAATGTATTCAGCCGTTCGGCTTTTATTTAGCATATGTTATATTTAGATGTTTGTCGTTTGTTTGAGCCGTGTGGCCTTTATGATATGTACTTGTGTTAATCGTATTGGCCGTTCGGCCTTCGTTATTCTATTTACATTTGTGCTGGCTTGTTGGCCGTTCGTGGTTGTACACCCACTTTGTTTTACTCCGTTCGGAGGTGTAGCGCTTTTTAACCATGGTAGTTGTGGTCCCATTTCGCTGTTTGATAGGGCACTGGGCCGTTAGAGCCCAGTGGCTCGTTAAGCGTGTTTGGGTCACCCACTGTAGGGTAGGGTTCTGGTCCGGCTAATCCGGTCCGTCTCCCTTTGTGTCCCAGCCTTCGGTTGGCCTATCGAGTGTTTTGCCGATGTTAATTACCGCGCGGCCGCGTATGGCCGTGTGTATGGTAAGTTAGGTTGTCGGTCTTGGATTAGTTTATAGGGTGTGTCGCCCCGTTAAGTGTTTGCTTTGCAATAAGATGTTGTAACAAACTATCGTAACAAAATGCCGACCGGCTTACTGAATGAAGTACAAATTACAAACAAGTGTTGCGCGATAATAGTAAGCTTAAATATAACATTTCTTTAGTTGCATGCCGTTCCAGTGCCTGGGTACGGCTTTCCCGTCGAGAGTTGCGAGCTTGTACGACCCTTTCTGATGAGCTTCCCGTATCTGGTACGGTCCTTCCCAGTTAGGGCCGAGTTTACCCTGCTTCTCCTGTCTTGAAGCTTCATTGTTTCGGAAGACGAAGTCGCCCGGTCTGAAGGTAACTGTTTTCACTTTGGCGTTGTAGTACCCTTCGATTTTCTTTTTGTACCTTGCCTCGTTGATTGCGGCCATGTTTCGCCGTTCTTCCGTTAGGGACAGGTTTACTAGCAGCTCGGTGTCATTGGTTTCTTCATTCATTTCCAAAATTCGCTGTGAGGGCATTCCTATTTCTGCCGGGATTACCGCCTCCGTACCGTAAGTTAGGCTGAAGGGGGTGTGTCCGTGACTCGTCCGTTCGGTTGTTCTCATCGCCCACACGACGCTTGGCAGTTCTCTTACCCAGTTTTTTCCTTCGGCCCCCAACCGTGCCTTTATTCCCGTCACTATGCTTCGGTTCGTTCTTTCTACCTGGCCGTTTGACTGAGGATGGGCGACCGAAGTGAAGATCTGTACTATTTGCAACTCCTTGCACCATGCCCGGAAGGGATTTTCCGCAAACTGCTTTCCGTTATCCGAAACAATCTTGCCTGGGAGGCCGAAGCGGCATCATATGTTTTCCCAAACAAAATTTATCATTTGTTTGCCCGTGATGGTTGCTAGTGGCCGCGCTTCCACCCACTTAGTAAAGTAATCCACTGCGACCACCAGGAACTTGATCTTTCCTGGCGCCTCTGGGAATGGGCCTACGATGTCGATCGCCCACTTATGGAACGGCCACGGCGACGTCACCGGTATCATCTCGCGCTTAGGGGCGCGCTGGACACTGGCGTGCACCTGGCATCCCCTGCACTTTCTAATTTCTTTCTCTGCGTCCGAGTACATAGTTGGCCAATAGAAGCCAGTGTTCAACATTCTTGTGACGACCGAGCGGGGCCCCGAATGGGTACCGCAGATGCCACGATGGAACTCCTGGATTACGTATAGCCCCTCGTCTTCCGTGAGGCACCGCAGCAATGGTTGTAAGTAGGCCGTGCGGTAGAGACGGCCATCCTTCAGTGTGTAGTTCACTGCTTGCAGGCGGAGCTTGTTTGCCTCCTGGTTGGACGTTGGTGTGGTGCCATCCGTCAGGTACTTGACGAATGGTGTCATCCAGGAGTCCGTCTGAGTGTTCACGTCGTTAACCTCCATCGGCTCTCCCATGGGTGTGGTGATTACCTCCACCGGTATTTGTTTCGTCAAGTGAGCGAATGCCAGTGAGGCTAACTTGCTGAGTGCGTCAGCTTTCTTATTCTGGCCGCGCGGTATCTGGATGATTTCGAATTCCAGAAACGAGGACGCGATAGCTTTTACGCAATCAGCATACTTTTGCAGCGCGGCTTCTCTTATTTCGAATTCTCCTTTTACCTGATTCGCGACCAATAAGGAATCCACCCGTGCGGATAGCTTTCTTACTCCCATCTTCTTTGCTAGCCTCAGTCCTGCCAGCAGGGCTTCGTATTCTGATTCATTGTTTGTGCTTGGGAATTCAAGCCTAATGGCGTAGGTTACTTCTACGCCGCACGGGTCGATGAGTACGAGGCCCGCACCAGAGCCATCTTTGCTAGATGCCCCGTCTGTGTACAGTGTCCAGGCATCTGAACTTGTGACCGTGGGAGGTAGCATCGGCGTCGCGGGGGTTTCTTGTTCGGTTTCTTTGCTGTCGAGCTCTGTTATGAAGTCTGCGAGGACTTGGCCTTTTATGGCCGTCCTTGGTCGGAACTTCAAGTCCAGCTCGCCGAGCTCGATCGCCCATTTCGCGAAGCGGCCGGACGTTTCGGGGCGTTGTACTATTTCTCTCAGCGGATAGTTGGTTAGTACACATACTCTGTAGGCTTGGAAGTACCGCCGAAGCCGCCTGGTTGTGTGGACCAGAGCGAGCAGGAGCTTTTCCAACTTCGAGTATCTTGTCTCTGGGTCAGCCATTGTTCGGCTGACGAAATACATAGGTATCTGCTTGTCGCGCCGTTCGGCGCACAGGACCGAACTCAGTACTTTCTCCCCTACGGCTAAGTACAAGATAACTTCTTCGCCTGGCTCCGGCGCGGTGAGTGATGGCAGTTCTGCCAGGGTTCTTTTGAGTGCCTGAAAGGCTGCTTCGGCCTCCTCGGTCCATAGGAAATCTTCTTTATCGGTGCACCTTTTCAAAGCTTCGAAAAATGGGGTGGATTTTTCCGCTAGCTTGGAGACGAAACGGTGCAGGGCGGCCAATCTGCCGTTTAGGCACTGAAGTTCTTTTAGCGATTGGGGGGACCTCATATCTAGTATCGCCTTGACTTTTGCCGGGTTGGCCATGATGTTTTGGTCTGCTACTACGTGGCCCAGGAATTTTCCTTGCTTCATGCCGAACGAGCATTTGGCTGGATTTAGTTTCATGTTGGCCGCGCGGAGGTTTGCAAAGGTTTCCTGGATGTCATTCAGTAGTGTGTCTTCTGTTTGGCTTTTTATGACCAGGTCGTCCACGTAGGCCTCCATGTTCCGACCGATCTGTTCTTTGAACACTTTGTCAATTAACCTCTGGTAAGTTGCCCCCGCGTTCTTTAGACCGAACGGCATCTTGGTGTAGCAGAATGTGCCCTTATCGGTATGGAACGCTGTTTTTTCCTCGTCTATTTTTGCCATCTGTATCTGGTGATAGCCCTTGTACGCGTCTAGGAAGCATTTAAAGGTGTAACCAGACAGTGCGTCCACTTTTGCGTCTATTGTTGGCAACGGGTAACAGTCTTTGGGACAAGCATCGTTGATGGCTGTGAAGTCTACACACATTCGCCAAGTGCCGTCCGACTTTTTTACTAGTACAGGGTTTGCCAGCCATGGCGGGTATTGTACTTCCCGCATGATGCCCGCCTTTACCAACTTGCTCACCTCATCACCAACCGCTCGGCATCGGTCTCGGCCCATCGTCCGCTTTCTTTGAACTACTGGCTTGTGTGCCGGATTTTCGTTTAGGTGGTGTTCGGTGATTTGCCTGGGTACGCCTGTCATATCGGATGGTGACCACGCAAATACGTCCACGCTGTTTCTCAGTAGGTAATACAGCCGCTTTCTCCCCTCGATGCTTAGCTCTTGGCTGATTGCTACCGTTTGGTCCGGGCAGGCATCGTTGATGACGCATTTCTCGCTGCTTTCTTCGACTGCCGCGACTAGGGTGTGTGGCCCTCTGTCGGACAGCAATGTGGCCACTCCCAGCCTGGTGGGGAAACGAATCATTCCGTGTGCCGTGGAGACTACGGCGCCGAAGGCCATTATAGCCGGGCGGCCTAGGATGATGTTGTAGGATGACGATCCGGCAACTATTATGAACGTAAGCCGCTCGGTTCGTGTCATTCTTTCGCCAGCCATGGTCACTTCTAACTGTATTTGTCCTCGTGGTAACACCTTTTCGCCGCTGAACCCGACCAGCTGTGTCTTGCAGGGTTGGATGGAAGCACGGATCTTTGCTGGTAGTTTCATGAAGCAGTGCTCGTACATGATGTCGGAGGCGCTACCCCCGTCTATGTACATCCGGTGTACTTTGTAATCCTCCACCTGTGCCGTGATGACCATTGGCTCCAATGTTGGCTGCACGTCGCCGAGCGGTGGGAAGTATATTGGCCTGTTAGCCCACCATTCGTGATTGACTTTTGGCCGCTTCAGCTGTCTTGAATGTACCATCAGGATTACTTTTTCCTCTCTTTCCTTTTTTGGCTTTTTTTCCTCTTTCACTTCCCTTACTAAGTGTGCCAGCTCGCCTGTTTTCACGGCCTTGTCGATTTCTTTCCTCAGTTGGTGACACTCGTTGGTGTCGTGACCTTTATCACCGTGGAATTCACAATACTTATCCATGTTCCTGTTAATGGCTTTGTCGCCCATCGGCCTTGGCGGCTTGAAGCTGAACCTGGCTTCTTCTGTCTTCAAGATCTCCTTTGGGGTTTTAAGTAAACCTCCATGGCTCTGTCCTTTGTCGCCTAGCCGGTGTGACATGCCGGACGGGCGTTCGTAGGGTGCGAACCCTGTTTTCCTCTCGTGTGTTTCGTTCTTGTCGCCCCCGCGCTGCCATGGGCGTTTCTCATTTTTCCCCTGGCCTTGCCTTGGGCCCAATCTTGAGCTGATTGGGCCTCGATTGTCACGCAGCTGGGCGGCTTCCTCACCTCGTAAGAAGGCTTCTGCCCGGTCGAGGGCTTCTTGCATGGTGCTGGGTACCCTGGCACTTAGTTCCTTTATGAGTTGTCTCGTTCGTATGCCATGTATAAACCCTGAAATCTTTTGCCGTTCGTCCACATTGCCGATTAACATAGACTCTGACTTAAACCTTTCGATGAACGCTCTGAGTGACTCGGAATCTCCCTGGCGGATGTTATGCAGTTCGATGGGGTCTTTTACGCATCGGCGCTGTTGGCCAAAGTGTGTTAGGAACTTAACGCGCAGCTCCTCGAACCGTCGGATACTTCCGTCCGGCAACGCGTTGAACCAAAGTCGTGCGGCCCCCGTCAGGGTTTGCACGAACATTTTGCACCAAACTGCCTCGGCCCACCTCATGATTTCTGCCGCTGCTTTGAATGAATGTATGTGATCTTCCGGATCGCCGCTGCCATCGTATGTCTTTATTGACGAAGGTAGTTTCGTCTTTGGAGGGCACTCGAAACTTTCCACGGCGCGGCTGAATTTGCTTCTGCTTGGTGGCACGTAAGGCGCGGCAGACATTGGTTGTTCAAAGAAGTCTTCGAAGTTTACGCCGCCGTGCGGTTGTCTTATCCCTTGTGTGTTTGGGACCGAATTGTCGAGTGGTGTGTAGCCACTGACTACTGGTCCTTGTGGGATACTGGGTGTGTCGGTGGCAACCGGACTTGCACCGTATAGCAGCTTCCACTGCTGCATTGCCCATAGGGGAAAATACTCAGGCGGTAGGGCAGAAGTTGGGACTCCTGCACTCATTAGCGGTGCTTGGAATATTGTCCCCGTTGGCTGGCTACCTTCTTGCGTGAACGTGGGTTGGCTCGGGTTGCTCGTCGCTGCGGCTCGGGCGCTACTTCGCAGGAGGAGAGCCCTGTCAGCCTGGTTGGTCACGACCGTGCTGTCTGTAAATACATTTCGGGATGTGGTCCCGGGAAAACGACGCCTTTCGGGAGACTACGGTGGCGTCGGGGTGGCCTCATGAACGTCACGGCCATCCCTGTCGTCTGCCTCGTACCTTGTGAAGTCGAGTTGATTTTGGACCCCTTTCAACCTTCTTTCCCGGGCCACTCTCTGCATCATCTGTTGCAGCTGGTCGTAGTTTGCTTCGACCATCTCCGGTGTTATTGTGACCTGATTTTCCTGTAATGTGCCCTCGGCGCCAGTGTTCGACGGAACCGGGGGGGTTGTTTCAGGTATCGAAGACATTGCTATTTTGCCGTGTAACGACGGATGGCGCCAATGTAGAAACCGTGGTCCTCGGCCGGACGGTTATAAGGGGAAACCCGGTCCGGTGGAGTAAAGGGCTTCTGGGAAGTTGGAGAGTCAAGCCGCTCCGGCCTGGAGCGCCTTGGTTGCTTCGGTACTGTCGCCTAAGATACCTGTCACGAAGGGAGAGTTAGAACATAGGAGGGAGATTGTCCTCCGGCTCAGACTGGGACTGACAGATGCATCATTGCCATCCCAGGTCTACCCTCGTGAATATAGGATGTGTGTGTGGGGAATGGGGGTGTCTACTCTGCCGTGCGGTCAGGAGAGACGTTTTAGTGCCGGAGCTAGTTGTAGTCCGGAGGGATTAAGTGTCCTTCCCCCAAGTGGTTGGGGGGTATTTATAGTGACTTACCTTTGTCTGATGCGTCATTAATGCCCCTGGCGGCTAACGGTATGGGCGGGCGCAGTAGGTGCGTAGCCTACAGTCCCATTTTGGGTAAAGTGGCGCATGATTGGCTGATGATGTTCCAATCATTGCCTGTCCCTGTCACTCGAGATGGCCGTGCGCCCGACTCGTGTGCGTCGTGCTACACCTAGAGTGGGTGCTTGGTTCGGCCTGATGAGGGATGGCTCCCGATATTCGGCCGGACCGGACCCACGTCATCATCCACCAACAATTACATGAGAGACGAAATAAATAAATAAAATATAGGTGATTGAGTTTCACACTTTCCACGGATAAAAACGCCAATCGGTAAGATGGTTAAAACACCGACACAAGCCACTTGCGAATGAAATAAATAAATAAATAAATAAATAAATAAAATATCAAGAAGTAAAGTAAGAAGTAAAGCAAGATAGCATGGAAAGGAAAATGAAGAAGAAAGGTGGTTGGAAATTAAAATGACAAATGTGGAGGATGAAACGTGGGAGATGGATGCCCCGTCACCATTTCTAGACACTCAATACGCCACGACAAACTTACGACGTCGTTACAACCACAACATTAATCGTGGCTAACCATTTCACCACATACTTGCTACATCACTCACTTTTTCAACAACATTTATTAAATAAGGACAAACACTAGCTTAGATATCTAGTATATTCCTCAAACTAAATACACTACACTTAATTCGATCTCTACTTTAGTTCACTTCGCTTCCTATATAAACACCACACTCCCCCAAATCACATATACACTGGCCTCCTATACTTGCAACGTTTTCCCTCGAAAATGGGAAGGGCCCCCTGTTGCGAAAAGGTCGGGTTAAAGAGGGGAAGGTGGACGGCTGAGGAAGATGAGATACTGAATAACTATGTCAAGACTCACGGTGAAGGCTCGTGGAGAGCTTTACCCAAAAATGCTGGTATATATAAAACAGTTTTATGTACAAGTACAACAACATATATGTTTTTAAATGATTATGTTATGTTTTGTTATGTTATAACATGTACGTATTATATGTTTATAGGGTTGTTGAGGTGCGGGAAGAGTTGTAGACTAAGATGGATTAACTACTTGAGATCCGATATAAGAAGAGGCAATATATCTACGGAAGAGGAAAATCTTATAGCCAGTTTACACGCATCTTTAGGCAACAGGTTAGTACTTACTCGTGTGTACCTTTTTATCCATCACTTGACATTTTGCACACTCTATTTTCGCGTGGAGTAGAACTTCAAAATGTCACGTTTAGTGTTACGTCTCATGATAGGTTTCTATGTTCGGCTGGATTAACTTTTGGTTATTCGTATACTTACTTATAGTCATGTTTACATGCAATTACCATTGTGGTGTAGTGGTAGGAAGTCTGTGTTCTCTACTTCAGACACAGGTTTGATTCTTACGGGCAATACTTGGGAAAGGACATTGGCGATGAAGGGAGGCTTGGGGCTGAAATGTCACAAGTTAGATCCCTGAGCTTCCAGGTTTTACCACCCGGCTGCTTATGGATGTGAATTTTCCCTGGAATGAACTCAACTGTTGTAAATAGTCCCCGGGTTTTTCGGGGTATTTGTTGGTCGTTCAAAAAAAAATCATGTTTACATTAAGATGGTTAAACGGTTACTTTTCTAATTACTTTATAGCATTTTTGTATTACAATTAAGGCGACATATCGGTTTCAATTATTAAGGTCACAAGTCATCTTGTCAATTTAATTACCCGTGATTTAATAATTACAATTTTAAAGATGTCACTGGAATTAAAAAGCAACTTTATTTCGGTCCAAACTTTACACCCCACAAAAATGTCGAGACTATTTTTTTTCTTTTTACGTAGGCAGCAGAACCTGTTATTCATAAAAGTACAGCTCCAAGTTAACATCAATTAAAAATTAAAAAGAGTTAAAAAACAGATTTATCGATTTTATAATTGAATAAAATGAAAAATATTAATATAGGTTTAAATATATATATTTATGTGATGTTTTTTTATCAGGTGGTCTTTGATAGCAGCCCAACTACCCGGGCGAACAGACAACGAAATCAAAAACTACTGGAACTCACACCTTAGCCGCAAAATCCTTCCGTCAAGACGACCAACTAAGCCACCACCCGCAATAACCATCAAACCCACCGTCACCAAACCCAAGCTCAAAACCAGCCAGCAATCAACCAAGAAGATCGGCAAAGCTTCAAGATCGTCGACCACGGCTAACAACAAGATGGTCGAATCAGACGAACCACCGGCCGAACAACAAGCCAAGGTGGACCCATGTGGCAGTAGTTATGAAGATGAAGATGATGAGTTGCTTTGCTTTATTGACAATATTATGGAGTCTGCGGATATGGTTGAGGATGGTGGGTCAATGGGTGCAGTTAATGAAGGGAAATTAGAAGGCATGAAAAGTGTGGTGGAGGTGGAGGTGGGTGGAACAAGCTCATCAACTACAGACTCAATTGATGATTGGAAGTGGGATTTTGATGTTCAAGATGGTGGATTAGGGTTTGGGGTTGAGGAAGATGATAATATGTTGCCATGGCCATGGGAGAGCATGATAGATTATAATGATAATTTTCTATGGGTATAGTATATGTGTGTAGGTATACAGTAGTAACTAAGATAGAACCCGTATATTATACGGGCTGACTAATTAGTATATATATAATTGATAGTTCATGTATAATCTTCTTATTATTTGAGTTACGTATTGTATTACATTAAATAATGAAAAACAAAATTTACAACTATAAATCATAATAAGGTATTGACGAGTTTAGCATCATCATAAAAAACATATTATTTTGAGTGTGTCTAAAGTCTAATTGTAACTTTAGATAATGCAACATTAAGATGACCATGCTTAAAAAAAGTTTTGAAAAACAATCCAACCCTGAATATGACTGAGTTTGATTGATGATTTGTCAACCTTAAGACCTTAAGCTTGTATTGAAAATTAGGTCAATATAAGGTTTCATTAAAATTATAATGAACATGGTTTAATTGGTCAGTGCAAAATCTACATTATAATAAAAATATTTTAATGTTATCTTAATGAAAAAAAGTTTCCTTGGTATACAATGGAAAACTTATAGTTAAATTAGATCTTATGAATGTGGTTTTGGATGTTTATAAATTTCTCTATGAAGAATATGGTCTACAACGTTGATTGAATCTATAACGAAATATTAGATATATTTAGTAATTAGAATATTTAGTAAAATTTAGTTCCATTATATTTTAAAACATACTAAATAAGGGTTTAATAAATTTTTAAAACATTTATTCAAATGAGTATAATAAATGTGTTTTGAAAAAACAAACTTTAAATAAAAATAAGATTAAATTAGTATATGGTTTCCATTAATACATAAATAAAAATATATCATGACTAAAATAGAGTATAATTTTCAACCAAGAAAATCCATTTATTAGGTAAGTAGATTTAAACGGTAAATTATTTATAAGGTGTTGTAATCATTTATTAGGTAGTAGAGGATAGAAGATTAGTATTTGGAATTGAATTAGCCCTTTATAATAAGTTAATACACGTATGTTACTGAGAGAGATTTAAGTAAAAAACTAAATATTACTAGGACATCTAGAATAAAATAAACCATTTAATTAATTTAAATTTAGTGATCTCTTATATAATTTTAACAAATATGGGCAAATTTTGTTTTGATATATATCTAACTAGTTTTTTAATCATGTGCGAGTTGCGATCGAAATTAAAGGTATAGAAAAAACCTGATTTAAAAACCTCATAGGATTTGATATAAAATAAAATTATATCATAATATTGACATGTAAACAATAGTAAAAAAATAACGTGACTAAAATAAAAAAATATAAATGTGGTAAAACTAAAAAAAATAAAAGTAACGTATCAAAAATAAAAATAAAAAAGTATCGTGGTAAAAACGAAAAAGCTAGAACTAACATGATGAAAAAAAAAGAAGAAGAAGAAGAAAAAGAAAAAAGTAGTATGCTAAATGAAAAACATATATATAAAATGACCAAAATAAAATAAAAAAGTGATTGTGACAAAAATAAAAACCCTAAAACTATATTATTCATCATGTTTGTAAATGCATATAAAATAAATAAGGGTGGAGGGTATGCCAACAGGAGAGAGAAAAATGATGTAGAATTGATGTTTTGGTGGTGGGGTATACATGCCTAAGCATAATTCTCGACAAACTTGGATAAATTTTGTGAAGTGGGGACCACCTTCACACACACAAAAATCTCGGCAAAGTTCGGCAAACATATGCCGAAAACATGAAACTATGCCGATGATTGGAGTATGCCGATTTGGAGGGTATGCTTGCCTAAAGGTTCCCGATTTCGGCATCAATCATGTCGAGCCCATGATTTGGGCATACCGCCCACCCTAATAGCTTCCTTCCCTCAAGTGGGCCGAGAAGTGATCTGTGAGTTTAGTTAAAAAAACGGAACAATCAAGATTCGAACCAACAACCTACAGTAGGACATGAAGACCCCCGCTGGCTGGGTTAAAACTCATATGTTAATCTTTATCAAACATAATTTATTAAACATTAAATTTATTATTTTTTCTAGAAAAAAAGTTACCGATTGTATTATATAGGAATATGCAAAATATGCTATTAGAAATAGAAATTTACTTTGGTAAATTTCATTATTGGCCACCGTAAACTAGAAGTTGTGTTGATTTTAGACATTATTTATGGGAAAAAGATGAAAATAGCCCTCGTGATCATCGTTAACCTCGTTTTAGCTCTTTGAAAAAATTTGGTCTCAAAACAGTTCCTTGTCAACGATCATCCTTGGCCACCATCTACAGTTGAACGACCGTCCTTAGCGCCCAATATACGTCCGCGGCGTCACAAATTAACGGTCGCCGCGACCCTCCGCCACCCCGACAACGATCGTTGGTATATTCCGTCTGCAAAGATCGTCGTGACCATCTGACACGGATGTTAGGGTCGCCACGACCATTAATAAAATTTATTTTTTTAAATCAAAATTAAATTAAACCTACGGTCGTCGTGCTAATGCACGGTCGTCCGACCGTCAGCCAAAATAATTAAAATAATTTTCAAATAATAAAAATATTTTTATCCCTATATATTTTCCCCCCTTTTTCTTTACCCCCATAAATACCACACCATCTACAACTATTAACTCCACATTTTTACAACACATTACACTTTCGTCTTAAATATATCAAATATGACTCGTTCATCTTCATCCGACACTAGTATTAATAAAAAACACAAGACTTTAAACCTCGATTCGAACGGAAATGTATGTTGCTTTCATGACAAGGTGGCAGTTATAAGAGTTGTCGGCTACGGCACTACACGAGAAGGGCATGGATTTTACGGGTGTCCTCTTTGCTGCTTTAGTAAGAAAATGTGTTTTTTTTTCTGATAAATCAATTAAAGAAAAATAATATGTTACGAATATGTAATTAATAATGATATTTATTCTACAGTAATATAATAAATATAATAAATGTATGATATCTCCAACCCGACTCCTTTCATAGTACCATTTCTGAAGTATAACATGCACTTTGTAAAATTCATGTCCTTCCCGTGTAGTGCCATAGCTGACAACTCTTGTAATTATCACCTTGTCATGATAACAACATACATTTCCGTTCAAATCGAGATTTAAAGTCTTGTGTTTTCTTATTGATACTAGTTTTAGATGAAGATGAATGAGTCACGTTTAATAAATTTAAGACGAAAGTGTAATGCGTTGTAAAAGTCTAAAGTTAATAGTTGTAGATGGTATGGTATTTCTAGGGGTAAAGAAAAAGGAGGAAATATATAGGGATAAAAATATCTTTATTATTTGGATTTTTTTTAAAATTATTTTGGCCGACGGTCAGACGACGTGGCACCGGTCGGTGACGGCCGTGCAGTGGGATGACCATAGGTTTAATTTAATTTTAATTAATTTTTTTTAACGGTCGTGGCGACCCAGACACTCGTGTCAGATGGTCGCGGCAACCGTTGCAGATGAAATATACCTACGGTCGTTGTCGGGGGTGGCGGAGGGTCACGGCGACCGTTGATTGGTGACGTGGCGGACGTATATTGGACAAGGAGGACGGTCACGGTGGCCAGGGACGACCGTTGGGAGAGGCTATTTTGAAACCAAAAATTTTCAAAGGGCTAAAACGGAGTTAACGGTGATCAAGAGGGCTATCTTCGTCTTTTTCCCTTATTTATATTCAAGTATTATTTTAATCAAGTTGTTAAATTACAAAAGTTATAAAACTCATAAAATTCAAATTGAATTGTAATTTTAGAACTGAAGTGGTATATATTTTGAGGTTTATTGGGATGTTTTAGGGTACGATTAATTATTTAATCAACATTTTAACCAGTTGATATTGTATTTGATGGGAATATGGGATTGGACTCTTATATATTAGTTTTTTTTTATAACTATACATAGATATGGATTTTTAAAAAGTTCAAAACAATATATTTTTTTTTTTGAATTATGGAATCAATGACCTAACATGTAAATACTTATATTATATTGAGAAATTTTCAATTTGATAAATATCTTATTGTTTACCTGCAGGCAGACTTATATCTAGCACCCCATATAGCACCACAAATTTATGTCCTCACTCTTCATTCTTTAATTACAAGTTATAAATATCTATTTGGTTTGGTTGTAGTAAATGAATAAACTCATCATTATTTATATTTACATTTGTTAGAAAAATAATGTATTTAGGTTTGTGTTTAAAAATTTTTAGTCTTTTTTTATTTACGTGGTTGTATGTTATTATTAGGATAACTAGAATAGAACCCGTATGTTATACGGGTCTAATCATTGAAAAATTTATATAAATGATAATTTCATGCATACTCTTTTTATTACCGAAATAACGTATTACAATAAAAAGCTAAAATTATAATTAATAATATGGTATTTGTGACTTTACCCTCTTTATAAAAAAACAATATTTAGATCATGTCTCTGCTTGTATAGTTGTATATTTGAAAAATGCAACATAAATGTTTATTGGTAAATAAGTGTTTATTGGTATTTAAAAGTTTTTTAAATATTTATTAAAATAAAAACAATAATAGTTTTAAAAAATAATTTTAAATAGAAATAAGATGCAAATTTATATGTGAGTGTCATGATTCCATAAATATAAATACATAAAAATATAACATGATTATAGAATAGGATATAATTTCCAATAAAAAAGAATTTATTTATGGAGTAGATTTAGGAGGGAAAACTTATGTGAGAATTAATCTAGTTTTGACATGTGTCAATAGTTGTAATTGTTTATTAGAGTAGGAAGATATTGGATTTGTTTTCATTGAGATACTTCTGGACGTGTTTTCGTTTATGCTTAAACGGTTACCCATTGGAATGCAAGGACGAGGCTACTCCTCGTTAAAAAATAAAAAATAAACATAAACATCAATTGAGAAAACGAAAAAATAAACAGCAAAGTGCCCCTATAGACATTCAAATATGTGACCTATAGGGCATAGCAAAATATAATATGCAAACGGTATAAGAAAAAAATTCACTACCGGTGCAAAGTGGTTTAAAGCCTTTGACCCGGGTTCAAATCCCCACAGCCACACCTTGCTTTATTATTTAAATTTTAAACTTTCAAATTCTTTTTCAATATTCTTTTATGTTAAAGTCTTAACACATGGTCATTTAGATTAGCTGTAAATGCCTTATGTTTTCTATTAACAAAACCAATGTTTTTTTTGAACGGTCAAATTGGTTTTTTTTAACGACCAACGAATGTCCTGGAAAACCCAGAGACTATTTACACCAGTTGAGCTCATTTCAGGGAAAATTCACATTCGCGAGCGGCCGGGTGGTAAAACCTGAGAGCTCAGGAATCGAACTTGTGACCTTTCAGCCCCAAGTCTCCCCTCATCGCATTGTTTTTTTCTCTTTTTCTATCTTTAATTTCTAACGTTAATGTTCCCCTGGTTGGTTAAGTGATAATATGATAGGGTGTTTTTTTATAGGTTTTTTTTGTTTGATTTAAACTAATGTTATTTTTACATATGGTTTAGAATGAAAAGTTTGGGATTAGATGTTGCGTCTTATTGATTTTGAGTTAAAGTTTTAGGGTGTTCATTTTACATTTTAGAAATTGCGCACAGTACATATTTAGTTACATGTCGGTAGGGGTGTTTAAAAAATCCAAAATTTAAATAAAATAAAACGAATTGTATCCATAACCAAAAAACCGAATCGTATCCGAGACTGAAAAAACAGAACTGAATTTCTTATTCGGATTTCTGATTTGATTTTAATCATATCCGGATAAGGAATTCGGATAACGGTTTGGATATCGCATATGGTTAATTTTTTTAAACGATTTATTCGGATAATTTCGATATCTGACTTATTCTAAATAAAATAAACTTTATTATATATATGTATCTTTTTTAAAAAGTCACCCAAATTAAAAACTAAAAGAGGCGCTAATATTAGGGATTTAGAGTTTCTTATCTTAAATTTCAAACATACTTCAATTTCAAACGCACACCACCTAGTAGACCCCACCGTCGCAATTGAAGTTCAAACGTCGGCAGCTACTTTACAATTTTTTTCCATTTTGTGTGTCTTATATTGTGGTGTGAACTCTTGGTTTAAAGACATGTTGGAAAACTATGTTTTTTTTTGTTTTTTTCTTTTTTGTCGCCATTTGAAAAGATAAACCGAATTCGATTTATTCGGATACAACCGAGCCTGATCGGATTGAATTCGGATTGATTGAATAAGTTATCAATTTTAATCGGTTCGAATTTCGGATATATCCAAAAAATTATAATACCCGAATAAATCAAATCAAATAAATCGTTATCGAGCACATAAACACCCCTATATATCGGAATACATTCACTTAATTTTTTATGTACCTACACTATTGTGGGGTGTTTCATAGTATATCATGGAATTCTTATCGTGTAATGAGAAATATGTACATAATAAAATAAGAAAAATTGTTTACAACCAAATTAAATTTAATACAAACAAAAGATTGTCTTTTGTGAATCAAAAGATTAAGTCGTAACATACCCACGAAGATATCTGCACATGTTTTATATAGACCAACATTTTTATGAAAATGAACGTTACCTGTCATTCTGTTGACCTTTAAAATGTAGTACAAGCTTTCAATTTTATTGTGTAATAATCGTTTATACATGATTTTTTTTTAACAAGCATATAAGCGGTTGTTAAAAAATTGTTATGTGTTTCTTAAGAATGATTTTTTATTTGAAAATGTTTGATATACACTAGGTTTTGTTGATAACTAGACTTTACTATATCCGTGCGTTACCGCGAGGATAATGAGGGTACACAAAACAATTATATTACTAATTGGTAAAGCATAACGTAAAGAAAATAAAAATACAAAGAGACTATGTAACGACGTTAATTTTATAAGCCAAACACTTAAAGTATTGTACCTAAGACCTAAAAATTATGTTCCACGACTAACTTATTACACCACAAACTCTTGTTTAGATATAAGCCAAACCCTTAAAGTATGTTGGTACCTAAATGTTATATTACACTGTTTTACACATTATACCAGCAACTCTCGCGGTAAATATATTGCGTTTAGAACAATTTCTTTAAAGATACACGGTGGCTGTCAAATGATAACCACCCAACAATGTCACGTGGACCAATTATTATTTCTATCAACTTAAATTTATTATAGTATATAATGATAAAATAAAAATAACAACAACAACAACAACAACAATAATAATAATAATAATTACCTTATATATCAAAACCCTTGGCTTATGTGTACTCTAGACAGGCAATATTACCTCCACGTGTGAGTCTTTTGTGGAGGCCACGTGGAGGTGCTTTTGCTTATATTTTTTTTTCAGCTTAAACGTTTATGTTATATGTGTTGTTTTTCGTCACTTTTACAGGTTTGTGTTTTGCCCGGATGGTTAGGTCTTATGCTTTCATTCATGAGGCCTTATGTTCGACTCTTCCCTGTGGCCGGTTTTTTTTAATTCGATCAGTTCTATTTTTTGCTTCAGTGGTGGTGTTGTTGCCACTTATCCTTCCCTTTTTCCTGACGCGTGTTTGCTTCGTACGACGCGTGTATCTTTCTTGCTACAGATGTAACGTTTCTAGACACGTGTGGTGTCGATGGACCACCTTCATCACCTTAAGCGCCTCCCCTTTCTTCTTCATATTCCATTAAACCTGGTCGGCTCTCACCTTAAGCGCCTCCCGTTTAAACTCCACTGTGCCACCGCCTTCTTCTGAAATCACCCGCCACCGTCTCCTGTCGTCCTCTAATTTTGTAAAACTTCATGAAGATGTCATTAGGGGTTTTTTTTCCCAAGTGGAAGGTTAAAATCATCGTACACATCGGATCCTTTGCCTGCGACGAAATCGGGTGCGCGGGACATTTTCCCGACGACTACATTCCCTGCAAGACACCATGTACAGCGCAACATCGGAAATTTTGCTTATAAGCGAAGCGTCTTCGAAAAAACTTTGGTAACACGGTTGCCCTAAACTCTTCACTCTTCTACTGTTTTATATTGTATATGTTTCATGCGCTTTAATTTCTTGATTAAAGTAAAATTTTGTTGTTTGTTCAATCAAGATAAGATTTTTTAAGAGTTGTCTACTCTCTGCTTTTCAATTCTAGGTTTTCTCTTTTACCTACGAGATATATTACTTTAGGGGTTTTAATTCCAGAGGTTAATTGATCAATTGAGGATGCAAATCCATTCGTATCACACAGAGCTTTTGCTAATAATTGTTGTCTCTTGGTCATTTACCGATTTAAGCCTATTATGTGTGACTTCTGCTTTCTTCTTCAAAGGGTTATTCTATTACATGCACCATTCTAAATTCACTTTCATATTTGTTATGCATGTTGTTGGATCTTCCTATTCAGTTTGAGGTACATATTTTTAATCCAATGAAGAACTCTCATATGAGATTGCGGCAGCAGTTCAAGGTCTTGGAGTGGGATATTCAAGGATTTTGCATGCTTTCTACATTCATTTTTAATCACTAATGTTTGTTTATTTGTTGTGTAGTAATTTTGTATGAATCCGTGGGGTGTTCATAGGTTTATGCATTGACTACTTTTAGTTAGTTTTTAATTTTTGGTAAATTTGATGAAATGTGTGTAGCAATAAGAAGATATGAAGGTGCAGCTTGGCTGAGGAAAATGGTAGGAATTGTTGGGGCAAAAGATTTGCATGCAGAGCCTTTTAAGGAAGAATTTAGGCTTGGTTTAAGGAGTGGATTCCAGTTGTTTAATTATTGTTGTTAACTAGCTAATTAAAATTTTGAATTGATCAGGTACTTTGATCTATTTTGCTCATCATAGATCTTTTAATTGTTTTCTTGCAGGCACCTGAAAATGGCTGACACTTGCGTTTCCTCTGTAAGTTCATATGTGCATATCTTTTTTTTATTTCATTTATAAAGTTGTGGTCATTAGATAAATTCCGCGCGTTGTGTAATAGCCGTTCTGTTGACAAATCTTCAACTGGAGCTGCGAATTTTAAAATAAATTAAGCAGTTAACTCACATTCTAACTCTTTAAAGACATTATTTTTATGAAGAAAGTATGAAGCTCAAACATAAATTTCAACTCTATTTTTGGGTGAGGTTCCTAATATAATAAGATTGTAGTTACTTGCATTGAACTAATCTCAAATTTAGGATACCATCATTAAAAAAGAATGCTATAATAAAAATGTTTGATCTCTGTGAGTACATTTACTTCTATTCCATCTTAAATGTGTGCTTTAAATGTGTGCTTTGAATTGCCATTATAAAAGAATGAAACCTCCACCCTTATAGTGACTTTCATACTTCTATTCCATCTTAAATGTGTGCTTTGAATTGCCATTATAAAAGAATGAAACCTCCACCCTTATAGTGACTTTAATAAGTTAAATTTCTTTACTTTGAGATTTACAACTATATGTTAGTAATGATTTCCGTTAATCTATACCATAGACAAAGGAACTTAAAAGGTGGTCAATTTAGTAAGCATTTTATCATTAACGGGTCAAACGTTAGAAAGAGTGGCTATAAAGAAATTGGTCAAATGGGTTTAGTAGTTTGAAAGTGGCTTTAAGGGTACTCAATTGCTTACGACCTGTACACCTTTCATGTCGTATACCTTTTTTATTTATAAACTTATAGTTCCTGAAAAAACAACAAATCATATAAGCCAAAATAAATAAATAAAAATGTATTTTTACTTTATCGTTTGATATATAATGTAATTAAGGTTATACCTAGATGTGTTCTCTACCAATGGCTGCAACATACGATTTCTTCCTCCTGGACCTGATGATTCAGACACAACTGAAGATGGAGACCAGCCCTCTTATGATGAGGTCGTGACCGTTCGTAAAAACTTTGTAAGTGTCAAGCATTTACTCATTACATATGCAACTACTTCTTTTAATGCCATACATGTTAAACAGCGATTGCCGTCCACACTTGCAAACATGGCTGGGTTCTATGATGAAATGGTGCTTGATCTTATCTATCAAGATGGTGACCCAGAGAGCTACATGCTCAAAGTAACATGGCAACATACACCGGGTATACACGGGAAGAAATACATACATATACACATGCTTCTAAAATTAGCTAACTGAAGACCACCTTCTTTCAAAATCACAGGTTTAGCATTTATGATTGGAAGTCTTTCGCTGATCGTCATGCTATTCGTGTTGGTCAAGAAATACGCATGAAGTACTACTTTGAGGTTAAGGCGGTACACATATCTCATGTCATGTGATGGAGCGCAAGGTTTCAAATAAAAACTTTGCAATTCCAATTCCATTAAATTCCAAAAACCAAATGCCACCTTACAGAATTGAGCCTTTGACGTAAAATTTATGTTACACGACTGTACTTATTTTTGAATGCAGACTGTTCGCATTGACTGTTTTGGCACATTACTGATTTTGGAAAGTTTTCATGTTTGGTCCAATCGGTTAGTCGGGTTTCCACCATAATGGAACCACTCTCAATTTTGACACCCTCTTAGGTATCGAGACATCACTGGAATTAACCCATTTCCCGATCTCTCCAAAAATAGAAGGTGCAATTCATACATGCTTAAAAGATTGTACAATCACTTAGATTTTCACCATTATAATGATCTAAATCTCATTTCTATGAGTTTACATCCACTGAGATGATATGGTATCCTTAACATGAGGTTAAAACTTACCGAAAATAACAAGGAAGCACTTGCATGCATAAGGAAGTTGTACCATGTGCAAAATAAAGTGTACAATCAATTTCTGACTTGAATCTCCTTCTAACCAGAACCTTAAGTTCAGCAAAACCTTAAAATCTTCTGTTACATGCACAATCCCTAATGATATGTGTTGGAAATCATCACCATTATCTCAAAAAGGCTGATTATGCCATAAACAAGGATGTTCTTACCTTGTATGATATTTTGGCTTGCTCCTAACACCTTAACTCAGCTATTATCATCCATGCACATCCACTATAAACACCCAAATCAGAAACAAGAGAAGTACTATACTCACTAACTCAAGAATCATGAAGGAAGGGTTTAGAAGCTTACCTAAGTATCCTAATTAGATAAGTGTATACCAGCTGGGATATACCCTAATGGTAAAAAGCTTAATTTTTTTTTAGAGAAAAGTCATATTCAAAACATAATGTTAGGGTATTTTCTTGAGTTATAGTTTAGAAGTACATTATAAATGGGTATGTATGTGTGTTAGTCCTTAAAAAATAGATAAGTATATTCAAGAGAATGAGGGTTATGATAAAATGCTACAGTCATGAATTTCATTGGTAGTTATTGGGTTTGTGGAGTCTTGATTGAGCTTGATGACTTGGGCCCGTGTTTTGGTCTATTTATTTGATATAACCCTAATTCATCTCTATATATATGTCTCCTTGTACTTATAATTCTCATCACGAGTGAGACAGAGCAACAATAAAAATATCTTGGTTGTATCCTATGGATGTAGGTTACATTGACCGAACCACGTTAAATCTCGTGTGATCTTTAACAGTGATTGTTTTCTTATCATGTGTGGTCGGATACAAGTGGTATCTAGAACTAGGTTTGGTTACACACATTTTAGATTAGGTTTTGCAGGTAGCAACCTTAACTTCGTCTAATGTTCAACCGTTGGCAGTGAGAAAAAAAAAAGTTGATATTGAATGAGATCGGAGGAAGAATAATCGCAAAAAGAGAAGTAAATGTTGGTTTCTTCACCCCGTTTTGTTTTAGGTTTGGTCATTTCATTTTGATTTTCGCATCGACGGTTCTCTTCCTTTTGATTTTAGTTGGTTGACGCTGAAAAAGAATTAGAGAGAAGAAGAAGACCATATTTCCCTGCCTTAAGGGTACACATAAGGTGCAATAAATGCACATCGAAAACTGAAAAAGTTACCAAGATTTTTTTTGATAATTGAAAAAGATACCAAGATTCACTTGAAAAATGAGAAAGGTACAAAAAATTTTCTTGAAAAATGTATTTTGCAAATTTCGAGACACGTTTATTACACTTTTTTTAATTTTTAAGATGCATTTATTACACGTTATGTGTGCCCTTAGGGCACATATTAGAAAACCCGTTAAAAAAAAGTGAAAAAGATTGGAGGTGTCAACTTTGACCGATAGGCTTGTTTTGACCGACATAATTATGTTATGACTTAATCTTCCTTGTGGGCCTTAAGTTTTTTTTTTGCTAAATTTGAACTAAGTTTCTTTTAGGTCGTGGGTTTGGCATCTATTTGGGCCAAGAGATTGTTTTGGGGCAGTAGCCGAAATTCTCTAGTCCATTTTTTTGGGCCTTAAATATAATTTGGGTCGAGATTCAGGAAGCATGGTCGGTTATTTTTGTTCAGGAATTTCTTGTATTGTTACCAAAATTCAAATTGGGGGTTCTCAGGTGCATTGTCAAACTTATCTGTTTCTTGTTTTATTGAGACCGAGGAAAAGGGTAGTGTACAATAGAACAACACTCAAGTTCATGGAGGCTGGAGCCAGTCACAGTTGTGTTTGGCATTACTTTTAGTCTTGACTCGATTAGTGAACAGATTGTAATTTGATATAATGGCTGAGAGCGGGAAAGTTTGTATTGAGGAGTTTGATGAAAAAGATTTTAGTTGATGGAAAATACAAATTAAGGATTTTGTAGTTCAGAAAGATTTGAACATTGTATTGCGTAAAAAACCCGAAAATATTACATCAGCTGAGTGGGAGAAGTCAGATAAGAAAGTCAATGTCGTCATTAGGTTGTCGCTGTTAAAGAATGTTGCGTTCAACATTCTGAAGAAAAAACAGCGAAGAGCATCATGGATGCATTGTCTAATATGTACGAGAAGCTTTCGACAGTTAACAAATTTTACCTGATTCGAGTGCTAGTTAATACAAGAATGAAAGAAGGCGATTCAGTTACAAGTCACATCAACTATATGAATTCTATTTGAGGATGAATTCAAGCTTTGCTATCGTTATCATCATTGCCTGATAGTTTGGTCCGGAACAGTTACAACCACTACTACAAAAAACAGCTTTCTTGACGCTTTTGCGCGTCAAGGAAGGCCCGTCAAGAAGCTTCTTGACGCGCAAAATGTGTCATATCGTTTATGACGCGCAATGTGCGTCATAAAAAGCACGTTAAGGAAGCCACCGTCATAAATCTGTTTATGACACACATTTTTGCGCGTCATGGATTTTAAAAAATAAAAAAAAATTAACAGAATCACAATTTCCACATTAAATGACAATTACCTCATAATACAAAATAAAATACACTTAAAGCAAAATAATATATTTCATATATATATATCAATCATTACAAAGTTAACATGAGTTTACAATTCGATCCGGTATGCTAACAATAAACCTATAATAATAAATCTAACACAATATTATTTTCCTTAACGTTCTTACAACATTTACGTCCCTTCTACAAGCATTTCTTAGTATCGTCATATCCCTACCAGCTTTAGCATCCTTCCAAAAATCATCAACTAAGACAAACACACAGTTTAATATTAAAAGTGAGATTGCTAGCTACTTATAAAAGAAAAAACACATTACAATGGTTGTAAATAACAAGCAACAAGCCTTTGGGTCTATAAAGTTAGCACCAAATCCATATGTAATGTACTATAGAAAGATTACAAAGCATGTACACATTTCTGATGCCTGAAAGTAGGTTAAGAGCATCATGCCACACAACTGATGTAGGCTAATTGGAATCAAGCTTGTATTATGGCATGATTGCTAAACAACAAGCAACAAAATTCAAGTGAATATTAGGTTTTTGGACTTACATAAACATCACCTTTCTTTTAGTCTACTTTCATTCCATAGGCAGAGCACTCTTTTTATCCTTTCATCATGGACTGAAATGAAATACTTATATCAGCTAGTTTTTCCAGCAAATTGTTGTACCTATTTGTGAATAAAATCAGTAAGAGTTGAATTAAACTTTCAGCCATATTGCACAATAATTTACTCGCGTAGGATGTTCAAGGTACATGAAATCCATACCTTTGACCTATATACCGACCAAGTTCACTACTTTCTATCTACGTTCACCTTGGCGACGATCCAAGATGGAGATTTGTCATAGAATTTTTTTCCATACGAGGATGTCATTCACTTTGACTACGCAGACTTTAGTTGTAGAGTTTGTAGTAAAAACTATATATAATGAGAATAACGGGATAATAATATAGCATCTCCAGGAATATAACAATTGGTAAAGAAAAGAAATATAAGTATGCTTATCTATTCTATTTTATTTTAATCTCTTTCTGGTTGCTTTTAGTATCTTGCTAGCTTTCTATATAATAATTTTATTGTCATTAAAAAATCTATACTATATGTCAAGAAGGTAATTAAATAATTTAATGCATTTAAGTAGTTATAATTTTTAAAATATATGGTGCAATCTTTTAAAACTATAAAGTGATGATAAATAATCTTATTAATGTAAATTAATGTGGAAGTGAAACTAATGATGTACGTAAATGAAAATTTAAATTATATTTCTTATTATAAAAAATATAGCCAAGGTAGGACTAGCCCACTTGGTAGAGGCTTTGTCCTCTTAGTTGGAGGTCCTGGGTTCAAACCTAGGCAATGGTGTATTTGGTGTAGATTTGTAAATAAATATTAGCCGTTCAAAAATATATATATATATATATATATATATATATATATTTTTTTTTTTAAATTATTTAATTTTATTTGAAACACATTCTTTTTTTTCTTTTAATGTTTTAAAACATTATTATTTTTTTGTTTTAGAACATTTTAAAACAATAACATGTTTAAGTAATAGGTCATTATCATTTATTATTATAATATACAATGTTGCAGAAATCACAATTAATCGGTGATTAATCAACGATTAATCGCTTAGCGGTCCTCAACCGTCTACTATTAATGGTTTAACGGTCAGTTCTACTCCTTAAACTTTATTATATTTATAAATATTACAATGTCTGGAATGGTCTCGAAGACTCACAGTCTCTCTCATACCTAAATAGTTGCTTCAACACTCCATTGCCTCTCTGCTGATTTCACCATCATCATCGTCAGGTGATCCACTTCATGACAACTAGGTTTTCGAAGCCAAGCACCGATCAATCGGTAGGCAACTTCCGATGATGAACCCGACGCAACCACCGATCGCAATCGAGGTAAACAAACGTAGTCTTATATTATTAAATGACTTCGATGGGGTCTAAGATCGCCGGTGTTGACTAATTATTGATTTCATTTTGATAATATTGTTTTATGATTTCACCCATTTGTTATTGTTTAGGGTTTCTATGGGGATATCGGATTTGCTGGATGTCGATGTAGATGGGTGATGGCGGTTGTGACTTTGTGATGGTGATGCTTAACATGGTATGGGTTGTTTCTTTAGAATACGTTTCTTTTACTTCGACCTTCACCTGATCTCATTTCTATTTGTAACTGATTTACATTGCATGTTGTCATTTCTTCATGAAATTTGAAATGTCGATGATTTTTTTAAGATATGCCCTAATTTACACCTACACTTTCTTAGTTAGAATTGTGGGTCATTTTTTTAACGGTTTTCCTAATATATATTAAAATTAAGCTACAATTTCTGAATTATGTTTACTATATGTTTTGTTTTCCTATTTTCATTATGTATCACGGCGCTAATTTATTGGATTCACCATTCATAGCTTCATTAAACCTTCTTACTTTATTTTATACCATTGTGGGTTCATTTAAGCTTCATACTTGGTTTAGATAGACATTTCTGTGCCAAAGTTTTCTTTCGATTTTATGTTTTTTTTTTATAATGCTGATATAATTTTGATGAGTTTTAGCTCTTGAGTGTTACTGCAAATACATGTAAATGGTAAATGTTTTGAGCATGTCAAAGAACTATTTATGTTGTAGTTGATTTCTTTTCCAACTTCTATATGTGAACACCTTCTGTCAATGGGTCGGGTTTTTAATATATTTGAAGCTGTGATTTAGTTGGACCTTCATTCTCATGTTTTGTCCCAGTTTAAGCATGTCACTACTCACTATTAGCCGTTGTTTTTTTTTTCAAGAAGAACACATTTTAATGGCGTCAATTCATTGTATTTACCATTCAGAAATAAAATCACTACTCACTATTACCTCTTCAGTGTTAGACCTTGGTTTTGATGGACTAACCAGTATAGCAATAACTTTCTTCTCTCGCTTATGACTTCCAAATATCAATTTATCTCATCTACTTCTTTGCACGATGTTAATTTGCTGGATTTACGAACTGTTACAAGGACTTTCAGTTTCTTCATAGCTTTTATCAGGTAAAACATTTTCTATCTATATATGTGCTTTAGGTTGTTGTGTATGTCAAATACTTAATATTCATTGTTTGTCTTTATGTAGTATTTGAAAAATTGTTTGTTTAAGTTTGTATTCTATCAATTACCTCAATCCGATAACAAAAAAGGTTGAAGGTACGACAACCCAAGTTTCATCCTCATCAAATGTTCCCCCAAACACCAGTGAAAACCACATCAGCAACCCACCCACATGAAAAAGAGGAACTCAATTGACCACCCCACTACTAGAAAAAGGGTCTTCCTTGACACGCGAACCATGACACACACTACATTTATGACGCGCAAAAACGCGTGTCATTAAAAATCTGTCGTAAATTGAAATATTCTAAGGGTAGATGACGCGCATTTTTGCGCGTCATAAAATTTGTGTCATATAATAAAAGAAAAAAAACACGGAGTACACTGAAAATATGCACGTCAAGAAGCTTCTGTCGTTTTATAATTATTTTCCCGCCAAAAGTTTGCCCAAAAATTCACTCCCGCTCACACTTGTGTGTTTTCTGCCTTTTTCCCCAAATTTTGCCCCAATTCTTAATAATACTCCCCCTATCCCTTACTTTCCGTCCAGTCCCACTCCCTTGCCCTAATTCTTACTTGCCGTCCATCGTAGCCCCGTCTCTCTCTGTTCATGCTTGTTCGGGCTGACCAACACCTGTGGTGAGACGATCACCAGCGGTGAGGCTATACCCCGACCTCTATCCTTTCCCGATCGTGTCACGGTGTTGAAAGAGTCGTCAATTGACTCGATTGAACCCTAATTTACCCAAGTTAAAAGATCGACGAGTGAAGGTCAAGGATATCATCCTGACACTCAACATCGTTTCTAGGGTAGGTTTTCTTTGCTCCATTACTCAACGACATTTCTAGGGTTTTCTTAGCTTAAGCACGATGAACAGAGGCGATTGAAGCCAGAACTGCGCCAGTGAAGATGTTGTTGCTGACCTCACATTAGCTGCAACAAAAAAAGGTGAGCAATCTTAATCTTCTTATGAAATGTTTATCGTCTTTCTGCGTTTCGTTTTCTGGTTCTCCTTCTCCGCTTTGCTTTCCAATTGTATTTGTTCAAGGTCAGCTTTCGGGACCTGTTGTTTGTAAATTAGTTTATAATTAGGCTTGGGAATCCAACTGTTTCTTAGGTATCATATATGTTGTTCTTAGTTACCTATATCTTCATCGCCTTTTCAGGGGTAAGCACATCTCTTCTTCTTTTCTAAGGTACGATTTCATCTTATTCTTATTTTCCCAGGTAAAATTCAATTGTGATTCTTCTAATTTCGTGATGTATTACAAGTAATTTTTTGATTTTGTGTAAATCGGTGACCTAATTAAAATATACTTGATCAGTAACACAGATTAGGGCAAAATTTATTACAAGTAATTTTAGATATAAGTTTGTGATATATTATAGATTTGATGCATACACTTAGTTTTGAAGATTTTGAAGATTCTTTGACTTCCTATGGGTTCCATGTCATCATTTTAATTCACGTGAAGGTTGTAATCATGATCTAGATAATTGTTGCAATCATTTGACCTACTTCGTATTTATTCTTGCAGCAAAACCCAATAGAGCAAAGTTGTTTCATGACAAATCTCTTGCAGATGAGGATATTTATGAACCTTTCCTGAGGTTGTTCTCTTTAAGTGTTGTGATTTTCTAATATGTTGTTACTTTCATTTATTTTATTAGTGGAGTGGCTTTGTATTCAGGTATTTTCTGTTAGTTTACGTAATTTTGTAATTACCTCATCTTCTTTAATTCACCTAATTCGATTTTGGAGATTTATGCCTGAAGAGAGTATATTTACCCATTTGACTCTTGCAGAAAAAAAAACAAATAACACAGATCCACCCATTTTCCCTTTAAATGGGTTAAAGTTGCCATTTCTAGTACTATGATGACTTCCTTGATTAAATTTCTCTAATTTTCGTAACTTTCTTGACATTTTTTTTAGTTAGGTTTGGGTATGATCTTAGTAATAGCTATGTATTGCAGGTAGGTTAGTGGCAATATTGCTTGAAGCAAAGGGCTCCTAGGCTGAGCTGAAAAGGCCTATTCAAGCCTTCTAGAAGATAATGCACTTGATCAGGTGAGTTTCTTTATTCTCATAGTTACATTATATGCATCAGTAACCAAGCCACCTTTCTTTGTTAAAAGAACAAAATAGTAAAGGAACCTATCAATTCCCATAATCTGTAGTTAATAAATTGAAAAAGTACTCACTATCAGTTGCCATTTTTCTTCTGATTTTTTAAAAATTTTTTGCAGGTTAAATATGGGGTGCAAAAGTGGTGAGGCTTCACACCGGTGGTACGCTTGGCATGTTCGGCTTAGCTTAGTTGGTAGTTTATATTGAGGATTTCCCTTTATTGTATTTTACAACATTGAGTTACATCAATACCAGTTTATTTTAAAGAATCAAGAGAAGGCTTACAAAGTTCTTTCGGCAATTCTTAAGGTATGATTGTTGTTTGTCTACTGCAGCATAACTATATAGTAGCACTGTAGAAGTGTCAATATGGGCAGGTCATACAGGTATAGTAACAAGTCAAATGGGTTCAGAACGGGTCAGGTGGGTTCGGGTCATTTTTTAACACTCAAAACAGGTCGGGTGGGGTCAGTGTTGGCTGACCCAACAGGCCAGCAACACTGAATAAATTATCTGCACAAAATTGTGTTCATAATCAGCTTCCGGGTTTATGACATGGATACGAAGTATCATAATTTGTCAACAAAAGTTTCTAAAACTTCCTTTTAACCTCAACAAAAGTTTCTAAAACTGCTTATGCAAGTTTATTGTTAAATATCATTTGTGTTAAGTTGCATGTTGCTGATTTTTGGATGGAGCATCACTCTTCATGCTAGATTTCTAATTGGTGTGGTTTTTTTAATAATTTACCAAATACCAACTGGGGATTTGGGACTGCCCTGTTTATGTTACTTGTTAATTATATGTTGTTTTCAGGGTTCAGGACTGTATTGCATAGTTATATGCCAAGGACATCACCCCTGTGATAGACAACGACTGGATGAGACTTTCCATATAGAAGTATGTATTTTTAAGACTTTACATTCATAGCATTTCTCACATGTTCCTGCATGTTTGCTTGGATATAATGTGCCATAAGTCTTTAGTTCATGTTAGATTATTAGTCCATATTTAATATGACAACTCTGTTCTTTTCCCTTCGTATATATCCAGGCCTTAGCTCCAAAATTCTGTTTTAAATCATATAATGTACGATATATGATGTCCTTACGTGTTCACTAGGTGCATGCACCTTTTAAATCATATAATGTACGATTATTAGTCCATATTTAATAGCTCCAAAATTCTGTTTTAAATTATATGATGTTTTAAATCATATAATGTACTATTAAATCATATAATAGTTGGTGGCTGATGGTTTGCTGGCTGCAGGTTGGTAACTGAGAATCGAGAGCAACAGATATGAGGTTGTTGGTGTTGCATGAATTTGAAAGTGATTTTGCATCATGATGCAAGGAAAGCATTCCCAGTTGGAATCTTTCAGAAAATTTTTAAAAAAAGATGGGCGGGTCGTGATCAGTGGATCGGGTAAAGTAAAATTGTGGGCAAAACTCTTGATATGGTTATATTTAATTCATTTACTGTGAAAATATGATTAAAGGACTTCACGGTCATTGTGAACATTTCAAAATTAATTTTGGGGGTGAAATCTCGGATAAATGATAAATGACCCTCACACACTATTCTCGGACATTGAAACTATCATGACATTGATCGTTGAAGTAAGTGATGAAATCACCACTGAGTTTTTACCCCTTCTAAGATAAAATCACCACTGAGTTTTTACCCCTTCTAATTTCTCATGACTGTGTATTGACTCTAACTTTCTATATTTGCATTTAGCCCGTAGGTTGCTGAGTGTGGTAGCAGTGAATTTACTGATGAGAAGAGGCTTGAGATGTCCGTGGCACAGTTTATTGATCACTGGCTTAAGGTTTCCTAAATGGAACATGACAATCTATACCTGAAGGACTGACACTTTGTTAAGGTGCTCTTAAGTTTGTTTAAGCTAGTCTATTTAAACCATGAATTAGCATTTCATTTATATTTGTTATATATATTTATCATATTTACAAACCGCAGGAGTACCCAGAGTATACAGCTTATACAACTCCCCTTTTTTTCGTGACGTTTGGCTAAATTTGTATCTTGACCATTATCAAATGCATGAAGATCATGATATAGATATCAGGAGAGAGTCAACATAAGTTGTCCTGACTACTGTTTTGTGTACATGGGTGCAAAAGCTTAGAACACTTTTTCTTGCAAGAATATTCGAAGCTGAAAATCGGGATGGGCTGCATGGAGATCCCAACATATACTTGGTTGTGTTTGCAAGTGAACTATTTATTTATTGTAATGATTACTTTAGTTACTTTTGTTGTTGTGATCGAATTGCATGTATGAACATGGAATCGAATTATTTTCAATTGCTATATGTATGAAATGCATTGTTTTGGTACACCAGCTATTCTGTATTTTGATTTGTGAAATATGATTTAATAGGGAAATCAGTAATTTTAGAAAAAAATATTTAAAAAAAAACCACTAAAAGGATGACACGCAACAATGACTGTCATAAAAGGCATGACACGCAAATTCGCATGTCATAAACAGACGACACTAAAAATATTATAAATAAAAATATATTAATCACAGACGACACCCTTTCTTGACGCGCAAAATGGGTGTCAAGAATGGAGTGTCATGGATAGCGTGTCATTGTTCGCGCGTCAAGAGCTTCTTGACACGCATTTTGCGCGTCAAGAAGCTTCTTGACCCCCGCATCCTTGACGCGCATTTGCGTGTCAAGAAGGCACCTTCTTGACGCGCAATGCACGTCAAGAATGCCAGTTTTTGTAGTAGTGCCCCCTCAAGTGAGAACACAAAACTCTACTTAATCCTCCTTAGAACATACTATTACAACAATGAATAAATCTAGAAGAAAGACCCAAATGTAAACCAATGACTGAATCATCACACAAGAATGCATACACTTTGTACTTTGTACATCAGATGACAATGACAACAGAAGACAAATGCAAATATGCACATGAATAAGAACTTTTCACTTTTGTTAATGAATTGTTTGGGTAGTATATGTGATGATGATCCAATATTTTTCCTATCTTTTTTTTCAATGTACCCGATGAAGATCCACTAGGCTGATATAACTTTAGCCTAAACTCTTCACTTTTGTTATATGTATTTTTTCTGGGCTGTAACAGATAACTTAAACTTATATCACTCTACTACTACTACTGTTGTCTTTGTCATGTTTACATTTAGTAGTCACCTAACATTTTCACTATAACTTAGTCTAAAAATTCAACCCGCGACAACGTGCGGCGGGGGTGGGGGGTGTCATCCATCTCGTTTATTTTTATTTTTAAACTAGCTTTCGTCTTCTTTTAAAGCTTAATTTCACAAGAACGTACTTTTACCATTTTTAGCTTCCAAACATACTCTCAATCGATACATTCAATCGATACCTTGTTTCATTTTATATATAATTCAACCGCTACAGATCATCGCTAGTAATAACCCTCTAGTGTGATATAAATATCCCGAAACTATAAACCATAAGAATACATAATATGTATAATAGAAAACATAAAACTTTATACTATAATATTATTACAACTTGAGAGGAAAATAATATTACAAATTTAATTATACCACTAATATCGCTGCTGCTTCATTCCTTCTTCATCTCCACGCACAAGTAACTTGCTGTGCTCTTTCTTGTTTCTTGTTTATCTCCTGTTGTCACATACGGCCGTCTAAATTCAATCTGCTACCGTAACGGCCGTATGTAACTAACCAATATAAATTCAAAAATTCATGAAGAAAAACTTATTTTTAATAGCCAGGATAAGTAGTTATATATGTTTGTATATATATATATATATTGGCAACTCTAAAAATTATTATAATATTAAAACCAGAAATAATTCAAGTGACAAAATGATAAAAATTGGGCTCATCTTCAAATGAAATGATGATGATTTATGAGGGGGTGGGTTGTAATAATAATACGGGTAGTATGGGACAATAGGGTTTGGCGGGGGCGTCGCCATCGTAGGGTAGCCGTAGCCACCACCGGTGGTACCGCCACCGGTGGGCAATGGCGGCGGAGGGGAGTAATAATATAGCGTGGGAACCGCAGGCGTGGTGGGCTGCGGTTGCGGCTGAGGTGGCGGTTGCGGTTGCGGTTGAGAGGGCGGCGGTGGACAGTTATTGTCCATGGCGGCGGGCGGAGGAGGCGGCGGAGACGGGATGATTTCCGGCGGTGGTTGGTCACATGGGTTGTCGCAAACATCGCACATGGTACATGCGACTTGATCTCTTGATGAACTTTTGATTCTTGTGGTTACAACATTTGTAACCAAAATTGAAAAAATGAATAATAACAAGGAGAATTTGTGATTCTTCATTTTTTAGCAAGTGATTGAATATTTGAATGAAGGTTTTGAGGGTTTTGCACTTTTACTTATAGCGATGGAGCATGTGTATGTGTGTAGATCGCCGCACCATTTTTTTTGGTAGCTTGTATCTCACGTTACCTTGCCTTGATCCCGATTCTTAATTCGTTTTTGTGGGGATTGAGAATACTAATTTTTATAATTAAGAGCAATCCCTAGGCATTACATCTATTTTATAGGAGTTAAGCCTTTTTAAAAAGTTACAATAAATAACTTCAGTTATAAAAAAGGGTTAATACGTAACTATTAGACATCATACAAATCAGTATCACATGGCACTATATGTTTTATCGGAGCTAAGTCATTTATTTTTAGATAAGTTTCCTCAATGATCTTTAATTATACAATTGCTTTGTAGAACTTTTGGAACCTATGAACATCAAGAGAACAGACATAAATATTTGTGCATTGTGTGACCAAATTTATATAGAACAAGATAAAAATAAAAAATAAAAAAATTTGTATAATAAGTCAAATAATTATCATTCTATTAACCGGACCGAACATCTAAACTAGTTGAACTGAAAACTAGCTATGTAAGCACTTTGAATGGGCACTTTTATAAATCAGTTTATTGGACCCATTAAATTTTGTATTATTTATTAGGCCATTCGGTATAGCACTGCTAAACCTCTTCGTGGGTCACTTTAGCGTCAAACCACGATGTGCAGACCATGCCTTACCTCAATGACTTGGTTATGTGGTTTTTCTGCGCTAAGATTTCCACGACGTACGACAAGTGATTTGTGTGGTGTGTATTGCTCCAATCAAAACATACCACCCAATTTTTTTTAGTCTAACTAATAAAAAATAACCCGACTAATATAATACAACTCATACTACTATACCACTTATACTAGACCCACACATATGAGTCCATTCAGAGGCTGCATGACAAACCCGTATAGCAAGACTCACACAGATATACCTCATGCCCTTTTATAAATTATTTATCACGTAGTTAGGTTTTTAATTAAGACGGTAGATAGGTAGATATAACTGAATTTTAATTTGATTAAGAAAAAATCGAAAACATTCGTACATTACATCCCAAACAGTTTAATCATGAGTAAAAAATAACCAAAAAAAAAAGCATATACCAATTACCATGCAAGATGGTAGCTTAACGCATTTCGATCTGATTAATTATACAACAATTAGAAAGTAATAAAATTCAATTAACCTTCTTCTTCCCAATCGATCTAGCTAGCTGCTTCAATTCCATGGCAAATTAACGCAAGTTTAAGCATAAACATCTAAATCAAACAACAATCAGAAGCTAATCGATCGATCAATCGATCAACCAGAGCATGAGATCTGCTGCTGCTGCTGATGATTCTGCTGATTCCGCCTAATCGCCAAGTTTTTGCAGATCTGAATTATAACCTTCTCATCATACTCCTTAACCACCGTCTCCTTCCCAAATCCATCTCCATCGTAACCTCCGGTCATCGTTCTCCCCCTAATCACCGACGTATTCGCCAATTTCATCATGATCCTCACGTAACCGTCACGCAGCCTAATAAACAGGTTTTTAGGAGATCTCGGGAGCTTCAGTTTTAGCCGCGGATTCAACCGGATCCGCCACGTCCGCCGCCGCCCTCTCCGCTGCTGCTCCCCGTCGTCGGTGGCGGAGGCGGTGGTGGTTCCGAGGCGGTGATAGCGTCGTGTCCGCCAGTAGCATTTGACGCCGCTGTATACTTTGGCGGTCAAGCCTTCCATTTTGGGGATCGGCGAAAATGTTGGAGGAGAGGAGGTTAATTATAAGTTGTGAGGGACTGTATTTTTTATAATTAATAAGGCCGCTCAGAAGATAATGAAAAATAAATAAAAAAAGTTAATGGGGAAGATCGGTAGTAGCATCATACCTATATTTCTCGTTGAGTTGTTTAAACTTAAAGCACGGGATTCGGATGGATCACCCACGTACACTGTTGGGTTGGATCCCACTACTTTGACTTTTTTTGCATAATAACATCTGAGATCTCACCGCCTAACTATACCAATAATGTTATACTTTATAAGTTTTTTTTTTTTTTTTTTTTTTGTAACGGCGATTTTAGATCACTGACGGGGTATAACTCACCCACGCGATCATCTTCACTTTTAGGAGGATAGTGACTGGTACGTCCCCTATGGTGAAGCTCGTACATCAGTTTTGTACACAACCAGGACACTAGTTTAGGAGGAAACTGACACACTGTCAGAAACCCCCTTGTGAGGATTGAACCCCTAATCTCTCAGTCAGAAACTCAATCCTTCTTCATATACTATTGAGACAATTGCTCGTTGTGGAGAATGAATAGGATATAGGATATTATATAATATAAAAATTATGAGAGCTAAGGTGTACATTACAAGTATAGTGTTCAAATCACATGTTATTTTTTATTTGTTTAGACCGGCGGTGTGTCGTGATGTGTACTAAGCTGGCTTTTACGAGAACTCTTTTTTCTATCTGTGGCATTTGGCTTTCTATACGCATTGTTTACTGTTTCGACGATTTTTGCTCTCTTTGGACCAGGTGATGATGATTCGTTTTGTACTATGATGGTTGTCCTTACGGCGTAGTGTAGATGCTTGGTTTATCTTAGTTGTGGGCTTCACCTGAGCCTTCTATGTGATTTGAGCCTCTTAAGGCTGTGATGATCTGTTTAGGATTTGAGCTCTGTATATGTTTTCTTTTATGTTGTTATTTGTTGATTTTTTTGCAATTTTTATCAATTTTCTCTTTTGATGATATTTGTTGTTTCTTGCCACTGATTTCGGTTTATAATTACATTGATGCCTTCTATTTTGCTAGGATTGATTATTGTTGTGATTATTTTTACATAAAATTGATGCCTTTTTATAATTTGCAAGTGGTTAGGAGCCTAAAAAGTTTTGAAATATGATATTGACATGGCCGTGATGATTTCTAGGTGATACTCATCAAATTCTTAAATCCATGTTTATGCTCGGCTAAATTCTTACACTTACTTGGGATTCGTAATCTAAACACACACACACAATAAGTAAATTATCATTGCAGATTAATAAACTACACGTGAGATTTACGTGGTTAGGTCAATGTGACCGACCTACATCCACTGGCTATAACCAATGTATTATTTTATTGCTCATTGCCTACCTCGTGGTGTGAACTACAAGTACAATAGAGAATATAAACAGAGATGCGATTAGGGTTACAAAAAATAAACGGACCAAAAGAAGGACCCAAGCCACTAAGCCAATTAAGGCTCAACAAACACAATAATATCGAAAGGAAAACTAATATCCAAATAACGAAGCTACTAAAGCGAAGCCTTACTTGACAAGGGAGAGTAAAATATAGAACTTTTGGGGTATATAGTTCGGGTACACGGTTGTATTGTTTCGAATAATTAGGTTGGGTGTATCAATCTCATGCCTCCTACCATATACTTAAATACTCATCCGAGATGATTCAAGTATCCATATGAATTTTTTACCTATTTCTAACTCTTGGCTTTTTTTAACGATAAATTCAAATGACTAACGGGTCACTTACCCACCCGATATGGCCGTTGTTAATTCTTATAACAAGGAGAAGTGTGTAGGCTACAATATAAAAGTAGGTATTATAGTTTTAGAAATAAATGAGTTAGGAAATGAATAAATGTATACAAGATAGTTATTGATTGTTGGATGCCCTCTCTCATAGAACTAGGGTGGGTAAGGGTTAAGGATTATGGTAAGTGATGGTGTTTCACAATTACGTAACTAACAAGATTGTGAATTTGTGATGGTTATATATAGGCTTATCTCTTTTGATTTTTTTGCTTCTAGATTCAATCCTACTAAACTAGAGTATTAATTATAAATTGAGATAGAGTAAGAGTAATGTATAAATTGAGGTAGAGTAAGAGTAATGTATATTGTCGTTTAAAAAAATTAAGAATGTGAATTCAAATTCTATTTTTAATGATTGTTATTTAAAAACTTCAAGAAGCTAGTAAAGATAATTTTACCGATAATCACGAGGATTTGTCAGAGTGGTTATTGCGATGAGAGGAGACTTGGGACTGGATGCCACAGGTTCGATCCCTGAAGTTTCAGGTTTTATGATCAAACCGCTCGCAAATATGTATTTTCCTTAGAATGAGCTCAACTCATATAATACTTCCTAGTTTTCCTGGACTCGGTGGCCTTTAAAAAAGAACTAAGCCTATGGTTTACATTAATTAAAATATTATTTATCCTGATATAATATAAAAAGTTACGAAATTTTTATCCTATATAAACAAAATATATTTGATAAGTTAGTTAATTTGATAGATGTTCAGCTACCATCTTTCAAGAGGAAATATTGTCTAAAATTTTTCACACCTAACAACAATCATTTCTTTTAATAACTAATATGTATATAGTTGAAAATAAATCTAAAAATATATATGGTTTTAGACAGTGGCGGATCCAGGAAAGAATATCAGGGGTAGCGGGGACTAACGGGGGTTCGGGGGCAGCGGCCCCGAAAAAAAAATTAGGTAGTTAACGGACTTTTAATCATATTTTTAAGGGGCTTTTGATCATATTTTTAAGTAAAAGCCATAAAATTTCTTCCAGGGGTCGCGAAAAATTCGTTTCAGGGGTCGCGAAAAACCGAAAACCTATAAAAAAAAAAATTTGCACGTCGGGGTAAAAGTTCAGGGGTAGCGGGCGCTACCCCTGGGCCCTTAGTGGGTCCGCCACTGGTTTTAGATAAATAAAAACAAGAGTAAATTACATATTTTGTCCTTTAACTTTACCAATTTTTCAACTTTTGTCCTTTATCTTTTTTTGTTACACTCTTTGTCCTTTAACTTTTTTTTTCTTTCACCTTTTGTCTTATTTAACGAATTCCGTTAAATCCGCCGTTAAGTCAAGGGTATTTTTGTCTTTTTACTTTTTAGGGTAGAAAATATTACATATTTTGTCCTTTAACTTTGCATGTTTTGCAATTTTTATCCTTTATCTTTTTTTGTTACATTTTCTATCCTTTAACTTTTTTATTCTTTCACCTTTTGTCCTTTTTAAAAGATTCTGTTAAAATTCACTGTTGGGTCAAGAGTATTTTTGTTTTTTTTTTACTTTTTATGGGTATTTATTGTACTTAAATAAAGAAGGAGGGTGTGCTATGTAAATCTGTATTTTTCCCTCTCATCTCCGAGCCCTCTCTGCCCCGACAAAATTTCCGACGACCCTCCACCGTCTCCTCGCCAAACGTCGGCAGTCACCAGGCCACCTACTTCACCGACGACCACCCCTGACAAACCCGATGTCAGGTCAATGGGAGGTCGCCGGAGGGTCGTCGACAGTGTTCGATGGTATGTCGTCGGCCGACCGACAGTGGGGGTGAGGTTTTCACCGGTGATGGTTTAAGGTTAGGGTGGGGGTGGGGTGATAAAGAAAAAAAAATACAGATTTACATAACATATCCTTCCTCTTTATTTAAGTATAATAAATACCCTAAATAGTAAAATGATAAAAATACCCTTGACTTAACGGTGAATTTTAATATAATCTGTTAAAAAGGACAAAAGATGAAGGAATAAAAAAGTTAAAGGATAGAGAATGTAACAAAAAAAAGATAAAGGATAAGAATGGCAAAACAAGAAAAGTTAAAGGACGAAATATATAATTTTTTCTACTCTAAAAAGTAAAAAGTCAAAAATACCCTTGAGTTAACGGTGGATTTTAACGGAATCCGTTAAAAAGAACAAAAGGTGAAAGAAAAAAAAAGTTAAAGGACAAAGAGTGTAGCAAAAAAATATAAAGGACAAAAGTTGAAAAATTGGTAAAGTTAAAAGACAAAATATGTAATTTACTCTGAAAACAAAGAAGCAAAAGAGAGAAATGCCCAAGAGATAGTGTTTTTTTCACACCGTTAAAGCTGGACAAATAATTTTTTTACCGTGAAACACATATTAAAATATCTCATCTTATCGTTTAAAAGCTTTTAAACTTTAACTTTATGAAAACCAACATTTAAATTTCTTAAAACACTTTCATAAACGTCTATAAGTCTATTAATGAAACCAACTTGTCATATTCAATCAACCATTCAACAAATCAAACAACTCATGATGCAACATTCAAAACAGATAAAAAATTATTATCCACTTTTGTAAATTATAAACTTGTGTTTTATGAATCTCTTTTAAACTTGTATGATTAACCCAATGTTACCCTTCCCTTAAACATGTTAAACTTAACACATTAACACATGCACATAAAATCATAAACATTTGCATTCACATCATCACTATGAACTTGTATGACCATTCCTTCAACTTAACCTCACTAGAATAAGCTCCTGCAAATAAAATGGTAACACATGATTATTGTTTTATGTAACAACTGAACCAATAAACTCGATACATATAACCAACCCTAATCATTTCAAAACGAGGTTAGTATCGGTCCCAGGACTTCCAGAAGGTCATGATTCCAATCAACAATCAGAATAGGAAAATTGGATTTAAATAATCCCAGGTTTTCTTTATTGGCAACTAATAATCCCATATTTTTCATTGGCATATGTTAGTCCCACATTTACACTTGTTTATTTCTAATGGTCCCTCCGTTAAAAATTTTAACGGAATTAACAGAAAATTAATGAAAAGTGACGTGGCTGGTGAAGGCCGCCACTGGCGACCTCCAAACCGCTGGAAAATGACTAAAACACAAAGAATTGGAAACTAATTTGAAGTCTGAATATACAATATTACATATATGACAGTAAAGTTAACTTTACATAATTCATCTGTAATTATAAGTATCAAACTTTATCGATCAATTATTATGGCCGCACTTAGTATGTGTGTAAAATTCATCTTTTTCTAAATTTACTTGCAACAACCGGAAAAAACTCTTAAAGAATTGAACCATCTTTATGACTTTATGATACGGAACATTCAAACATACCTTAAATGCTTAGCACCTTTAAAGCTCTCTGAATACGAATCAACCTCAAAACATTTTAAAACTAATACATTACAATATGCATATATGACTCGATCACCTCAAACGTAGCTCAACATTTACCCACGTTATGATTGCTTGTTCGGGTTCAACGATGCCAAAAACCATCACCTCGTTGAACAGCTTATTTCGTTACCAAATGTCATTTCGTGACCGCTAACGTTGTATATTCACTTATCAAATGATTATTGCTTAGATAACTCATTACTGGGGTAGGGGTTTGGTCTAATGACAAAAACATAGAAGTTAGAGTGGTAAAGCTCAGTGGTGAACCCAAATTTTTTTTATGGGGTTCGAAACTTTTCAATGGTCGATTATTTATCACTAAATATTATCTTTTTCTCGGGTTTGATTTGGGTTGGGTCGGGTCGGATCGAGTCATATTAACATATGTAAATCCAAATCAAGTCATTGACCGACAAACTAATATAAAATTAATAATATATTTGACCAACAATCTAGTATTCCGGAAAAGAACCAACATTCTAACATTCTAAATATTTAGCAATTAATCAAATTATCAAATAATAAAGTAAAATTAAAAAAAGTTACCTAAATAAAAGACTTGAGGCTTTTTAAAATCTAATTCGGAAGAGGGACGACACCGATAGCAAAAGACTTTAAAGTTTTAAATTATTTTTTCTTTGTGACGGTCTAATCAAAATTTCATTGGGTCAGTCTAAAAATTTCATGGGGGTCGGTATCAAAATTTATTGGGGGTCGGTCGGGATTGGATCGTACATATCATTCTATTAAAAAAAATTCATGGGGTGCGGCCGAACCCCAACCCACTAAGGTGGGTACGCCACTGGTAAAGCTTCTCTTGAGGTTAAGAGTTCAATTTCTCAATATGACGGGTTGGTGTAATTTAGTTTCAGTTAGATTAGTCATCATTAAAAAACATACTTAACTTATCACAGTTTTCTAAAACCAGCGGCGGATCCAGGATTTTTTTTAATGAAGTCACTATTTTTTGATGTGATTTCATAGAATTTCATAGAAGCATACACAATAAAAAAAATTGGTTCGCCATTCAACAATATTGGTTCGGGTCGGTCACGTAATACAAATACGACATAATAATAAAAAAACATCTAGAGTTTAAAAATAAAATCTCCACTAGAATTAAAAAAATATCGCCGTTAGAATAAAAGAAAAACATCATTAGAATTTTAAAAAACGCTATTAGAAATTAAAAAAAAAAAACGTCACCGTTAGTATTAAAAAAAACAAAAAACAAAAAAAAAAAAAAAAAAAACACACACACACTAGCGTTAGGATAGAATAAAGTCCCAACAACATCACAACATAGAGGTTAATCGTAGATTCGTAGTTTAGAAATTAGAATTGCCATGTAACTTGTATTGTTATATTGTAATTGTAAGTGGACTAGGCTAAAGATATACAAGTTAGAATGGCCAGATACATGGATTGGGGTGGGCTAGGAAGTTTAGAATGGCCAGAATGGATTGGGCTGGGGCTGTGCTATCCAATGGGTGAACTAAAACCAAAAGGAAAACAAATGGATGAATATTGCTACCTACAAGAATCGAACTAGGGTCTATTGTTTTTAAGGGGACGCGCCCATAATCAGATTTAACTAGAGGTGGAAGAAAAAACATGTTATTCAACGTGAATCGGTTTTTAAACCGGTAACTGAACCGACTTTTAACCGATATCCTAGGAACCGGTTTCGAACCATTACAAACCACCGGTTTTGAACCGGTTTAAAGTTTTCACATAGCAACCTGTTTTGAACCGGTTAATCAGAACCGGCTTTTTTAATAGGTTAAATTCCAGTTAACTGGTTTATAACGTTGTAGAAATTTTTTAAACCATTTTTTAACGGCTATATACCCGTTTTTAGCCGTTGGGAACCTATTTTTCACCATGTTAACCCTCCCAAACACAAATAAATAAGTGGTGGTGGTGGTAGTTTTATCACTACACTTCAAAACATTTTATAACACTAAAAACGCTCAAAAGGCTTACGATGGAGGACAACAACAACCCCAACAACGAAAACATTGTGTTTAACCCACAACGACAACAACCAACGGTCGTCAGGATACCCAAATAGCACGCACAAGGTTTGGGATAATTTTGATTTTTGTGAGATGACGGATGGTACTAGGAGACCACGTTGTAAAAATTATCGTGTAGTATTTAAAGTCGTTTCAAATACTAATATGTGTGTGCATACAAACCTGATGTGCCAGGCAAGACGTTGAACGTTTTCATATGTTTAAGTGATGTTCACGTTTTGTTGCTTGTATTTGTACATTTGTATTAATAAAAGTGTCGTTCTAGTTGTTGGTACTAGAATTCAGGAGACATTGAGCAGCTCGCATCAGCTCATGAGCATTTCACGGTAAAGATCCTGAATTATGTTTATCAACTAACGATTGCTTTTTTCTCTCTTTGTTCGTTATTCACAGGTTGACTCGAGTATTACTCACGTGTCCTAAAGACCCGGTCAGCTGAGGAAAACGTGAACTGGATGGACTTCAACGGTTACAAAGAAAACGTGGACTTAGTTGCTACTTTTTAGGACAATTTGTTATGATGTAATCCGTATTTAATTCGAGCTCTAGGCTTGCACACACACACACCTCTTTTACGATTACAATTCTCTGCAACACTTAGAATACGAGCTCATTCTTTGTACTAAACATTCTTTCATATAAAAGTTTTAGGAGGCAGGTACTTTGAACCGGCCCCCGAGGTTTTTTGCCAGGCTCCTTGAGGATACTCAAGGATACTTGGATTTTCCCTCGTTACATCCTCGTGTTAATCTCCAAACTTACATTTTCAGCTTTATTTACCTCAAACACGCTACCTCACTTACGAAATTTGATCAACTAATTGCTTAGGCAGTTTTTGACCAAAACAATTTGGCGCCCACCGTGGGGCAAACGGTGTTTGAATTCGATTAAGAGCCTTGATCTTCTTCCCATAACCGATTCTTGAAATGTCGACTCAACCAAAATTCACCTCAAAATCTGTTTCATCCTCTAAGCCCACTGTCAATGCTGGTCTCCCCCCAATGATGAAGAAAGTGGCTGATACTAATGCTAAAGGAGTGGAATACCCCACTTTTACTGGATCTCAAGGTACGTCCACTGACTCTACTATTTCTAATAACGATCTCTATGTTTTGATCAGGCAAATGAAGGCCCATGCGGATGAACAAACCAAAACCAACGAGAGAATGATGAAGGAGATCATTGAATTGAAGAAATCGAAGAAACCAGTAGAGGAAATCAGCCATTTGATCCCAAAATCATTCGGGTTTAACTCTCCGGAAATATCGGAGCAGCCGAAACAGAAAGTAAATCCCTCTACTGTTCAAAAGTCAGGTATTGCAACAGTTACCACTGCAGGATCCTCAGGCACTCAGCATCAGAAGACTTCCAGGACGATGGATCTGGAATACTCTGGATTCTACTCTGAGCAACCCCCAGAATCTTACTACAGCGAATATGGAAGTCAGCAGCCGCCGAGATGCTCAAGTCAGCAACCAGCAGGGTTTTTAAACCATCGGGTGCCAGCAGTCTCAATGCATCAATCCGCATCTCGACCACAACAATTCGCGACAACAAACCTACATGAGCCTTGGAGTCAGCAGTCAGCAATGCCTACTCCACAGATGCTACAGGGATCTTCATCTCAGCCATTCCAACCATACCGGAGCCGCTTCCGAGCAGCTCAGGATCCTCAAGGATCCTTATTTTCTAACCCTACTGTCTCTGCAGGCATATTCCCAGGTTCATCTCAGGAGATGCATGAAGGAGACTTTATCCCCATGCAAATGGGAACCACGACTGAGCCGACCATCCTTAGGGATGCTGAATATGGACCCCAGATCCATCTCCAAACTTCCAGGGCCGGTAACAACTTCGATAATTTCTATGTACACCCTAACCAAGGAACTGTGCAGGATGCAGGTATCAACCCGACTATTGCTAGGGAACTTCAGAGGTTAAAGGATATGATCTCAAGTGTTCCTGGTGTTATTCGTCCAATTCCTGAAGTGCCAGCAGACAGCCACAGAGTTTCTAGATTTGCATGGCCCATTTGTGACGTGGAGATACCAAAAAGATTTCAAACTCCCAACATGAAACTCTACGACGGGACCGCAGATCCTGAGGAACACGTGGCACAATATAGGGAACGGATGGAGATCAACCCCATTCCTGTAAACATCAAAGAAGCTTGCTTATGCAAGGGATTCGGCTCAACACTAACAGGATCAGCCTTGAAATGGCTACTCAGTATCCCTCCTAATACTATTACATCCTTTCCTCATTTGGTTAACTTATTTAATAACCAGTTTTCTTGCAGCAGGAGCTTTGAGAAGCTCACGGGTGACTTGTACAGGATAGTTCAGAAATCCAATGAATCCCTAAGGGATTATGTGGCCAGATTCGGTCGAGAAGCACTGGATATCCCTAACCTGGATATGGCTGCTGCTGTAGAAGCCTTCAAAATGGGGATTAGAGGGGATTCCCGATTTTATGATGATTTGGTTATGACTCCTTGCAGGAACCTTGATGAAGTCAGAACAAGGGCATTGAGATTCATCAGATTAGAAGATGACAAGAAGGTCCAGAAAAGGGGCGATGAATCATTAGGCAGGAGAACAGATTCTCCCGGAAAGCAACAACGAACCAAACCCTATTACAGGAATGATAATCCCAGGGTTAATGCAGTTGAAGATGATGACGACGAGGAAGACTTCCCAAAGGTATCTGATTACTGTTTTTCGGTTGACACAAGTGGTTTGTTATGTGCCTTGCAGGATCTAGGTGATAAAGCCAGGTGGCCAAGAAAATCGGATAAACAAGGATCATGGAAAGATAAGTCTAAATGGTGTGTCTACCACGAAGACTTTGGGCACTTAACAGATGATTGCATAGCACTTCGGAAAGAAATCAGTTACCTGCTCAGCAAGGGGCATCTCAAGGAATTGTTCGGCAGAAAGAAGAGTAAAACTCAAGAAGCTGTTGAGCTGCCCAAAAGAGCGCAATCACCACCAGCAGATGCCAAAGTGATCAACTTCATCTCCGGAGGATCTGACATATGTGGAGCCTCTTTCTCATCAGCAAAAAGACATGCCAAGGAAGCTAAAATGGATCAAGGCAGTCGACCAAAGAAGAATGCAATATTGACTGAAGACAAAGTCATTTCTTTTGACGAAACTGATAAGCAAGACATCCAGGACCCTCATCATGACAGTCTGGTAATTACATTGTGTATTGCTAACCATTATGTTCGCAGGATCCTGATAGACAATGGCAGTTCGGTCAACATTATCCAATTGGACGTGCTTAAGAAGATGAGCATTCCCGAAGAAGAGATAATTCCAAGATCCTCAGTGTTAGTAGGATTTAGCGGAGAAACCAAGCATACGGTTGGAGACATCAGACTTCCTGTTTACATTGAAGGGGTCAACTCCATGCAGAAATTCTGCGTTATTGACTCCCTTCCTTGTTGCAACGTAATCTTGGGAAGGCCATGGATCCATGACATGAAAGCAGTTCCATCTACCTATCATCAATGTGTGAAGCTTCCCACACCTTGGGGAGTTGTAAGAATACTAAGTGATCAACAAGAAGCCAAAGACTGCTACACTTCTGCTATGAAGAACACTATCAAGTCAAAGCCAGCATAGCAATTAAAGAAACCAGCACGAAGAATTCAGATGACGAAGGAATTGGAGACCAAAGAAGTTCAACTCAATCCTGAAGATCCTGAAATCAAAGTGCTGGTAGGAACAAATATTCCTGAGGATACTGAGGAGCAGCTCGTGAGCCTCTTAAAGTCCAGAGTCACAACATTTGCATGGAAACATGAAGACATGACAGGTATATCCAAAGATATTATTACTCATAAACTTGGTATAGATGAATCTTTCAGGCCAATACATCAGAAGAGAAGAAAGTTCGCTCCTGAGAGAAACATCATAATCCAAGAGGAAGTTGACAGGCTGCTCAAATAAAAAATGATCAGAGAAGTTAAGTATCCTCGCTGGTTGGCTAATGTGGTGGTAGTCCAAAAGAAGAATGGTAAGTGGAGGGTATGTGTAGATTACACAGACCTAAACAAGGCCTGCCCTAAAGACCCATTCCCTCTACCGCATATTGATTCTATGGTGGACGCAACTGCTGGGCATGAGATGCTAACTTTTATGGACGCATCTTCGGGCTTTCAACAAATTCAAATGGAACCATCAGATCAGGAAGACACAGCCTTCATGACCCCTACAGGTATTTATTGTTATATTGCAATGCCTTTTGGTTTACGAAATGCAGGTGCCACATACCAAAGGCTAGTCAACATGATGTTTAAAGACAAGCTGGGGGACACCATGGAAGTATACATCGATGATATGGTGGTGAAATCGAAAAAAGCGAAGGACCACCCTAGAGATCTTGAAGCTGCTTTTGATATCCTGGACCAATTCAACATGAAATTGAATCCTTCCAAGTGCCATTTCGGAGTAAGAGCCGGCAAGTTTTTAGGCTTTATGGTTACTGAAAGGGGAATTGAGGCCAGCCCTGAGCAAATCCAAGCAATCATAAACCTGAAGTCTCCAACAAATGTCAAAGAAGTTCAGAGACTAACTGGCAGAGTGGCAGCGCTCAACAGGATCATATCGAGATCGTCTGAAAAGAGCAAAGAATTCTATGACATATTGAAGAAGAATAAAAAGTTCGAATGGGGTGAGAAACACGAAGCAGCTCTGAGCTCCTTGAAAGAATATTTATCATCCGCTCCACTTCTAATGCAACCAGTCAAGGGCGAACCACTATCCCTCTATTTAGTAGTCTCAGGCAGCTCAGTAAGTGCTGTGCTTGTGAAAGATCATGAGGGACAACAACATCCGGTATATTATGTAAGCAAAACACTATTAGATGCTGAAACCAGGTATTCTTATTTGGAAAAATTGATTTTAGCTCTTGTCATGGCTTCACAAAAATTAAGACATTACTTTGAAACTCATGTTATTTACGTGAAAACTAACTATCCTGTTAAGTGTGTCTTGAGAAAACCAGAAATGTCAGGTAGAATGGCGAAATGGGCAGTTAAATTAAGTGCCTATGATATCATATATGAGCCAAGAACAGCAATCAAGTCACAAGCCCTTGCAGATTTTGTGGCTGATTTCAGCAGCGACATACTGCCAGAAGTTGAACTTGAGGTCAAGCAGCTCGAAGAAGCTTCAGGCAGCTGGATACTATATACAGATGGAGCATCTAACGTTAGAGGAACAGGACTTGGTGTGCTACTGAAATCGCCACAGGGGGACATTATCCCTCTATCTATCCATTGTGAATTCAAAGCCACCAACAATGAAGCTGAATACGAAGCTTTAATTGCAGGATTACAACTCGCTAAAGATATGGATATCCAACACATTCAAGTTTTTATTGACTCCTTGTTATTAACTAACCAATTTAATGGATCCTATGCAATGAAAGGCGAAAGGCTAACCAAATATCTGGACCTTGTAAAACAATTAGCATTATCTTTTGAAAATTGCAGCATATCACAGGTACCCAGAGAAGAAAACGCAGAAGCTGATGCTTTGGCAAATTTAGCATCATCTTTAAGGATCCCAGAAGGTGTCAAGATTCCCATAACTTACATCCTGACACCAGCAATTGAAGAACAAGAAGTTAATGATGTTACAACAGATAAAGATCAAGAAATGACAGACTCCCAGGATCCTCAAGAATTCTGGACTTACCCTATCAGGAGATTTATCCAAGAAGGAGAAATCCCAAAAAACGAGAACTCCAGACTCTTCCGAACAAAGGTAATTCCATATTCAATAATAAATGGTATCTTATACAAGAAATCTCTTGCAGGACCATACTTGAGATGCCTCGAGCAGCCTGAAGCACATGCGGTACTTCAGGATATTCATGAAGGTGATTGTGGCAATCACACTGGGGGCAGATCACTCTTTTCCAAGGTATTGAGGACAGGATACTACTGGCCTACTATGGAAAAAGGATGCAATGGCCTTTGTTCAGAAGTGTGATGCATGCCAGCGGCACGGCAATATCCTCCATCAGCCTGCTGAGCCGCTTCATTCAATATCGTCTCCGTGGCCGTTCATGAAATGGGGCATGGATATAGTTGATAAGCTGCCTGTAGCACCTGGAGGAAAAGTCTTCATGCTAGCCATGACGGACTACTTTTCTAAGTGGATCGAAGCCGAAGCCTTTGTCCAAGTTCGAGAAAAGGAAGTGATTTCTTTCATCAAAAGGAATATCTTGACAAGGTTTGGAATCCCATCGGAAATAGTGTGTGACAATGGATCTCAGTTTATTGGCAAAAGAACAACTAGTTTTTGTGAGGCATGGGGCATCAAGATGGTAACTTCAACTCCCATACATCCACAAGCTAATGGCCAGGCAGAATCGAGCAATAAGATTATCATCAATAACCTTAAGAAGAAGCTAGGAGATAAAAAAGGGAAATGGGCTGAAGAACTACCTTTCGTATTGTGGGCCGACAGAACGACCTCCAAAAATGCTACTGGTCGAACACCATTTTCCTTAGTGTTTGGCTCAGAAGCTGTAATACCCACTGAAATGGTGATGCCAACTGCCAGAACAAGCTGCCGGGATTTTGAAGCCAATAAGCAAGAGCTCCTTGAAGATCTTGAAACGATAGATGAAGTCAGAGACCTCGCAAAATTCCGGATGGCAGCATACCAGCAAAGGATAGCCAAGTCTTACAACAGGAATCTCAGGATCAGAAGATTTCAAGTAGGAGATCTGGTACTCAGAAAAGCTTTTCAAAATACGACCAATCCAGCACATGGGAAACTTGCGCCCAAATGGGAAGGTCCCTATTTAATAGATTCAGAAGCTGGAAAGGGAGCATATAGGTTGGCTACTATGGAAGGTGAGCTGCTCCCAAGAGCTTGGAATGCAATTCACTTGAAGTTATATTTTATGTAAGTGCTTTCTAGATCCTTTGAGCATATCAAGGAATCCTTGTCTAAACTTCAAAGACCTCAGGTATGACTTTCACTACTACAAAAACTGGCATTCTTGACGTGCATTGCGCGTCAAGAAGGTGCCTTCTTGACACGCAAATGCGCGTCAAGGATGCGGGGGTCAAGAAGCTTCTTGACGCGCAAAATGCGTGTCAAGAAGCTCTTGACGCGCGAACAATGACACGCTATCCTTGACACTCCATTCTTGACGCCCATTTTGCGCGTCAAGAAAGAGTGTCGTCTGTGATTAATATATTTTTATTTATAATATTTTTTTGTGTCGTCTGTTTATGACACGCAGATTTGCGTGTCATGCCTTTTATGACACTCATTCTTGCGTGTCATCCTTGTAAGTGTTTTTTTTTTATTTTTTTCTAAAATTACTGATTTCCCTGTTAATAAATCATATTTCACAAAACCAAAATACAGAATAGCTGTTGTACCAAAACATTGCATTTCATACAAATAGCAATTGAAAATAATTCGATTTCATGTTCATCATACATGCAATTCGATCACAATGACAAAAGTAAAATGTTCAAAGTTTACATGCATATATATTGGATCACTACTACTACTTCTCGTCCGTGTAAATGAAGTGGCAAGCGTAGGTCAACCATTCTTCACGAATCTCATCAAAATCAGCATCTGTGTAAACATTACTATCTCCACCAATCTGTGTAAAAGATAAATTACGAGAAAAAATGATCATCAAAGATAAAGTTAATTAATTAAAATATGAGAAAGCTTACTTTTTTTGTTCAAGGACTACAAGTCCTTGCCGAACCACCTCCTTCATAAATTTCAACACATAATAGCCACACTCTGTGATTCCTGGCTGGAGTGGACACTACACAAACAAAAGAACAAATGAACAGCAGAAAATTAAGAACAGCAGCCTTATTCACTATATGAACAACAGCAGGCCAGCATCAAATTAAAAGATATATAGAACAACAGCAAATTAAAAATAACAGCAGCCCTAAGTTTCACTTAAAGATCTTGAAGCTAACACCTAACAACTTTTATACCCTAAAGCTGGAAAGAAGAAGGATAACAGATACTTGAGGTGCAGTTTGGCCAAAAAACCTATTTTAGGACTTTCAATATCACATATTAAATATAAGAAGTTTTATAGGTTGATATTTGCTTAACATTTCAATGAACTAAAGTTATTTGCATGTATTTCTCATCTAATATTACTTCTACATCAATAACTGAAGCAAAACATCAAGAAACAAATATCAGAAAGTAACCACTGCTACAACACAAACAAAAGCAAGCATTAATGTGAGACCAGAAACATCGACTGAAAAAGAAAGCAAGCATAAACAAATGAAGTTCAATGCAATACATAAACAGCAGCAGATCAAGTTCAACTCATAAACTAAATTTTAAGGGGACAGAGAACATGTATCAACTACTAAAACATATATGTATAAACTTATATGTTTTAGTAGTTGATACATGTTCTCTGTATAGAACAGCAGCAAGTCAGCAACAGCAGCCTATAAGCATCAAGTCAGCAGATCAAGTTCAACTCATAAACTAAGTTATACAAATCTATAAGCATCAAATGTCCTTAAATAATAACAGCAGCAAATAAAGAACAGCCCTAGTCACTATATAGAACAGCAGCAAGTCAGCAACAGCAGCCTAAATTCTTACTTTCTTAATATAATTATAAACAGCAACAGAAATCAGCATTCAGACATTAAGAACAACAACAAATTAAGACACTATATGAACAGCAATATCATCCAAAATAGAGACGATATGAACAGCAATAGCATCCTAAATAGAGACTATGTGAACAGCAGATGTGAACAGCAGATGTGAACAGCAGCAGGCCAGCAGCAAATTACAGATTTAAAACACTAACAAATCATATTAAGAAAAAAACTAAGTTTCGGAACAATGTTTCCTTTATTATGTAATGTAATAAAAGGGGTTTATATTATAAACAAACATATAGTAAAAACTAAAAAGTAAAAGCACGAATAAAGAATCACCTAACATCTGGTAGCTTTTCCATTTCTGTGGCATATGCAAGGCTCAATTGCCCCTCATTACCATGATGCATGTGACCAAAGTCAAATACACATATCTGTACAAATCCCAATAATCAATATCTGAAAAATAAAGAGGATGTCATTTTGCTTACTATAACCAGTATATACAACACTATATACACGAGTAAATCGACTCGCGCCTTGCGGCGGGTCGTTAATTTGATTTTATGTTGCATGTCATAGTTTAAAGCATATATTAGCAGCTTCTAAGTAGTTACAAAAGGTTTGTTAAATGTGCCAATCCATAGCTACATTTACATTGAAAGGAACTGCTATCCCCACTAAAGACATTTACAAAAGATCATGATTACAACTTCTGCATTTAATATGATCAGTTTTTAGACAACTAAAATTGCAGCTTTCTGGGATTGCCTTTCTTTGGCTATTGACATAGATTCTTCAAAAGAGTTGTTGTAAGGAGAGAATAAGGATCAGGATTAGTTTTGTTGAAACAGAATGCTATGATATAAAATGGTTTTGAATATCAATAAGTGGCTTCTATGTTTCTTTGTACCTCCTTAATGACAAATACACTTGTACATGATAAATGGAGGTGGACAACCTTTAAAGAGTTAGGAATTGCAATTTAAAAGTCTCACGTAAAGCTGCAATTTACAATTTGTAGTATTATGACAAAACCTATATCTTTGTTATTAACTTTATGTTGCATCTATGTCTATTCCTACTTGATTAATATTAGATATAAGGGCCTGTTATGTGACAATCTTATATAACTAAAAAGATCAATCAACAAATATGCAAGCTTAAAAAGTCAATTTAACTTGAAGTTACAATGCATATTACCTGCACGGCTGCACATATACTTCTTTTTAGCAAACCAAAATTAGTCCCTTTTCATGCTAAAGGGGACACTTTTAGGCTTCCTTTTCTTTAGCTTTCTTGGCAAGGGTGGCATCTGTTTTTAAATGCGTGATGTAAAGATTGTTAAAAACATTTGCTGTAGGAAAAGTAAAAGAACTATTATTAAGATAATTGACATGACAAAGTGTTTTTTTTTTTTGTACTGTTAGTTGTAAATGAAGATTGCAAGTTTAAAGACAGAAGTGAATACATGTTTCCTGAATAGCTTGTCTTTCCAGTGCCATGCCTGCGGGTGTCATAGGAGCTGAAGAACTGTCATGTATCATGGTGTCAGTGGATGTGAACTGAATGGCAGTTGTACTTGCAGAGAATATTAAGAATTTTGATTATGAAACATGAAGAAAAATATTATTTAGCATTTATTTATGGCTCGGATCAGAATGGAACACTGTGAGATGTATCATTTTACGGCTCAATTGGCAAAACGCCAGCTGTGAGAGGCACAGGTCCCCACCTCGGTCAAGATCTATTACCAAAACATCATAGTCTCTAAATTTCACTTTAGATATTTGGAAAATCATCATTGCCATATTCTATACCAAGCCAACAAAGCAACCATAATGATCACATTCATCCTAATAGCCGTCAAAACATCATGATGATCTAAATCAACATGACCATAAAAAAATACAATTAGACTAAAAATACAGTTTAGCAAAATGCAATAAAAAACTAAACCAAAAACACCATTTTCCATAGCTTTAATATATTGTACTACGTATAACCCAATATGTGTGTTAGTTTAATACAAAATATAATATTACAATTAACAACTTTCATATAAAGAGTTGGTTTAACCACACAAACCATAACATGAGTTTAGCAACGGATGAAATTTATGCTACCTGCAAGTGATGTCGCAATGGAAAGCCGGAAAGGATACCAAATGATTACCAAACCCTACAAAATAACCAACTCTATTCTTCATAAAGAGTGGAAGAATATGTTTCAGGTAAAAACAGGGCTTCGCCTCTTTTGGAATATCAACATCTGTCACCTGCATAGTTTCAACATAAATTCAAGAAATCAAATATTTTTCACCACAATACACATTAGAAAGAAAAAAAAAAGCCTTGAATGAGATAAATTACAAACCAAGATCCAGTGACCGTAACTCCTATGGCAATTCCTTCACTATATGCGTCCCATTTCCTCTACTGAAGTTTCAAAAATTAGAACAAACACAATGAGATTACATATTCATAGTCAAACTTGAACATAAGAACACACAAACAACTCTTGGTAAAAAATACCCCATTAGATTAACATATCCTTTAGCTGTTATTTTTTTTTTTGATTCTTAACCTGCACAAAGAATCTCCTCCTTTCACATATTTAAAGGCAACATATATATGGTTTTTGAAGGTTAGACATCATACATACATACATAAACACCTCTCCAATAACATAAGGTTAAAATGAAATCACATTTGCTTCTAAAAACAGTAGGAACCTGCATTCAAAAGTCATCTACACAATACTTCTGTGATTGTGTTAAAAACAAAAACCATAACTTACACAGTTACGTATCTCATATATATTCCATATTTTCATTCAACCTACTGCTCCGGTACAAATCCTAATGCATACTGGTAATTTGAATGCGTATTCTTCTCACAGATCAAACATAAACTTTAATTGATATATTCCATATGAAGTCACTGCTCTTGTAAGAGATAGGTAACTGCATTGGAACTCGGTCCACTCGGATATGGACATATTCAGTTAGCCAAACCTATAACCAAATCTATATTCCCTTACCATTTAATTTGAGATTAAAGAAAGAATATTATCATGTTCTTCTATCTATCATCTTAATCAACCGTGAATAATGGTGATAATAATAGCCATAAAACAAAGACATCAGAACCATTTGTCTTCCTTGATGCAGCAATGTTGAATTTCTAATTAAGATAAACACAAAATCTCAGATGATTCCAATAACCTTGAATCTAACATATCGAATTACTTTCTACTCATTAAACTACTTAAATTAGCAGGTAGCCATTTGACAAATCTATCCTTCCTCGTTAGGTTTCCGGTGTCCTTAACACCACCGCAATCCCACCAATCGGAATAAAAAATATAGATCTAATATTTCTATTTCTACAGTAACTAATTAGAAAACGCACAAATAATCGCAGCGATGAGAAATTACTGGCACAAAGCTACTGGAATTGACGGTGAGGAGGGAGATCTCATCGACCTTAGGCCGGAAGACCGAAAGACCGAAAGTTATGAGTTCGAGGATGATAAATAGATTAGCGCCCCGAAATACTGTGATTCACGGTCTGGAAAAACCCTAGCGTCGACGACGATCGCCGAATCTCTTCAACGACGGTTGATCTCTCTCCGGAGTCCGGATAAGTCAATGACCGGAATGGTGCGATGGAGAATCGATTAACCAGAAGAAGAAATCGGAGTCTATTAGGGTTTTCGCGTGTGGTGCGATGGAGAATCGATTAATCAGATGAAGCAGAAATCAATTTTGTGTGTGAGCGGATGATGGAGCAGAGATGGAGAATCGTTTTTGTGTGGGCGAATGAAAATTTAGGAGGAGCGGGAGATGATATAGGGATTTTGGCGCTCAATGAAAATAATGAAAATTTAGGGCAAATCAGAAGAGGGAAAATAAAATAAAAGACGACGGATTCCGTACACCAGCTTCTTGACACTCATATTATAAGTGTCCTCCGTGTTTTTTTTTTGAAATATGACAGAAATTCTTGACACTCAAAAATGCGCGTCATGAATTGTTAGGAATTACCTATAATTGACATTTTATTTTGACACTTCAGTTTTTGCACGTCAAGAATCATCGAGTGTCATCGTTCGCGTGTCAAGGAAAGCAGTTTTTGTAGTAGTGTTTAACCATTATTTTAATTTCATATTATTATTTTTGTGAAGTAATTACTGACTTAAGCATCGGAGGGGTGTTAGCCAAACTAACACCCACCCCTCACCGAGCCTTGAAGTGTTTTGCAGCTGTTCGGAGCATCCTGTCATAAGTTAGAGGCTGATCACCTCTTCTAAGTCAAATGCATTCTGAATGCAATCAAAGGTTTAGGAGGTTTTCACCTTCTCGTTCACTAATGGGAATCGCCAGGAGCGCAAGACCCTCGCCAGGAGCGCACGATGGTGGCCTATGGTTCGAGGTGGTGCGACCAGTTCATCCTAGGGTGGCTGATAATTTCATCACTGTTGGCCATGGAGTGCACTTCAATATGAGTGGCAGACGTGTCATCTCGCAAAGATCCTAAGGTTTTTGGCATTTTCGTGTCAACTAAGGTTTAGACACCTTCGTGTCTCCTAAGTTATGGGCTTGACCCCAGTTGGCTTAGTCCCAAGTATCTATGAGCTTGTCCTCAGGTTAGCAAAGGTTGTTGATGCTCTCGCATTAATTAAGGCTTAGACACACTTGTGTCTCTCAAGTTTCGGGCTTGACCCCAGTTGGCTTAGACCCAAGATTTATAAAACGTTTTACACTGCGAGAATACAAGATTGGGCTTGACCCCAGTTTAACTTATTCACAAGTGCTCAAGGTTTTTAAGGTATTTTATGCCTTAAAATCGGAATTTCATCAAGTCTATCTTAAGGATTCCTAAGGATCCTTAGAGATCCTGACTACCTCTACGGTTGGAGTATTCTCAAACAGGTTATATTGATACTGCGTTTAATACGTATTTTTATTACTAAGTATTAGATGGCATCATGGTTTGTTAACATTGACAAAATTTTAATAAACTTTTGAGTTTTTAAACTAAACTATGCTGAGCATCCTGTAGGATCCTCATTCAAACATTTTTCAAAATAATTAAAAGCATACACGGCACACCATGATGATCAAAATGCTACTAAGTCATATATTTGCAGGAAAATAAAAAGTTAACCTCAGGCTTCGTCTTGGAACCCAAGATCCCTCCACCTGAGGCCAACTGCATTGTTCAAGGAGCTTGGACTTCGCCTTGAAACTCAAGGTCCCTCCATCCAAGCCCCATTGTTAAGTTACCATTGTTTCATTGTTTTGTTTCACAACCACCATTGTTTACCAAAAGAACCAAACCAAACAAACCTAAAAAAGCGGGCTCCGACCTAGTCAAGATTGCCTTCATCGCCCAGCTTATCACCAGCAGCCTCCGCCTGCTCAACCTCCTTGCCCTTGCCCTTTTCCTTCTCAGCTTCCTTCTCAACCTCCGGCTCAGCCTCCTTCTCAGCCTTTTCAGGAGCATCTCCCCTCTCAGCCAACAGCTTCTTAAGGCTCACCTCCCAGTCCTTCACCGGCCAGCTCTCTGGAGTAAAGCCATCAGCCTGTGCAGCAGTCGCCATCTCAATCATACACTCCAGCACGCTGATGGCGGCTGAAGATTGAGCGTTCAATTCGGCCTGCTTCAGGGCTTCAGCAGCTGCAGCATCTTTCTCTTTGAGCTGCTTCTCATAGTGGCGAGTGTTGCTGGCTGTGGCCTTGTTCAGCTTCTCAAGACGGAGCGTGGCCTGATCAAGTTTGAGCTCAGAGGCTTCAAGCTTCTGCTCAGCTGCTTCGAGCTTCTGCTCCAGGGCTTCCACTTTACCTTCGAGGTCAATCACCTCGTGGCTCAGTTTGTCAATGCCCTGCACATCAGAATCAAAAAGGGAAGTGTTATAACTTTCATTTTTACATATTTCCCTGTTATTAAGCTACAACTTACAATATTCACTACAGCCTGCAGTGAGAGCAGCTTGTTAGCAGCTGCAACAGGAGGGAGATCATCGAAGCTGTCCACATTGATAGTGGAGTCAGGAGCTTTGCGCTTCTTGGCAGAAGAAGTCTTGGAACGAGTGCTAGGAGCTCGGAACTTGGGGGCTGAGGCGTCAGTAGGAGCCTTGCTGCTGGTTTCTTCAGTTTTCTCTTTCTTAGCAATGAGCAGCTTAAGGTCCTTGAAGGAGAAGTTGGAGGCTGAACCTGGAGCTTCATCATAGACAGTGAAGGATCAATTTCAGAAATAATAAAACACGATTCAAAAACGAAAAGGGAACAATTAAATGAAAGTACCTGTTGACATGGTTCTTGAAGGGCTAAGAGATTGCTGGGAAATGCTTCTGGCACTTGAAACGTCCTCGGGCTGGCAGCTCCTTTCTGCTGCTGGGATGCTGAAAAGATCCTTGAGCTTCTTGGAGGATTCACGGGTTGGTTTTATCAAAGCTTCAAACTTGGGCGCTGCAAAGACAGAAACACAATCATATCAGTTACATGCAATGGAAGAGTATACGGGATTAGAATGTTACTAAAACTCTTCCTACCCTTAATGACCCACTGGGTAGGAAGGTTCTCACAACCAACAAGGCTACTTCGTTTCACAAAGAAAAATTGACGCTTCCAATCGTGGTCGTTGTGAGAAGTCCTAGGGATCATCTGAGCTTCTCCGGTTCTAATCTTCAAGACGAACCTGCTGTTGCCATGGGTGGCCAGCCGGTACACTTTGCAAATCTCGGCGACCCCAATGTTTAAGTTGCGGGTTTGGTTCAGATGATGAAGACAGAAAAGGATTCGCCACACCATGGGCATCACTTGGGAGTAGGCAAGGTTGGTAATAGAAAAGAAATCGGCGACCAGGTCCGGGAAAGGAAATGTCATCCCCAACATGAAAGGGTAGTGAAGAAAACAGACCCAATCATCGGAAATATGGTCGGCTTTCAGTGACGGGTCAAAAGGGCGAAACTCAGTTCCGGCGGGGAAACATGAAGATCGCTGCAGCATTGCGATCTTGCGATCGTCAAAGTTGCAGGTTTCCTCCGCCGTGGCCGGAAGCAAACCCTGGTCGGTAAAATCGTCGGCCACTTGGTCGGAGACCGTGGCCGGTGATCGTGGCAGCTTTTTTCCCATTATCGGAAGAGAAGAGGAAAAGGAAGAAAGGAGAAACTAACCTGGAGAAGATGGGAGAAGCTCTGGGGTTTTCGCCGAGTAGAAAATTGTGTGGAATAATGAAAGAAGAAATGGGGTTATAAAAGAAAACTCAACGGGAACTTCGCCTGGGAAGTTGCACCAACTAAATCTGTCAAATCTCCGTTACTTAGCGATAAGGCTAGAATTCAAATTTTTGACACCTGGCTTGCATGCGCCATCCGCCAAAAATTTGGGGGCAATTGTTGGTACTAGAATTCAGGAGACATTGAGCAGCTCGCATCAGCTCATGAGCATTTCACGGTAAAGATCCTGAATTATGTTTATCAACTAACGATTGCTTTTTTCTCTCTTTGTTCGTTATTCACAGGTTGACTCGAGTATTACTCACGTGTCCTAAAGACCCGGTCAGCTGAGGAAAACGTGGACTGGATGGACTTCAACGGTTACAAAGAAAACGTGGACTTAGTTGCTACTTTTTAGGACAATTTGTTATGATGTAATCCGTATTTAATTCGAGCTCTAGGCTTGCACACACACACACCTCTTTTACGATTACAATTCTCTGCAACACTTAGAATACGAGCTCATTCTTTGTACTAAACATTCTTTCATATAAAAGTTTTAGGAGGCAGGTACTTTGAACCGGCCCCCGAGGTTTTTTGCCAGGCTCCTTGAGGATACTCAAGGATACCTGGATTTTCCCTCGTTACATCCTCGTGTTAATCTCCAAACTTACATTTTCAGCTTTATTTACCTCAAACACGCTACCTCACTTACGAAATTTGATCAACTAATTGCTTAGGCAGTTTTTGACCAAAACACTAGTAATTTTGGAACCCTTAATTTCAACTTGGTGAATCAAAGAGGAAGAGGAAAAGTTGATTGTTACTATGCATCTTGTTACGGAGGAAACGTGGATTCATGATCCAAGGGTCTCGAAAGCGATGCATAGTGGAATCGAGTAAAAGAAATGTTTGACATTGATCTCTTAACTGAAATCTATGACGAGGATATGGGGTTTTATGATCTCAGCTCATCAACTCGTATGTTTGATGAATTAAAGAGGAAATGGGCAAAACTACAAGCGGTTCTTTAACGGTTTCAACTTATGTACCACGAACGAATACTGTTATATAAAAGTCCAAACTACAATTGGATCTTAATGACAACGTTATAGTGGATCTTAATGACAACGTTATAGCCCAAACTGTTATTGAACATGAATGGTTATATAATAAGCTGATTGGTTAGTTAGCAATGTGGAGGTATTTATTGCCATAATTTCAATAATGTAATTTTTTATATTAGTTAGAAATGTTTAGTTGAGTTTGTGATCTTGAGTTTTCTTAATTTTAATTTGAAAAAAAAATTAAAAAAGGTAATCCATGACAACATAACTGAAATTGAAAAAATCACAAAAGAGAAAGATGGATGAGAGAATCCTTGCTGATTGTCCTGATTCAGATGAAACGTGAGGGCGGAAATGAGCGGCAAATCATATATAAGAATTAAGATCAACACCATATTTCCAGGACAGTATCGCCTATCCACCATACTCGCACCAATAGTGAAGAAGGACGTAAACAGTGACCAGTGAAGAGTGACGACAACATTAACCAAGTACCAAACAGTCGGCTAAAAGCAAATCATGTTATACATCACGCTTAAAGAACTGGCCATCTTTCCCGACTTATACACAAAACTTTAGTAATATTATAAACACTTATAAAAAACGAAGTTCTATTTTGTTACGAGGGTTAATTTTATGTTTTCAAACTATTTACGTTATAATATTTTCAAGTAAAAAGACGAGAAAGATAGATAAGCTCATAAGGTAGAAATATAGATCTTTTAATATAGTCAGAGCAAGCAGAGTATACAAATCTTGATTCCACCAACATAATATGTCACCGCACAATCTCCAGAACAAACAACCCTCCAAAATTGAAAAAACAAAAAAGAAAAAAAGAAAACCACAATCTCCCCCTCCCCCTTCCTCTCTCTCTCCGTCCTTCGTTGCTCCGGCGAAGACAGGGCGACGGAAACGGTGTCGGCGGCGAGAAGATAAGACCGAAGGTGCACACCGTTCAATAACACCGCCGCCGCTACTAGTCGGCGGATACTGCCGTCAGTCGTCAGTCGTCAGTCGTCATCGTTTGTTTCTGTTACCCCTTTTCCATGTATCAGAAAAAGTTCGCTTCGTTTTCACGGCAGCATCTTCCTCCGGTTAATCCAAAACGATTATTCAAGTTCAGATTCGTTTGGTGATGCTTCCGAATCCCGATTCGCAGACTAATCGCTCGATTGATTCGCTTTTCAGCTGTGGCGGACCTTAAAGGAACCCTAATTTCGTATCTGTTGACGGACGGCGTTGATTTCCGATCGAAGAGGAAGAGGAACAAGTGGAGGAGAACGATTCACGGCTATAAAATGCAATGGATGATCAGATTCTCAGGTTTTGTTTCCGCGATGATGCTGATGATTGTTCTCGCTCCTTCGCTGCAATCGTTTCATCCTGCCGAAGCGATTCGATCCTCTTCTCATACTCACATTGACGGCGTCACTCACCGGTCGTGGTTCCGTCAGGCGCCGACGTTCCGTGACGCCGCCGGATGCAAGCAGATTAGAACCTCCGCCGATCAAATCTGCGATCCGTCTCTCGTTCACGTCGCGATTACTCTCGATTTCGAGTATCTACGAGGCTCAATCGCCGCCGTTCATTCTATCCTGCAACACTCATCGTGTCCGGAGAGTGTTTTCCTCCACTTTCTGGTTTCCGATACGAGTCTGAAAACCCTAGTTGCATCAACTTTCCCCAAATTGAAGTTCAAAGTGTACTATTTCGAACCGGAGATCGTCCGGAAGCTAATCTCGACGTCGGTGCGCCAAGCCTTGGAGCAGCCGTTGAACTACGCCAGAAACTACCTCGCCGATCTCCTCGAACCGTGTGTCCGGCGAGTGATCTATTTAGATTCAGATCTCGTGGTGGTTGATGACGTTTCAAAGCTATGGAGCACAGATTTAGGCGGAAAAACAATCGGAGCGCCTGAATACTGTCACGCCAATTTCACAAAATACTTCACCGCCGGATTCTGGTCAAACGGTCAACACTCCGCCGTTTTCTCCGATCGGAACCCGTGCTACTTCAACACCGGGGTGATGGTGATAGATCTGGCGAAATGGAGGCAGTTCGGGTACACGAAACGGATCGAGAGGTGGATGGAGATCCAGAAAACCGACCGGATTTACGAGCTCGGGTCGTTACCGCCGTTCCTGTTGGTTTTCGCCGGACACGTGGCGCCGATTGACCATGGGTGGAACCAGCACGGGTTAGGTGGGGATAATGTTAAGGGCCTGGGCAGCTGCCGTGACCTGCACCCTGGTCCGGTGAGCCTGCTCCATTGGAGCGGTAGCGGGAAGCCGTGGCTACGGATTGATTCGAAGCAACCGTGTCCGTTGGATGCGTTATGGGCTCCGTATGATCTGTACGGCCTGTAAAATTCATTCCCCCGTGATTATCAGTTTATCACTTCCGGCCGGTAAAATTTCTCCGTGAATGTTTTTTTTTATAAATTTTTTTTATAATTATTATTTCTTTCATCATCATCATCATCATCATCATCATATATTCCTTTTTTTCATTACAGTTACTTTTTTGGTGGGGTTTATCATTTATAGCTAGTTTTATCATTTATGTTGTGTTGAACATCTTCTGTATTCTATTCCATTATTTCTGCATTCTGATAATAAAAGTGAAAAAAAGATATTCAGTCTGTTTTGAATTTGATTTTATAAGATCCACTTTGTTTCTGTGAATTGGAAAGTCATTCATTTGTTTGCCATTGTTGAAGGGTAATGTTTGGTAGTTTTTAGCAAGAACCCACCCTAATATAAGGATTGTATATGTTCATAAAAATCAAAAGTTTTTACATAAATATAAAAAAAATTAAAAAAATTTCACTTCGCAAACGAGTTAAAGATGTGACACATGCTACCCCTGGACCCATGCTATGTTCGCCCCTGGTGACAAGTGTGGATGAAGTGGTTGTGGGAAGTGGCTCGGGGAGTTGTGGGATCAGATGCCCGCCGCTCTTGGTACCATCGTTGAGTTAGGTTCGACGTAGGCTTGACCATGAAACATAAACAGAGTTAGTTTGTTTAAGCGAGGTTTGATTTAACTTTTTATCCTAAGAATTATGGTTGCAAAATTCACTAAGCGTTTCCAGGTCAGTCGGGGACAGGTCGGTCGATTGGGAAGTTGAAAGTACTTTTTTAAGTCGGGACAAAACTCGGGGAATATGGGGGAATACTCAGGGAGTTTTACAACAATCCTAAGAATAAGATATGTGTAAGTTTGTAATGATTGTATAAGATATAAAAAGTTATTTTTGGTATGAGTTACGAAAGGTGATTAAGACATGGCAACTGAAATTAACGTTCTTTAATACTTCGAAGCTAATCAAAATGGTTATAAAAAACGAAAAAGCCGTTGTGGTGTGATGACCTGGCGGCTGTTAGCAATCCCATCGCTTTCTGTTTTAGTTTAAGCAACACGCATCTATTAATCTATTTCAATTTACCTAATACACTTATAATACATACAGATTTAAAATATACTAAAACATGGTTAATTTATTGACAGAAAAAAACACAGATTATTGTGCGTGTCTATATTGCATAGGTTGCTCATGTCTACTGCATTGCTGGTTTCTTTAGTATGAATTTCATGTCTAGAATAGTTTGAATTTTATTTTACTATATGTATACAGAAAGAAAGTTTCAAGCAGTCACATTAGGTTTAAGTTTAGTAAAAATGGATTCCTGTAAGTTTTGGTTCAAGCAAAAAACTAGTTTAGAACAACCTAGTAGCGTTTTAGTTAATTTAAAAAGTTTGTGCGCTGGTCCTGTTTGTTTATTTTTTATTAATTCTTTTAACTTTATAACGAAAATTAATCGGATACTTTATGTAATAATAAAAGATAAAAGGATATGAGTATCAAGTTTTATAGTTTTTGATTGTAAATTTGTAATTATAGCACAATATATTCAGCTGGCATGATTTTTTGTCACATCATGGATAGTCTGGTCCAGCCCGGTCCAGTTAGATTAGGGTTTGGTTTGGTTTGCGAGTTTATTATCTTGTACCAAGTTTTCTACACCCTCGAGTGTTAGAGTTTGTAGGCTTGTAGCGTGGACAAACAAACTTCTTTCCCTTCGTTTTTCGAATCGTGATGTTGACAATGTATGCCCGCTCGCTTTCCTCGTGTAAATAGGTAACTTGTAAATGACCGTAATACCCTTGGTTTGTATACCTGTGTGTGTCGACAAAAATAGTAAATTTGAGGGAATGGAGAAAGATTATTATGTTGTTGCGTAGGTGAGATATTATTAGAAGATGGTAGTCCCACATAAAAGGAGAACATGTAGTAGTACGTCTTCTACATTACAGCTAGCAACAGACAAGACAGCGCTTTCAATTCATTTTCGAACACAACTATACATATATATATTCGTATTCCAACATTGGAATCTTACCGACAGCTGTTATGTTCTCATGTACAACTACCAATGCACGGTTTACAATAGAAAATATAATATAATAATAATAATAATAAAACAGTTGTTAATAATATTGAATCCGTACCGACCTGACAAAATATTGTTCTAAATTATATTAATGTATGTGGTGCCAAACACAACATGCATGATGCCATGATCATCATCACAATCAAATGGGTCCATGTAAATAAATCGTGTATAGAACAACATTCTATTTATTACTTGTTTAATCTAAGAATGTTAGATCGTAGGTTCAATTCTCTCGTCTCACCCTCCTCTTTATGATACTGTATTTCAGTATGTTCAAGGGAAAAGCTTCCTTAGGGGCCCAGAGGGCCTCGGCCCCCTTTATTTTTCGCTTCATGGTGTTAATTTTTACCATGTTTATTTAAAAAAAAATTATATACTGAGTCCGACCCCCTTAAGTTTTTATTCAAGCTTATATGTTTGTTTGTCTTTATTGTGCCCTAAAAATAGGGTATAAAAAACAAGTAAACAAAGTAAAGTTATGGGGTTGGTCATATGGGCTTCTCTAGTGAGATTTACTTTATTGGGCTTAAATGTAAACCTTTTACTTGTTTGGGTTGTTATTATATTGTATGTATATAATTTATATATAAGATAGGGTTTGGAATTTTTAATTTTTTTTATTATATATAATATATATATTTTTTTTAGTGTTCTTTATAAACATTTAGATACATAAGCTGAAACGTCCAATAAACTTAATTGGTTAGTACCATTACTCTCTACGCAAAAATTACAAGTTCAATACATGCATTCGTCGTTATTTTTCTTCTTCTTTTTCTTTTTCTTGCATTCGTCTTTTTTTTCTTTTTCTTTTTCTTTTTCTTTGAAGAGCGTCTTTCGTTTCAAACTAAAAATGCCTACTTCAACAAAACTGTTTCTTTGTATAACATACTAATCTTATTCTATTCATTATTCCATTCACTAGTGCCTAAAATTAACATACTAATCTAAACGAATATAAAGACAAATCATTAGTAGATTATGGTTTGAATAGGGGTCCCTTTGACTCAGTTACTAACCGAGGTGCATGGTGCCTTCTTGTTTTAGTACTAACATTAAACTTTATTTCTATTTTGTTTTTCTCTTTAACGTTTTTACACTTCAGAGTGAGAAACGTAAAAAGAAGAAAGTAGAAAACGAGTAATATTCAAACATTTTGCTACAATATGATGGTTTTGTTTATTGTTATTACAATACCCGTCGCATTATTGAGTTTTTATATATGAGTTTTTTACTTTATATTATAATGACTCATTATTTTATCCCACCCACGGATTTTTTTTGGAGTTCTCGGAGTTGCCCTAAGTACACACATTTAAGTTGTGTATGTATAAGTTTGGATAGCATAATAATTTCTACGTTTCTACGCGTACCAACTCCCGCCCCCTTTTGTTTTTGCCAACTTGCGTCCTCTTCCGGCCACTAATTTCACTCTCTTTGCTACTAGTTTCTTCCCTCTTTCCTATTCCCTCGACAGGAAGCGATTGTCATTATCGAAAACTGAAGTCCACATACGATCGGGTTTAAGGAATGTGTTCACGGTTTCTCATGTCTTCTTGTTCTCACCATTGTATTCTTCCTTCCTTTCGATTTTTGTGTGGTTTGGTTACCGTTACCGGAACCCTAACGGTATTGAGTTGTTTCATACTAGGTTGTGGTGGTCGTTTAGGATTTTGAAGAATGAGTTGTAACCAATAGGAGGGTGCCACGCAGGAAAGAGAAAAAGAAAGAATTTTAAAGAATTTTGAAGGATTTTGGGAGGGAGTGGTGAGGATTATGAAGAATTGTAGGTTAATATATTTTAATGTTTTTGAGTTATATTTATATTGTAATTAATTTTAAAACACTATATTTATTTAAAAACACCACATTTATTTAAAAAAAAAACATTACATAATAAAGAAAAAACATGACATTACTTAAAAAAAAAAAGCACACTAAAAAAAACATTACATAAGAAACTTAGATATTATTATTTGAAGTTGACGCCCTCTGGAGACGGTCCCTCATCAAGGTCCAAACCTCGACGTGTGAAAAACCCTTTCTGTCATGTATTTTTCGGTACTCGCACAACGCCTTAAACATCAAACCCGATTCAAGATCCGCCAAAGTAGCTTTTTGTTCAAATTCGATGTACACACTTTCGAACTTGTTAACCTTCGAACTTATTTTGTGCCATTTCGAGTTCATTTGGTGCACGGTTTTATTCGTACCACCAAGTTCTTTGTTGAAATGGTCAAGCACTTTAGCCCAAAATTCATCCGCCGTTGAGTGATTAAGAACCTTCTCGTCGGACACGTGGTAGAATGCGCGAGCCAAAGCGACCTCCTCGTTGGTAGTCCAAGTCATTTTCAAGTGAGATGAAAGTTGAGAATTTTGAAGATGAAATTTGAGAATTATGAAGATGAAAGGAGAATGAATTGTTAAACATATAAATTTCGTGATTTTTTTTATTATTGCACATGTGCAATAATACGTATTAATTATATTACACATGTGCAATATTAACAAAAAAACATTATTTTTTTAAATTTTTTCAACAATTAAAGATAACAGAATTATAAGATCTATGGTACAATTTTTTATCAAAAATATTAACGTATGAAAAAATTATAGAGGTTTTAATATTATTGCACATGTGCAATAATAATTTTTTATTGCACATGTGCAATAATAATTTTTTTTAAAAAACGTTGATTTTTTTTAATTTTCTCCAGAATTAAAGATAAAAGAATTATAAGATTTATAGTGCAATTTTTTATAAAAAATTTTAACATATGAAAAAGTTATAAAGGTTTTAATATTATTGCATATGTGCAATAATAATAATAAAAAAATTATTGCACCTGTGCAATAATAATTTTTAAAATTTTTTTGATTTTTTTAAAAAAAAATTCCAGAAATAAAGTTAACATAATTTTAAGGATTTTGGTGCAAATTTTTAAAAAAAATATTAACGTATGAAAAAGTTATAAAGGTTTTAATATTTGTTTTCGTGTTTTCGCAATAAAAGTTGTTTTCACATGATCCTTACCCTATATATATATATAAAGGCAACATTTTTTTTTTAGTAAAGTGACCGTTCCCAACGGTCATATTTCTTGGATTGCACAAAGTTTTATCGGCAACTTGTAGATTCAAAGTGAAGTTTTTGTCGAAGAATTTTGAGTGGCGGTGGTGTTTGCCACTCAAGTTTCCGGCGCCGCATGAGAATGCCGCCCACTCCGTCCCCCCTAAGTTCCAAAATTGACCAAAAAAAGCATGGGCAGATAATCAACAACCGTCCTTTTTGTCCAAGAATTAAATCGTTACTTTAGACCTCCTACAATAGCAAAATCAGTTGTAAAGTATGTGATATGTTCGAAGGACAAATCAGCCGCCTCGACAACTACTGGTTCAGCTGTATGAGTATAAAATTATATAGGAATATTGTTATGAATTCTATACTTTTAAGTTGCTTAGATTTTTTTTCTCTATTTATTGGTGTTGTATGTCAATATATGGACTATTATATCTCAACCTGCAAAACTCTAATGCTGATCACTATAGTTGGAATGTAGGACCATAAAATCTGAATGTATTGCCCAAAACTCATGGCACATATTGTTTCAGAAAAGCATGCTAAAAAGTTAGGGAATAATATATATACACAAAAAGTTAAATATATGGTACATTTGTTTTATTCTATCCTTTGGGATTATCTTTTTTCTAATAGATTTTTTTTTTGTCACAAATGAGATTTAATCACCAATAACCTCTTCCATGGAAATCAAACTTCTATCAACAGCTTCCACATTACTATCACCAGGTAAATGTATTGAAGGAGGTTGGCCATATATGATCTCAAAGCTAGACAATCTTTGATCCACTCCTTAAATAGCTAAAAGCTCTTTCTAAAACTGGCTTCTCTACCAGATACTATAAACTTAGGGGAGAACCATGTAGTCTATATATATGATCTAAATAGGCTTGTGCAACTTCAGTAGTAGCTGAGAATGGATGTTGAAGAGCAACAAAATGAACCCCCTTTGCTCAATTTGTCAACTACCACCATAAAAACAAATTTATTACAAGACATAGGTAACCTTTCTATGAAGTCCATGGCAATATCTTCCCATACTCCTGTGGGAATAGGAAAAGGCTGTAAGCAGTTGTATCAACCTTACATTGTTGACAAACACAACACTTTTTATTAGCACTTCCACCTATTACCTTAATTTAGGCCAATAAAAAAAGCCTATTAATTCTTTGGGATCATCAGAATTACCAATGACTAATTTGTCCTTTCTTCTAAGTTCTCGGTTATGTCACTCAAACGGACGGCTGATGAGAACCAGAATTGTGTTGCAACTCTTGAATAAACTTTACCAATTCAGAATCTGTAGTCCAAGAATGTTTAATTTCTTGCCACAAGTCTGTATGAACCGAGGAAGCAGCCATTTGTAATAATCTACCCTTATTATATACAATATCAACTTGGCTAACCACTTATGCTAAAAAGGTGTAGTAATTTTACTATCCAAAAGATACTTCAAACTATGTTGATCTATCTGTCTTGATCACAAAATGATTATGAGCCAAATAAGATTGCCATTCTTTAATTCTAGCTAACATCTCCCTTTCATAGGTGGCAAGCACTAAACTTTCAGGAGATAAAGCTTTGCTAATAAACCAGAAGCATCAGTAACCAGAGATTCAGGAACAAGAATTAATCTGGAAATTGAAGAAGAATTGAAAGAGAATTGGGAAGAAGATCTGTTACTTCATTTCATAAATCCTATTAAGATAACTAATTAATTATTTACACCAAAAACCCTCAACTATTGACAATGTACAATATAGATCCAAACTTAACTACTAACGGTTTTAACTAACTCACCATCAACTAACTTGCTCCAACTCATCTTATACAATTGCTGCACATCATTTTATCTTAATTATCTTATAACCACCTTAAACACAAAGCTGAAACCTCTAAACTAAAACTGATTAACTCATTTAAAACAAACAAATAGTAATTTAATTAGCAAATGAATTGTGGGGACGAAGCTTCCTAATCAACCATTTTTTTCTTAATCTAACATCTAATGCCAAAAAAGTTCTAGCTTTGCTATCATCTTCCAAGAAATCACAGGCATCCAATATCAAGTCATCATCCATATCAGGCAGCTCCTGAACACCTGCAATTACATTCTCTACATCAATGGAGAATTGCTTATCTTCAACTTTCTTCTTCTCCACCAAACAAGAAACTGCATTAGCCATTTCTTGAAGAGCAGTCACCAACCGCTCCTCATCTAACCTTGTTTTCTTCGAGTTTTCAGGGTTTTGTTTATTTTCAAGCGGGCGCTTAATGTTATCTAGCCCGGCAGTGGAACGTGTGTCGGAAGAACTGTCTTTTTCGTCGGTGTTTGCTTCTTTGAATATGATGCATAAATCCTTGTAGTAAGGCACTGGTCTAGTCATGTATTGTCTTGCTTCTGAATTTGCCTGCACATTGTTATTGAAGATTATGTAACCATTAAAAAATTCATACCATGTTATCCATTATGAACATAACTTTAAACACTCCTAAAGTAAATAGCAGTTAAAGATTTCTTTCTTTTTTGAACGGCAAACACACACACCTATTAATCTTACTCTGAAATTACACCGGAAACACTATTGTCAAGGATTGAACCCATGACCTCCACCAAAAGTAAATAGCAGTTAAAGATTTAGAGTAACATTTTTTATTCCTTATAATATTATTAATGGGACATGGTTTCGATAGAAGGGTCTTAAAAAATGTTATGTCAACTTGTTAACCCGTTTACCATTAATTGTAAAAACAGATTATTCGTGTCATAGACAGGTTGGGCAAAGGTTGAGACGATTAAAGAACCTTTTTAATCATGTGGTCAACACATCAACCTGTTTATAACCCAACCCGTTTACTATAAAACCCCATTCGTTTAACTTCCTCTCGAGTCATATAGTGTTAGAGCATACACATTCACATTAGGTTCTTTATCTTTATAACTTACTCAATAAACACATTTATCTATAAAATATAAAGACTTTTAGAAAACACTCTACATCACATTTCTTATCCTTGAAAAAACCCATATATGTGTAAATGTAATGGATTGGTACATTTACCAATCCCTTAAATTTATCCTTAAATTTAAGGGTAAGGTTTAAATATAAAGAATGATGATGTAGGAGAAAAAATAGACATTTCTTATATTTTTCTAAAAATTTAAGGATAAAGTGTAATATAAAGAAACTGCTGTGAATGATCATAAGGGGTCGAGTCATAAATTTCAAGCTTTAACAATAACTGTCACCGAAAAGATGATGCAAACCTCTATGTAATCTCGCCAGGCGATATCATCGGCAGTAACTATGTGACGAAAATCATCCCACAAAAACCCTTGTGTCTCCAAAAGCTTGTTGATGATACTATACTGTCTTTTATATGTCTTGTATCTGTTCTTCAATATGTCAACATCATACTTGAAACCAAATCTTGCATTGAATAACTTGGTCATCTGTATCCAGGCTTGCTTGCGGAACACGCCATCAATCTGGTGCCGTTTCTGAACTTGGCTAACCATAAGGTCGATGAAATAACGATCCATTGGTGGCTGCCAATATGTTCGAATACGACTCCCGCCTATATCTTCATATTCGGATTCTTTAGAGATTGATACTGTAAAATCTTCATCAATCATGATTTCATGAAGTACCTCCAGATCAGCATTGTTGGTTTCAAAAGTAACATCCTCATCAACTAATTCTGACAATAATTTCATCTTAAATTTGCCAGGATTTATTCTATACAATCGAGCATCTGCGAGTCCCTGCATATGCATGCTTATAAGTTCTACAAATAAGTTGTTTTTGAAAAATCTAAACACAATCTTTGTTCTGATTTCTGTTTGAAGTAACCAACTTATTTTAGGCAAGGGAAAACCTATAAAAAAGTTAAAACTATGATTTAAGGTAATTAACTGAAATTTAAGCAACTAACTTGATAAAAGAGAAAAAAAAGAAAAAACAAAGTTTACAAAAAATCAACATGATGAAATGTTACTGACCCACTAGAGGACAGCATAGATGACTAGCTACGAATTCAAATGACCATGAATTCAGTTTCTTGGGGTGAAATCACAAAATACTCAAGTTTTAACATTTTTTCAACTGCTTTAACCGCTCAACTGTTGAAACTGAGCCAATGTTGTAAATTTTATAAAAGTTTAACTTGTAAGTTGTAACCTAGTATTAAAAGTTGAAATTCATTTCTTAATTTAAATTTTCATTTATATCTCAATATCTCATTATTATTATTGTAATTGTTTAGTTCAAACCGTTTTAGACAAATAAGCTACCAAACTGTAGCCAAGTTTAGTAACTGTTGCATTTAGGTGACTCATTTGAACAAGGAAACTTTTAGCACAATTAAAAAAAAAAATTGAAAAATGAGTGGTATAAGCAAACAAACAAACATACACATTTGCAAAATCTTTTCACAATCGATCGACTAATTTGTTGCCACATTTTCACATACTAATAGCTAAAAACAAAATCACGTAAGCAGACACAGGTAAGATAGATCGATGGATAACATTTAACAGTTTCAGATAAATTAAAACAAAACAGATGAAAACAATTGGAAAATGGATAAATATCAGATATTGTAATATGTATGAAATACGTAACGGAGTTCCTACGAACCTCGGCGGCCGACGGAGGCGGTGGGCGGCGATGGCGTAATTTTGGGATAGGGTTTTCCAGGACACGCTATCCTTGGTTGTGACAAGGGCCCATTCCTCCTAGACCAGAAGCATGACAAGAAACACCAGGCCCAATAAAATTAGTCCACACATTGGTTGCAAAGGCCCAGAAATGTACTGGAAATTGAATGAAAAGATAATTTACTCCCTCTTTACAATAAATAACTTTGTTAGGGAGGAGATAAAAAAATCTCTTGGGTGTCTTGGAGTAGAGGTGCAAGATTCAAACCGGTTCTTACCCGGCGGGTAGAAAACTTGTGTGCAACCGGTTCCGGGTAGGAACCGGTGGACCCAGGAACTGGTTACTACCCGAAAGTACCCGATCAGACCGGAACCGGTTCGACTTTTTTTTTGTCAGACCCGATTACCAGGTACAGTTCGTATCCGGGTTGGAACCGGTTCCTACCTCGTTCCTACCGTTAAGGCGTTAATTCATACTAGAAAGCAGGTTGTAGGAATAGCCGCATACATAGGTTTCACACAATGAAAACGAAGACTTATATTGTTATTGTTATTTGTTATTTTCTAAACTTCTAGACTTCTAGTATCCATTTCATGTCTTGAACTTTTATTGTTATTTGTTATGTATTATGTCTTGAACCTTTAATATCATAGTCTCTTGAATCTTGTTATGTATCAGTCTCCATTTTCATTGTTCTTGTTATAAAATATTGAAGAATTCGTATCTTACTGACTTGGCTTACTCCCTCTTTACATTTCTTATCTTGTTATAAAATATATTAAAGGGTGTGTTGCTATTTTGCAATTACGGGTATAACAAATTTCTAACTACACTTTTGTCTTTGAATTATTTCACATGTATGCCTATGACTTCTGTGATAACAATGTTCTATATCAAATTTTAATCGTCCATCACCTTTTGCGTATGATGATAATATAAAAAAAAGCATCGTAATGATGCTATCACAGACAACAATTATATTTTCGCCCTACCCGATTGGAACCGATGGTTCCCTACCCGACCCTACCCTAACCGGTTCCGATCAAACATACATGTCATAGAGTGGAACCGGGTAGGAACCGGTACACTACCCGATAAGGAACCGGAACCGATCCTACCCGATCAAAATGGAACCGGAACCGGGTGCGGAACCGATTTTAAACCCGAAATTTGCACCTCTATCTTGGAGTCTTACGTGTGCTTCGAGAAAAAAATGGGGGGATGGGGTTTGGTTCGATTCATACAATGAACCTTGGGTTACTTTTAAAATGGCTTTTCAAATTTAAAGCCGATGGCTTGAAACTTTGGGTGAAGGTGGTTAAGGCTATTCATTGCTCCAACCGGATTTGGAACACTTTCCCGTCGGGCCACGAAACAACATTAATAAAGCTTGCTCCAACTTAAAAGCTTTAGGTATCGATGGTGAAAAGAAAATTCGTTGTTGGGTGGGTTCGGGTTCTTCGGCCCTTTTTTGAGTTGTTAATTGGACCGGTCTTGGGCCCTTAAAAGACATCTACCCGATTCTTTTTTGGCTTGAGTACGATAAACAGGCTACGGTTGAGGCTAGATTGCCGCGTGCCGGTTATCCTAATTTCAATTGGGCCTGGAGTGGGCCGGCTCTTCCGCCTTTGGCTGCTGATGCTCTCGCCACTTGTGAAGCCAGTTTGGCTTCCTTTGTTTGTTCTAATATTGATGACTTTTGGGGTTGGGATACAGGTGCTAAAACGGATTTCGCGGTCAAGGGTGGTGCGGAATGAAGCCGAGCATTTTCTTCTTGGATCTTCGGATCTTGGCTTCCATTGGTGCCATTGGCTTCCCATAAAAGGTCAACGCCTTTGCTTGGCGTGCGGGTTTAGACAAGATCGCCTTAAAGGTAAATCTTTCTTTTAGAGGGCTTAACTTAGAGACTTCGTGTGGGGATTGCCTTTCGAACCCCAAAACGACGGATCACCTTCTTCTTAGATGTCCCCGGGCTTAAGTGATTTAGACGATCATTTTGCAATGGTGTAAGCTTCCTCTCAACCCTCCACACTCGGTTAGGGAGATTCTTTTGATGCACAACTCGTGGGGATCCTCTAAAGCCTTGAACCGCTTGATTCATTGTATTGCGATCACTACGCTTTGGGTTATTTGGAAAGCAAGAAACAACAAGATTTTCAACAATCGTTCGAACCGTTTGGATGATATTATCGGCGACATCAAACTTTGGTTTTTCCTTTGGGAAAAAAGTTAGGGGTAAAAACTCGTTGTTAGATTGGTCGAATTGGTGTAATTTCAATTTAACTTTGTAATGTTTTCTCTAGCTTCTTGCTAGTTCTTTATTTTAACCGCCGTTAAAAAATAAAAGTAGCCGCTTTTTTTTATGTTATTCGTTTATTTTTATCATTATATCATTTATCATATTTATTATTATGTCATTTGTTTATTTTTACCACTTTGACATTTTTTTAATATTCGTACGCTACTAGTTTAGCATATAAGTTTGTGGTGTAACAGGTAAAGTCATGTAACATAACTTTTATGTCATAGCATCTACACTGTGAGAGTTTGGTTTTTATTTTGACGTTGTAACGTAGTCTTGTTTTATTTGCGGTTGAGTCGTTTGAGTTTGGCACAGGAGTTGGTGTTTTTTGGTGGTGTAATAGGTACAAATAGATTTTCTTATGTATGATCGTGTAGTTTTTTGTTTGAAGCGTTTTGATCATTACATGTTTTTTTATTTTCAATTTCCTTACGTACCGTTATACACTGCGAAGGGTTTATGTGCCAACATTATCCTCGTGGCAACATGCGAGTAGTAAGTCTTGTTATATATATACAACATAGGTTCCATTAAAGTCGGTTTTAATATTCGTGATGCATATGGTACCTCCTCATACAGCACGTAGAATTATACTTGTATAGCACAAAGTATAACCTTATATAGCACATAGAATTAACATCTTGCATTGTCTCATGCCACGTGTCAACATCCTGTGGCGTTGTGAGCACTACAAAGAATTAAGTTTTTTTATTAACACTAAGATTATATATTTTCTTTTTTTAAATAGGACTACTTTAATACATAACTTGGTTGTAAATTTCGTATAATCGTTTAAGTTTAGTAAAAGAGTTCATGTTTTGTCGGTGGTGTAATAAGTACACTTAGATTTTCTTAAGCACGGTCGTGTAATATAGTATTTAAGTTTGAGTTAACAAAGGAGCTCATGTTTTTAACTTTTTATTGATGGTGTAATAAATACACGTTTTTTTAGACACAGTCGTGTAACATAATATGTTTTTTGAACGTTTTGATCGTTACATGTTTTGTTTATTTTGGTTTACATATCGTTACAGCAATACGACGATTTTGTGTGCTTGCGTGTTATCCTGCGGCAATGCGCAAGCTGCGAAATCTAGTTAACTATATTACCCATCGTATCACACATTGACACTCTTAATTTTATCTTTGTGATATAGTAGCAGACAAGATTTTCTTCTTGTTTAATGGAATAATCTTGGAAATTTTATGGAGGGTTAAGAGGTGCTTAGACCGATTTTTGAAAACCGTTAGATTAGTTTAAAGCGGTTCAGTTTAATTGTGATCAACAACAGTCATATAAAAAACGATACCTTTTATTTAGCTTTGACTCAATGGACATGAAAGGGTGGATAAGGCTTGTGACTAAGAGGTAATGGGTTCGGTTCTCCTGAATGCATTACCCAGTTGTGTGCAAAGTTAGTATGAGTTTCACTTATAAGACGTGTCTGTTACTTCCACCACTTGTTAGAGTTAGAAATGAACGAGTGAAAAGCCTCTCAGGCCCCATCATAGATCCAAATCCAAATCGCCATTTAAAACAAAAAAGGATACCTGTTCTGTTTTCTAAGTTGGAACTTGACCGGATTTTACTTTGATTGTGAGCGGTTGGGATGGGTTACAATTTACAAACTCAATACCTCAAATAAACCTCTACCCACAAGGTTATATGAAGCCCTTTTCTTTAGACACCTTAAATTTTTTGGAAGACACCGGGCAAACCGCCCCATTTAGGGCAAACCATCCCATTAAGCTTAAAAAGTTGTTTCAGTCAATCATTTACACTGATAACTATGTAATCATTGGTGACACAATGCCCCATTAAGGGCTAAACGCCCCATTAAGATTAAAAAAAAAATATATTTAAATTTTAAGTTGTATTCTAAATTTTGTAATAATAATAATAAGTTTGATAATAATAGTTTAATAATAATAATAACAAGTTTCAATATTTCTAAGTTATTAAAAAGTTAAACGAATTATTAAGAAAAATAGAAAAAAAATCTTATACTATACAATCGTTTATATTGGTGTTCCCGATAGAGCTTTATAAACTTTTAGTTACAAATATAAAAAATTTAACGTTTTAATATTTGTAAGTTACTAAAAATTTAAACGAGTTATTTAAAAAAAAGAAAAAAAAAACTTATACTATACGATCGTTTATAGTAGTGTTTCCGAGAGTAATTTATAAATTTTTATAAAATAACTTAGAAAAAAAACATAACTTAGAAAAAAAACATTAAAGGCTTAAAGGCCCAATAAAGGCTTAACCTGGCGGTTCAAACCCAATGATTGGTGGCACCGATCTCAAAAACATTCATTTGCTTTTTAAGCCTTAAAGGCTTAACCCCTCAGTTAAGGCATAACCCCCCATTAAGGCGTGAACAAATGCCCCATTAAGGGCAAACCGCAGGGTTAAGGGTGGTGTCCAGAAAAAAAAAAGTTGGGTGTCTCTAGTAGAGTAGTAGTCCCCACAAAGGTTTAATCTCCTAGAAATAAACATTCCAAAACTTATCAGAACCAACCCTGAATGGCAAATAAATATGAAAAAAAACAAACATGGAATAAGCAGGTAAAATTCACTGTATCAAGAGTGTTAATCTCCTTCTAGAAATAAACATCCCAAAACAAAATGTAATTAAGACAAACAGATTACTAAAATTGACCATAAAGCAACAAACGACATCCAACATATCAGGTATCCAAAAAGCTGAATGGAGCCTCATTTCTTGGATTTCTTCGATACCCTGTAAAAAATTCCATTTTCATTAAAACAAACATCGCACATCACATGTAACTAATATTAGGGGTCACCACACTAGGGTGACAATCGGTCAAGGAACAGAATTATCAGGACAGAACCGCCTGGGACTAAAATCAAAGAATGTGAAAAACAAGGACCAAAAAGCAGACTGATTTTCTGGGTTTTTGGGCTGGCTCGGTCCATGTTTTTTCATCCAGGTCTCACAGGTCGGCCAGCGAGATGCTCACAAAGTACTAATATAAATAAACAGATAACAGAATCTCATCAATACTCACTTTGCTGGTGCTGCTTCAGGAGCCACCACCGGGGCAGCAGGTGCTCTCTCCTGTGGACCCTGTAAACAAAAATAATTATGTTAACTGAGATGAGATGCACATTTTATGTTGGTTGTAATTAGAGGTCGCAAATGAAGAGGCTGGTTAACGGGTCAGATCAATTTGGTGTTGGCCAAAAAGGTGCTGACAAACGAAGTTTTTTCTGTTTTAAATGGGTCAATATGATAGAAAAGCAGTTTATTTTCTTGTTTTTTATGAAGAAAAATAATCCCTCCGCTTGTAAAAATAACACAAAGAAAGCCATTGAACTATCTTGGCATCTTGCAATAATAGTGTCCCTTAACTTGTCCTAAAGGCGTATACTTTTCTTAACAAGCTTCTCATAACTAATTTTAGCCTACGGACTTCCTAGTGTTTTTTTACAAGTTGAGAGATTCTGACAAAAAACTAAATTGGGAGACCTTTTAAAAATATAAAAAGAAAATATGTTGGTTTTTTAGAATATGATTGTATCTCCAAGCTGAGGGATTTTATTAAAAAGTACATAGGACCAATTTCATTATTATGCACGTTTTTTTAGAGATATTTACAAAACAGAACAAAAAATCCTGGATGCATAATTTAACCAAAAAAAATAAAATTGTTACAATATATTAATAACCTCCAAAAATTCTAACACTTTATTTTTATTTTAACCATTTCTCCCGCAGAAGACAAAAATATAGCAAAATCAATCAACTTATTACTTATAAGTAAATGGGTCAAAATTGCAACCTAAAAGGCTATAGCTAGTAATAGTAAACACTAGGGAATAAAAATTCAATACCTGAGCAAATCGTTCTTCTCTTCGAGCCAATTTCCTTTCTCTGCTAGCCTTGTTCTTTGCTCGTTTGGCTTCAAACTGGTCAGACAAGGTCTTCTCACGGGCCTTTTCAGCCTTTGATTTGTGGATGCTTTCCATTAGCACACGCTTGTTCTTAAAAACGTTACCCTTAACTTTCATGTACATATCATGGTACATATGTTTGTCAATCTTCTTTGACTCACGGTACTTACGAAGCAAACGTCTCAACACCCTCATCCGCCTCATCCATAGAATCTTGGTTGGCAATCTTGCCTCCCTAGTACCCTTACGCTTACCTGGAGGTCATAAAAAGTTACATTCGGCAAATGAAAATGGATGGTACTTTTGGGAGTAGAATTACAAAAAGTATGTGAAGATATGAACAATGTCTAAAAACTTGAAAAAAGGAAGTGAATAGCGCTGAAATACTTAGAGAAACTAATAAAACATATGAAATTACATCGAATTCACAAACAAGTCCTTGGACTTTATCTTGCAAATTCAATGATTCAAATAAACAAAAAGACTCTTTTCTAAAATGTTTAGGACTCGATTATGCAAAAAATAGACCCTTATGCAAAAAATTGAGTTAAAACATTTAATGTTTGGTAAAAATATATTTTTTTACTAAGAGCAGACGCCATAAAAAAGCAAAGGTACTTAGGTTTGTAGCCTGTTTCAGTAAGTATACTCAATAATGCCCTAACCTAATTATTGTATTTTTACCAGAAGGAGCTACTTTGATAATTTAGTGAGCATGCAATTGGTATAATTATAAAAAGATGACAATGAAAATCATCTCATAAGAAAATGGGCTAGCATGGTAAATATGCTTTCTTTGAAAAGAAAATTGTTCTAATCATTTATGTTGTCAAAATGAATTGATTTAGTAACTTAGTGATGAAAGACCATATCTAGTAAAGAGCGCACATAAGAAAGAGCGGGTCATCTGCTGATCAAACTACCGATTTTGTTCATTTCAACAAAGATATAATTACCATGTCATGAAACTATTGAGTATTACCAATCAGAACAGATATAACTATTTCAAATGTTTAAATTGAAATATAAGGTAAACGGGCAACAGCTACGCCGCTAGCACTTTTAATATAGCAACTTACTTCCATTGGTATTTTATAATATTAGTCATTCACCTAGTGATATAAACAGAAATATATGCTTCTTGTAATGTAATCTTGAAATGCTTAATGCATACAGGAAGTCAAGAACTAGGCAGATGTTAAAGAAAAATAGAAGCTAGGGATAAATAAAAAAAATAGATATTACCATATCCAGAATGACGACCCTTTCTCTTTGCCTCGTTCATTCTACGAGCACGGGATCGGGAGTGAATCTTGGTTGGCTTCCTGATGATAAAACCATCTTTGACCAACTTCCGTATATTTTGCCCTGCAGTCGTGGAGCAACAAAATAACAGTAAAAAGTGTGCATTTCAAGGATGATAAAACACATAATCATACCCAACACAGAATTAGAAATAATAAGAAAATCAGAAAAACTCATCATTCAGATAACAAAAAGATGAATCACAGCTTAGATTCTAATAACACTGCAGAGACATTTCCAATTAGATCAGACAATGTATTTACCAGTGCTTAGTTCTTAGTTACAGGTGATCTTAAGGTTGCGTCTTAAATATATATATTAGCAATAAGTTAAAACATAATATATTAGCAATAAGTTAAAACATAAAAATGTATGAAAGATACAAATTTACATCAACTTTAACAAGAATAAAAAAACTTAAAAACCACACGTTATACAGTGATCTGCAAAGGATTGGCAGGTGAATAACAAATGAAAACTCATGCCTTACCAGATAAACAAATTGATTATAGATCAAACAACAAATTCATGATATAGCAACATCATGGCGAAATGAAAAATCAATCAGCTAACAGAAACACCTAAATCTAAAGCCTATACAGGTAATATTAGCCAGATAGATACATAACATAACAGTCAGTATAATTCATGAACAATAACCGATAATTTCATCATAACACCAATCTAGACAATAATAGCTGCTCAGATCAGGTATGACGGCGCGTCGGCGCGTACATGAACAAATCGAATGTAATAAGCTTAATTAGTGAGCAATAACCGATTCTAACATCAGAAATGTGGCGCAGGTAATGAAAACAGATCACAATCAATGAATCAATGATGATGAAATCATGAAAGTGAATAAAGGAGTGTAAATGTAAACATACGAGAGTTGGCCATGGAGATCTCATTTCCTTCGTTCGGATCGAGCCAAACTTTGCCTCTACCGCACTTGAGGACGCTAGCGGCGAGCCGCTTCTGTAGCTTCAGCGACACCATTTCGTTTTCGCGGCGGCGATGGAGAGGACTAGGGTTTTGAGTGGTAGAAGATGATGTTTATTATATCGATTATCCGTTTCCCATGTGGCTGATGATCGCCGGTAAACGGGCTTCAGTACGGCCCAATGGACTTTAGTTGGTTTAACTTTTTTTAAATAATCGCCTTTTTTTTTGGGTTGAAAATACCATAAATCTTTATACGAGCGAACCTTTTTAAGACGGGATTATAACCGTCCACACAATATAAAGAAAAAGGTGTTACTAGAGTTGAGAGCTCTTGCTCTTTTTTTTAATGGAGAATTGTATATTTCCCTCTATTTCTAATGCTAATTGCATATTTACCCAAAGCAACACAACAATTGCATATATCCCTTATTTATTAATAATACAATCAAATTTGAAGATGAATAGTTATTTTTTTATTTTTCTTACTTTTGCCACAAAAGTATCTACAAGTTTACAATTTTTACCCACACATGTTCTTTCTCTGTGCTCTCTCTTTTCTTGCACAGTTTTAGCCCACTAGTTTTAATCCATAGTTTTATGGTCCCCAGTTTGCCATCTCCCTTATGTCGTGTAGCCGTACACGTGGTCTTTGATTTTCTTTCCTTTTGTCAGTCATCTAACGCGTGGTATCTCACAGGTATTGACTCACCGCCATTCATTTATTCTCTCATTCTTCTCTTATCTGCTAGGTTTTACCATTAACGCTGGCCTGCTACTCCGCTACTACAACTATCGATTTTGTTGCCTGCGACTTCCAAATTCTTCTTATTTTATTTGTTTTTCTATTTCGAAAGAGACTGGCATCCGATTTTCGATATCTTCATCAGATAGTAGTTATTCCTTTGTATTTTGTCAGGGTTTTTGTTTGCGGTGATGAATCGGTTACTTTGATTTACGGTTTGGTAAAGAATCCGCAATGGCGGTTCTGACGCAAGTCTCCATACGAGGCTGATGATTAATCAATTAGATTTTCTTCTTATAGTTGGTTTACTTATGCAGATTACAGTCGATCTCAACCCCTTCTCTTCTGATCCATGTAAGGTATCTCCAATTTCTTATTTTAGGGGTTTTTGTTTTGACGATTACTTCAATATTAACTACATCTCTTCAAGCTCATAAGTATAAAATCAGTTTCTAATTTAGCTAATCTTGCCTGTAGTTTCGTGTACACTTTGTTTGATTAATGCTATGTTATGTTATGCATGTTTAGTTGTGCGCTTAGTTTCGATCTAATCAGCGACGTTCGTTGATAATTCTACTGTTTGGGTTGATGAGCAAAATTAAATTGACTTAATTGGTTCTAAAATTAATATTAGAGGTTCATTCTTTTATAAACTATAGTTTGCTGACTAAATTCATCTGGTCCCTGGTAAACTTTTCTACTTCATCTGTCCATCTTATCTTCTCTGAGTATGCTTGATTTTGGTTTCATTTTTTAATTGACTTTTTAAAACTCTTTTGAAAACAAAATAAACATTTTGGATATACTCAATTTGGATCAAATGAGTTACATTTACTGATCTTTGTACAGTTTACATACACACAACATTGAATCTTCTTGAAATGAATTTTCAAATTACCACATGCTTTATTATGTATAAATATGCTTTTTCAAAATTCAAACTTACTTGCATACTATTTTCAAGCATTGTTTTCAACTTGAACTGACCATTTGAATGTATTCTTTAACTAGAGATTACCTTCTCCAAAATCATCTTCCAACAGGCTCTGTTTATCTTCATATATATGCAGATTCATAGCATTTTATAGATAAAGTAACGTAACAACCTCTTTACTTGCAGGATTGCTTCAGCTATCGTCGATAAACTAATCTAACTTTGTTATGAGAGTGTAGATTATCCCAGTTGTGCTTTTAGAGTGTGCAAGTAATTTTTTTTTTGTATGTTTGATGTTTTGCAGGTGTTTATAAAGTTCTTCAATCTGTTGGTTCCTGATCTGTAGTAAGGTATGCGTCCAATTTGAGATAAGTAGGTTACTATTTTTTTGCATGTTTCATTTGCTTTAGAGTTACTGCATCCCATTGTTTTAGATTTATAATCTTTTAATTTCGCTTTGTTTTCTATAGATGAGCATATGATGTTACTCATTGTTTGTTTATTTGTAATGTTGAAATTGCGGTTACGTATTGAATACCTATCACAAAGGAAGCATATGGTGTATCTCGGGGGAGCAGTACTTGCACGAATCATGAAGGTATCTCTATTTTGTCTTAAATGGAGAAAATAAAAAATTTAGCCAAAAGGGGAAAATCTTTTATTCAACAAAACCCTGAACTGGCCCATTTCAATCCATATTACAAAATGACCTTTCATCTATATTCGTTCCTTTTTAACCGAAGATTTCAAATTTCTTTAGATTGGATTGGGTGCATGTAAAATGACCTTTCGTCTATATTCCTTCCTTTTTAACCGTTGATTTCTGATTTCTTTAGATTGGATTGGGTAGCATGTACATATATTAAGTGTTCCTTCCGCTGACGTTTGTGAGGTTTAAGTCGGCCATACTAAGCTTCGTTATTGCTGTCTAAGGTGTTGTTATTGTGCTTCAGGCTGGCATTAGCTAAGAGCATCATATGTTAAATTGGGTAACAATACTCGGCTCAGATTAGGTACACAGAAAGGGTATATTAGTTAAAATTCATGATTCTTAAAACATCATACATTACGAGTCCTTTAATTAATCTCTTCTTTTGGTCCCTAATTGGTATTGGGTGTTTAAACGTTTTTAGGTTCTAATTGTGGAATGTGTTAACAGAATGCCCTTAGATGTTCAATTGATCGCCAACGGTTCAATGTATGTGTTTTATTGCTAAAGTAGCTTATAGCAAACTTTCTCATCTCTGATAGTAGTTAATGAATCATTTCATAACTATACATTAGTACTTACAATCTGTTTCTCTAAGAGATTACATTTCTTCGTTTTGCAGGTTACGTTAGCTTCACAACCATGCATAATCACTATATAAGAGAAAAAAACATGTTATCATGTTATCAAGGCTTACCAGCAACATGTATCATTGATGTCATTCTGTGTATTTCAGTTATTTTATTCTTATGGGTTATCTTTCTGTTTGTATTGTTACAGAACAAAGTGTACTTTATCTTATTGAATCTATTCGTAGTGTTAGAGAACATGTTATAGTTTACATTATTTAGTGTAGAATGTTAATGTGCTACATTTTACTAGATCCTTATGGTTATGTTTCTATGTGTAATAGGGTGGCCCGCCGCAACGCGCGGGCGGTCACCATCTCGTTCTAATAAAATGAAAAGTATACCATTCAATTTCAATATGGTTCACAATTGTTTAGAGTAAATTACACTAGAGGTCCCTAAGGTTTGTCGAAATAACGAAAGAGGTCCCTAAATTATTTAAATTACGAAAAAGGTCCCACACGTTTACTATATAATAACAGAGTAGGTCCCTCTGTTAGTTTGTATGATTAATTGGCTCATGTGAGAATCACGTGATGGGCTGTTTGGTAATTTTCCCTCAGTAATTTTCAAGTCCCAACCCTAAAGGACCTCTTTCGTTATTTTGACAAACCTCAGGGACATCTGGTGTAATTTACTCTATTTATAATAAAAATCTATTTGATAAACTGAATAAAAAATATATACATAAAAACAAGGGAGGTTTCAAAAACTGGCCTCGCACGAACCCGGGTTTTCTGAGTTGTGTTCGTGTCTGCAGGTCACGCATTGTTTTCAAGAAATTTTAACCAAATCTACCAGAGTAAAACATAACACAAGAATTTAATATGTCATGAAGGCTTGCATATATAACTAACAATGTTTTTGTTTCTACACCAATGTGGGACAAGGTAAACGAAAGAAAAATTTTGAGATTTGTTTGTTAATTTTAGAATCTAATTCAGATGTCCAACCAAACAGGTCCTTACTGGTTCAGAGTCTTTTATTCAATCAAACATCTTACTAGTTCAACACTTAATAAAACAGACGCTACCAAAAACTACCACAGTCTTATAATCTTATTTGTGGGTAAAAAACAAATCGAAATTTTATTCCATTGATTGGTCACTTTACATGGAGCACATCATGTAATCGTTTGGTTTTGTTTTGGACTCTAGTTCATTCTAAAGCTCTTTATTAATACCACTATCTTCTACAAAAATCACTTTTATATAAAAACACTCCAACATTATGTGTTAAATTTGATAATTTTCGTACTTATCTAGATTTCTCACGTCTTGACGTCTATCATGTTTCATGATTATAACATCTATTAACCTACAGGGGAACTTGTTATGTATTTCAAATCTGTGTGGTGTTTGTGATTAAAATTATTTTATTTAGTTTGATTTTCGTTAAAAGTTTTTTGGTTTTTTGTTTGGATCAGATGTAGACGATGATGAGAAACCCAGTCTGATTTTCAATTTTGTGTGTGAATCAAAGCAAAAGGTAAATTGGAACTTTCCCCAATTCAATTTCATTCTCAATTGACCATTTGTTTCGATTCACACACAAAATTGAGAATTGAAAAAATAATAATTAAAGCTACATTTTGTTTAGTTAGTTACAACTAATTTCAGTTTTATGATGTAAGTTTTATACGGATAACTAAAGTTGGTTGCAATTTTGATGCAAAATGGGTTGTGCATGTCATTTGTCAATTTAGCACGCGTCAAGAGGGTCTCTCTACGCCGA